>CM030007.1:49674197-50274197 GCA_017639485.1 Pluvialis apricaria
GAAACAAAAACATGCCTCTCTGGGAACACCTGTTACTGGTTTAAATGTCTGTTTACACTTACCCTTAAAACATGCTGAAACTCAAAGAAGGGTGGAGCTTGGAAAGGAAAAGACAGCTGAGAAAGATCTGTCCTACACAGGGCAAGGATTTTTAATTTGCAAAAAAACAGAACTCAGACAACACTGTCTGGTGGTGTCTTGACGGTGCAACAGGAAGCCAGGCCATAGAATATAACTTTTGTCTAATGTCAAGCCAAATGCCCAACAGGTGTAAATTCCTATAAATCACTGGAGCTTTCCTTCTTCATGTCATGTTGCTCTGTGTTGTGGGGCATACAGACAAGCCTCTGTTTGGGCTTTCTATAGGAGGTTAGAGATTTTTTATATGACCTTCCACATCTTGCCATCGCTGTTTCAGACAAAATTGACTGGTCTGAATTGCCTTCTTTAACCTCTTTTGGACACTCATTACCTCCTGCGTACTCATGCTCATGCCAGTCACTGTTGCTCTCATCCCTCCCATTCATAATCAAGTGCATGGGATACGTCTCCTAAAAGAGAAGCTGATCTTATGTCAGTTGGTCAATGTGATGGCTTGACAGCTGCATCACCAAACATGTCCCTTGTTTCCTGGACTCATCCTGACAATTCTATATAACCTCCTTGGAAGCAGAGGCAGGTTGTGTTGACCATAGCCAGCACATGTGCCCTGGCTGAGTACAAGCTGTCAGGAGTTAGCCATTCTGATTTGGAAGCAGGATTATCGTTTACGCTTTCAAAATGGTAACTTTACTGTTTTAATTACATGAGTTTGCAGGGACATGTGCAAGACCCTATGCCACTGGAATGTGCTGTTTTGAAAGGATCACCTATGACTGATGACAGAAATATTTAGTTTTTCAATCTCTGCTCAGCTCTGCTAACCTATTTCTTTATTTTCTCCTGAACATTAACTGTTCTGCCTTGAACATATTTTAAGAATCAAGAATTGCAAAAAAACTGCTAGCTATTCTCCACCATATGAAAGTGTCTTGGAATCTCTTAACAGCTGAGTTTATCTATTTCTAATACAGGTTAACTGACTGAGCAAAAATCATAATTTTTGTTTTCCTTACCTACAGGGTGAATTTTTTCCCTTATACAGTCCAGAGTTCAGGTAATGAAGGTAGTTTTTTGTGCACACTGTATGAAATGAATAAAAGTTAATTTTTACAGGACCTGTCTTTAAAACAGATGGGAGCACAATGTGTCTGCTATCCAACGTGGCTAAAGGTAATACAGAGAGCAAAACTTAAAGACAGCACACTTCACCGTGATCATTTCTATGGGAAAATGGATCTCAGAGCTTTACATCTTGCAAAAAGTCTATATGGCATTGCACAGACCAAACAACGGTTTAGAGTTTACTGATGCCCTAGGTTTTAATGGTGGGGACAGAAAGCACAGAGGAAAAAAGAGCATAGTTCATGCTGTTGACAGCCAGATTTACATTGATCTTTCCTTTAACTCGCCACCCATATAATACAGGAGAACTGGCATACTACAGGACACTGCTGCTCTTCAGATATCAGGACTGTAAAATCTGATGGCTCTACTGACAAGCTCCAGGGCAAATCTTTACCCATATCGTATAACACGTCATGCTTGGTTGTAGCTGCAATCAGCTGACTGTACAGTGTGTCTGGGTTTTCTGCATCTGACAGCTGAGGAACAAATACTGTATGAATCTGTGGTCTACGCAGCACACATCCAGCTGGCTAACATGATACTGTAGGTTAGGGCTCCAACAGAAGGTCAGACTTTAGTTTTCCTTACCTAATAACAATACTTATCCTGGCACCAGAAAAGTTGTTTCTGTTCAGCTTTCACTTATTGCTGTGATTTCAGGGCATTCATAACTACAGGCACATTGCTATAGCACACAGAGCACAGGTCAAAAAAGAGGACAAAACTCCATAATTACAGCTTTTCATTAGGCTTGCCTAGCTTCTTACAGACCTCATGAAAATACCAGAGAAAATCTTAAAGATATTAAGAGAAAGGCTGACCCTAAATTTCATTGTATTCAAAGCAGCAGTAGATAATGTCCAAAACCTATTTCCCAAGCTGTGGTCTTGAAGTTTGACTAGAGGTATGTTAACATTGATACGATAATGGAATGGTAGAAAGTAGAGATTTTATCACGTCAATCTGCAAGTGAATGAATAAGTGCTTTCCTGAGAAGCAGTCAGTGCCCCAGCACTTGTGAAGGCTTTTCAAACAAGAGCATTTCAAAACCAGACAGAAAAAGTAGTTTAGTTAATGGTGGAGACCTATTTTAGACAAAACAAAAGTTTACTAAAAGCTGCAGAAGATTTTGTTTCAGCATAAGCAAGATAGGTTTAAATAGCAGCCTTAGAAATCACATAATGATACAGAAAACAAGATAGTACTGGTGGAAATGTGTAGATGCAGTTTGGAAAATAGATGTTATTCAGGTATAAAGGTGTTCAATAATTATTGAAATGAAATGTGAAAATCTGAAATGCCAAGTCCTTGAGGTAAGAGCTTGTCCCATAGAAATGGTGATAACAAATGTTGATGTCATATATATTACTTTTCCCTTTGATATTCCTCTTCTTGTTAAAAGGGACAGTGAAGCCACCACTGTAGCACTTTGACTGTTTGGTTCCAGATGCAACCCAAATGCTGAAGTTCATTACACAGGCTTTCAGACTGTGAAATCATGATTTTCACCTAAGAAATGAAGACGGACATATTGTAGAACGCATTTATATGGTTGACCATGCCATGTTATTACCTGAAATGTGTATGTGTCCTCTCATCCCAGACATGTCTCTTCTGAAATCCCCAAGTTCGAGCCATGGATGATTTTGAGCATCTCATTAAACAGGTAGTGAAAAGTTGAAAGAGAGACACTTAGATGCATAAAGTTGTCTCATCAGTATAATTACATAGGCACATTTCTATGGCACACAGTGAACAGTGAGTAATATTAGGCAATGAGTTATTTAAATTTCTCTTTTAAACCCTGGACAGTTGAAATCTGGTTTATTGCATGGTGAGATCTGTGAGCTAATTCCTTAAATATAGGGCTTCTTTTGTGACCACCCTGCCCCTAGTGAACAAATGACTCCTCAAGACTCCAGCTCAATCAAGGTATGGAAATTAACTTTCAGAGAGATGTTACAAGCAGGTGGACAACAAATTTAGTGTTGGGAAATCAACAATATGTTGCATTACTTCTTTCAACTGAAAAAATACACCTCTCATTGCAAGGCTGCTGTGTTGTGTTTTTATGATACATAGCTACAGTCTCAGATGTTGTAAGCATGAAACAAACACCTGTTCCCTTTGGCCTGACCCAATACTTACTGAAGTTAGGAGAAAATCTCCCACTGATTTCAAATCATTATCAGTACACATATGGTTTTTAGCATTTTGAATGGCTACATTTAATTATTGAGTATTAATTATTGCTGTTATTGTTAGCGCATGGTAATGCCAAGAAAGAAACTGATCCATAGAACTTCTCCATGGTCAGTCATTAAGCACCATGAACATTTTTAGCATGACTAGCTAAGAGACGTGCATCCACATTGCTGACTAAGTAACATATTTAGGCAATGTTGATCAGATAAATATTTTATTTAAAATTATAACAGGTTTACTAGCAGCAAAAAGGTTGAAAGAGGCTTTACATTAATTGAGGTATTAAATATTGTGGAGGTGATGACTCATTACACCCTTTCTGGCACAAAATATGTATCAGGAAAACATATGCTCATGTTTTGAAAGTCGTGCAAAAGCCTTGCTGGAATGTCAGGCCTCTTTTGATGAGATCATTTTCTGCATGCTAAGCACATAGAAGTACTAAGTGCAAGTGAAAGGAGCAGAAACGAGTCCTACATAACATTTAGCCAGGGCACAGATGGCAAAAGCAACTATTTAGTGTAGTCTGGTTAAGCTTTGGTTTTAATCTCAAGACAAGAAGTTCAGAAACAGCTCTATAAAAGACTGTGAAAGAAACCCATATGGAATTCTGGGCTGCTGAAAAGCACAGATAAACATGTTGGCCTACAAAAAGCTGATTACCCTTTAATTCTGTGCAACAGCAGTACCTAAAAATGGTGTTCAAAGTCAAGAACCACATTTGGGTTTATGGCAGCTATGGGACCCCTTTTGGTTTGAGACTACGAAAAAGGATGGAGACCCAGCCAGAAAGGGTGTTATTAGCAGAGGGTTTTTTAACATCTGTAAAAGTGTACAGAGAAAAGCGTAGAGAAAAGCTAGTATCAACAGAGAAAAATGTTTTTTTAACTATCTGTGTTAACCTATTCATATAAATGTTGATGAACAAATACAGAAAAATCTCCACCCACCAAAATAATTTCTGGTGTCCCCAAATGGCTTCCCATGTACTGAAGACTCATTATAATAAGAGCTGTGTTCTGCACAATCTAACAGCTCCTAATTGGTGTATGTAAGCATAAACAGAGTTTTATTATACGAGTTCAGAGGCTGGTTCCATTGTATCTCATTGTCTCTAGCTTTGGTGATCTTGATTGTCTGTTGTACGTTATAACAACTGTGATTAAGAGACTGGAATTATCTACTAAGCATTGCTCAAAGCACGACAGGATAAAAATGGAAAGATGTGTTTCAGATCAATGCTGATGAGTAGTTTATTAAAGTATGAACAACTGACTGCTAATAAGAACACAGCCGTGGTTTCCTTATGAATATGAACCAGTTAAATGAGTAACTCTTCTGTAAGTTTATACTTGGCAAAGCTTGTTCATTAGTCTGCAAGCAACTTATTTTCTGCATTCAATGTAGAAGGTCTGATGAGTTAATAAAATGGGGGAAAATAGAAATACCACAGAGTGATTCAAGCAGTGGAAGCTAAATTATACTCTTGTATCTTTTGAGATCAAATCTTTTACTCAGTTGCTTGCACTCCATTCCCATTGACATCAATAGGCACAGTTAAAACACGTATTAAAGCAAAACTTAGCACTGGAAGTTATATTATGATATGCTGAATTGATGTTTAAGAGTTACTGATAAAATGCTACAAAACTATGTATTAAAATACTTGAATTTAAATAATAAGACAGGTCAGAAGCTGCAAATATATATAATTGTCACAGTGAAATATTATAGTTAATGTTAACTTGTCAGCAAAATCTGTTGTTTTTCATAAGAGGCGTTTCACGTCTTATGTCTTTGAGCCACTGCCATATTTCATCTTTTACCAAACCCAGTGCAAAATCTTAATCCCACCGAAGTCTCTAGGAGATTTTGCAATAAGTTTAGTGAAGTTGAGAATTTACTCAAAAATTACTGAGCTCACAGGGAGGATTATATGCCATTGTTTATTTGTCTTGTCATGAAAACCTGATTCTGATTAGTTTGTAGTGAGATTCTCCAAAAACCAATGGCAGAAGAGGGATCAATTTTCCAGTCACATAGCGGTAATAAAAAGCCTTTTTCATGTAGTGCAGATCCTGGTCTAAGGTCAATGTAAAAGGGAATTGCAGATGATAATGTAGATCCATACCCTGGGATAGGTATATTCCTCAGGATTAAAGAAAACACCAAGACAATACCATCAGTGACCAAATAGAAAACATTAAGGTGGATCAGCTGGTTCTAAAATGACACCAGCAACAAGAGAAGCCTAAGCCTTCTGAAGCTCTGAAAAGTAAAGTTGATTAAAAGGCTCTTGATATTTCAAAACGGCACTAATAACACTTAGCCCAGTAAATGAGAACAGGTAAACCAGGAATTTGGGCAAGAATAAAGGGAAACAAAAATCCTTCAAGATATTTCTTGCTTGTTTCTCTGTTTATCTAGATGCTTATGAAGGTCACTACTGTTATGATATCTGAAGACTTCTTAACTATTTTAGAATAGATATAATAGTTTATCATCTCTTCTTTCCCACTCCGTAAGCAAAGCAGCATAGGGATTCCCCACATAGGAATTTTCTTCAGCTACAGCAGAAAGAAATAATTAGATCAACATAGTAGTGGTGATTAGTGTCTTACAAAGATTGTTCTTCTCTAAAAGGGGAGGGAGATTTTTCTCCCTTTAGTTTAAGTCACTTTCAAAATGGCATACATTAAACTGGAAAAAGATGTATTTGATCCAGAATACAGGATTGATATTTTTTAAACAACAGCAGTTCATATTCACAACTCACCTTTTGTGATTTGACTTTTGGAAGCAACATGGATCTGCATACAAACTTTCCTCTTGGTGCAAAAGGACACCATGTAGTCACTATCCCTGATTGACACCTAAGTGACACTACCTGTTCAAATACTACCACTGGCAGAGTTGTGGAAATTATGTGTGGATGTGTTTCTCTACTAGACAGGGTTTACTTGCGGTAAGGAAACATTCTTTCATAATTTTTATAGCTAAATCAAAAGAGCATCTAACTACTCTAAGACTGGTAATAACTGCTCGTGATCTCTACAGTTCAGTGCAAGTTATTTTTTCCATGTGAGGGAGTATTACTCAAGAGCAAAACCTTTCATTGATAATTATCACCGATTAGTCAGAACAGCAGTGAAGGCAGTTGGAATAAGGCATTCCTGTTTTTTGAACAATGGATTTAGGTGTTAAGACAAAAAGATTCTTGGGGTTCATATTCCCAGCATAAGCATTTAAAAAATTTACAACATTTATAACATTTTAGATTCTTACAACTTTTCTGAGCACAAAGTCAGAGAATGGCAGGGGTATACATCGGCAGAGCCTGATTTACATCTCTTTCTTCATGGGAATTCTGTTCTCTCTCATTTTAGGTCATAGTAGTTGTTACACACATACGAAAAAAACCCTTCTTGTTTTTCATGCAGTAAGATTTCATTAGCCAAGATTAATGATCTAAGTGACAAGAAATCCAAATGTATTTTTGGAAAATGAAACTTCTATCCCACATTCCTAAACTATCCTCTGGGTTCAGTGACATAAGGAAAGTTAAGGATCTTTTTTTTTTTTTATCTCTCCATCCTTATCCACCTAAATTTTATTTCTAGTTATTTCTGATCATCTCAGCTTTACAAAAGCTTCACACTCGTCTTGGCTTTCCCACTTCCTAGTTGCGTCATTGCTCTTTGTAATGAATTTTCTGTAGTTGCTCTCTACTGTGTGAGTGATCAACATGCTCAAACTTTCCCATGAGCTGTACTGCTTCTTGGTCATCGCTGATCTACCAGCGAAAACATCTCATCTTTTAAATACAGCCCATAGAAATTTAATAAAGTGGTGTGGTAACAGTGAAGGACAGTGCTTTGCAGTTATTCCTCATGCCACTAATAGCTTTCCTCAAGTTTTAGTAAATGAATCATGGGGGTGTTCTAGTAGTGACTCAGAAATCATCCCACTTCATTACACAATTCATTGATATTTGATGTTTAATCTCTGCATGATTTTTTTTAATGAAAAAACTTGACTAAAGAAGAAGGAAAAAAGCCCACCCTTGACAGAAATCTTGCATTCCTGACCTTAAATAAGTTTTTTTTCAAATTATTCTTTTTTATAACTCCCCAGAAAGAAGCTGTATTAACAACATTTATACCCAGAAGTGATAAATGTAGTTTGTTGAAAAGAATGTTACAAAGAGAATGAGATATAAGTGGGGTACACTATTAACAATTAAACAAGGAGTTTTCACATGCAAAAATAAGTCTTTTTCGCTGCCTGTTTTGTGAAAAGACAGATGAGAAGGTGATAGTCACACATACACTAAAAAGTATGATGCACCTTGAAGTTTTAGATGTTCTCTTATTAAAATTGGTAAATTTTTCACTGTTGGAAAAAAAATGGAGTTTTTTTTTGTTTGCTGAGAATATTGTACAACTGTGAATATATACTCTTAGGGCAAGATCCAGAAAAGATGGTTAGGTATATAAAGAATTATTTAGGCGGCATCCAGGCACTTCAGTCTAACAGGTCAATCCACAAGATTTACAAGAGGTTACTTGCCCTTTATTGAATACTTGTGGGAAGCCTAAGGTTGCACAGGCCTGATGTTTTCCTAAATTACTTAGGTTTCCTCTAAATTATGCAATGACAGGGACTCCAGAGCTAACTCTGACCTGATTTAATACATCCGAAAAGAAGAATGACGAATTGTCCGGAGATGCTAATTTGTGCCTTAATGCAGTATAGCTGTGTTAGCATAGCTCTGAATCCCGAATAATAAGCCCGTTTTTTTAAAAGGGTGGATTTAGGCTCAATTATGTGTTGACAAATCTATACAATTTCCAGTTTGGATGAGGCATAGCTAAAGCTAGCTTGGAGGTCCGTGCACCATGGTATAGTCCACACTGCAAACAACCAGAAACACCACTAGCATGGCTGAACTGAGTATTAGAGTTGGAAGCAGTGGTAAGTGGACATCAACAACAACAATAACAAATCATTTTTGTGACCTAAAAAAACCCCAATGTCCCAATGTTTGCCAACATAGGTGCAGACAAATATATATTCCTTGTCTCAGGTACAGAGTATATTTTAAGAATAATGTAGTATGCTGCAATTATTTAAGTCTTGCCCCACTAAAGCCATTAAGAAATGACATGGTATAACCAGAAAGTGATAGCTGAAAAAATGTTGGTCTTCCTTCTTTAGTAAATCACAAAGATTTTATAGATTTTTGTTGTAAGCGTTGCCCTGGTTACACCTGGAAAAAATGAGATAAAAATCAAGCTTATTCTTTAATACATGTTTGTAGAAGAAATTATGGCTCTTAGAAGCCATGGATTTAGAAACCTTGTAGATTTTCTCTTGAAAGTGGTGCCCAGTCTTCAAAATAAACTGGTAGCCCCTTCCAACATATCTCTCCTACTGGGTTTTGTTTTGTGGATCTTGGGGAGATGTGGGTTGCTCTGACATCATCACTGATAGACTTAACTTCATTATACAGGGAACAGTGTCCTCTAAGAAAATGTTTTGAAGGTCAGCAAACTGAAGAATAATATATTCCCTATATTCTGTTAAATACAGAACCCTTAGATGTAAATGTGTAGATAACAAAGACAAATTTTGTATTCAGTTGTTATTCTATGGCCTTCCCTTTTCCATCCAACAAGAAGGACTGCGCACAGATCTAAAAAGATCATACCATTCACTCTTCACAGATCATGAAGTGAGAGAGCACTTTTACTAGAGTTTAATAGGACGGCTGAAGAAAATCGGTGTACAGCTGTTACAGGACTTTGTAAGTCTTTGTAATTTTAAACATTAGAGTGCTCTGTGCTCAGACCAGAGATAATTTCCTGACTACTACTTAGCTAATAAAAATCTTAACCTGTTCCAAACCCAACAATTTGAAGGCGTACAAATTCCTGGAAGTTATTATCCTTCTTTCCATAAAAAGTACCAAACAACAGCAGAAGTGAAGCTAATGGTTCAAAGAAATGAATAAGGAAACATCCTTTTCCCACATATCAAACTGTGGTGAAAGTTCATAGTTCATTTTAACATCTTTGCAGCACATAAAGGATGAAAAAGTAATACAGGTTTCTTCCTTTCCGAAAATAAGATATCCAGATGGGCAGGCAGATGTGACATGGGGCCAATGAAAGACCTGAGATCTTCAAAAGGAGCACTTGGAGACTAGTCTGAATGCTTTGCTGTGCAAAAAAAAATGGCAATAGATGCATGCTTTGGTAATAGAACCCCAATCCCAGTTTCAGTGATGAGCAGAACAAAAATTCCAAATGATTCTCTAACTTGCAACAAGAAAAATAAGGAGGCCAGTCAGGCTGCAAAATTGACAATGTTTTCTTCTCTATGTTCAGGTCAGGGTCTATGAGAGCAGAGATTAACAAATGATTTGCTGTCTAAATGCGAAATGAGTTTTTTCTATTGTTATTCCTCTGTATGGAAAATCTTCATAATGAACTTGCAAAAAAACCCACAAACCTCTGTCACCTGTTTCTGTTCAAAAGGAGAGAATTTATGTAATCATTAGTAGTAGACTATATTTTCAAACTATAAAATTCACCACAAGCAAAAAATAAACAGAGTAATAGTAGCTTTCTTTTGAACGCTTAGAAGCAGGAAAGCCCATATTCTCTATGAGGAAGATATTTCATAGACATTGCTTCAGGCCATAGAAACCATAATGAGTACTTAGAATATATCTGAGTAATGTTCAAAATCTATTTTAGATGGCTGTGATGGATAGCGACACAATGATATTCGTGAAAACATCCTAATTCATATTCATAATTTTTTGCAAAGAATTCTCTAAACGTGATCACACTGAGAGCTGTGAGCATAAGAACAACATAAAGTTAATATCCCACATTACTTTAATAGCCAAGTCTATTCAGAGGAAATGTTCCAGGCAAATATTGCCATGGTTCAGGATATGTTACTGTGACCCTGCCTGAATAACCTTAAACGATTTCTTCATCATCTATAACCAAGCCAAAGGTTTGGCAATGATAACATGACAACACTAAGGTCAGGGCTGTCTTTCAGTAGCAAAATGTCCTAGTTTCAGCCAGAAAAGAGTTAATTTTCTTTCTAGTGATTGCTGTGAAAGGAATGTAAATAATGCATATTATTTTAGTTGTTGCTAAGTGACGTTTATACTTTCCAAGGACTCTTTTCAGCTTCCCATACAAGCTGAGTAGAAGGATAGATAGAACAACTGAATGGCCAACAGAATATTCCATACCATAGACGTCATGCTCCCTATATAAATGGGAGTTGGCCAGGGGGCAGGAATCCGCTATCACTTCTCGGGAAGGTACCTATTCACCCCGTGGCGAGAGTGACTTGTGTCATTAGTAGTAGTAGTAGTAGTAGTATTGTTATTTTCCTTTTGTGTTATTGTTCTATTAAACTGTCTTTATCTCCACCCATGAGGTTTTTTTCTTTCTTTCCCCTCCTTTTCTCCCTCTTCTCCCTACCTTTTTGGGGGGAAGGAGGAGAACTGCGTGAGTGGCCGCATGGTCCTAGCCAGTGGCTGGGGTTAAACTACGACAGAAGAACACAAAGACAAAAAGAGAGAAAAAACCACTTCCATTTAAACCATAACATCATGTGCTCTTATCTCATATTGGTTATTTGTGATTAATGAATATTTAAAATAATAGTAAAGACTAAGTACATGAGCTTAGGCATTAACTTAGGATATTAAGCTTGAGTTAAAACCTTCAGCAGAGCTCAGACTAAACCCAGATTGCTCTTACGGCTAAATTAGTTCAAATGAATTGACTTGAATTATGAACACTCTGAGCTTAAGCAGTGCAGACAAGCCTTTAATGGGTCCAGTTTTGCAACCCTTTCTCTCACATAAACAATCCATATTCCTTTAAATAGTTTTCATTTGGACACAGGACCTCTCTGTGTTAATAAAGTTCATAGAATCAGGACCCCTGTGCTAATACAATGTGAGCATAGAAATGTTAAACATTAAGTATATTGGGGTTGAGAGACATTAGAGTGCCAAATGGGCAAAATTCTTAGAACAGAAATGTGACATCACTTTATCAAAAGTACAGCCAGGTCTAATTGCAGATCCATGTTAGGAAGTTGCCTTAAAAGCATTCGCTTAATAATAGGTGGTTATCCACGCAGACATGTATCAGCACTTTTAGCTGTTTTTGTATACTAAAACTGGTTTGTTTATGTAAACTCCAGCCTTACTTACAGAATACTATAATGGCACAGTTAGCCAGTATCACACACTATTTCTTTGACTGATCAGAGGAAGGGTGTTTTTTGCATATTCTGAAAAATGTCATTTAAGTCAGTGTCAAAGTATATAGATCAGCAACATATATGTATCGCAGAACAATGTGGGTTTTTTCCACAAATTGTACTACAGTGGTGTGAGAGAAAAATGGGATAATGTCTTTGTCAAATTAACAGTCAAATATCACTTACTTTGTGGAAGTGTTCATAAGATACCTATACATATGGGTGGTTTTCCTAGATCCATAGTTTATGAGCAGCCATAGGTAAATAAAGGATCAAATTCATTGAAATGTACAGTTATTGTACAGAGTCAGCATTGAAAATTTAATTTTTGGCACACTTGGGACTTCGAAGCAACTGTAATGTGGTAGAAGTCTGGATCTAGATGAAACAGATAAATCAAAATCTGATTTATATTTTCATTGATCTCAATGGGAATTGAGCATATTCAGTATTTCCAGAATTGATTTCCGACTGTAGACACTGCCTAGCATGATAAATGCCACATTTTCAGTGAGGCTTTTAACTGAATTCCAATTTCTGCACAAACCATAGAATTTCAGTTCCCGAGGTGCAACTCATCCCTCATTTTGGTCCTGTGTTAGGCAAGCCATTAAAAGCATTTTCACTTTAGGCTTTTCTGCAGTCAGTACAGCTATTAATGTTTCTTCATGTGTTTAAGTGCTCTCCTAATTGAGGGTCATATTAAGGTTGGTTGTTTTCCAAATTATCTTCGACAAGCACAAATCTACTGTACTCACATTGTTTTTTACCATATACAAAGAAATGAAGAGCATCATATTTCTAAAGAAGAGGTTTCCAGATATTTTTTGGGCAGTCCTTCTTCTGCCTCTTTCTTCTCCTCTGTATCCTGCTTTCTACTAACCAACCCCAAGCCACGACCCCTTTCTTCTGCTCTGATCATAGAATGGTTTGAATTGGAAGAGACCTTAAAGATCACCTAGTTCCAACCCCCTTGCCATGGGGGTTCAACTAGACCAGGTTACTCAAAACCCCATTCAACCTGGCCTTGTACATCTCCAAGGATGGGGCCTCCACAACTTCCCTGAGCAGCCTGTGCCACTGTCTCACCACCATCGTAGCAAAGAATTTCTTCCTAATATCTAATCTAAATCTACCTTCTTTCAGTTTAAAACCATTAACCCTCATCCTATCACTACAATCCCTGATAAAGAGCCCCTTCCCATCTTTCCTGTAGGCCCCATTTAGGTACTGGAAGGCTGCTATAAGGTCTCCCTGGGGTCTTCTTTTCTCCAGGTTGAACAACCCCAACTCTCTCAGCCTGTCCTCATAGAGGAGGTGCTGCAGCCCCCTGATCATCTTCATGACCCTCCTCTGGACTCGTTCCAACAGGTTCATGTCCTTCTTATGCTGGGGGGCCCAGAGCTGGATGCAGTACTCCAGGTGGGGTTTCACAGGAGCGGAGTAAAGTGGTAGAATGATCCTGCCCACTAAATTCCTTGCAGCTTTCTACTTATGGCAGCGTCAACTCCTGAATAAAACATGAGCTAATAAATCCAGGACATAACTTGGACTGTCCCATATGTTTCATGTTGGATTGCCTTGATAGTGAGAAATCGGTTCTTGTGGTTCATAACTCTGTAAATGTGACTCATTTACTTTCTTCTTCACACATATGAGACTTTTGCTGAAATACTACATTATGCAAGCTATCACAACAGGTTAGTCCATAATAATCCATTTAACTCAGAATGTAAATTCAGGAGAGAGGCTGAGTTGATTTCATGTGCTGTTGGTCTGCATGGGCTTAATTTTCTTGTAACAGGAGTGCCTACGCAGCTTGCTATGGCGCTGCAGGAGAAAACAGTCCCTGTTGTAGTTTCCACCACAGTAAAAAGGACATCCAATTTTTATCTAAGAAGAGATGGGACTAATGTGTTATCTATTCATGCCCAAACTGTTTTGTTAAACACGGGCACAAAGGTGTCTATCCCTTCCTCTTCCTGAGCAAAAGGGCAGATGACCTAGGGACTGAGTTCACTGACATCACCTTATTTTGTGCTGCTGAGCTGGAAACATTTTTCGTTTGTTTACATTTTGGACATACAGCCAATATCATGCTTCACAGAAAAGTCAATAAGATTTACACAGGACAGTGCATAGCTAAAGGGTAAAAATGTCGTTATGTAATATGAAGGAAATGTCACCTTTATTAATTAATGTATGTGTAGTTGAAATGAGAAGATGGCCTTCCAGTTCACTGTTGCAACAGTGCTTGATTAGTATTTATTCTTTTTTAATAACGAGTATCTTTCCCAACCACTGATTTAGCCAGGTAGAATGATACGATCTCCCCAGAAATAAGAATCAGGAATTAGGTGAGTTGGAAGGCACCAGGAAGAGCTGCTGATCTAGATTTCTCAAGGTTACTGCTTTCGGTTACCGAGGTAAGTGTAGCATAACTCTTGCCAGGTTATCCTTTAATACACCATATCATAAAGGGAATGAGTCTGACCCTGCATAATCTGATGACACTTCATTATTCTTCACTTTACTGGTCTTCTTTTTATACTTGTGGGTGTGATTTCTTGTACATATTAAACGTCTCATTAAAAAATTACTGAATACAAAGGAGTAAACCAAGCCTATTTAGTTTGCAGGAGTTCAATGATACTTTGTTTTAAAGAAAGCTGTATGTGGAGCTTTTGATTCTCCTTGAACTAGCACATCATTTGTTAATCCCATATCTCAAAATATATCACCTGAAACAGGCTGAAAAAAATGAATTGGCTTAGGTCTGCTTGGAATTGGATTTAACCAATGTTTTTTTTTCTGCAAACTGAACTGAACTTTTCAATGATCATTGACCAAATAGTGAGCAGCAATGAAAGTGAATTACATGTATGCGTGTTTCTTAAGTTTTACTGCAAATATTTTCCACTCTTCCTGGTGGACCAACACCATCCTGGATTTAAATTCACCAAGGTCAATGAAGTTCTACCAAAGAATAAATTGGCTTGTTAATTTTTAACAGAGTGCTGAAGGAAATTTTGATTGCCTTTTGAAACTCCATCCCTTTTCTTTCAAAAATAAAAAGAAAAAAAAATATATTTATACAGAAAGAATATAGAAGCATCACATAGTTAGTAAACTGTATACTGGTGTGACATTGGGCATGTTTGCTAGTGGAGTTTTAAAGTGTTTGGAGAATGTATATGTATTACTGAAGGGGGTTTTGGCACTGTCACTTGATATCTGGATTACAACAAGCATTTCTTTTATTACTGACAAATAGAAAGCATGTGTTTGGCATTATTTATTGTTTTCTGTGGAGCATGTGTCAAGATCTGAAAGTGTGTACTTCACTAGTCACGTACTAAGTTTAGTTGTTATAATTAAGTTGCTAATATCTGGCACGGTAACCAGTCAGCGGGATTTGATTTGACAGTTTAGGAGACTGACTTGACACCTCTGGAAGCTGAGGGGGAGACACTCAGCAGCACACTGAGATAAATACCATCACTTTCATAATGATTCAGACCATGCTTTCCAAAGTAGTCATTAATTCCAATCCTTCCATTTCTGAGTGAAAAAAATGAAACTGTCCATCAGTAACCTCACTTGGCTAGAGCTGTAAAAAAGGCCACGTGGCTAGAGCTCCCAAAATTAGGGGATGTTTTGCATATAGTTATTTGTGTGTGTATTGCTGCTATCAAGGAGATTTTTTTTTTAAAGAATATAATCAAGATTTTAAAACTTAACATACCATTTCCTCCTAAAATGGTCATTTCAATATTTTCCCCTCTGACTCTGAAATTCCTAGAAGCGCTGGTCAAATCTGAGGAATTTTATTCCATGAGAAAAGTCTCACAGTTCAAAATTAATTTAACTTTGCATTGGAATGAAAATAAATGACTTTGCAGCTTTGAAACAAATGTTTCCAAGGGAATTATGTTTTGTTTCGGTTTTCCTTATTATTATCACTTTTATATATGTATGTATGTGTATGAATAACAGAAAAAATGGCATTTTGAAATGTAAAATCAAAATTATTATTCCTAACATTCAAAACAGCGTCTGGCATTTAACTGAAATTTCAGGCTGGCAAGTGTGCTCCTACAAAACAAGGACTCAAGTCTCAAGACTTTTCTTTCAATGGAAATAGCATTTCACAGAAATTTAGACTTCTGGCAGTATTTCATTACGAAAATTAATATGGGCTACCTAGTCAATGCTAAAGTAACCAGCAGGTTATACATACAACAAAATCTGGAGTTAAATGCTACAGTTTGGGAATTTTTCTTTGTCTCTTTGTTTCTTCATAATGTTCTGAAGAGTTCAAAAGTATTCAAAATACATAGACATGCAAATGGAAAATTGCATTAACTTGACAAAATAGTCGTAGTGGTTGAGATGATCAGAAAGCCCCTATTCAGCCTCTGTTTTTTCATATACAAATGACAAACATTTCATGTAAATCAAAAGACACAAATCAAGTATGTAGTCCTAGGCTGCATCTATGCTACTAAATAAAACAGGCCAGGGAACTAGTCTCTGGCCCTGGAGCCAAGCAGCCTGGCACAGCTTGTCTCTGTACGGCTGAACCACTAGCTGGCAGGAGTCAAAACTGCTCAAGGAGCATTGTAAGCAGCATGGATGATTGCAAATCAGTGCTCCAGTCTGTGCCCCAAATGCCGATTATTGGCTGGCAGAAATATAGCCTCAGTGACTCTGGAAAATTTGCCTTTGCTTATAAGGACATTGGTACAGTGAGCCATATAGAGTCAGATAGAATATTTGATAGTTTACGTTAAAAAACAACAGCGATAGCACGTCTTTAAGGGGCTGGAGCCCTATTAGTGTCAGGAAACTAGAAACAAGAGCAGTTTAATCAATAAACTAAAGTGATAATGCTTTCTTTAAAGCAGTTCTTGATTTTCTTAATTTGGAGTGGCAGTCATCATTTCAATGTACAAAGCAATATAGTTGTGGTTATTAACTTTCAAAAAGCATATTAAAAATACGTCTATGTAACTTACACTTCACTAGGAAACAGTCTGGGGATACAAATAAGCTATGCTATACTGTTGTGCAATGAGTAAGTAACAGGTAATGTTTTTCAAAACTGAAATAAGGAGCTCTGTACTGAAAATTACCTATGATGTAGCTGAAATCGAGAGACATGTTTTTGCAGCAACAGAGCACTCTCATTCTTCCTTGAAGTGAAGTGAGTGACCACATGACCGAGGTCAGTAATGTGATCAAAAACATTTCTTCTTACCTTCTGCTTCCAGTTACAGTATGTTTTGAGGCACAGGGGAGTTTTGCCCCCTCATGGCTGTTTTTGCCCATGATGGCCATGGCATGGCCCCCTATTTTGTCTGATCCTTAATTTTGCCATTTTTGAGCCATTTGGGGAAAAAGAAATAGATTAGAGGGAATATGACAGTGAAATGTTATCTGGTTAATCGTTCTCAGCAAAAAAATCTTCTGAATGACTTATCTACGCTCAAGTAGAATTAACAGACCCCAGCACTCCCTGCATGAGCAGATGGGCAATGTTCCCTCCACCATGCTGTTATTCAGGAGAAACTATTTCATATAGAGATCCGGGGCCAAGAGAAGCTTAGGTCCCGCTCCAAGGAAAGTCAGAAAAGCCAGTCCACGTGTAAGCAGATGAAGTCATACCAGCAAGCATTCAGTAGAGATGAACTGAGGACATGACTTATATATGACACTATGGGGCAAGCTCCAAATGGGGTGCAAGACTTTGTCCATCTTAAGATGAAGTACATTGTGCATGGCTATTTCATCAAACCATATAGGTAACTAGGTCTTGCCTATAAATCCTGTTTCCAAGTAATAACTTTTATCTGTTACCATTGATGACCATTGATTTTATTTTATTACATTTTTTTATTATGCCAATTTTATCACAGCGAGCATCTGCCAGGATCTGTCAAAAGGAGGCAGAAAGAGCTCAAAATACTTGAGCACTCCAAACAGGAGGCTTTTCCTTTAAATATTTGTAGTGTTATCAGTCACATTAACATTTTCCAGCCACTCACTCCTGGTGCCCCTGGTTTAAGGTGCTCAGTTATCTGAATTAACAGGGCTTGCACAGGTGTGACCGAGGGCAATAATTAGCCCATTCATTCCACAGTCTGTGCTTCTTTGAGGATCCCCGGGGAACATATTACTGGCAACGGGTATTTGTGGCACTTAGTAGTTTCATGTTCAAAGCTGAATACAATATCTTACTGTGTAAATCTCCTAGGATTAACACTTTGATTAAATCTGAGACTGGACATGCTTGCCTGGGAAGAATGGGGAAGAGTTTGCTTTGTGTCTGCCTGCGCTTTATAAGCCTAAGGGAAGCAGAGTGTTTTTCCAAGGCTACTGGTTGATCTGACGGGTACAAACTGTTAGCCCCTTTCCCAGCAACATGCGACTGGTTTCATCTGAAACCTAAAAACTGGAAAAATGCAAGCACTGCACAAAATGCATCGAAATGCGGGCTAATCCTTTATGTCTCATTTCTGCTGCTCCAGGTGGAGGGAGCTCTGCCTGAGGGAGCTCTGCCTGAGGAAAGACAGTCGAGTTTCACCCACTGCACACTGCCAAACTGGAGATGCCAGCCAGAAATATTTTGGCAAGTGTTTTACTTATCACAATTCAGAAGGCGTTATAACACAGTGAAGTTGTGGCTGTTAAACACTGGAGTCCGACTCTGCAGAGCGACGTTGTGAGGCCACCATTCCAGTGTTTAAAAATTCCTGTCACACATGGCCTTATCAGATGGCCTTATTTACATTCAGCTACAGGTGTCTTTACTCATACTGCATGACTAAGATGGGTGGAGATACCTACAGAAAAGAACTTTTCTTCATTCATTTCCAAGAGCTGCAATATTCAACTTGAGCTGGGCAAAGCAGTCTGGGTTAGCTTTAGCAATTTAGCACTGGCTTAATTGCTCCTACTGCAGCTGGTAGGAACTTTTTAATGTTTTGAACTCTTGAAAATCCCATTACATCTGTTTTTTTTATATTCAGCACTTGAATCTGCTTGCTGTCTTCAGAGTTCTTCTACTTTGGCTAGCCTCCAGATTGAAAATATAGTTTTTGTGAGCATAAAAATTGAGGAAGCTTTCTTTCTTATGAATTTAAATCTTGTCCTTTGATTCTTCTACAGTAAGGTGCAAGTACCCATACAGCTGTAATCATACAGCTTTCCCATGGATAGACTCTCTTGTATCGAATAAAGATTGTGCTGCAGGACCTAATGTTTTCATGAAATTTAGAAGAATATCTTATTTCAGCCAGTGTCTTCTAGAGTGACAGACAGAAGAGAGGAAAAGCATATCTATCATAGACAGTGAGGGCAGCGTGCTTGCAATTCCCTAGGAAGCCAGACAAAGAAAAAGAATTTAGGGAAGGTGGAACACCTTTAACATCAAGATTTTTGAGCTAAAGCAGGGCTTTTTAATTGCACGTGGACCTATTAAGTGCAGATGGCTCATATGCAGTGTTGGACACCTGCACAGAAGAATAATGGGAGGGGGGTCAAAGTCGTGGTGTACAAATAAAGTGATGTCCTCTGTCCAGCCAATGAGTCATTTTTCCTCCAGACCCCATCCTGTAGGTCTCTGTAGAACTCTATTGCTTGTGTTTTCCATAGCTGCCCCAGACACCTGGTTTTGTGAACCCTGAATGTTTCCTTCCACTGAAGTGGAACCGTAGAAAATTTCAGAATAAAAGAATTTTCTGTAAGGTGGGGGAGGGGAGAAGAAAAAAAAGAAAAGCAATTGAAGCTTCAATTTAAGTTAAGCCTTGTCGTCCATTGAATTTGCAGCAATCCATTTCATATACAGGTCCTTGGTCTTGGTGCCCTTTCCGCTCCCTATCTCAGCTCTCTGGGCGTGCTCAGAGCCAGCATCTCACATTTCCTGTAATTAGCTTTGGTGAATCCAGCTCATGGCTTGCACTGCCACTGCCGGTTTGTTTGCTGGTTTTATTTTTTCTGGATTGCATGTGAGATATTACTCATCAATATGACTAGTCAAGTGATTTAACAAGTGAAGTATCATCCAATGAACGCATGCTTGTACCTCAGCCTGACTAAGCCAGCTGTCAGGGACAGCAACAGCTGCTGATTCAGGAAAGGAATGGAAACATTTCTTTGTTAAATCGGAGCACATCCAGCAAAATCTGTCTTAAATGAGAATGACTGACTACAGCTATGCATCAAATAATCCCAAGTGGAAGTCTTGGGGTGGGGAGTAGTTTTGCAATTGCAGATGCCTGTTTTAAACCAAAAGCTGTAAAGAAAGGGAGCATTGATTCTCTGTTTTAATTTCCAAAGATTTATTCAAAACCCAATTAATTTAACACAAATCCCAATACAGGCAGGTGATTCTACTAGGTGAAAAAGTCCACAGATCCCCACTGCCTTCTGCATCTGTTAGTTTTCATCTTAGTCTTCTGTATCTCTTGTTTTTTGAGGTGTTGCTGTCCCCCTCTTTTCTTAAAAGGATAAACACACACACCCTCACATACCCTCATTTTCACAGCCCTAATTACAATCTACATAGGTATAGGATCCTGCTGAAAGCTGTATTCCCCAAATCTCTCTTCTTTGTTTTCAAACAGACCCCCAAATTTGCAAGCTGCAACATCAGCAACAAACTTACTGTGGACCAGTACATGCCACGTGAGAAACTTATTTGGATCTCTATACGCCACACAGTAAAGGCTTCCAAAACCAGAATCATCAGAATTCTTGGACTTTCTACAAACCCTTCCCGTAATGTAACTTGTTTCTCCCACAGTAACAAATGCTTTTATAGAAACTATAGAGATGAAACAAACCGTCATGTGCGAGAATTCATTTGCTCAAGCATTTAGTAAAGGATGGGAGGGCAATGTCTTCCATGAAATTCCATCACTAATATCTCCATCCTGAACTTCAGTGGAAATCTACAGGATAATTATCTAAGACAATTCTGGACATTAAAATGATGGACTCAAGGGATATATTTCTTTCATTGTACATATTGATTTCTCCCCTCCAACTAACCACTTCAAAGGTGCTATTGCATGGATTTAAAGCATCTTTTCTTTGCACTATGGATACCAAGTACATTATTTCTCAGATAGCTAATTAGAACTGTTGGATTTTTTTATTATTTAAATCTGGAGTCTGCATTCTGAAACTGTATTTACCACTGAAATTTGCTGCTTCTTCTTAGAACTGTAGGCTTGTCTGAAAGTTTGTGTTTCTTTTCCAGCTCTTTCAATTTGTTTTATAAAAAGTATTATCTACCACAATATTATTTTCCTATTCCACATCAAAAATCATCACGACTACAAGTATAGTAATACTACTTTTTGCATTTCTTTTGCACACAGTAAAGCATAAAATAATATTTCATTCAGAACTGTCCGTCCCTAGAAGTAATAATTACTGAGGTTCCACATAAAAACTTTATTTGAAAAACTGGATGTTCCAGAGATCAGCAATGATTTACAAATTCAGTTCAATTTGTTATGTTTATTCTATGTTGTCATACAGGAACACAGGTGCATTCAATAAAATTGAAAGATCCTCATGTTTTCTGAAACTGTAAAGCTTTTCAAAGCTAACCTAATTTTGCAGTGGTTGAAAAGAGCAGAGCCAGTGCTTTTACTCTCTTAATAACATGTTTCCCCACATATTACCATTCTCCACAGATTCAATGATGGCTCTCCAATGACTTCTCCTAGAAAGATTCCTTCTGCACATTGAAAAGAAGTATTTTCCTATTTGTGCACATTTTATTTTCCCATGCATTATTTTAGAGTGCCAGAGGTGTGCCAGTGTTTACAGAGAAAGATGCAGAAAACCCTGAATGAAACCTCTGGGTTCAAAACATCATTTTTGCTTGCTGGAAGAGATACGTTGCTTGCTGTTGGACTATTGTTTCTAGAGCTAAGAGATGTTATGTCATGACAACACTGTGAACAAATTGGGGGTCTTTCTTGCAGTTAGATATAATTCTCTACCACGAGGTATATTTGCCCTTGATATTTTTAGGTCTGTTTTGATTTTGCAAGGCATTTGCCTTAGCAGGTTAGTTAATCTGTCCTACAGAAAATGGACATGTTGCCAAGTTTCTGTTTAAACAAAGAAGGAAGTGAATATGAGTTTACTCTCTGAAAAGTAAATGTGGGAAACAGCCTTCTGTAAGAGGAATGATTGTCTAAACTGTTGGTGCTGAAATTCTTTCCAATGAATGAAAACTATAATCTGTCCTAAAGAGGAAAAATGCCTTTTAAAAATAAGATTAATGTATTAATAACCTATTTCATTATCTCCTCAATATATAGCTGCCTGTTATAAGGGTGCCTTTACTGTTCAGGTGAATAATATATCCCAAAATAAATCAGCCCTGGAGTGGTAAACCTTTGTCATAATAAGCAGACTGTCTGGTTGCTCTGGGCAGTCTTTTACATATAATGTTAGTAGAATAATTGTAATAGTAGCATTTGAAGAGAGTTAAAAATTTCCCTGTCTCTTTAAAGAGTCATCCCAGCTTTCAAGTGTTCCTCAGTGGGAGGAAATGTAGAATTTTTAATATATCAGAGGATAGGGATCTGGTACTATTTGTATAATGGGAACAAAATAAGCTCTAGATTATAATAAAAAATATATTGCATATATAGCAGATAAGTCTCTTATTAAGAGCAAGGAGAAAAGAATATTCCAGGGTTGTGATCTTGCTCTGTGTTGTCAGAGGTTTATTTCTCACTGACTTCTAAAGACATAAAGTCAAGATTTCAATAAAAACAAAAACTCAAGTAATCTAATTATCTTTTTTTTTTTTTTTTTCTGTGTAATGCATATATGAGAGTCTCACAAACCAGCACAAAGTTTACAGCTTCCGTGGCCGTGACATGTGAGATTGTGGATAAATATACACATATGTAACCAGAAGCCAAAAACTCAGCCCTATTTATCTGTGAGACAAACACCACTGCTTATTATGGATTTCATGTCGAGAAACAAAGACAAGGCCTGTCTTGTGAAAGCTGAAAATGTAGATAGAAAGCTTACTCAGATTTGGGCTGATTTAGCCTGTACAGACCAAAAGTACAGTCAGTCTCTGAAAAGATGGGATGTAAAAGAAGCACAGGAAAAGTTTCCTTTCTTAGTTTTGGCTTCACTCTTATGTCATTGCCCTACTGTGCAATGTATGCTCTGCTAGATAACTGGTCTGCTAGGTCCTGTTCCCATGGGCAGGACTGATGAGTGTAGATGGCTGAACACAAACAAGAATAGTAAATTATTTCTTCCCAAGAAAAAGAAAAATGAATTGGAGAGCTAAAATTCTTTTGGGTTTGTTTTGTGATGTTTTGTAAGTTGGGCTCTTCACTTCCATGGAAACTGCCCCTAAGTGCATGCTTTGATCTACTGCAAGCTATCAGCACAGAAAGGAAAACATGTCATATCAGATCCTAGTTGGAATGATTACCTTTCCCATTTCACCCATGACAATCAATGTTCCTACTTAGAATGGAATTCCTTCATTAAGACGTAATTATCTTCATACATTTCATTTCGTCATTTCACCTCCTTTATATCTATACTTAACAGAAGTCTTCACAGATAGATGAAAATGTGATTATTTTTTTTCTTTTATAATAGACAGTGTTTATGGCAGAGTGATTTATCAGACCAGAGAAAAACAGTATTAAATAGACCCATGGGTATATTCACCTTATTTATTAACCAACACAGAAAAGAGCTGTCTATAGGGTAAGGTACAGGTGTGATAGTGGTGAGGAAGTTTTACAAAACTAGATGCTACACCCTTCCTCACATGACAGAAAACAGGCATTGCATTGCATGACTCTAACACAAGACTATAGATTCCTCCCCCTTCCCCTCCCATTTCCCCTTCCCCCTCCTTTTCCCCTTCCCCTTTCCACTTCCCCTTCCCCTTTCTGTACAATCAGGGTATAAAGAAGAGAAAGGGGAAAAACAATTATTGAGTAAAGAGAGGAGAAAAACATGAAATAAGTTTCTGAATTGGAAAGAAAATACACAACCAGGAATTGAGAAAGTCATTTCTGAAAACTTCCGGGACAATTCAGCCTGAAAGTCAAGTGAGCATGTATGGTTTTTTAGGGAGGTTTTATAGATGCGTTTTTTTATTGATGTGTCTTTAAATGCAATATCATCTTTGGTAAAAGGCAAGCTATATAATTGGGAAAAAAATTGCAAAATTACTGTCTTCTCACTAATATCTTCTCTGCCTTCAACTAACAGATACTAAGTGAAAGACTGTAACCTTTCCTGACATAAGTGCTTCAGGCATGAAGGGGAATGTAGTGCTCAGCCCCACCTGCTACCTGACTTAAATCATGTTTTCTTTCCTGTAGTCCACTTGTTGATGGGCAGCAAAAAAAACAGAACAATTGTCCACATCTCTACATCCACCTTCTTAAAGGTCAAGTATAATATTTTAATTTTTATTCTCCCCTCTTTTCCTTCCTTCCTTCCTTCCCTCCCTCCTTCCTTCCTTCCTTCCTTCCTTCCTTCCTTCCTTTTTCTCTTTCTTTCTTTCTTTCTTTCTTTTTCCTTCTTTCTTTCTTTTTCCTTCTTTCTTTCTTTCTTTCATATAACACTAATTTCTCTTTCTAATCTATGACAGTCTCTCTTGTTCATCACTGATAGTATAGGCTTCGCTTCTCCTACTTTATTACATATATAGAAATCGTGAGGTACTTCAATTAGGAATACGATTGTCTCTGATGACTTCCATAATCAATAGTGAGAGGGAAACAGAAGTCTCACTGTGGAGACTCGAATTACCCTCTGGAGGTCACAGTGTTTCTCCAGTCATTACAACAGGAGCTGTGGATGACCCTATGCCATCAGGTACTGAAAGCTGGGCTGGAGAGAATGAGCTCTGGTGTCTTGGTGCTCACTGATATCATGAAGAAAGAAAGTTGCATCGTCTCTCCTTAGGGTGACCTGGTTTGTTTACACGTTTCCTCATGTGAGGAGTGGCAACAGTCTTCCCACTTTAATAAGGTCTCAAGAGCAGATGAATATTGTCCAACCATTGCATGTAGTTATCAGCTGCTAGACAGGATTTTCTTCTCAAGTGTTTCAAAAAATAAAATTGTTGAAAGTAAATAACATATTATAGCTTTCATTTTTGTTGATATCTCATTCTTATCTTTCCTTTTTCATTTCCCATTACCTTTTTTTCAGCCATTTTTTTCTCCCCTATTTTTTTAATGCAATTTTAACAAATCCAAGTACTTTTCTTTTGAATGCAGAGATGGAAAAAAAACTTGCTACAGTGGCAGAAACAATCTTTTCCAATTTTAGCCAGATCAAACTTTCACTCTTTCTTGTGTTTTAGCAGAATTACAGCTGTCAGAGACAGAAAAAAAATAATATCCTTCTAGTTGATGTCTATCATCCCATTGGTCTTCCAAAAGCATTACGTACTAAAAAGCAGAAGATTGTTAGTATCATGTCCCTTAACATATATCATGCCTCTATACAAAACAAAAGATTCTTAAAACATGGATTCAGTGACTCTAGGAAGAGAAAGCAAACCATCTGTGGCATGAAATGAGAAGAGGACAAGAGGAAATCAAGAAATGGTTTGAAAATACTGAGAGATACTTAAGGCTGAAATAATCCAGCCAGACATAGAGCAAATACTTCCTCCACTGTGTAACAAAGTGTTCAGATACTGTGAAAGCTGTGCTCATATTTTTAGGACTCTTTTTGTTAGTTCAATGCTGGGTGTTTATTGCCTTCTGCAAGACATGCTTAATAGCAGGCCAAAACATCTTAAAGATAAACAAATGGAAAGAGTCTGTGAATCTAAGTAATGCTTTAAGAAATACCAAAAGGCTGACAGGCAGACATCTTTTCTCACCAAAAAAATATTGAAGTTTAACAAAATATTAGAAGATGACATTTTATCTGAGCGTTCATTGCAGAGGAACTGTTTTATTTCTTCTGATGTTTATACTGGATGCATGAAGGAATCCCTTTATTACCACTGCAGAGTGGGTTCATGCAGCATTTTTAACATCATCAACTGTTCTACTTGTAAGCTAAAGTAGTCAGCTGCTTAAGTGTAATGTACTTCTTTTACAAGTGCTCATAGATTTGTTTTAATTAGCCAAATATTTATTTATTGACTATGAAAATATTTTCCAAAAATGTTTTCTGATAAACAGAAAGCTCTCCTAAGCTTGCTTTGTAAGCTACCTAAATGGTCAAAACCACCACAGCTTCCTAAAGGTGTTTCCCAATATATGGCCACCTGGGTACCACAAGAGTAGTACGAAAAATAAAGGTACAGATAACAATCTTTAATCTTTCTTTCCAAACCCATAATTTATTGTATTGAGTTAAATATTTCTTTGCTCTTACTACACTGAAAAGACATGCTTCTTCATTGTTGATATGAGTGACCCCAAGCCACTTCGACCAGGTAACTAACAATTTCATGGAAAAATATGTTTTTCTCAACATCAGTCATTTGCCATCCCTGTGCGAATGTTTTGGATCCATTTCAGTTTCTGAAATGGTGCTACATATTTGAATTTGAGCAGCAAAAGCTGTTTAAGCAACCATTATAGTTAACAGAGATGTAGTCCATGCAGTCAGCAGATTCTGAAGACTGCTTTTTTTTTTTAATCAGTATCAATTTAATGCAATTTAACAACTCCTTACTTAAAAAGTCATGTTGATGTTTCCAGGAAAAGACAGTAGAAAAGGCAATCTAGACAGCAGTTATCTTCTGACAGTGGTCTGTCATTCCCACAGCAAACCATGCATCATCTTCATTTATTTATTTACAGGACTACATACATATGGATTCAATCAAAGAAAATATGTAGGCTGAAGTATTTTTCACTTAGGAAATTCATTGTTCTGCGAAGTCTTTTATGCATTCTGCCCGTCTTTTCAACATCCTACTACATCTTTTTTGTCTTATGGAAATCAGTAAGAAACAGTAATTGTTCTATATATCAAGGTCATTATGCACTTAAAACAGAGCATTTTGAGAAAAATTTAGAAGAGGGGAAACTATGATTTTTGAGAAGTAACAGCTGATTCCAATTTATTTTTCTGTATATTATTCTGCAGCATTTATTCTCCTTGCAGATGCTTGCAAAATAAAAAAAGTATTTTGCAGCAAAATTGATTGAACTTAGCTGACAAAACAAATCTTGTAGGCTTAAATGCTATGGAACTTTCTGGGACCAGACTGCATGTTAGCAAAATCAGTGGTAGTTACTTTGGTAGAAGCCTTTACATTACATGTTAGAATCATTTCTTTTCCTTCAGAGACTGGTTGTAGCATGTATTCTGCAAGAACTTGCTGGTGAAGCTTTACACAGTTTGATGCTGACGATTTTGGCCATTTTTATACTTGTGCTGGAAGGATCTTGCTACCAGAATGCCAACTCAAGTTTCTCAGCACACTCAATAGCACTGTTCTGTAAAATCATTTATAACACAGACCATCTCTGTATATGCTGGCCAGAGATACATCCTGCTAGTGAGAACACTGTTTAAAAGAGTTCCTTTTAAAATGTTTCCAGGACAAGAATAGACCAAGCATTTTTTCCCCATTCTACTTATTCAAATTACAACTAGAACTATTGTTTTAAGGAGGTGATCTTTTTTTTCAGAACGTTGTTAGCACCTAGGTCAGAATATATCAGAATGGGACAATGTTCTGCAGCACTGGATCGTCATGCTCTGGGGGTAGAGATTAATGGGTTGTAATCTAGCTGGAGGCCAGTTACAAGTGTGTTGGGACCTGTCTTTTTTAATGTTGTAATCAATGGTATGGCAGAAGCGACAGGCTACCCCTTCATCAAGCTTGCAGATGGCACCAAACTGGGAGGATCAGTCAACATGATGAAGGGCAAGACTGCCTTTCAGAGGGACCTAGGCATGCTGAAAGAATGGGCCAACAGGAACTAGGCTCAGTGGGGAAGAGGGTAGAAGAAAAAAGCAAACCAAAAAGCCAACTATACAGAAGGTATTTGGTTCTAATAAACCACTTTCAGACTGAAATTACCCCTTTCATTAGTAAAGTAGACCAAAATGCCAATTATTAGGTGTCACTGAATGTTAATCATGTAAGTTTTTTAAAGTCTTTTACTTTAGTTGAATGTCCTTGTGTGTTAGTAGATGATTTAGATTTCTCTCTTGTGTATTAGTAGTTTCAGACACATGTCATTTCATTTTGGCAAGCTTGATCTTTCAACATTTGGAGTAAATGTCATATCTGTCTGATCGGCTGTTTCTCAAAATAACCAAACCGTTTCATTTCCCAATGGTGGATAAAATAATTTTTCTTTTGGACTGGTAGACTAATCTTTGCTCTCTCAATCCATTACTGTGTGCAAATTCCTCTGCTTATTTTCATGTATTACCAAACTAATTGGACTCATTTACTGCATCCTCTCTGTTGCAGCTAAAACAGAAATGAAGGATAAAAAAAATTACAGGGAAAAAAAAATCCAATTTTTACTTTATGTTTTCACTTCATATAGTGTATTAACTTTACACTTTTCTGAGATTTTAGTCTCCCACTGTATTTTAATTTTCCTGGTTACTGTCTTTTCAAGAAAAAACTCTGACTAGTATTCTGTCACCTTCTAAAAGGTCATATCTTAACCACTGTTGCTTATTTCAGTAGAAAGTAATAGGTTTTGATGCTTGTTTCATAAGCTGCCTCAACTGCTGTCTCTGCTTTTCAGTTACACTATTGTGTCCAGGTGCAAAGCACAGGTAAAACAAACATGATGTCAGTGAAAAGATACACAATCTCTCCTATGAAGCAAAGGCCTCAGTCTTCCACCATCAGTTTGTATGCATATTCTCAAATTCTGCCTTTTTAACTTAACTTTTCTTAGGAAAATCGAACTCAGCAAAGATCTAGTTTACCACACCCAAAGACTGAGAAAAGCCAATTAAACAATTTTGCTGTGATAAAAAGTATTCATTTGCTGCCTTTTTTTAGATCCAAGATGTCAATTGACATAAACTCAATTGATTTTTTTTTAAATGGGTTAGCAGCTTTCTGGGAGGTCCAAACTTTACATCTTTTATGTTGGCACCATAACTTTTTTTGTAACTGAATTTACAGTATTAATTTTAGAATGTCTTTTTTTTTTTTGGTGGTAAAATTTTTCAATTTATACGTATGATATCTTTTTTGTTACAGTTGGCCAAAAGCTTTGGCCTTGAAGATACACCCTAAGATATGTTGGAAATTTGCTGAGTTTCATCTGGAAAGGTGGTTCCAGGGAGCAAAGTAAAAGGGAGGAAAACAGGGACAAACTCTGTAGCTAGTCAGTAAGGATATTAACCTGAGATGCGAAAGAGCCCTGTTACAGTTCTTGGTTTTCTGGATTTGGAGCGAACAAGCTGGAAAACATTACTCCGAGTTTGTCAGAGTTTGATTGGCATTTAGAAGTTCAAAAGGTTTTCTTCTTTGTGCCAAGGTGGAACAAAATTCTGGAACCATGCAAATGACTGTGGAAGAGAACTGTCATCCCAGGTCAGCTGTCCCTGATTAGGGCTGCTTCCTGACAGCTTGTAAAGGAGGAGTTTAGCCAATAGCTGGATCTTCCCTCTAGGCTGCCAAACATTTTCTCATGGAAGAGACTTTGCAACGGACTGATTTGCCCACCACCATCAATTTAATATCAAATCCTAACTTCAGGTTGAAAAAGTGACCCTACAACAGCAACACAACTCAAAGTGTCATGTAGACATGACACTAACACTGAAATATTTTTAGGAGAAAGGGGGAAGAAAATTCTTTGATCGACAAACTTCTTGGTCACTCAATGACTACAAGTTGCTACTGCTGGAGAAAAAAGGGAAAAAAAAAACAGTATTTGGATCCATCCGCTATTAATGTGAGGTTCTGAGGAATATGAAAAAATGGAAAATAAATCAAAATAGGTCAAGGTAGCCAAATGGCCTAGTTTCAGATAAATATAGGCTCATATTATTCTGATTACTATCAGACAGTGGCTGCTACACAGAATACCATATGACTCTCAGAAAAATGGCATTTTTAATGCCTGGATTTATTCATGTGAAGACCTAGCTACTCATTTCAAAACTAGACTTTTCTACACCTGAAAATTGGCCATGTTTCTATACACACTCTCTCAGTAACTATAAGATGATGACCTATTTCACTGACATTTCCTAGACTGATCAATCAGACACTCAAGTGGCTAGTACTGTACCATTGCTTAATGGTATTGCAACAATTTACCTGAGTTACTGGAGATGCAAAGTACTCATGGATGTGAATATCTGAGCTACATTTGTCAGTATGTAGTACATTTACTGCATTTCCAGTGCTCAGAGAATTTGAGATCTCAGCTTAGTCTTTTGTCCTTAATTCTTAATTCTGGATGTCCTTAGTGCATATTTGTAATGTTAGATAAAGCACAGAAATATATTGCTTTAAAACCAGGGCAAATGTCCTCATATTTTCTGTATTTGTTGTGTCTATCAATACAAATTTAAACACTAAATAAACCAAACACAATGTAACCCAGGGAGAACAGATCTGACTGGACACGCTTTCAAAAGTCACAATTTCAATCTGCATTGTCCTTTACAAGCTTTAGACAATAAGCACATGTTTTTATCACACACCCATACCATTGATGAGAAACTTTCCGCGCTGTATCTTTTGGCCTCACCCGTTGTGCATATTCAGCAACCTGTTCAAGAGGGTATTAGAAAGAGAGCATAAAGAAAGTACATGTGCAGGTGATACAGAGTTCACAGTGTCAGCTTGCTGTGCAGTGCTGGGGAGTTTAGGCACTTCTGTTTGGGGTCCACTACAGTCGGAATACTGAGTGTGCATCTGTCTAGAGCAAGGTAACACAAAATACAGAGCTCAGGGATACATACTCCCTTCACTCCTGGGCTAGAGTGACACCGAAGTAGCTCTTCCCGCTTGGGATCCTGGGTCTGGAAACAGTTCTTGTAGGAAAATGCTTCAAACTTCGTTTTATTTAGGGTCTGACTGAATGACCTTGGTTCAATACTTCTGCCTACTAAAGGGATTCAGACCCTGTATTTTGCTGGAGAATGCCCGAATCTGATGGTACTATTTGGTTGGTGGAGAGATGAAGAAAAAGAAGGAGACAAAAGGCTTTTCATTCAGCATCACAGGATCCCAGATTGAAGCTCCATTCAAACCCCTTTCTAGATATCCATTCCAGCCCTTAAATTTTGGCTTACTAATTTGATGATGCTTCTCAGTCACATGGTACTATAAACCTTAAAACCCAAACTGGGCTGTTGTGTCCATGTTGTACAGTGCAGGGCTTTTGAGTGGTACTAGCTTGGATCCCAAGAAGAGAACAGTCCTGCAGTACAGTCCCACCAGTGTCACTCTGCAGCCTCAGTGATACGTCCTGCTTCTCAACGGACCTAATCGTTACAGAGTCTGTGCAAAAACGACACAGCTACTTTGCTTTGTGTGCAAAGGCAGCCTGTACAAGGTCAGCACCTGCTATGCAGTGTAGATATGCCCTGAGATTCTCGTTAACAAGTGGGATCAAATTAAATACCTTTGCATTGAAATGCCTGCTTCCAAGAAAGGCCTCAGCAGCATATTAAAGGCTGCAATCTCAAGTACAGATTCCCATACAGTGGAATCATAGCAAAAATAAAATTTTGAGAGAGGAAAGAGTCATTGGTTATTTATAACAAAATTTCCTGTCAAATGCAAGTGGATATATTCGAATAGGAAATTCTGTTTCATGGTGGGTCTGGGCATTCTTGCTGGCTTTGTAAACGGGATTTAGTCCTAGTTTCTAAAACATCTGATGAAAATCTGAAGCTTCTACCACATTCAATATTCTATAGCAAACAAAAGTTAACAGCAGGTAGAATGGGTAGATATACATCTCAAAGCCTCTGAAGTGAGTGATATTAATCTATCCTTTAGTGTCGCAGTCATCTCTCCTTTGTATCTTCCAGTTGCTCTAGCTTGCAGGAAGGAGGAAACAACGAGTACTTTGCAAGTGGAGCAAGAGGAATTACTAGGGACACCTCATCTGAGCTCATTTTGCCAGTTTACCTCAGCTGGAAGAAGAGGTCTCCCTGTTGGGCTACTCTCTCTCCTAGGTGTCTGTTTCAGGTTTGGTTTTTTTATTTCAAACAAATAAACAGACAGACAACACCAAGAGAAAAGAAATCCCAGTCGCCTGAAACGAGATAGGGTCTTTTATGCATCCTGTTTTGCTTGGCAGAGGAGGTTTTAAATATTTAAGCAACTTTACACAGCCATAAACCTCTGTAATCTCAGGTTTAGAGTATACATTTAGAACTACAGTTTTCTGGAGCCAATCTGAGAACAAAGAAGGTTTACCTTTCTTCAGTCTATATCATTACCACTGACAGCATCAGTCCTCTTCTCCTTTACAAGTGTAAATCTGCAGCTTTGTTGAAATTAATGGTTCTCCCCAGCACATTGTTAACCTACAGGGAGAATCAGATTGTGGGTATCTACAGTAATAAAACTTGCAAGGTGATGGAGAGCTTAATTACCACTTCAGACTTCTTCTGCCTTCTAGAATGCAAATCAAATGATTCATTGGCACATGGTATGCCAGGTGAGGTCGGCTGTAAGAGAGCAGACAACAGCAATCCCTGGTCAGCCTGGTAACCAGCAACTTGGCCACATGCTAATTCATATTATTTAAGGGAATTCAGATGTTACAGATCCGTTTTTTGTTAGAGATATGGAGATAAATGATGGGCAGTAAGAAGTGTATGTTTTCTTAATTACACTGTGAATTTTCTTTCTAATGGTATCCTGCCAGTAAATGCCATACAAAGCTGATGACATGTGATCCAAGATGAGGCACAGATGCACTTTTATAGAACAGTGGTACATGTGTAACACTACATATATAGAACACATGCATTTGATTTTGTAAATGCTGTACTGCCAGAGGCAATCACTATTTATTTTAACCTTACAGAGTCAGAGAAGTTCTGTCTATGTTGGAGAATTCTGGCATTTCCATTCCCAGCGAAACTGTAATTAATGTGCTAGATGCTACATGCAAGTTTGCAACCACTATTGTATAGGCATTCATACTACCACTGAGACTGCCTTTGCACTCAGCAAAGCTAACCACTACATTCTCCACCATCCATAAAACTACCTTTCTTCAGTGCAAGTCTAGACAGCAAATCTGGGCATAGAACTGGATTCATTCAGTAGATCCTCCTCTTGCTCTCCCAGCAGATACTCTGCTTTAAGGACATGAGTTAGTCTACTTCAAATTGTCCAAATGTTCCAAAAGAAAACAGGAACATAAACAGGAACATACCGAGAAATTCTGCGTCCTTCCGTTTTGCTTCTTCTCAACAATAAACAAAAGGCATCAAAGGACCCCTCCTAACCAACATCAAAAGCCCAACTTTTTACTAAAGAGAACCCAAAATTAAAACAGTTTCCATTTGTGGTCAGTGGGAAAAACTCTTTTTAAAGCATTTAATAAGTTTTCTCTACTTTAAAAAAAAAACATTTTACACTATAGCAAAGGTTTTAATTCAGTGCTGCAGTAATCTTTATTCATCTTAAAAAGGGAAAAATAAAATAGACATAAAATAACCACAGTAAAGAAAAAAGAAAGAGAAAACACTTCACAGCCCTGAGACTGTGGCCTCTGGTCTCTGCTTTTTTCTGGCTTCAGTTGCAGATAAGGCAGGGAATTATTTCTTGGCTAACAGCAATTGAGAAGAAAACATAAACAAGTATCAGGCATAGAGCAAGTTAAGAATGTTTTCTATGGGAACCTGCATGCCAGCAAGGAGCAAGGTAGTGAAAAAATAAAGGGAGCAGGGGGTGGGAAATGAAGGAGAGACTGGCCTTCAAAGACAAAGCACCAAAGACTCTGTGAATTAGATCCCAACTCTGCAAGTTTCAGTGAGTGCAGTAACTGTCCATTCTCCAGATAGTAAACCACCTGATAACTGGTGCTTACAGATCTGTTTTTAGCAGAAAAAAAAGACCATGATAGGAACCAAGCAGGAGGATTTTAGCCTTGGAAGGTTCTTTGCTCACCATAACAGAGACCTGTTTGCTATTACATCAGAGTCAAAAGACATGAAAAAGTACATGGAGAGGGCTTGAGATGGTACCTCCTATTTCCAGGCAGCTATTAGTGGGTCAATGTGTTGTTATTCATGGCATTCCTGTTCCTAGACTGACTGGGGACCCCTTAGCTCACCTCACAACCGCTGATCTTTCACCTGCCCCCAGGTGCACGGTACCGTCCACAGGGCACTAGAGCCACTGAAGAGGTAGGTGCAAGTAAGGACCCAAATCCCGCTGCAAGGAGCTCCTGGAGGCACCACCGCAGCTCTCAGCCTGGGCGTCAAGAGGTCTGTCCCTGAACCCTAATGGGTTAATGAACAAATAGCCTGCTAACACTCTGTGTTACTAAAATCCTTGAAACACAATCTGGGAAGCATGGGAGGGTCTTGACTTTCTACAGCCTTGTCACCCAGGTAGGACCAGTTTTCCCTGGGGTACTGTGATGGGCCCCTCAGGCTCCTGGAGGCATGGACAATGGCTGGAGCCCACACCTCCACCCTGCACCAGGGACAGCCCAGTGCAAAAGGCTTTTCTCTAAAACACAGGCTCAGACCCTTGGCAACGCTCCCGAGCTTAAGCCATTGGGTCTGGTAAGGGATGGAGATGGGATTACAGTCAAAATAAACAACAGGGCGTTATAGTTATATAACAGAAACAATAAGAGACTGAAATTATTAAATCTGAAGGTGAGAGTAGTGGGGAACAGTAGACTCTGTCAGGCTGCCAGAAAAGCCAGCATGCTTGCATTGAACCGCAGAAGTCTCCTGTACCCAAACAAGCAATGGGCAACAAAGCCCCAGAACGGTCTGCAAGGTGTCTGGAAGGTCTCATCCCAGCCAGAAAGCTTGCTGATAGGAGTGAGCAAGCTAGCGTGGAGCAAGGTAATAGGGAAAAAAAATAAATCAACCTCTGCATCTTTTGTATGACCTTGCTATGTTGCTGTGTGCAGCAGCAGTTCAACGCTGTAGTGCTTGGCAGCCATCGCCTAGGAGGAGCATTGCAAACTAGAAGGACTGTTGATACAGAGAGTAGTGTCTTCTAGAGAGAAATGCAACTTCCCAGTATTTCGCAGACATGTTTTTAAGGAGCATCTGGTGAGCTTTCAAGGCAGCTCATCCAAAATTAGAAATGGCTGTGTCTTCCTGACCTCGCCAGGTTTCTGGATGTGAAAGACAACCCACATGGTTCTACCTCTTGAACCCTTATGCAGGTAGCAGCTGTATGGTGAGGATGTTGCCTGTGGCATAGCAGTGTTTTCACAGTCAGAGTTGCTGTTGCTTGTGTTGAACCAGAAGCTATTCTCTGCTGGTGAGCTTTGAACCCTCTGCAAATACTTCACTGTGAACTGTGTTTCCTTTTAGACCTGCAAGTATTTCTAGAAAACTCACTTGACTCGGGGAGAGAGTAGTAGCCAGTTCCTCTACGACGTGAACCGTGAAGCAATTATATTCATAATGTATTGCAGCTACTGTGCTGAAAGGTTGTTAAATAGAGTAATGCTGCACTTGAAAACAAGGTAGCTTGTGGCTACACAGTCCTGTGTATTTGTGTGTATGTGCACTCAGTTGTGCAGATAAAGCCAGAGGTTTTCTTGTTTGGTAGCAGCAATGTGCTACTGCAACCTCAGCTCTCGAGCAACAACTGCTATACTCACATCTTCCTATGATGCTGAAAACCCAGTTTTCAAACCTGAAATATTCTAAATGTTTTCTTTAAGTGATGGTTGCATGACGGAAAAAAAACAGAAGATAAGTAAACTGAGGTATAAAAGCACAGAGTGATGAACCCACAATCCCTCGTCGAGCACACAGCAAAACTAGAAATAGAATAAATATTTCCAGAGTGCTGGTGTAGCACTTTGCTGGTGAAAGAGGCAGTTTCCTTTGCAAGCAGGCATCTCATGGTTACCCTCCAGCTACGGCTTGGTTTTAACTCCTCCTTCGGGTAGGTCACAAGGAGGAGGGACTTGGGTTGTGCCAAGACTTGAAATGGGAGACTGGTGTAAATGGCAGATAGCCAGCAGTGAGGAGACATCTGGGATAAGACAAGGCGCTAAGGTGTGTTGTACATAGTTATGAAACTATTCTACCTTTGTTTTCTGTGTAACGTTATATTTTTAAGAACCGTGCCTGCCTGAGGAGACAGTAGTTGTTCTGTTCTCTGAATTGCTGTAGCCTCGGGGTGTCAAAGTCATTTAGCGCAGAGGGTTGAATTCCATGTTAAATTATGGTTCGTGGGTCACAGTATAAATATACAAATTGCATACTTTCCAGCACAACAGTATCCCAGTGATGTCAGTGGAAGTTCACAGAGAGATCGGCATCACTCAGCTGAACAATTTGCTCCCTTTTAAGATCACAGCTGTCGAGTTCCATATTTCCCTCTTTCCGCCAACTCCTAATTCCAGTTCCTTGAGAGATGCACTTCTGCCTCTTCCCTGCTGCTTGCTGAAAACAACCAGCAGTGATGCAGAAATGTGTTCAGGGAGATTCATCAGCCTGGGAGCATTACAGAGTGCCGGTGGACATGGATATATATCTCCTATCAGCTATGTGAAGTCATGCTCGGAAGCTTTTCTTTGTAACCAACAAGTCTGAAAAATGGAAGCAGGATTTTATTTCCTGTGTCCCTGGATATGGCCTACGGGCTATGTTTTTATCTCCTTAGTGCAGCATGAACAGAAACAAAATCACTGTTCTTAGTAACTGGATGTTTTTCTTCCTCTAGCCCCAGATCCATTTGAACCAAGGACACATAAATGGAAGAAAAATATTTCCACGAACACTTAAGTCTGTTTCCTTGGAGGTTTGTGCCCTGTGATGGTCTCACTTTGCTATATAAGAAGGTTCAGTCCTTGCCTACTCCTTTCTGACTGAAACTTTCCCAAGCCTCTCCCATGTGGACCCTCTGGTGCCTAATAGTGTGATGGATTGCATTCAGCCTTTATCTCCCTGGTTGCACATTTCTATAAAATTGTAACATAATTATTTTGAGTCCTTTCCCCTGCTTTGTCTGAAGTCATTCAACTTCTGTAACGGAAGACACTTGGTTTGCTTGGAAGGGAAATAGGAATGAGAGCAGGAAGGAAGGAAACAAAAAGAAGGATGTAAAACTATGACATGACCAGTTACTGTTCGTGCTGCTCTTAAGACATTCTAAATGTTAACATTGAGGTTGGGTTGCTGGTCCCCAGCACAGAGCACATAAAAGAATGGCTGACTTTCCACATGGGGATGTATGCTTGCATAAATCTCTGTATATTCATGTCCTTAAACCTCAGCTTCAGCCCTCTTGTCTTGTCTGTTCATCCCATCCCCTCCTCCCTTTCCTCATGTGGGACACGGATGTTGTGAGAAGATGTTGAGATTAGAACATCAATTTTCTCTTCTCCCTCACAAATGAGCAGGAGATTGCTTTTAAAGGTATTAAATGGACACAGGTGGAACTGTAAACTTAAGTGCCTCCACATGGAACATCTGCTGCATGTTCTCCAGTTCCTGTTATCTTTATAGCAGAACTTGATCTTTTAACCCCTTCACAACTGCCCCCCCCCCCCAGTATTTGTGCAAAGAAGATGTGCAATGGCTTTACTTTGATGTTTGGAGAAGTCACAATGGATCTCTGTGATGTGACTGGCATATGGCATAATGCTTTGAGCTGTGGTGTGCTTAGCAATTTGCACAGGTGGGTGGGGGAGGAAGACAAGTGTTGTCCAGGTGTTCCCGGTCTTGCTACAGATAAGAGGATTCCAGACGTACCGCAATTCATCGAATATCCCTATTCTCCCTCCTTCTCCCCTCCCTCCTGCACTCCTCCCGCCCCAGGAAATGTCTGTCTTGGGGGAAGAGCATACTTGTGGGGATATTCCAAGCTAGATATTATAAACTTAGCCATTTGGGGTTTAAAATAAATGATTTCTAAATGTTTACTCTGGGTCCAAAGTAAGTGACTTTTCTTTTCGCCTCCCAGATCCATCCCTTCTCTTCTTCCTCCTGCTTCTTCCAAGCCTTCTTGCTTTCAAGTTTAGGTACAAAATAGAAACCTGGCCCGTGTTAGTGTATATTTAACCTCTTCACTGCTGCCTCTCACCACTCCACAGCATTTGTGCAACAGAACTGTGTGGCATTTTTCTTTGAAGTAGTAATGAAGTCACAGTGGATCCTTGTGCTGGAGCTGCAAGCTGGCTGCCAGGTGAAGCATTCACATATCTTTTCCATGCGCTCAGCCTGAAAAGAAAAGGAAAAATGGGCTGAAGGCATAAAAAACATGTAGTTCTAAGATGATTTTAATGTAGAATGAGATTGAAAGCTGTGTACTCAGAATGAGGTTTAACACTGGTTGCTGAATGTACCTAAATGCTAAAACTGTTGATGCCATGTGCATGAGTTCATTCGCAGCTGGAATGGTGAAGGGTGACAACGTGACATAGAATAAGGAAGAACTGCGCTTGTGGAAACCACAGGTTTTTTTAAATCTGGTAGTTGTACTGCATGGGAGGTGACCCAACAAAACAACCTTATGTAGACACGGTCCAGCGTCGAGCCCTGGGAACAACAATAAACAGACCTAATTCTCAGCTATCTGCATGTATGCTATGTGCATGTAAAATATTACTATCCTGATTGGCAATCTTACACTCAGTTGTGCAGTTGTTCACACTGAAACAACTGGACAAGGAAGTGAACAACCAGTACCAAAAAAACATTCCCAAGCAGAATGAGAAAGACCTCAATTGTCCTTGAAAACCCACATTAGTGCCCCCTGTTCTGCTCTTGCTTTGTCAGGAATTAGGATCTTGTGTTGCTCTGTTTCAGTACATCTGATACTGTAGTAAGCACCTGTCTTGTTCTTGTAGTTTTTAGGAACGGATTTGCTTTCTAGGAGAGGGATTGGTAAAGTAATAAGGGCATGCAGATCCTGAAAAATGTCTCTTGTCCTATATGTTACTTTTGTACGTGACTTGAACAAGAGTAGGTGGAACTCTTCCATAAAGTGGTAGCAGTTTTAGCATTTTAGCCATGCAAATTCTAACTGATCTGCCAGTTTCACTCACAATCTAATGGTGGCCTTTTCCAATAGGATGATTTCAACAAAACCTATGGAATAAAAATCCATATGTTTGCATTTTCAAGACTCTATTGCTGTTTTCATAAAAGGCGTTGGGACAGGACTGGGGTCTGATATCAAAATAGTCCACTCCATCCTAGCTTCTCACAGCTTCTGAACTGCTATTAGATCTTTTTAACTACACCCTAAGCATCTTGACATACTTTGCATTAGTGCTTGGGATGTACATGAGTCTCTTTTCCTGCATGCTCTCTTTGCTTTGGATTCATTCCACTTCTGTTCCTCTTGTGCTGTTTCCCTTCTTTCCTTTGTCACCATCTAACAAAACCCCATCCCACTAGTTTAAGAAAGCGCTGCTTCCTCTTAGAAAAAAAATGAACAATTTAACAACCAAATATCCTTAAACCAAGAAGACTCATGCAAACCATGACTCCGCTCAGTGTGTATTCCATCGCTTCTCTCCAGCCCATTGTCCAATTTGTTTACTTAGATCACAACTCTTTTTTGGATAATAAATCTCTTGCTATGTCCCTACTTACCAGCAAGGGCACGTCGTGGCACTCTTCAGGTCCCTGCGATGCCCACGCCTGATGCTTCTTAGAGCAGTCCTAGCGTTCACCTGCAGCATGTGCCTGGGCTGAAGCAAGAACACAGCGAGTGCCTGCTCCTGGGGTGGGGACTTGGAAGCGCTCCTGGGCTCTGCAGACTAGTGTCTCCTCTGCTATTCTCTGTGCCCAGAACAATGGCATTTTTATTAATTGTTCTCGCTTGGCCCCTTGGCAATCTTGTAATTTAAAGAAATAATTCTCTAAGAACATACGCTTGGCTATCATTCACAGGATAAGCAGTGATAATGAACACTTTAAATTTTTAACAGCTACATCTGTGCTTTTGGTTTGGTACTAGAAAAAAAATAGTCATTACTTACTTATGTTTGAAAACAACTGCTGTTTCTGGGATAATTAATGGAATGGTGTTTCCAGAAGTGTATTTAAAACAAGAAGAAATGACTGCGGCTGTCATGAGAGACAGCGTTCCCAGAGAGAGTTAATTCAGCATAATTTTGAGTGATATCTTGTACTGAAGCAAGTCTTAGTGGGAAGTAAAGAAGTACCTCCTTTACTGTAAACCCTGTGAGAGGTGGTGAAGCCTCCTGTTATTTGTGGGCAATGCCTTAGGTCAAAACAGGCTTAGTGTGTACAGGGAGGCATAATTTCTATTCTCCTCCTCTCCTGAATCCTGCCCCTTTTAGCTGTATCAAAAATTCTAAGCCAACCCATACTTTTTGGATTACTTTAAACCCCATCGCAGCGCTTTTCTTAAAGCACTTTATTTTGAATAGGAATAGCTCCATGAAAGGACTCTGATATGGGCTGAAACTAAATCAGTTTCAAGGAAATGCAGCTGGAAGCACACTAATCTAAAAGCTTCCCAGGCAAAGCAGCACAGGCATCTATTCTGTGGGGGTGTCTCCGCCCCTAGCTAAAGTGCACTAGGGTTTTCTGAGATCCGTTAACCCTTGCGCTGTGGTGTGGCTTCACCAGCAATATTTGGGAGGGGGGAATAAAAGAAAGTGTGTTTTCTTCCAACGCGGTATCTGTAGAGCATACAGTTTTCATCCAGTCAGCTGGGTGGAGGATGAAGGGTTTTGTTTCGGCTTTCCCAGACCGTATGCATTGAATTGTAATACCAGTTCAATCTCCACGATGCAAGCATTTCTGTCATAGGCCATTCCTTTGAATCCCAGTAGAGATGACACAGTTCACGTTATGTTTTACAACACCTCTCATTCCCACCTGCTCTGCAGGCAGGGCACTTGTGTGTGAGAGTATGCAACCTAGGCTCACATGTGTCAGGTCAAGCTGTCACTGAATTTTTAAGGAGCATTTCAGCTGCTTACTGAAGGATTAGAAAAAACTGTAACTGACATAGCGTAAGTTTTAGTTGGGAGCAAAGCCAGCTAATGGTGTGGGGATTGGGAGAGGGGGAGATGTCAGTAAGTCTATAGAGCTGCTCATCCTTCCCTTCTCACTTTTTCGAAATGAAGGAGGCAAGGGAGGTGATCTGTGTAGATTAATCTAGGCCTAACCAGGCTGTGGAGTGGCAGGGATTTGCTTTGCTTTTCCCATGTTTTTATTGCATCTGATTTGTATTCCCAAATTTTTCACTCTCTCTTTTTGCCACCTTCAAACCAGTTACAACCTACACAGCTACCAAGTCTACTGCTCTCCATGGACTGTTTTGGGATTCAAGTTACTGACATGTCTATGCATAAAATACACCAGAGTTTCTTTTTGGTGTTTTGAATGTAAGTCTTTAAGATTACAGGAAAGATTCGTTGCCACAGTTAAGGCAGTTCCCTCATCCATTCCAGCCACATCCATTCCAGCCATCCAAATTTTTTGTCCCTGGAGCAATGATCACTTAATGGGACAGATAAGCCTGCACTGCTTCAGTTTGTAGCCTGGTATATTAACCTTAACCTGTGCTCCTGAAGAGTTACTGTGTGCCCCATTGAGCAGTTCCTGCCAAGAGCAGCAGCCTTGGGCATGGGGGTGGGACGGGCAGACGGGGATGCCCCAGCAAAATTCACCTGCATCAATGAGAGCAAGCCCTCAGAAACCACCATGGTCCTGACAGCTAAGACAATGCTGACAAAGTATCTTTTAACTGCAGCCCCTTGAAAGTGCACTGCGTGTGTCCCTGGAAGTCACATTTTACACTAGTAAGCTCACTGAAGTCAATTACTGGTATGATTCCAGACTATTTTAAAAAACACTGAAATCTGTTTTGCCCCAGAGACACCAAAAGTAGAGAAAACAATAGCTGACCAGGTGATTTCATGCTGTGTCAGGTGATGCACTTACATTTGCTTCCCAAAGTGTTTGTATATTGCTTGACTTTTAGCTAGGAGAGATAAGCCCACGTTCAGGATGCAACATCTAGGTGCTAATGGACTTTTCCACACAGTGTTATAATTAATAGCTACGCCAAAGATGGTAGCGATGGGGACAAAGTTGATTTCAAGAACTACAACAGTTACATGATCTGTTTTGAGTCTGCTTTTATACTTACATATTTTCACCTAGATGTCTACAAATATACCTATCTATATTTATAAATGCAGAAAGAGATTCACTGATATAAGACATATGCATGAATAACAGCATACTACAGTCTCTAATACCAGCGTGTCTGATTTTCTATATTATTTTCTGTAGTATGATGCTTTCTAAGTTTTCATTGCATTCTGAAATAAGACTGTCAGTCTCTAGTATTTTTTTGCAAATGTTTTTCACAAGTTTACATAGAAGAATGTGAAGTTTAAAAGAAGATGTGTTCATAATTAGTGTATTATGAACGATGTAGTTAAGAGCCATGTTAGGCCTGAAAAACAAAAAGAGGCAAAATAAATTTCATTATTGGTACCTATCAGGACCTCTTGCTGTTTAGTCAGAGGCAGAAAATGAATATATTTGATGCATGAATGGTTTTCCTGCACTCTTACGGTGAGGTGACGTACTCTTATGATTGAGAAAATTGGAGTACAACCTAGAAATGACAGTACAGGTACACTGCCATCAGAATAGTCCCTGCTCTACTGCCCCAAATAGCCTTGTGCTTTCATTAATGGTCGTGCAGACATGGGGTCATTTTCCTTGAGAAGGAGCTGCTGGGGAGGGGGTGAGAGCTCGTGGAGAGAGGTGAGTGTGGCTCAGCCCTGCCGGCAGCACCCCACATTTTGATGGGTGTTAACCTGGTGGTGAAACCACACCTTAGCTCCCAGCCTAGCCGTGGGCATGTTGCAACTCCTTCTGCTTCAGTTCCACTTCTTATTGCTTCGTTTCCCCTGTGTCTTAATTGCTTGCATTTTTACATAACTTTGGGAAGGAAAGTTTGTTCCTGTTTACCAAAGTTGCTATATTCGCCCTCTGCATTGCCTAGATCCAGAGCGAAGGAGAAGGAGCATCCAAGTACCTCCTGCGAAGAAGCGGGAGGTGTTTGAAACATGTTTTGCTAGGCTTGCCTCAGCCCAGATGCTCCCCCAAGAGCGAGTGCTGCGGCTTTAAGGCTATCGTCCCAGATCCACATCACACCCACATATTTGTCCTCTCTTTGCACAGCCAGTGCCAAGCGGTGACATCTACTATAGTCTCTGGGACACGCTGGTCTCTGCAGCGGAGGAAAAAGGGGACGAGGGGGAGGGTGGCGGCCTGGGGAGAGCACAAATCCCCGCTGTGTTCCAGGAGGATGAGTCACTTCCTCGCACCAGCTCCGCGATGCTTTATTTATTGCCGCTCCACTGATATGAAGCTCAGCTCCCTCGTCCCTCAGCGGCGTCCCCGGGCTCGGCCTCCCTGCCTGCTGCCCCATTAATCACGCCGGGCCCTTAGGGAGTGCACACGGAGCGGGAGTCCTGCCCGCCAGTGGCCTTTAGCTGTCTCCAGTTCAATGAAATTACCTTGTGTGAAGACTTGTTTTATGAGAGATTGGTTTATTTGTAACTAAACTACTTCCTCCGTTATTTGATAAGCTCAAATATTTGCTACTGATAGTCAGAGAGTGTCACATTTATTATCCTGTTTCAGGCATTGCCTAACTCCTTTGTATTAGGCTTCTTTAACCCCTTTGAGGGCAGCAGAAAAAAGGCTAGAAAAGTCTTATTCCTCTTACGCACACTTTGAAAAGGATTGGGGTTTATCCTGTAAGGGATGTGGCTTGATTAAATTAATTTACTTTACAGTAATTCTTTACACATTTAACACAATATGCAGCAGGACTGACTCACGCTATTTGTTAAAAATCCAAAATAAAAGGAAAAGAAGACTGAAAAATGCCTTTTTTTCCTTCATATATTGTAACATTTCAAGGTTTAAGTAAATGGCTGCATGTGAACGTGAAGCATCATGGTCTCAAGGGTGAGGCACATATATCATTACTAAGTCCTATTTGCTGCCTTGCCCCTGCTGGCCATGTCACCTGTGACCTATTCGTGCCTCAGTTTGTGTTTTATTAACCCTGGCTAAAAAACAGACTTGCTTAGCTTTTTAAAGACATCTGATGTCTTTGGAAAAATAAAAAGGCCTACAGCTTTAAGATGTAAGTAATACTTTTATAATAACCTACTTCCATACACTCTCAAATTTTCCCCAGACTTTTTTTTTCTTTTGTGGAGGTCAAGGGGTTATTATTTAACTATTTACTTCTGAGGACTCCAGTAGTAAATCACAGTCCAAACACAAAAAGGTACTTGTATATGTTAGGAAGAACAACAGTGCTTAACTCTATCAGAGCAATCTTTAGGAACCCCATCTACCTACTCCACCTCCGCAGCACTTCTTACAAAATTTTCCTGGGGACTTGGTGTTCCGGTAGCGTACATGCTGCAAGCAGTGCTGCCTTGCCTAACCTGAGCATTTCAGCTCCTATCTGCCAACAGCGCAGATTTCTACATCACTAACACCCAGAAGGTATACTTAAATTGAGAATAGGGCAGAGAAATAAAGAAACAACCACTCTTTGTCTAATAAAGAGGAGTAGGAGCTCAGGGTCTGGGGCTGTGAGATGGAGAGGGTCTCTGATCCCGGTTGGTGCTTTTATAGCTTCCCAGCTTCAAGACTTCGAGATACCTGAGGCCAGAGGGAAAATCTGTAAGAGAAAGCCTGTGCCTGCTGCAGCTGGGGAGTGTGGTCATTTTTCTAATGAAAATTAGAGAATGGTCATTATTCATTATTAGAGAATGGTCATTATTCTCTAATGGGGATGGTGTCGTTCCAGGACTGCTCACTCATTTTGCACAGAGAGTCTTCAAGGCATTTTGTGCTGGGGCCAGCAGGCTTTGGGGAAGGGCTTTGGGCTGGGGAAACAGCATTGTGCCCAGAGCTTGCGGTGTGTTTGACTGCAGGAACAGCTTGTTGTATTTGTGCTTGTCAGGGGCTGCAGTGAGCCAGTCCTGCTGCTCACAATGCAGCACACTAAATCCTATCTGAAATTAATGGGAGTGCTCTTATTAAAAAAAAAGGAATAATGAAAAAAAAGGAAAGGACTGATCTACTGAGAACAGGGTGAGACTCGCTGAAAATCTCCCTCGTGTGGAGGAAATACAAGTTTTGTGAAAAATAGAGCTAAAGCAGGCTTGGGCAAAAACAAACCAGTTTCTCATCACAAGTATTATTTACCTTGATATGACTATTTTCTACCTGAATTTCATTTTCTGAAATAATTCCGAACTACAGACATGAGTGGATTTACAAAAATATTTTTGGAAATGTGAATATTCAAGTCGAGCTTTCGGTCTTGCTGAAACATTATAGTCCCTCAAAGTTCAGGGAAATGAGTTTTGTTTCTCTCTGAATTAAAAAAGATTGACGGGAAATACATGTTCACTGTGCTAGGTAGGAAGGAAGTTATGGTTCATTCTTTCTTTGACAGACGTACAGATATATGCAATCACTCGTGCGCTTACAATCAGATATAGCAAGCTCACTGCACATGGCTAGATGTCCAGTGTGAAGGGAAATATTAAGCCTATCTGAAACAATAAGGATAGTAATGCTGACTTAGGACTGTGGCCTTCCAGGCCCCCCCTCCCAGGGGAGACCAGGCCTTTTGCAGGTGGCTAAGTTGGTTTCTAACCAAGAGCCTGTTGGTGAGAATCCAAATTGGCTGTTTCAGCTGAGGTCAGCCCTGGAAGAGAGGGACTGAGAAGTGAGCCTGGGGAGACCGAAGGTTCATTAAGTGTGTGTTTGTCTTGGACTTTGACATGAAGATGCTGCTATTCCAGAGGCAGCTGAACTCTTAAGGCTTCAGACTTCTTCACAGGCATAGGAGGAGCAAAGCTTCAGCTGTGATTTCTGTACCGCAACAGGAGATCACAAAGACAGCACTCTCCTTCGACATACGACTTTAAAAAAAAATGCATTTTAAAATCACGATAAGTTGGATTTTTACAAGAATATATTCTTTAGCTAATTGCAATTTTAAAAGCAGATGTGTGTTCTAGATTTTACCATGTGTTCACTAGAACACAGTTAAGCCCAGATAGTTGATTTTTTTTGATACAAGTTTCAAAGCACAAACATACAATACTTAATACAGTGTGAAAACACTAGCATCCTGTCAGTAATTACAAACTACATTTATTTCCAAAACCTACATGCAAATTAAAGTGTACAGCCTTTTTTGTTCTGCTATTGATCAGAGAAATGTTGTTGCTCTCTTAAAACACCTAGATTCCTGCTTTCTGTACAGGTGGTTAATTCAGTCAGAACAGCAACATGGGAGTAAGCCTATGAATCCAGTTTCTTGAAAGAATTATGTTCTCTCAAAGAAATTAATCTTTGTTTGATTGCAGAAAAAATCTCTACTAAGTACCTCATTTTTTGGTAGGTGTGAACTATATCTATCGTTGCAATGATTAAAATAAGTCTCTATGCTTCTTCTGACACCTTCTACATTTGGAATTTATTGAATGGGAACCAACTTATACCTTTAAAATATGAAAATATACTTTTTTTGGCAGAAAAAATCCATGTCCAGGCCTGTGTCCATATGGCTAAATTCATTCTCTTCCAAAAAAATAGGGTGGGTAAGTCCTAGTCACCTATTGGGTACAGTCCTAAGTGAGTGTTGTTTGTGCTTGTCCCTATGTCTTTGAATTCTTTTCTCCTGACCCAGGACTACTACTGAAATGTAATTTATTACCTTACTCCTCTGATAATTAGAAATCTTCCACTTTCTCTTCTTGCCCAGAAATAGTTTATATTAAATTTTTTTTGTGCCACCATTATCGGTTAATTACTTTAAAAAGAGCTCTTTTCCATCTACGGTGTTTATCTCCTTGCCAGTTTCTAAATAACATTGTCTGGATCTGCACAGGCTTAGCCTTTATTTTGGTAATCTGAACAAAGCAAATTCTTCTCGCTGTATGTGATTCTCAGGGAGAAATGTATTTGACTGACCCTCTGTGTTCAGCAGATCTGTGTCCTTGCAGGCATAAATACGTGTTTTCACTTTTTCCTCTTTGCTGACTCTCTTGGAACTATCATTTTACAACAAGAAAATATGATAGGCAGTGGTGCAGAGCCTTCTCGGCAAATGGTGGAGACCAACAGTCTACAGCCAAGAAGACACAGCCCAACTTATTAGACACTCATGTTCATCATCTGTGCAGAAGTGAGTACTTTGATTTTCTGCAGGAGGCAACCACTTGAACTCAAATATTTTGCTACCCCAGGCTCAGGTGCCTTCAGCTCCTGTTGTTGCACAACTGCAACTTTGAATTATGAACCAAACCAATATGTTGTGCTGTTGTTCCTGGCACTCAGGTCTTTATCACAAGTTTTATCTCTTCCATGGAAGACAATGTCTGACAGGACTTTATTCCTCAGAGTTATATTATATGTTCTGATTCCTCTAATCGTGATGGGGTATCTACTGGAGGGTTGTTCATTGTCACTTAGCTCTGTCTAGATGTAAAAATCTTTCTGTTTTTTAGGATGGAGTAGCATATTTGAGCCTGCTTACACCAGCACTGTGTCCTGTCTTTCACGTTTGCAAAATTCAGTTCTGCTATGCTTTCGTGTTATCAAAAGAGCTATGTTTGTCATTAAACCACAGGAGACTAATATTGTTAGCAACTGTTAGTCTAGCTACCATCTGAGGTTATCTAGAAAAAGAAAAGAGTTCAGAGTCCACACAGTGGCCATGTGTTCTGTTGATGTTTATTTCAGCTAAAAATATCTTAAATAATGTTGGGAGACATTTTCAGAAATCTGACACTGCAAGTGTCCTGTCAAAAAAGGATTCACAGTCTACAAGTCTTATGTGGCACCAAGTGCACTGGCAGCCCAAGATAAAACATCATGAACCAAATGGAAAGAAAAAGTATGATGAGCTTATGATTTCTGCCAGGAATCATGGAAGAAAAGACAATACAGAAAGCACAGGGAAAGAAAGTATGATTTGACTTGGGAGCTGAAATAAGTAATATCTAAATAGATGAACTTGAAATATAGTTTCATAAACAAAACATCTTTAAAGACTAGTTGGATGCACTTGCCTAAGAGAAAGTAGTAAAATGAAAGCAATAGCGAGATCCAAATTTTGTGCAAGGATGCAAGGGTAGAATACTCTAATGTCAATAGAAATCATATATATATTCAAAAACAATATTTTATCCATGATTCATCCATGGTTTATTTCAATGCTGGAGGGGTTTTTTTTGTGTGTATGAACTGTGGTAAAAAGTGAAGCACTTAAGTCCTTATATTGGGATTTATTACATGTATCATGAGATATTAGAACATGCTTTACCATCCTCTTTACATAGTGGAAATTCTTCTTGTTCCTTTTAGCACTGCCTAGGGAAGACCTGTTTTCACATCTTAATATAGGATTTATTGCAATGAACATCTTTGTACAGTGTCAGTACAGTAATGAAATCAATTCCATCTTCATGATTTTAAAATTATATATGGATGCTCAGTTTCCCGACTATTATCTTGGTGCTGCAAATTACACATAAATTAATCTGCCAGCAATTTAAGGAAAAAAAATCACCAGCTCTTTTAGGTCTGGCTTCTTCTTCCATTGGAGTCAATGGGAATTTTGCCATTGACTTAAGTGGGAGTAGGATCAGGCCCTTAATGCTGTGTATTTACTTTATTTAGGCCAAAAGACACACAGACACAGAGAAGAGACTGTTCAATGGTTGCAGTTTTATTCAGTAAGCTCACTGCTTGCTGGCAGTATGGCACCTCTAACGGAGCAAAATATTACAGCGTTAGGGATTGCTTTTGGCAGTATGCATATTATAGCATGAGTCAAAACAGTTACGGTTATGTTTTCAAAGTTGTAATGAAATTTTAGCTGTTAGACTGAGAAGTCAGTTGGAAATGCTAGATTGAAAGCCTGCATGAGTCTTGCTGGGAAGTGGCTGATTCTTAATCTTTTTTTTTTATTATTATTCTTTATGAACTAAACCTGTCTGGGTGACAGACAGGAAGGTGCACCTTGAGATCTGGATTCATTTCCAGGCCTCTGCCCTGGACATCCTGTGTGACCTTGAGTCAATCATTTAATCTTTGTGTATTGCTGTACTCTGTTTGTAAAATGTGGATAACAATTCTGCCTTTCTTCCGTCCACAGCCCTGCCTATTTAGCCTGTAAGCCCCTCAGGGAACAGACTGTCACTTACTGCCTGTGCCCTTCCTCCCAGATCAGGGCCTTGGCTTTGGCTGTGGCCAGAATGTTTAAAATAACAAAATAATGTGTGCTGCTCCTTTCAAGGAAATACCTCTTTTAACATGCATATACTGAGCTTTAATACAGTTTAATGTAAACTGATAATTTTTCCTTTGTTTGAGTCTGTTGATGTTTGACTGACTCACCTATCTACCACGAGAGTCTGCAGGGCTACAAGCCTCTGACATGTCTTCCACAGCTCGTGCTTTCTGCTCTAGCCTCTCCTCTACCTGGGTAGGGTTGCTGTCAACTTCGATCACCCTCAGGTTACAATTGCTTCGTATATATAAATAAACTAACTACGTGCAATAGCTCTAACGCATCTAGAATGTTTGAGACCTGCTGTACATGTGTGAACTGAATTGCCTGTGTCCAGGGAGACCTGTTTGTGCTGGACATTGAAGGGATCATATGTGAACATATCAACGGCAAGGTGCAACCGCAGGGATCTGACAGTGCACCGGACCTGGTGCTCAGGCACTGTTAATTTGTGGAGAAGTGTGAATCCAGCGTGTCCAGGATGCATTGAATTTCCTGTGTCTGCATAACTCAGCTGTGTTTGAGCAGTGAGCCAGAGGCTGGTAACTGGCAAGTTTATAAAAGTGTTTGACAGCTCTAAATCTGATCTCTGATGTACCTTCACACTTCACTTCATATACGTATATGAAACACCTTAGTAAAATCAGTGAGGCATATTCATGCATAAAGTTTCTCTTGTAGCTCAGGGTCAATAGGAGCTCGTGGGTGTGTTAGATTTGCTCTGAAAACGCTTCTTGGATAAACTCTCTAAGGGTTTTTAAGAAGAAGGAGATGTCTTTTTTTCTGGATCCTAACCTAGGGTTCTGACAAGATGGGTGGTGAGCTACTTTGCCATGCCAGGAATGGTACTGTTTTAGATATATGCGAAGGCAGAGCTCTGCATGCCAAAGGAAGAAGTATGCAAATTTAAAGTGCTCTTGTTGAATGGCAGTGTTTCCATGACTTAGACAATTTGGTTTCACTGTAGCATTTTTGGAACCCAATTTGATTTTTTGGATATGGCCCTAAATGATTTCCTCAAACATAGGTGTAGGGAAAAGAATTGGATCTAGTGTCACTGAAATAAAAATCCTGTTCCTACTAGAGCCTTTTGGGAATATTGAGGTCATACTTGGATATGCTTTGGTTCACAGAAGAATGTGACAGTCATTTTTATTACCCCCTCCGTATCTCATGCTGTTACATCTGTTGGCAGAACTGGAAGGTCCCATTGTTTATTCCCAGGTCACTCAAGTAGTGAACACAGAAAATGAGAATCTTTTTTTTGGAAGTTCATCTGCCTATGAACCAGGCATCACAGTCCTTAGGTCAGATGCCAGCTGGGGATAATGGAGAGAGCTCATACAGGTTCCAATTCAACCCAGGAGATTGGTACCAGAAAGAGAGGCAGCACAATATCCACAGGCTGCAGCACAATGATTTCATTGATGTCTTTGAGCACTGTTCCTTCCATGGATTACTGACTTGATCTGGTGCAAAAGCCAATTTGCTTAATGTATTTTATAGGAAGAACAGAACCAGCCTTTCTTGAGGCAGAAAAAAAATCAATTCTTCCTATCTTTGGTGGTTTTCTTATCTGTGCATGCATTCCAAGTGGGGACAGGATGAACACCATTGACTTACATGTCACAGATAACATTAAACAGAATGGAACCTGTGCTCAGAGATATTTCTATTTGCTGTAAATTATTTCAGAGGGCTGAGAATGGTTTTGATAGCGCAAAGACTGCTTGTGTTCTGTGGTGCTACTGTGTGTTGAGGCAACGGATATAGATACATGCAGCAAGGCTCGGAAACGTATGTACCAGATGCCTTATCAACATTTCCAGCGTCCCCAGAAACACACAAAAGAGAGGAATATGAGAGTAATGGTGGTGTGGTTTTTTGGCTGAGAAAATAACAGTTCTTCAACCCCCATAAAACACCATTAAATCTTCATATGTCTCTGTTTCATCATGAAGGCCTGCTACTGTAAAAATCCAGAGCTCGTAGGCTCAAATGGATGTCTGGATGAGGTGACTTTCACTTGCATAAATCAGGAAAATAAATTTGTTTGCTCATTTGTTTTGTACATAAGAGTATTTCGTATTCATGCTACGTTTAGGAAAAAGAAGCGCTAAACATCTCCTGGCACAAAATTGTTCCTTAGGGCAAGAAGTTTTTCTTCCCACTTGGTTTATCATGTAACATAAGCTTAGAACTTTATTCTCCCCTTTCTGGAGTTACAGTTCATATTGCTTTTTCTAACAAAATAGGCTTGGCTACCTGTAGCCCATCTTTGAAGCTGCCAGCTTTGTCAAAAAACAAGATTTGTACTTCAAATTGTGGTAAGTACTGAACTGTCATAGATTCACTTGCAAAATCTATGCCAGAAATATCCTTCTCTCAGTAACTGCTAGAAGACAAGCTACCGTGCACATTGTAAAGAGAAATTAAGTTTCCCATGCTGAGACCTGATGTGTGACTGACTATGTGATCAGAAACTCACTGAAGTCACCTAATATTCCATTTAGTCTGTAATCATTACCAATACTTGGCAGCAGTCTTCCGAGCAGCCTTCATTTATTCTAGTCAGCCTCACTAACAGTGCAGTCATTGTGCATCACCAAAATTTTACTAGTAATATAGCTGCCACTCTTTTGGTGTCTCTTCTAGAGTGGAAAGTATGTTGCTGTAAAGTACTTTACACTAAGCCCATTTTCCCTGTCCTTATTTTATTCTTCAGTATTCAAAGATATGTCTGTATTCCTAAATAATTATTTTCACTCTACAGTGTTTGCACCTTTCAGGCATTTGTATACTTATGTCTCCATGTTTAAGAGTCCTGGCCCTACAGGCAAGATTTTCTGGTTTTGCTACAGAAATTCAGTCAAGCAAAACCTGGCAGCTTTGCACAGATCTGTACACGTACAGTACTGTAGGTCCTCTGTAGTGTAACTGTAGGTTATACCTTGTACAATATCATAGCTTTCACAGTAGCTTTCATTGCTTTTGGCATATTCATGTTCAATATTCTTCACAAACTATTTATCTAACCTACCAAGGAATACTTTGTGTGACAAACTACATTTTAGGCTGTATTTCTTCCTATAAACATGTCAAATATGCTGCTTGTTTCTTTTTTAAATACTGTCCCTCTATAAAATCATAAAATAAATTATGGTTATCAGTTTATCTAGATTGTTTTTATTCTCTTTAGAGATAAAAGTAAGAGGGGAAGAAGAAAAATGCAGCCTTTTATTCCAGTAAAACATTTCCCCAAATTGCGTGTAAGCACTCACTTGCAAAAACCCCTGTGCTTCCGGAAGGAAGCTCCCAGAAAGCATTGGAGAGCTTTAGAGCCCTACAGTCCACTCAACTCAGCTTGCACGGATTTCGGTGTGCATTTCCATTTTTCATGACACGCTGGGTATCTGTCATCTCTGGACAAGGCGAAACTCTTAAATGTCCACCAGCGTCGTGATGTTAGTGTGGGCAAGTTTCAGCTGTGCCAGGGTAATTACCTACCTAAGTTTTTATAGAGACTGATGGAAAAAGAGGTCTAGATTTAATTCTGACACTGTGTGCAAGAAATGCTTTACCCGGTCACCATGTGGAACTCTCTTTCCTTATTTTTCATTCAGACGAGTCTGTTCTCTATGAAAAAAAATAATATTAAAACTACTCAAAAAGGTGTATCACATAGGATAGATCCTTCTCTGATGCCAACTCTTTCCCATAGAAGCAGCATCCTTTGGAGTGCCTCCTGGAGTGCAGAGCATGGCTCTGAGTTGTACTGTTTTCTGGGAACCTGTGAATCTCCTCTTCAACTCTCTGAGATTGCAGATAGATTCCCAAATTGGCAGATAATTCAGCAGACATGGTGCACAGGGTCTTGCGAGCTCATGTATTGCACCATATGAGTGAAGAGAGACTGATTTCATCACTATGCTGATTTGTGTACAAGTTACTTGGAGATCACTGAACATCTCCACCATTTCCAGGTCTGGAATGAACCCAAGTGAACCCAGAGTTGCATCTCTGTGATTTTGGTGGAGCCAGGTCCTATAGAACATCTCCTTTGTCCTTCTCAGGAATTTCCTTAGGAAGGGCAGGTAAGAAGGTTTATGTTCATATTTCACTATCTTTCAGGCAGTGCTCAAAACTCCTGAAACACACAGAGAGTTTTACAGGACAAATGCAGCATTTATGGTAATCACCAGTGTATGGTCATGAAAATGAAGGTACACAGCAGTCGTCTTTCCATTCTACTAGTTCCCAGTACTCTGTCATACTTAGCCCAAATTTGTTTTAGTAAAGCATATGTGGAAGATTATTGTTGTTCAGTGAAGGGCTACAGACACCTGGACACAGATATGAATTTTATTTTAAATTGGATATAAATGCTAAACTCCCTAAGAAGCTGTGAGAGGCGGGGTTCATTGCTTCTCTTCAGACACCTAGTCCCATGTTCATCCCATCTATATACATGCCGGTACCAAGCTTAAGAATGCAATTGCTTCCTCCTAAAGTAGAAATCAAGTCCTCAAGAGACTGATTTAAGTTTCATACTAATTGAATTACACTTGAAGAAATAATTTCTCTCTACTAACTATGTATGTTATCCAGGACAAGTGTGATCCTAACTTAGGTACTTGAATTATGTGTTTAAAGTTGAGCATGATGACTTTGTATCATAGTAAGCAATAATGACATTTCAAGATTTTTCAGAGTAAGTGAGGTGCACTACCAATCAAAATGTCAGTCCATTAATGTTTTATTTAAAAACAGAAATGAAGGTAAGATTATCTATAACATGGGGCTCTTCTAATCACTTTTTTTTAAATATCCATATCACATCAAGCTTACTGTTTCCTTAAAGCACATCATTTGTAGATGTTATGATCAATGTGATCTAATTTTTTTAAGAAGTTTCATCAGCTAACCTTTAACTATGAAAATCCTTCTTATTTCTCAGTATAACAAAGAAATAATTCTCCTAACACATGACTCACCTCAGCTGTAGCTCAGATGGTATACGGATTATACTAGGTGTCTCTCTGAAGTCTATAAACTTGAATATCAAAAGTCTCAGAACAGAATTATCATAACTTCCTTTAAAAAAAATAGGAGGAAAGTAAACTCACTTGCCATGTGTCCATTTAAAAAAAAAAAAAGACTATGGTTAGAAAAAAAGATTTGAAGATTATGATCTTAAGGAAGTCTCTAAAGAAAAATCTGCAGATGTAATAAATTCAGCGAATGTTGAAATGCTGCCTTTAAGAGTATACCCAATTCACTTTTAATACGAACACTCCAGTGTTAACATCTCTGTCATACTAAGCCAATTTGCACCCTTTACAATCTAATGCTTCATCAGGTTTGTATTAAATGTAAGTAAGTGTAGCATTTGACTAAGAAATTGTCAGAATTAATTAATCAGTCTAGTTTCAGTATCCTGTCTTAAACTGTATTATTATAATTCTCAAATGAATGTGCAAGGAACTCCACCACAGACAGTTATGGAATAACTTGCCTGTAGAGACAAGATATTCTGAAACCTCCAATGTAGCAGGGATGTTTTACGCTTTTCACTAGGACAGTTTATATCCCATTTAAATCGGATAGTATCAGATGATCTTCTGCCCAGTCTTTTTATGAGTAATGCTGAGCTCTTGCTCTCCGCAATATCTTGTGCCAGTAAAGTTCACAGCCTAATTAAACACCACTTGGAAAGGAATTTCCTTTTCTTAATTTTTGGTTTTTATGTAATGACCACTTGCCCTTGTGTTATTAAAAAGAATGAAAAGAAATGGTTGGTATAATTTCTCTAAAGTTTACTTATATATCTTTATCATATAACTTTATCGTATCTGCATTCCCATTCTGAAGTTCATTATTCTAGTCTTTTCATAGAGTCTGTTTTTCTGTCTATGATCCTGATGATACATTTTGGTTTTTCTGGATTATGAAAAGTCATCTTTATTTTAAATAAGTGGCTTTCACTTATGAATGTCTGAATTAGATGCAATTATTACTTCATTTTATTTAAATTTTCGTAGGCAAGGATTAACAAAAATGTTATCTGCTACTTTACATAACAGGGATTAGCTAGGCTTCTGTAGAAAATCTATAGCTTTCAGGGATTATTTATTTATGAATAGCATAAACTTAGTAACTGTCATATTTACAACTTTGACACTTGCTGTAGACTTCTTATGTAACCATGTCAAATAAGAATTATACTTCTGTGTATAATTACTTCTGTGCTGTCCCTCCCAAAGTTCATGAGGCTTTTGAGGTGCGTCAGATTGGCTTTCATTTTTGAGTACCTAAGCATATATAAATCAAGTTTTGAAGTAAATTAAATATTTATTTTTATTAAGTTTCTAAATCAATCTCTCACTGTGTCTATCACACTTAATTATTCAGTGATATAGTCCAAGGCACTGGTAAGGAATTCCAAAGCTTTGTCGGTGTGTGAAGCTGGTTCCTCCTGCAGGAGGTGTGTGCACAGCCACACATGCATGCTCAGATGCAGTTTTGAGGCACAGGAGTACTATTGTGTCATTTGGAAACAACACTGCTGTGAAACACTGGAGTTCAACTACAGCACACTGACTCTGTGCATCCACCTTTGGGGTATTCTTGATTCGTGATGAATATTTACACCAAGAACTCAAATATTTTTGTTTCCTCCAGGCCTAAGAGAACTGGCTGTTACTGTGGTCTGAGGCTGTTTTCAACTTGTTGTCTAGTATAAAATTTCCTTTTTCCACATCAGTGTTGCTCTTGTGTTCAAGTTAAATCATACTTTCCTTTTTGTAAATAACAAGAAGAAAATGATAATCAAGTGGAAAATGGGAAAGAAGCATTGCTCATCCTGTCATTTTCCATGCTGCAGAAGCACACTTCGCTTGGTGTATTTAATAATTGCTCTCTTCATCCTAGCTTCCATGGGGCTGCATGGTGCTGCAGCAGTTTAATCAGAGAGATGAGGACCCCAGAAGCCTCATAGCTTCACAGAGGACATCCTCACGTAGTTGAAATCTTGGTTATGGCTTTATATAGCGTATACATCATGATAGAGGGTAAGGGCTAGGAATCTGAATTTCGTGTTATGAATGGTCTGACTTTCAGCACGTTGGCATGTTGGCAACGGTAAAGACTGTACTACCACTTGCATGTGTTCAGCTACAACTTCAACCCTTAATATTTTGCTGGTGCTCCGGTTCATCAGCTTGATGCATGAATGTGGGCTTTTTCTCCTTTAGTATGGGAAAATGTCAACTGTGGGTCAGAGTTTTGGTAAATACACCCTACTTCTTACTTCTCAGGATTTTTTTCAGGAAGAGATGCATGTGGGGTCATAGCTCCGCAAGAGGGTACAGCACCTCCTTACTGGGAGATTCATGTGTGGAGGAGGGAAGTGTGGAAAAGCTTAAGAGAACTTCCATCACTATGATATGATTAGATTGTCCATAAGCTGCAGGGGCACACCGTAATTGGGCTGGAAAGAGTTTAAATTGCTTCATCCAGACTCCCTTTTATATCTATTTTCTTTGCCTCCACCCGCCTTTTTCTGGGGTTTGTTTTTCTTGTTTCTTATGGCTAGGTTTCCCACTCTGTGTTGGATTTCAGCCAAAGCATGTTTTTATAGGCTGGGAAGAACTTTTCCCACATTACAGACTGGCACCTAGTGGGTGCATGTTAGTTGCCATTCTAGGAGCACACAGGAAGCCTGGTTAGAGAGGGGATGTTACTTTATGAGAAATTTTTTATTGCAATCGTATAGTTGATGTTCCTAAGAAGCTAATTGAGGTAGTTATAATTAATGATGCTTCCTATCTCTCATAAACATTTTGCCTTTCTTTATGTATAATGACTGTGTTTTAAATTTTTTTTTTATATTGCTTTCTGGCTATCAACTTTTATTTCATTTAAGTATTTCAAAATTACAGCTGTCCATTTCTTTCATCACCTACGGCTTTTGTTGCTGAAGCCAGTATTATACTGTTCCAGAGACCTCCTGTTATAGTTTATATCACCTTCTATAAAGATGCTCTTAAAATCTTGGCTTTCTGATAGCCTTTTGGAAGGCTTTTTCTAAGGCTTCTCTTATTTCTACCAAAACCAAGTCTGTCACCTTGGCTTGCTGGGTTCCTCTTGACTTTTAATGAGCTCGAGCTTTTGTCCTATTGCTAAAGCCCCAAAGTGAAGTGGAAGTGGACTGCTTTGTATTCAGTCACCATCCTTTGACCTTTTGGTTTAAGCAAGCCTATGACAAGTTAAAATTTCCCAACAGCACAGCTCCTGAGGTCACTGGTACACAAAAAACTGTCTACAGTGTCAAAGTGTTCTCCTTATACAGGGATATCGATAAAAGCATTCTGTCTTATGCTGTTCCTCCACTGTAGAAGGTTGCCCACTCAGGAGACATTTCAAAAAGTTTAAAAAAATACTTCGACATCTTTGTTTGTTTATTGATGTTTCTGTTATTGTCACTGGTTTTCTGTCCCAGGTTAAAAGGAGACATGAAGAAAAGCAACCAAACAAGATGCATGTGTTGGACACATGAAAGCCATTGGATGCACTTGCTTTTACCAAAGGTGATAGCATGAAGACTATCAAAATCCCCATTGTCTACATAGTAGATATTTTTTATACTGGTGACTTGACTGGGATTTTTTTTTTAATGCTGCTATAAAAGATATGGATACAGAATTCTCCCAGTGACATCTTTTTAGTGAGGAACTAAATTGTGTGAGCAATAAGCTACAATGTTTACAACTCAGATTTGCACAACTTGATGTACATTTATAACTAGCAGGTTCTGTAAGAATTCTGCTTTTGTTTTCCATAACACTTAGTTTTATGACACTAAGATCATTAACTTTATAACATGAATTCCATATGTTGAAAATGTTGGCAGAAAATACACTGCCTTAAATCTGATAGAAAAAATGTGATACAGTTAATCCATAGACTTCTTTTACTTTCATCTTCCACACAGAGGAAAAGCCCAATAGCACTCAAGAGTGATTTTGCCAGACCCTATTTTTATTGCTACTCATACTGCAGTTCCAGGGAACGAGTACATATTTCTAGGAAGTACTCATTACCAGTTTCAAAGAAATATTTTTTTTAAAACCTCGAAGGATTTGGGTATTGATTCTATAAAGAAAAAAAAGCACCGGGATATCAGATATAATTAATGTACTGTTTCTGACAGCTGATAATTCATATGCTAGCAAACAGCTTTAACCCACCACAGCATCTTTCACTGTGCAAATGACTTTATGCTCCTAAGTAGTGCTTTGTCTAAAGAACATTCTTTGACTCTTTCCCAGGTGTACATCTTAATGATGGAAACTGTTGGTACTTCTTATTCCTAACATTTATGTGGAAGAGCTGGTAAAAATTTGGCCTTCTTTGCATCTTGAATGTTGCTTGTGACTTGATCCTTATGTGGATGGATTCATACACTGCTAGTATTATTGGTGTGTCAAATCAGGGTAAAGGGATCTCATGGGCTTTCAAGCATTCTCCTGCCAAAGTCAGCATCCAGAAGGTTATACTGAGGAAAATACGTGCTACGATGTCCAGACAACGTAGCCTGACTCACCAATGAACCTGTTTCCTCCTTTTTCAGATCCTTGGGGTGGAGAGTGGAGGACGAACTTCCACAGATTTTCTGCCAGAGAAGGGCCTACTGAACATTGTCTAGAGATAACATCTGGTGAGTTCGGAGCTATGAAGATGTACCTGCCTTCACTAAGGCCACGTACGTTCTTTTCTCCTTTGCCTACATATAGAATAGATCTTTCCACAAACACACAAGATAGAGCTGTACAGAACACTGTACACAATTTTTGCTTCTGTTCTAGGCTAAGAGGTCAGATGCCTACAGTTTTCCTTGACTTTTTTAAAAAAAGCTATTTTTCTTCTGTGTTTGTTTCTAGACAGACCAACTTTATATAACAACAATTCAAACGGCACAGGTTTTGAAAAATTGGAAAGGCTTTGCAAGGCATTAGGTCCATCTGTAAGTGGAAAATACATTGGTTTGTACTTTTTCAATGAATCACTTTTCTTAAATAAAAAAGCAAAAAATGTGCAAAGCGCAGATTTTGAGGTTTCTGAAACTCGCTGTGAAAATTTTGCACAGCCCTGTGTAATAGTAACTTTAACTTGACACAGCCCAGTTGTTCTGGTTCTTTATTTCAGGCTTCTTTATTACATGCACCTGTTTCAACTAACTCGTAGCTGTTTCTGAAACTCCTGATTGGCCTGCAGCCAGGAAGCACTGTGTGTTCCCACAGTTAATATGATCTAGGTCTTTAGAGGGTTCATGGGGATGTGTGTAATATGAAAGTCCAGACAGATAAAAGCTTTCTCCTTACTTCTGCTCAACAATAGCTTTGCCTGTTTACTTCTTCTGGTCTCACTACCAAAAATTTGGGAGAAGACATTGTTCTTCTAAAATGTCTCCTGCATAGGCTGCACTTCAAGTTCACAACGAGTTCAGGGGAGTTTTGCACGGTTTTGGATTTCATTATGACCAGTTCATGCAACTCAGAACTAATCCTGTCTGTCCAGTTCCATAGTAAAAAATGTGGGCCTCTAATGACATCAACAAATAAAAATAACCAGTTAATTTAACAATAAGTACATTGTGCACTTGAATGTAAATGTAGAGATGCATTTTCTATTTGTACTTTCATGTTGGTTCTGGGTAAGATTAGGTAAAGTAAAGCTTTTAGTAAGAAAATATGATATGGTCACCCTATTTCTGGAAAAATGAGGCTTTGTGTGAGAGTGCTCTGTGGCTGTAAAGCGAGGAATCTGGTAACAAGCTCTCTGGAGAAGGGTTTGCCCATTGAGTTCCAAGGGACTCACTGTCCACAACTGGTTACCATACTTTTGTTTGCAATAGCCACATGCAAAAACATGCTGCCTCCTCTAGCAGCAACCCATGATTCCGGTATCTCCTCAAAATCTAAAAGTGGGACAAACCTGTGTTAAATCAATTATTAAACTTTTTGTCACATAATTTCATTTTTAACAGAAAAACATTAAGAATCTGTTTCACCACTTCCTAGAACTCTTTTTTCCAAAGGGCACAAAGGACATATATTTTCATGTGTCTCAGGAATATTTTTCAGAAAACTCACCCCATTAGAAAGTAGCTGCGCACAATTTACATTATTTTTTAGTGGATTTGCTCTTTGATATCTATGGAGATATCAATCAAGAGGAGCAGACAGGCTTTAACTGCAGGCATGAAGGGAAGCACTTAACAGGGTATTTTTCCATTCTGCAGCACTGTGGTTGCATGAAAGCAAAATGTGATACTTGGTGAGATCAGAAAATTAGAACCTGAATCAATAATACTGCAGTTGTTTTGGGGAGGGTCAGTTTAAAGACGCAGCAGCAAATTGTGATTTAATGGAGTTAAAGGAGAAACGCTGCATTGCAGTTATGAGAAGAGTTTATTTTAACATTACGCAGCATACTTTACTAACTGTTTGGGAGAAAACAGATAGATTCTATCTAAGCATAAATGTTGGAACATTTCTAAATGGTATAAAACACTTACTTAGAAAAAAATAGATTTCTCTAAAGTCTGTAAAGTAAATTTGGTTACTGAATTCTACAAGGAATGAGGAATGCACACAGCCAAAAAAAAGATTGGGTGGGCAGAGGAAGAGAGTAAAGATTTCTAGATGTGAAATTAAATTTCATTTTTGCCTTAAAAGCCTTATTATCTAATCCTCTGACCAGTTCCACGCAGAAATCAGGCTAATGGGAAAAGAAAGAGCCATGTTTTGAGCTGCACAAGCAATCAACCTGAGATATGTCTGCCCAGACTGCTGGAACCATCTCATTCACTGGAGGTACAAACGGCCTTTGACAGAAGCAGCTGGGTGTTTCCTCCAGCAGCCTGTCCCACTCCTTGCTGTACGTTACCCTCTGCAAGTTGAGCTGGTGGAACAGAGTTTGCTTTGCTTCCTGTTCTGGTCACAGTTTACAATGTTTTAAATTGGAAGGTAGGTTTTATATTGAGACGCTGAGTGACTGTGGTGTCCCATTTTGACAGCTCTGGCTGCAGAAGACCAATAACAAACAGCTTCAGGGCAGAGCATCTTTTCAATGAGTAACTGCTCTTAGAGGATTGGTTAGACCAGCCAAACCAGACAGAGGACTACTACTGGTGGTCAGTGGTTTCTGCCCAAGATTTGCTGAGGCCCGAGAGATTCTGGGACCTTAACCTCCGATTCAGTCTGCGGGCAGGAATGTGTGCAGAGGACAGAATTTTCTGCCCCATCCCTCCCAGCTATCTTTCTACCTGTGTAGTCATTTCTCATTTTGTTACTTTCTGCCTTACCTAGATGAACTAATCCCTCCTCCCGCAGACTCCATGTCTGTTTAGTTCCAGTATTGCCCTACTGGTCCCCTACCCATTCCTTTTTCTTTCTTTTTTTTTTTTTCCCCCCCAAGTCATTTCCATTTTTCTCCAATCAGAGCTTCTTTTGTCAACCCATTCTGATCCTCATATGCATTTGAGGATCTTGAGACACCTCTGGCTCATATTTTTCTCACTTTCCTTCTGGGTCCTCCCGTCCCCATGGACCTCTGCATCTACCTCAGTGTTGTCGTCTCCCTTCTATCTTTGTCACACCTTTCACACAGTCAGTCCCAGAACTTTTTAAAACTATCTTAGAGCTCTTTTTGCAGTCTGTCATCACTGTCTTACTTGACCACTAAGTCTGAAAAACCACATTTCTTTCCCCAGCTTCCAAATCTAATCTCTACTCACCCAGCCTGTTTTCACCACCAAGGATACCTCTTCCGATCTGTTTCTCCGTCTTCTTTTGCAAGATACTTTCCCCCATCTGAATTTTGATTATTCTTCTACCTACACATTGATTGGGCATCAGCAAAGAGGTCTTTTTGCTTTTGTTCTTAATGTCCTGGAATAACTAAAACCAGCCATTTCAGGGAAATCCAGATTCATCCTAGAAGTCCTGAACTGAAGACTGGATATTCTGACAGTCGTCTTGGATACTTCAGGCACAGAAACAGTGAGGGAATAAGATTATTGCTCCAAGGGTCTGAAACATACACAATCCACAATACACCCACCAGCAGCTGTGGGAGGATCAGACATGATTATTTTATCTGCTGAATTCTGGCAGTATCTATAAGGTAAATGTAAACTAACTTTTTTTTTCTCCTACATAGTTTTTTAATTTGATTGGATTTTGGATGAGTTCAGGTTTTAGTGATTTGTTTCAGTCCACAACTATTTCAGATCCCCCCCCCCACTAAAAATAAAAATAATTTTTTGACCTTAAAAACCTATATATTTCTATATTTTTAGTAGTGCATTATACGCCAGTGTGCCTTGATAGCCAAGAGGGCAAACCACATCCTGGGGTGCATCAAACACAACATAACCTGCTGGTCAAAAGAGGTGATTATCTCACTATTCAGTGTTGGTGTGGCTTCATCTATAGAACTGTGTGCAGTTCTGGGCCCCACAATTTAAGAAGGATGTTCAGGTCCTTGAATGCATCCAGTGAAAGGCAACAAAGCTGGTGAAAGGGCTGGAAGGAATGTCCTGTGAGGAGCAGTTAAGGAATTTGTGTTTGTCTAGTTTGGAGAGAAGGAGGCTGAGGGGCGACCACATTGCTCTCTACAACTTCCTGAAGAGGGGAGGTGGAGAGGGAGGTGCTGAGCTCTTCTCCCTGGTATCCAGTGACAGGACACATGGGAATGGTTCATGGCTGCATCAGGGGAGGTTCAGACTTGACATCAGGAAACTTTTCTTTACTGAGAGGGTGGTCAAACACTGCAACAGGCTTTCTAGAGAGGTGGTCAATGCCCAAAGCTTGTCCGTATTTAAGAAGTATTTGGACAATGTCCTTAATAACATGCTTTAACTTTTGGTCAGCCCTGAGTAGTCAGGCAGTTGGACTAGATTATTGCCATAGGTCTTTTTGAACTGAAATAGCCTATTCTATTCTATTTTCAAAACAAAACCAATGACAACAACAAAATCCAAAACAAACAAAATATCAAATAAATCCTTTAGAATAGGAGCTTAACATGCATATACCTTTTGGACATCTATTTTCAGCAGGAAGCAAAGTAACGAAGGAGACTCATGAAGAATCTTTAATATGGGATATTAACAGCTTATCAAAGGATGATTAAACTACAAGCTCTGATCCTTCCAGGTATGAAAGATGTGGATGTTTTGTTTTAATCTGTGGCTTGCAAATATCCGAGAGGTAGACTTTAATTTTCTGAAAGTCTGAGTCTATTTACTGTAAATTTAATTTTCCTTAAAAATATATTGGCTTTTACCATTGCTCCTCATTTCGTTCGTTGCATTTGGTGGGACAGATTCTCAGGGTAGGACAATCCTGTTCAGAGATGAAAACTAGACCCATTCCTGCCATGGACAGGTATGAGCAGGGAAGCAGTGTTTTGAAACTTGTTTTTTTTTTAAGTTAACTATTGTTACCCAGTTTCTAAAAACTAAATAGATTTTCCTCATGCCTAGTGTTGTTGAAGTCAACTTCTCACTGGGACACAAAATTTAAGTCTCAATATCTATTGAAAAAAAAATATCTGTGAGCTTCTGGATTAAATTGGGCTATTCTTTACTTTTTTAGCCATTATGGATAATTAACGTTTTAGTGGTAGCAGTAACTGTTCCTGCCCTAGCATTGCTGCTTGTAAAGAGAGAGTGGTGTACCTAGGTTTTTTTTGTTTTCTTTCTTTCCTGAAAAGGGCTAAATATCAAAGTCTAGTTTGTATTTCAATTTCCACTTTAGAGGTTGTCTACTGCCACGTTAGTGAGCGTTCTGTCTTCTGGTCTGGAAGCCTGGGCTTATTAGGAGGAGTTAGTTTGTAAAGAACTGCTAATTCTCATTTTTTCACATCACTGTAGGGCTTCTATTCCACCTTTATGCAAAATGATTTAGTGATAATGGAAGCTAAAACATTAAAGATCTGTTTATCACTGGCAGACCTTTAACATTTAGAGGTCCATATTTAAGATCATTCTTAAAAACTTATTTGTGCTTTTCTCTGTATTTTAGGAGCAGGTCTTTTGCACGGGATGCTGAAGAAATGTAAGAACTGTAGATTCAGAAGAAAAAAAACTTTAAAACTCAGTATTAAAAGGTTTCATGAGGAAGGGAAACGTGGATCTTGCTAATCTGCATTTAGCAAAAGGCTACTGGGCATGGTCACCTCAGTGCTTACACACATACCTGTCTACAACAACAAGCAACAGTGTTGGATCCAGCGCCTAAATATTTCTGCCTATTCCCACATTAGTGACATATCTGGACCTGTAAGAATTAAGGATTCAGAATTACAAATCAATAAAGGATTAATAATTAATATACTTTCCATCCATATGAAGAACTATACATTATTGTTTCCTTTTCTTTCAGGTGATTTTTAGCCCATGATATTTGAGATCAAAACGTTATACACATTCAACACCTGCAATGGGTAACATGAGATGACTAGATAGAAAACTATTTTATTTACATAAAATGAAAAGTGTTTCTGACAATAACAGGACACCAGAATTAGAGAAATACATGTTGAAGTACATTTTCATCTTACAATTTCATCTTTTTGTTGAACTTTTAGGCGATTGTTTTGGTTGAATGCCTTATGACAATAATGACGTACTATCAGGTTTTAAGGTGTGAAGAAAAGGAGTTTTGTGAATACAATGATCAATAAACTGCTAAACTGTATTCCAAAGGTCTTGAAATATAAAATGGTTGGTGGACTAACATTAACAGCAATTTTTATTTAGAAAGTGCTGTTTCAGAAAATTGGGCAAACGTTTCACATACCAAATCCCTAGTGATCTATCAGCACAGGCTTTGATTCAATTAAGTGTTAGGCTTTCAGCTTTCCCATATTCCCTTAATTGTCTCTGGCCTCTCCAGATTTCTATGGTCATTTCTCCCTCTCCCCCTCCTGTTTCCAGTAAACTCAGGAAAGTAGTAAAATTTGCTCATTACTCAGTGTTATTTGAGTTACCTAAGACAGGAAGATACTGTGCGAAAATATAAAGAGCTCTAATCCATCCTGTACAAGCAATATGGCTGCAAATTAAGTTTCATAGTAAAAAAAAAAAAGAAAAAAAATTGTAAAAAGTTCTAACAGTGCACTTTCTGGAGAAGTAAACCATTGTTAAGACCATCAAGTTTGTATGCTTCCAGAAAAGTTGATGGTGTCCTAGTAGGCAGCATATGAGCACAGTATGCAATATCTATTTGACTCTTAAACAAAAGTGAGGGGAAAAAAAGGGTTGATACGGTGAAAAATTGAAATGGAAAGAGCTTAGGAAATAGAATATGATGTACTGCGGAATAGATTACTAATCTGTAAATTCACTTGATGCTTGGTGACCAAAAAGTGGTGCTGTCTGTTGTAAACTGTATCTGTGGTTCCAGTTACTGCTTCTATGTGGAGTGGTAGGATGGTGGTTTGGGATGGGGGATTTTGGTTGGGGTTTTTTTATGTATGGGTGGTTTGGGGTTTTTTATCCAAGAACAGTTTAAGGTAAAATAAAACATAAACATATTTATTAAGAGAATCTAAACAACACAGAACTTCCCTTAAATTTTGTTTCCCCAAAAAAGGATGTTCCAGTGTCAAACTCTTTCCTAGCTGCGCCCTTTCTGGCCCTATAACTTGACCATTCCTGGGAGTACAGACCAGCTTTAGGAGGGAAGGATGCTTTCACATAAAATCCTGTTAGTTCAGATTCTCAGGGAACCTGGAGCACCGCTCTGTTGAAACACCCCTGGCTGCAGATCTCTCCTCTCGGACAGTTATTCAAACGACTAGGATATTATATGTATACTCATTCCTTCATCTATGTTTAAGACTGTCTGTCTGTATCCCAGCTGTAAAAAGTTGCCAAAAGGTAGCCTCAGAATAAACTACTGTCTTCCAGGGTGATAGCAAGGGCTTGAGGCACACTCATTAGTGCCTTGAGGCACACTCTTTAATGCCTTGCTCCATCTTAGCAGTCCACGTTGGCTTTTGTAAATGCTGTGTCCATTCATGGTCAACTGTTTGGAGATGTTAGGATGCCTAATTCACTGGTCTGATTTCCATTCTGCTTACTGGGTGACTATGTTCTGGGCTCACAGTATTCAGGATCCTTTACTGGGTCACAGCTGCACTTCCATACAAGGAAAAAAAATAAACACAGCTTCTACAGATTCTGAATCTATAGATAATGAATTACAACTTCTCCTTATGCAGTTCAGCTTTCCCTTGCACGAGCAACAGTTAACAAATAATTTGCAATTAGACCTTCCTCTTGCCTACTTGTAAACAATAAATTCGCATAAGCTTTTGGGTTTTTTTCAACTAGAAAAATGCCATGTGCAAGTTTTGTTAAAAACTGCAAGGTGCACTGACCCTTCTGTTTGTGCAAACTTAGAATGTTATGTAGTAGAGAAAATCAGAAACAATACACCTCCTTCTGTCTCCAGGTCTCTGACATGCTCAGAGATCTCGGTGACACGAAGTATACATAATTAATCAACAACCGCTCTCTGAGTACACTTTCAGCATGTTTGCCAATGGAAGTCTGCAACCTACTACTAAGCAATTTCTCATGGCAAGGTCAGGGATCAAATAACAGGCGGCTTAAATGATCCAGCAGGCAGATTAGATAAAAAGTGGAAGACTTGCCCCAAAAGGACGTTACCTTTTCTCCCTGCATCTCTAGCTTTGTCGATAAAACGGCTTCTTATTTCGTGAAGAAAGGCTAATAAAGACAGTATGATGAAAACTTTGGTGAGATAATCATCTTTAGGGCAAGAGCTCTATCTGAAAAAAAATATTCTACTAATTTAGAGGCAATGTATTGGCTTTTTATATATATGGTGCTTTGGTGATGTTTTTCTTTGCTTTTGAACAGACGTAATCTGCTTGCTAACAAATTATAACCTTAGAAAATAAAAGTTCTGTGTCTAAATGACATCCACATTAGAAAGGCCATTTATTGAGATAGTCTCAATAAAAGTGCATTTAGTCTAACATCATGTCTTTAACAGCAGCTGGTAGATGAGACCTTTAATGACCTCTTGTGAGTTCCTTCACCAGTCAATCCAGGAATGCCTTTCTCTCAGCTCAAAGTTGGTAGGAGGATGTGCTCCATTCACCACAGCTCACAGAGAGCCCACACCAGAGAACAGGGGAACAACGTGAGAGGGAAGGAGCGAAAGAGAGAAACTGCTGCATACTGACCATACCCACCTCCATCCCAAGCCCTGTGACACTCAGGGTGCTTAGAGGAGTCTTGAGTGAAGGACTGATACTGAGCCTGGGGGAAGGACAGTTGTTGTTTTAATATTTGTCTTTGTTTCCCACTACCCAAATCCATTTTTGTTGGACCTTATCACGGTGTGGCTGAGCCTGTGGACAGCTGAGATATAGACCTTTCAGTAAAGGAGGGTAAAGATAGCCCTCAGCTCCCTGAGGGCCTGGTGCCCAGGATCTGCTCAGCTGGGAAGAAAAGAGCGTTGGAAAGGCAGTATTGCCATAATGGAGTCCGTGCTGGAGGACAGGCTACGCAATCCTGAGCCAAAACTTTTCACAATTTCTATGAGGTCCGTATTTTTGCCACTTGGTTCACATATACTGTCAAGCACTGGCCTGGAGCAATGAAAGTCCTCTGTACAAATGGAGAATCAATAGGACCAGTGCCCAGTAAAAGTTGCTTAGGGGAGGGAGTATAAGGAAACAGGACAATATACTGTAATAGTATCTCTTTCTGCTGTTAAGGGATTTCCTGAGTCAGAGAAGAAGCCAGTAGAGCATCTGTCCTCCACAACTTTGTCTAATTATTGCATCCAACTGTGCATTTGCCTCCTTGTCTTCTTCCAACAAATTCCAGTATTGTGATATCTTAAAAAGAGAAAAGAAATAAGACAATAAAAAAGAAAACCTTGAATTTATTTTAATTTTCTGGTTATTTTAATTTTCTCTTAGTTCTATTACACAAAATAATAAATAATTGATATTTGTACATTTTCTTTATCACATTTATGATTTTAGAAGCCTGTATCAGTCATCTCTGTTCTAATCTAAAGAACCTACTCAGTTTAATCTCTTCTTAGATAAAACCTATTCCATAGCTCTGATTATCCTTGCTATTCTTTTTTATGCTTTTTCTAGTTTCATTATGGCTTTCTTGAAGGGGATGACCAGAATCAGAAAAAAATGTTCAGATGGGGCTATGATGTTGATTTATGCCATAGCATAAGGATGCTTTTGTGGGTTTTTTTAATTGTTTTCCTAGGATTTTCTAACCTTCAAATTGCATTTCTATAGCTGCTTAGTATTTAACTATTTTTTTAAAAACTATCTGTAATGATACCACTGTCTCTTTCCTGGGTGATAACACGTAGTGGAAAGTGTAGATTTAGTTAGGCTTATTTTTCTCATTCGACGTTTCTTTCTACTTATTCAGATTGAATTTCACCTGCTGTTTTATAACCCAGTCATCCCATTAGCATGTGATCTGCTACATTTCTACTCGGTCAGCTTTGACTGTCCTCAACAGTTTTGTGTCATTGGCAGGCTCTGTCTCCTAAGTATTGCCTCAAATTTGTGTCAATCTTGAATATATTGAACACAACACATCACTGAGAGGCCAACTAGAAGCCTTTCCTTGCTGTCAAAGCTGATCATGTGTTTACACCAGGTGTTTCCAAGTTCCTGAGTGGTTAAATATCTGTCTGATAGAAGTCTGAGTCACGTGAAAGGTCTTTCAACTTTCCCATTGTCAGTGTCCTAAAAACTTTGGAGGCTTCTCACCTTTTGTCTGATAACGGTGACAATCTCAGGAGCATTTAGCATTTTCTATGTCCTTAGTCATATGAATACCATTTTTATGATGAACACTGCCTTCGCTGACAGTTCTCAAGCAGGAAGTCCCAGAAGGTATTCTGGCGACATAAGAAACAGTGCCTTTGTGTAGCTTGCCAAAAATCTAAAGAAGAGAAGGAATGTAAGAATTTTAATGCACACGTGGGTTTGTTTTTAGCTGTTTGGGTTTTTCTATTCAAAATATATGGCTTATCTTTTTGAGGTGATAAGTTAGTTGACTGGGGTGACTGTGTCCCCACATCCCAGAAGGAAAGAGTCCACAGTCTTTTCTCTTTAGATGTCTAAAAACAATGAAAAAGCAATGTACCTGAAGTTCTTCACTGGGGACAACTTTATTCCCTAGTGCAGGCAATATATTAGAAACAGGAGAAAAGGGCATTCAGTGGTGGTGGGACTACATCTAAGCAAATTATACTCACTTTTTTCAAGATACTGCAGCTTTAGCTTATTACTGAAGTCAGAGTCTCTAATTTGTGGAAGCTGGCATGAGTAAGAATCTATCCTAGGACTTGTGGCGTTCACCCTTCACAGAATTGGGCCCATAAGTATTAGTGAAAGATTTATTTTTGGACATTGAAAATTAAAGGCCCTGTCTTCCCAGAAAATTATCAGAGTAAACTATATTCTTCCCAGAATATACACATTGAAGATACAGACTTTTCTGAAAGGAAATATTCTACAATAATTATTACCTAAAGCATAATTCTGTGCTTTCTTGGAACAAGAGAGTGCTGGAAAGAAACCAAGTTATGTATTTAGATATTTTACGTGCACAGCAAGGCTGAATTTTTTGTTTATTTTAAATACATATATTTTTATTAATGCTGGGCACTAACTTGTGAGAAGGTAAGAACCTTCACTGACTTTTGTAAATTAATGAAATTTGGGACTTCTCAGCAATTTGCAGATCTGGATTCCAGTTATATAGGGTATTACATAGCCAGCTACTGAGCTGAAAAGACTTGTTTAGCTGAAAGACCGAGCTGAAAGAAAAGACTTGTTTAGAGTATGCCAAAGAGGTAAAATGAGGAGAGGCTTTTGGGAAGAGATTACGGATGGGTATAATTAGATGAAACATCAGGAAAACACTTTCTAATCGTGAGGATTATTAACCTACAGAGCAGTGTCTCAAGGGAACCATTTCAGAGGCAAAGGAATCTACTAGCTGAAATACAAACCTTAGTCTTTGCCTTCACTATGATTCATATTCCTTACCTTTTCAGAATGTGTTCTTTCAAGAAACTGTACTTTCTATTTAAAATATATATAATGTATATATTTTTTCATATATATAAAGATACACATATATGCACACATCTTTAGTCTCTGCCCCCCATTCTCCCTCCACTCCTTCAACAAACATAGCAGCTACAGTGTTTAATTTTTTCTCACTGTGCCTGGGACAAGGTCAGTGCTGCTTGGACTTGATCATGCAATCACGGAACCATGGAATCATGGAATTTTCAGAGTTGGAAAGGACCTCTAGAGATCATCTAGTCCAACTCCCCTGCCAAAGCAGGATTGCCTAGAGCACATTACTCAGGACTGCATCCAGGTGGGTCTTGAAAATCTCCAGAGAAGGGGACTCCGCAAACTCCGTGGGCAGCCTGTTCCAGTGCTCTGTCACCCGAACCATAAAGAAGTTTTTCCGTGTATTGGAATGGAACTTCCTATGTTCCAGCTTGTGCCCATTGCCCCTTGTCCTGTCACTGGGAACCACTGAAAAGAATCTGGCTCCATCCTCCTTCAACCCACCCTTTAGATACTTGTACGCCATAATAAGGTCTCCCCTCAACCTTCTCTTCTCCAGGCTAAAGAGTCCCATCTCTCTCAGCCTTAATCGTTTACTCACATAACTCATCTTACCCTTAGACCTAGCCCAATTACTTCATGTTGAAATCAGCAGTGTGTATGGAAGTAACGACTTCCATGGTTGTGACTGTTAAGAACACTGGCCTCTAATATTGCATTTCTTGCTGATAAATTAAGGAATTTGGGGCTCAGAACTGCAGTCAGCCATAGTCCTGCATTGTTAGAATGGTTCCGACCATGGTTTTGTCCTGTGACATCTAGCATCCTCCAACATGACTTTTGGGCCTAGCTTGATAGTTAGCAAACTCCCAGTAGGTGAAGGACTGAGTTATAAAGAATAAGAGAGTTTAATAATATAGCTGTGGGCTATTCCATTCCAGGTGGCCTCAGAGTTCTGGTTCTGGTACTTCCGATTTATAGAGTTAGCCTTTAATTTTGAAAATTTATATAATCAGTTAGATTCTATAGCTTCTTAATATACAGAAATATTTATTTGCTATCCATTGTCTCAAAGATATTTTGTTTTCTTGGCTACTGAAGGTAGCACTTGGGAAAAAGATTACGCCACTAAAATTCTGAATATTCTGTAAATATTCAGGGTGGAATTTTTTTGTAATGCTGATCTGTTTTCTCATAATCCATTTGATGAGTTTCAAAACTAGGTTTGTATGCAAGATCACACCATAAGATTTTGCACTAACAAACCTCAAATGAGGTACATATGACAAAACATGTACTGAATCTGACTATTATTTTCAAAAGAAATGCAGCAACTTTCCTTTTTCCTTTTCCTCTTAGTTATTCCAATTTTCAGCATAATTTCTTTAAAATTTTTAGCTAGTTTTCCTTCTTTGGGTAGTTCAGGGCTCAATGCCAATTCCCACCATTGAATTATTGTCAGTGCATCCTGACAATTGTCAGTGCATGCACAGATTGTCAAAGACATATGTTAATGTTGATTTGTCTCGGGGTGGGGGTTCACAGGAAGGATTTTGTTCAATTTTTTTCCACCCTCTGTATCATTCTGAGTCTTGTCACTTTTCTCCCTCCTTCTACAGAGGTAAAACCACTGTTTTGTGGTTTTCCTTCCCCTTCTTCTATGAGTTTTTTTCACCATTTTCTTTTTGCCATCACCCATATCCTGAAGACCTAAAATTAAAAATATTTTTTTCTGTGGTAGGATTTGTATTCTTTACATTTAGCATTTTAAATTTAAGACACCTAATGTAAGGATCACCTGATCAAATGCAGCTATATACAGGGTAAAATAGTTGTCAAGAGTCCATTTATATAATTCTTTCACATGATTCATTTAGTTTTAGAGAAGGTATCTAAAGCAGGTCAGATGAATTGAGTCCAAAAAGTGCTTATTTCTCTCTTCATTATGGACATCAGCAGCTGCACTTAAGTGATTCTCAGTCCTTATTTACAAAACTCATTCAAATTTCTGTTTTCTGTGGTAAAACAATATCTGAGTGAAGCATTCTTGTCTAGCTTTGACACTTACCAGGATGGGATAAGTTGCTCTGTTGAGATCCTTGTTCCTCTCCACTGGCTGTCAATGAAGCCCAGACAAGCCAAGGTGATTAAAGCCAGTGGAGATCCTGCTTAATCTACCTGAGATTCTCAGTCTTGCGTACAGGATGTGGTCTTCACTGTTTCTGTGGGAAGAGAGAAGAGACTCCACAGAGGAGTCTTCGTCCTTCAGTTTTTGCGCAAACTATTGCTCTGAGTACATGCACTCAAGCAAGCTGCAGTGGGCTAACAGCCTGTTACGATAATCCATCTGACCTCTCTAACTGGTGCCATGAGGTCCTCTTGAATTGATATCTGCTTCAAGCCCACTCGCTGTGCTTTCAAAACCGTTAAATCTTGAGCTACATATGTTGCATATTGCAACTGTTAGTGAGCTTTTCTCAACAGCTAATTACCACTGCTTTTAAACATCGTGCTTTACTTCAAGGGTGTCTCTTGTTGACCTTTCACTTTCATACAGTGCTTGAACGCCAGACTGAATACACCTCTGCTATATACATGACCTCATTAAATCTTTAGCAATAATACACATTTTCTGATTCTTCCTTCCCTTCTATTTGTCTCTTTTCTGGTGTGCTTTCCATCCAATGTAATAACACATTCTACAGGTGTGGGTACTGGATCTGGACTCAGTGTTGCAGTAATAGTTGTACTAGAGGTAATGTGATCCCCTTACACCTACTTCATGTTTCCCTGCTCATAAATCCCACAATCATTTTAGGTCTTTTTAGTCACAGAATAACAGCAACAGTTTAATGGGAGTATTTTTTTTCCTATCACGGTCCTTTCTTAAATAACAGTGACTGAAATAATTCCTCATCCTTAAAGTGTGGCCTGAGTTGTTCGTCCTTACATTTCAAAATACATATTATTTCTGCTTAACTTATCAAATGGAACAGGTGAATCTCTGAGTGAACTGTATTGACATTTACCATGGGGGTTTTTTTGTCACCTACAAACTTCATTAGCAATCATTTAACTCTTTCTTACAAATTATTATCAAAATATTTAGTGCTGTATTGTAGAGAGCCAGTTTCTGTGGAACCTCATTTAAAAAATTCTGTGATTATTTTTTTTACACTTGCATTTAATTGTGGAAGAAATTATGGGAAAATTTTCCTTTTCTCACAGAACTTCTGATTTTTTGAAACAGTCACTTCAGAAAACTTAAGCCTGCATAAATTAAACAATAAGTAAATCATGCTAATAGAACAAGTAATATAAGAATCTTTCTTCCTGCATTTAATATGCCAGTTTTATCTATAATTTGGCATATAAAAGATCTGAATAACAAAAGCATAATGTATACTCATTTTCAGAACTTGGTCAACTCAGCTCACAGTTGGTGCATGATTTAGGCTGCCTGGATCTCAGGTAACTTCTCTACAGTATCTTCCATAGTAAAACCAAACTAAAACTATGTGGCAGTTAAAAAGCAGCCAACATATAGCTGTTCATAAGGGGGGCAAGTGTCACGGCAACCAAGCAGACTCATCTTAGGAAAACTGAGAGTCCAAAAATATTCTTCAACATACCCCAAGGCCCTGTCACTAAATATTTTGTTTGCAAAAATACTATCACTTTCTTGACATTGCTGCATTTCCCCACACAATTATGCTGACTATGCAGCATTCAGTTGCAAATGATATTAGACATAAGATGATATTATTATGATTGTTGTTGTTATTGTTGTTGTTGTTGTTATTATTAAGCAGGCAAATATAACTGAATTTATAAATACAAAAATGACATGCTGACAAAACATTATTTTATGTATATATAATTGCAATTAACAGAGGAGAGCAGCACTTCAAACTTCACAGATACTGCTAGCCACAAAACTTGGTGGAATAACTATAGCGTTATCACTAACTGCTGCAGATACAAACTTGTGTGTGAATTTTGAATTCAAAATCTGACCCCTTTCTTAATTCCTTGAATGATTTCTCTCTGTTCTCTTTCTCTCTAAATATGTAGATATATTATATACCGCATACCAGAACTTCTGTAATATGCACATTCCTCTTAAATGGATGTTATGTTTCTGTAACTGTATCCAGAAACAAATTTATCCTTTTTTTGATTTTTATTTGATGCTGAGTTTGATATAGTTATTTTATATGAACCATTCGAAAAATAAAACTACTAATTTTAGCGTTCATAATATAATTCTCCAAGAATGCAAACAAAGCAACACAAAAAACAGGTCATATAAACAGTACATTAAAAAACATAGCCTCTTGCTGGAAGCTCACGTGAATGATTCATTTGGAACCTCCTAGGGATTTTCACAGTAAAAATACGAGTTTTAGTCTAAACTTTAAGTAAGTAAGAAATGGCAGAGATGCCAAACTTGACTACAAAAGATCTGTTCTTCATGGTGAAGTAATTATTCACATTTACTATCTCTGTCCTCAAAAGAGGAAGGAAAAAAAAAAAAAAAGCCTTGTGAGAAGTCCAAGGCAGAATGCCAAAGACAGCATTCAAAATTAGATTTAGTTAAAATGAGAGGGACAGGATTTGTACAAGTAGAGACTTAGCAGCATGACAGGTCACCCCCACAGGCACATGTGCTGCTTTTTTTTTTTCCGCCTAAATATAGAAAATAAGGAAAGAAATTATGGTTTTGTGGGTTGAGTATTGACCTGGGTTTGGTTCCTGTTCTGCTTCCAGTCTTACTTTGAAGAAATCACTGAGGGTCAAACCACATTTGATGTTAATGCAGCACAGTCAATAAAGTCATGCTGCTTTAATCCTTCTGAAAATCCTGTTGGTAATATTTCTGTGCCTCAGTTCCTTACTTGTGACATTATAGCTAACACTATTTCCTTTCTCCTGCCCTTTGTCAATCTTGCCTATTTACACACACACAAAAAAAAAGCCCTGTGTATACTTAATTGTCTTAACAAATGCCTGTTAACACAGAACGAGCTCTGGGCACTCTTGTCTGCACAGTAAAGAGAAGGAGTGTGCTCAAGGACACAGGACAGTTTATGCTCCAATTTCTAATGTTGCTAGAAAGCTGTTGTTTCTGTGCTTTTGCTGTTGCTGGCAGTGCTTAGACTAGCACATATGCACGAATACACTACAGCTTCACTCTCAGTTGAACAGATACAGCCTAAATCTAGAAAGGCATGGAAGTTTTGTAGGTATTTTCTTTCTTTCCTGTACGCTGTGGTCCAGGTTGGGCATCTAGCTGACCAGTGCAGTCATGATTTGCAGTTCTGAGGGTGGTTTGAGGTACCTTGCTCCTTCCTTGGCCTCTGTAGAGCCAGATTCAGGTTTATAGATAACCACTGTGCAGTTCTGGACCTCAGTTTCTACATTTACATTGTGATTCGGCATCTGGGGATTTTGTCATAAAATCATAGAATCATAGAATGGTTTAAGTTGGAAGGGACCTTGAAGATCATCGAGTTCCAATGCCCCTACCATAGGCAGGGATACCTCTCACTAGACCAGGTTGCCCAAGGCCACGTCCAGCCTGGCCTTGAACACCTCCAGGGACGGGGCTTCAACAACCTCTCTGGGCAACCTGTTCCAGTGCCTTGCCACCCTTAAAGTGAAAAACTTCTTCCTAATGTTTAATCTAAACCTGCCCTCTTCCAGTTTAAAGCCATTCCCCCTTGTCCTATCACTACATGCCCTTGTAAAAAGTCCTTCTCCAGCTCTCCTGTAGGCCCCCTTTAGGTACTGGAAGGCCGCAATAAGATCTCCCCGGAGCCTTCTCTTTTCCAGGCTGAACAGCCCCAACTCTCTCAGCCTCTTCTCATAGGAGAGGTGCTCCATCCCTCTGATCATCCTCATGGGTCTCCTCTGGACGCGCTCCAGCAGGTCCATGTCCTTCTTATGTTGGGGACTCCAGAGCTGGATGCAGTACTCCAGGTGGGGTCTCACGAGAGCGGAGTAGAGGGGCAGAATCACCTCCCTTGACCTGCTGGCCACACTTCTTTTGATGCAGCCCAGGATACGGTTGGCCTTCTGGGCTGCGATCGCACATTGCTTGCTCATGTCGAGCTTCTCATCAATCATCACCCCCAGGTCCTTCTCCACAGGGCTGCTCTCCAGCCATTCCCTGCTGAGCCTGTATTTGTTCTTGGGATTGCCCCGACTCAGGTGTAGGTTGTTCTGTCATTGCTGTTCTTCACTGAAGTACAGACTGGTGATGCACAAACCAAATGATTTAGCATGAAATTTTCACCCTGTTTTAGTACGTCTAGCTTCTTGAATTCTGAGTGGAATTTACACCAGTCTTGTCACACTTTTTTTTTTTTTTCCTGGCTGTGGCTAGGAAGCAGATGTACAAAAGCAATGGAAATGAGATGGAGTTTTATTCAGAGAGTTTCATTAATGTATCTCACTTCCAGGAGGACAAATATCACTCTCACTCGGCAGAAGTGATGAAAACTAAAGGTATAGAAATGTATTCAGAGTACTCACATAGGACCTGAGTATTCTTCCTTAGCTAAAATTCTTTGCAGCTTTTGTACAATGCAAAAGAACAGATAGACTGCTTTTTTTTTCAGATTTAATTGCATTAGATATCAGAAAATCAACTCTTCTAAAAGGTAAAGATTTCACAGTTGCTCATCTGTGGGGTTTTTTTCTTTGTTTGTTTGTTTTAATGCTATGACTTAGAAGTTCCTCGCCTACAGAAGGAACAGTGATACTTAAACTCAGTCTTCTAACAAGTGACAATTAAACATACGGAGAAAAGCAGATCTCTGTTCATTAGAAGAACTATAGACTGTACTGCACCACAGTAGTCAGCTGTGCCAGTAATTTTGACATTCCTTTGCAAATTAGCCAGGCTTTGTGAGTACAGGTCTACTTTACTGGGGGGTGGAGGGGGAGATTTCAGCTCTTGGAATCTGGCAGGGGTTCAAGATCAAAGTGTTGCTTTGAACCCACTTGTTAGCCATGCAAAATAAACACAATTCACCTTGCAATAAAAAGCATCAGTGAGGAAAAAAAAAAAGAAAAGAACATTTTTAAAAACCCTTCAAATGCAAATTCAATACTTGCACAATTGTTACTAAATTAGACCAAGGAGAAAAATTATTAAAATGCTATAAAAAAATTATCTACAAGTAAAAGCCTTCTACAAACAGGGAGAAGTGACTATTTTTTCTTTTTTCCATGATCACAATTGCAGACAACGCTTTAAAGCACAGAGAGCATCCTGATGTTGCCATAAAAAGTTCCCTGGCTAATTATTTGCCAGTACAACTGTTCACTTCCTGTGGTGGATTTATGCTAAATCCTGTTATTAGTCTTGCTCTGCAATTGCCATTGTCTGTGACTGGAAGCAAGGCTCAAAGGCTACAGTCAGCCTTTTATTACAAAACATGTGAATGGAGATTTGACCCAGTGTTCGACCACTTCCCTTTTTGGTTTTATGTAAGCTGCTGAGCCTTTCCCTATAAATCACTATGTTGAAATGAACTTTTACTCTTTTTCTTCTCATCTTGCAACCTTGTAGAGTTTTGGGGTTTGGTTTTGGGTGTTTTTCTTCTTTTTATTTGTTTCCCCCAATAAGGCATCTTCTTTCTTTTTTATTCTTTTTGGTTTTCCTTTTTTTTAAAAAAAAGCTTTTTGGAACCCTTTAATTACCAACTATCACTAAGGTCTCCTACATCATGGGAAACAAAAAAGAAATGCCTGAAGTCTTGAGAATAGCGCAATTACCAAATTTTTGTGTTTAAAAAATAAGAATATGCCCCCCTTATGGGTATACTTTGTCTAAAGCATAATTTAAAAAATAGTTTACCAAAAAGCAAAACTTAAAACTAGTTACCTTACAAATGAAAGAATTCCTATCATATGTAAACTGACCATGTATTTCTCTGAAGCATTTTATACTCTATCTGTTCAGACAAAATTTGGCATACGTTTTTTATTGGACAATAAAAGCTTGCTAATGTAAATATACAGGGATGAAAACTATCTGTAAGACTGAAATATTTCTGAGAGGTTTAGTCATTACAGATGGAGGACCTAGTCCTGTAGTCATTGGACAGAATAAAATTCTCATTAAAGTGACAGAGCCAAACACTCAGTAAGGGCAAAAGGAGATTTACTTGCATAATTATGTCCAAGCTAGGTACCTGTTTTTGTTGGCACTTGAGTGACATACCTGTTGTTCTTTTTCATTTAAATTTAAATTAAATTATTTAAATTAAATAAGGCCTTGGAACTAAAACTTATTATTAAAGTATTATTTGTAATCTTTTTCCTCCTCATACCAATATAAATTGGAATACTTGAACTCTTACTGGTGTGGCTGCAATCCCTTTTTCTCCAGTTAAATTCATTGAGATTTGCCACTGACTGCAAGAAAAGTAAAACTGAACTTGCAAACAAATGAAATAGGGGTGGATGCAGGGAATTCTCAGACCAGTTCCTGTCATATTTGCAAAGGAGAAAAAGAAATCTTCCAATGATATCTAAAATACTTTTGTACTGGTCTGATAACCAGTTGCTAGCAAGTAATAGTGTAATAATTTAAAAAAAAAACCAAAACTAGTCATAACTGTCCAGTGAAAAAACATTAATAGTTGGCAGCTACGTCTGTCATAATGGAAAAAGTGTCAGGCTGCAAGCACCTCCCTCCAACTCATTCCCTCTACCAAGTTTAGAGATCCACATCTGTTGTTTAGAGAAAGTGAGGTTGAAGAGTAGCCGAAATAGCTTCTTTCTTTCAAATCCAAAGTCTGAAATGCCTTGTCCATGGTCATACTAAACCCAACATCTTTATGAAGGCTGCAGGATGGACTTGTCTATATTTGTTCAACCAGATGACTATTACATCTGCCTCTAGACAAGACACTAGTTCATATTCACCCTCCAAACTCAAAACACACTGGGAGGAAAGAGTTCAAACCACTAAGGTAGCGTTCATGAGGAGTTTATTAATAGTTGGCTACTACTTGGATTAACAGTTAATTTGTCATGTTAATCCACTCATGCATCCTGTTAAGGCAAATCCTGTCTCCCCTGACCCAAGCCTAAAGAGCTGGGCTTTGCTCAAGAGCATGCCTCAGGCAGCAGGACAGTTTGCTTGCCTGTTTGGTTTTTTTTTCTTTTTGGTCCTCCAGTGCCACAAAGAAGTAGTGACAATGATATGGCTATTGCCAGCGCAATAACATCCCCACTTGTCTTGCTGTGGGCAAAGCCCACCTCCCAGCAGAAAGAGGAGCAGGATTGTTCCCTTCATAGCTTGTGATTTTAAGCTGTTCGTGTTTTAAGATTTTTATTCTTAAAAAACCTTTTTGACTTCTGTTTTCTTACTAAAGCATCTTTTACAGATAGTTTTTCAGTTATTTGTTAAGAAACAATGCCTCAAATCATGAATTATATTGTGTAAATGGCTGATCTAATTTGAGGAGAATGCATTTAAAGAGAATGTTTTACATATGACCTTTCTGAGAAAGTCACAATTTCTTCGTGTAATCTGAAGCACCCATCATAATTTCTATAGACTTTGTTGACATCTCCTGCTGAGCACAGAGCTGATCAGCTTCTGACTTCCTGGGAAAGAGCTCCACTAACAAGGCTGCCCCTATTCCTTCACGTTAGCAAATGTTTCTGCCTTCTGGGCCGAATCCTTCTCACGCTGAAGACAGTGGCAACTTGCTCTGTTGCCGTCAGTGGGATGAGGATCAGCGTGCCTTTGTCTGTGGGAAGCTCACAAAGAATCTATACCTCCTAATTCCAAAGGCAATGTTACAATTTGGTAAATCTGGTAAATCTGACAAACTTGCTTTGCTACCCTGTCCACGAAATTCAACATTTATTTACAGAAAATATTAGTTTACATATTTTAGGTCATAAGGGGATGTCGATCTTTTGTGGAAAGTGGGGTTTAGTTCCTAATTAACAATATATGTCCTGTAATTGTAATCGACTTATTAAATGCAGAATGTGCTGAATTTTAGTGTGTGCAGACAGTGAGGAAAAGAAACCACTCACAAGTCAATTAATTGTATAAAATTTATTCCTTCCTGGGATTTCAAGTTTTGTTTTGCAAGTTTAATGTGACTATTTACAATGCTATTGAAAATAAAATGAGTCGTGATTTAGTATGAAATTATTCTGAAAGTCCATCATGTTTTCACCAGTAACAAGACCACATATAATAAAAGCTATTAAAAATTAACATTTGCCCATAGTTACTACACAGTAGGTATCTCCAAATATTTTGAAATAAGTGTTGTATAGCACCAAGTGGTAATTGTTGACAAATGTTAGTTGTTATAGGAAACTTGGAAGAGGAAATTTACAATGGATGTATAGAAAATGTATTTTTACATTACCATTGATTATTTTTCCTATGAAAGGAAACATTATTTTTTAGATTTCTTTTTCTTCTTCCCTACTTATTTTTAAATTTCATTGAAATTAAAAAAAAGCTATTGATAGCAGTTCATTCGGCAGGGGGCTGTTTTGGGAGGCCTCGTGAAAAAACCCAAAACTATCAGAAATCTGTAAAGTGTCTAATTTCACTCTGGAAGTTGCAAAAGATGAAAAATAATACAGATACTCCTGTTGTAATTTGTGAGAGGGAAGAGAAAAGAATCTGCCAATTACTACACAGAAAAGGATGATGGAAACAGTTCTTTTTCAGTGAAGAGTGATGATCGGAATAAGGCTGTCTCTTCTAAAGATAAAGGTATTTGTCATGTTGCTGGTGCACCCAGATGTGAAGACAAAAGTAAAAATTGACGGGCTGTCACACACTGTGCAGTTCTCCTACATCTTGTATAGACTACTTGTTTCCATAAGAGGAGAAGACTATCAAGTCTAAGTTACCTATATGGAAAGGTGGCCCTAGCACAAAACCAAGAATCAATCTGACCAGAAAGCCAATCTGGGCACTGTTTAGACAAGGTTTCATGCAATGTCATTGGGGACTATTCCTAAAAACAGAGGCAGGTCCAAGGGCTGTGGGGAACACCTACCTGAAAAAGAAGCCAAAACAGCTCAAGTTAGTGCTAGAGGTGGGACTGATTTGCTGCTGAAGTGAATCATCACGACAGTGTTTTTATCTCAAAACAAATCAGCAAAACGTTTCCTAAATTATATAGCTTTCCTTTCAGAAAAAGTATGTATGACTGATACACTTATTAAGACAATGTAATATAAAATTACTAAGGAGGCTAATAAAGCATTTTGCATCACTGTTGAAGTCAAATCAAGCCCCAGTTGATAATAACTTAAATTTGAGACTTCAAAATGGCTAAAGTGATTTCATGTACTTGACAAAATGAATACTGCAGTAGGATATCACAATAGAATATTACAATAGAAAGACCAACAACTAAGAACAGCAACTGAATTATCTATACTTTTTATGGGAACCTTGTTAAAACAAAAGAAAATATAAAAGCTACAGAAATAAGTAGCATTTGGAAAGAATATATTTTCCACAAAGTTAGTCGTTGTTGTCTACAAGGTTATTTCCATCTACAGGACAGTTTCAGTGTATTTTCCGCATCACATTATCTCCTGTGTCTGCTTGCTAGGCTGTGTCCCACCACTCTTTACAATCAAGTCCTTGATATAGCTTCATGTCTTCCATGATGCTGCAGGTATAAATAATTAAAGGTCTCCATCTCTTCATTCTTTCCTTTTGAGCTTTCAAGTTCGTATTGTCTGTATTGTGTTATCCTCCAAGCTGATGGATCTTAGGCTGAAATTTAGATTACTAAAGTGTAGACTTCCTCATCTTGACACCTAGAAATCTTGGACTCTGTCTTGGGACAATGGAAAAAAAAAGAGGCACTTCTAGGATGTGATTCATGTCATCCCAAAACAGATATCTAAAATAAGTCAGATGGATCAAGTCTTAAAAAATCTTGTTTCCCTCTGTGTACTATAAGGGGAGCCTGGGACAGCTAATTCAGATATACACATGCCAATATTTGCTTCAGTAAATCCCACTCTTGAGAAAGCGAGTTTGATATACATTTGGACCATATTTTCAAAAACATACAGGGTTCAATATCTTCCATTGTTTACCATATTCCATTGAGAACAATGGGAAGTGTTAAAAACTTCTTTGCATCATAAGATGTGTTTACAGTATATGTTATAAGCACGCACGAGTAAGTTCTGCTTGTGTTCCAAGCTGTAAAAAGCCACGTGACAAAGGTAGCACATTGCCAAACCCCAGCTAATACACCCTGGAAATGTTTCCTAATTTAATTCCCAAGCTGTATGATTTCTGCAAGAGAATAAAAGAAATAGACTTTATGTACTTGAAAATCAGGATAGGATTTGGTAGTTTCTTTCCATTTATATTTTGCAACAATGTTCTAGTTCTTAGTAGCTCAATTAGGATACTTACATTGTTTCATAATTGATTTAATGAGGAGGATGATTTAAATGCAGTATGTTGAGACAAATAATTAACTACTGTGGTTTTTTTGGAACAATGATTAATGATGCTGTCCTAGATCCAAATGCATGTTCACAATGATGCATTCATAGGGATGTGACAGGTGATAATAAATGTGTTAACATTCAACTATTGTACTTTAGTATGATCCAAGCAGGATTTCCTCTTGTTACCTAGTTTACAATAAACTTTACTACAAAGCTGTAATAAGAAAGACTGCTCCAGTGATTTGTAGACTGCTGTAATTTTTGCTGTCTTGAAACCCATAATTTTATAAATTCCATTTTCCACCAAAATGAGCTTTGAGCTAATGTACTTTCAGAGAACTAAAAGGAGATTTGCCCTGAAGGTCTTTAGCTGCAAGAACGGCACAATATGCATTTGTTAGGCTAACTTTGAGTGTACTTAGTGCTCCTTGTCACACAACATAGATAATTACTAATACTGTACTCAGTGGAGCCTCTTCCTGTCTTCTGCCTAAAGTCAGTGTTTTCAAGCTTTGCATGGGAGAATTTGAATTACAAGGGAGCCAGTGTGTTATCTTGGTTGGATCAGTGGCTCTCACTTGTCTTGTCTTGAGGAAAAACTCTTAAATTGATTTGAGAATAACATGGTGATCCAACACAAGTAAAATCTTCCAAGAAGTCATTGGGAGTTTTCTTGTTTCAGAGCTGCATCAGCAGATGCAGGACGAAGTTTTGAGGCTATGTGCTGACCTGTATGGAAGCAGATGGGAGATGAAGGTGGTTGTGTCAGCTAGGGGGGGCGGAAAGTATGGAGCATAAAATACAGATACAGAAGCATCCATTTAATATCCAGTTGCTGTAAACACGGGGATGACCCTGTTGTCTGGTAAGCAATTACATTAATTAATAAAATGTGAGGTTTGTGAAGCTGCAAACTGTTGATAATTTTCCTTAGAATACAAAAGAGGTCAGTCCAGAAATGTTTTTGTTAATTAGTATGTGATGTTTTTTCTGGCTCTGTGTAGGTTTGGTTTTCACAATAAAATTCATTTTCCCTTTTCATTTATTAACATATCTGCACACTATTTGATTATATATACTCACAGAAATTTTGTGCATATTTGGGGAGCAGGCTTAGGGCCCAGCATTTTAAAGAACGCACAATACCCATGTGACTGCAGTTGAATCGTATAATAATGCCTATATACTTTAAAGACTTGCACCGTAGCCAAAACATGTCTGCTTGCATTCCTCATTTCACTTAAGTGGCTTTTCTTATGAAAAGGTTTTGTTTGTATCCCTGCAGTTGGTAAAAAAGGAGCTGCATGCCAAAAAAAAGCCCCTAAAACACAGTGGAAAAGGTCCTGAAAAGACCACTGCCACCTGTTTTAGTTCAGATATTAAACTAATGTTTAAAATACTTAACAAGCCTCTAGAATTTAATATCACCAGTTCACAGCTCAGGAGCCTGTGATTCTGAGAGGGGAAGCCTCTTTGCACAAGCAAGGGGACTCCAGAAAAGTAACCGCACAGAATAACCATTTAAAGAACAAATGTCCAAAAGTGACATTTTATGTCTTCATTCAGGAATTCTGTAGAGTCAAACTAAAGCAATATCATCCGCCAGAATTTACTAGATTTATTTACTTGCTACTGTAAAATTCCTGATGCAGTTCTTGTTGGATTTCCACAGGAATGTAGAGTTCAAATATACTGGAGAAGCACAAATGCAGTCTTAAGTAACTTCAGTCAGTTTGCTCAGGAATTTTTTCAGCAACTTTAGTAGGTTGATTTTTTCCTACAACTCTAAAACCTGCTGATTTCAGTCTAGCTATGTTAAATTTTTGCATTCCTCTTCTGAAATCTCACATGCACATCACAATTACTGTAAATGTTTTCACATTGAAATTGAAGATGTAAATGAAGTACTGCGGTTGCTGTCTGGTTTTAGTTACAATGTCTGTTTGTTGACATCTCACATGAAGGCCTGCTGTGTCTCTGGCTCTGTCTACTTCATTTCCCCTCTAATTAGGCTTTGCCCTCAATTAAGTTAATGATGCAACTTTTCCTATAGATCATTTGCCCCTTCAATCAATTAGCAGAATATGAAGGGTGCATCCCTCTTTGGCTTTGGATTTGCTTGCCTCGGGGCAGACTGTTCAGTTCACAGAAGTACTTAGGCAAAGCAAGCTGTTTGCTCTGAAATATACAACATGACTAAATTAGGGCTCACAGAATTATGAACTTGATAAAAAAAAAATAAAAAAAAAAAGATTTAAGAGCCCCAGTCAACCAAAAAAAAAAAAATCCCAAACCCAAAAACTAGAAAAATCTCAATTATTTATATGACCATATAGAAATAGCTACAGCAATCTGGAACACCAGAGAAATTATACAAATGCAGCGATATTACATGGGAAATATTTAGTTGAGTACATGCAATCATGACCAAAAGCAGAGCAAGACTAAGAAGTGGGTCCCCACATGCTCTTTCTTCTAGATTCCTGCCTTCCCTATGTCCCATCACAGATTCTCTTTATCCTCCCTTTCTTGAGTCCTCTTTGACCTCCTCCCTGAGTGAAACAGCCTAGATGGCCAAACTTACCTCTGCAGAAAGCAGTCTTCAATGTCCTGCGCTACCACCTGCTGCTCCGCTGTGAGCTGGGTTCGTGACCACTTACACATCCCATTGGATTTCCTGACATCGACATTAGTCCATCCCTGGCATGGTGTAAACCCTCTTACTATCCTAACACAATCGTGTGCCCATTGCTCATACTTGCTCTCCAATGCACCTCCAAATGCAGCCCGTCTCATGTTTTTCCCTCCAGATTCCTATTTCTCTAAATCCCACCAAAAAAAATACTTGTCTCTGCCTTGGTTCTCTCCCCATCCATACTCCACCTCATTTCTCCTCCTTTCTTCTCTCTGACTTATTTGTCTAAAACACTACTGTGAAGTAATTGTACATGTTATTCAATCATACTTACCATTTCTACTATATCTTCTGCCTCCAATCTCATTTCTAAATTTCCTTTTTCCTCTTGAAGAAGCAAAGGAAGCCCTGCATCCTCTCCTTTGATGTCTATATGGCATATATCAGCTCTCATTTCTTCTTACTCCCAGTCTGTTTGCTTCATAGACTTAGCTTTGGTGATAAAAGAAGGCGTGATTTTTACCTCCAGGTAACTAGCAAGCAAGAGCTGTCCTGAGGTGAGAACAAAGTAAAGATCAAAGCCTGTTAGTTTTACCACAAGGTAAACTTGCTGAGGTCATCCCTACTCCTTGGCCAGGAGCTGACCTCAGCAAGTTTACCTCATGGTAAAATGATAGAGCTTGCTCTTCACTGTGTTTTCATACAGGAATCTATTGTGCCTTTTAATTATTTGGGGTAAAAAATTACCTCTTTTCGATAGGTAAGGGAAGCCCTTCTCTCTTTCACTTATTCTTTGCCACATCTCTTAAACTGCATATGACAGCATTCTCCTTACTCATAAAGAACTCTCTTATTTATAAATAATCCTCTTTCTAAAACCAGGTAACTCTTTTTTCCTAACTAACCTTAGCTTCTGTTCTCAGCTGCTGACCTCCACTTTGTTTGGATTCATTGTCTGGTTTAGAAGACATAATCTTTGGGTGAAGTGATCTGCCTTGGTTTGTGCTTGTTCACACCTATGTACACAATGCCGCATATATACAAATGGTCCTTACAACAAAGAGGAAAGGCGGTCCTTACTTAATAGCCCCCCTTACTTTTAGCATGAGCTAAAAATAGGATGTTAACATTGTCTAATGCCTGCTGTAAAATACTTCTCTTTAAAAATAACCCAAAGACTTTTAGTTACAATGGGAACATGGCATATGTGCACTGAGGAATCTTCAAATATCAAGACCATAGCGGCCACCAAGGCAGCTCTGGTGAGGCGAACCTGGCAGCAAAGAGGAAGACTCTTACCCTGGCGATGCTGGGGCCCATCCCAGCCAGAACGTTATAACCCTGAGGAAAATCTTCCTGAGCCTTATTTCACCCATGTGATAGGTGTCAGCAATGCATGTGCTAGCACCAAGCCCAGCATGGGTGGTGCAGCACACCAGAGCAGGCAGCATCCTCCACCTGCCTAACAGCACTCGGCAGGATGCCCCACTAGCTAAAAAGCAGCAGGATTTCCACTGGACAGGAGTATTTTATACTGACAGATGGCAGAGTCATGTTTTATGCTCAAATGTATAGCCTTAACATGAAGAACCTTAAGCTATATTTCAGAACAATAAACAAAAGAAGCAGTTTTACAGTATCCACATTATCCATCTTCCCTCACACCTTTGTACCCTCCCTGGACACAGATGTGTCCATCTTTCAAGTCTGAGCATTGTGTGAAGGGCTCGCTTTTTGCTTTAAGTACTCAAATGACATTCTGAACCTGCAACACTATGTAAGTAGGTAAATCTAAATTGCGTCCATTTTACTAAGGGGGGAATAAAAGTAGAGCACAGAAGGTAGCTTGACTGAGGGCACAGGGCAGATTGTTGTCCGCACTAGAATGAGCCCAAAGTTTCTTGTTGCATGCCTGTATCCAATCCCTCATGCAAGCCATATGTGAGTGCTTTTTCAGATATATTAACTCTTCAACACATTAACTGACTTCAGTTTAGAGATATGATAAAACTGTTTTTTTTCCTTTTTTCTGTGAAAAGTATTTGAAACAATCTTGAGGGTCTGTATGTACCCTTTTGAGTAGTTTTACGTAACATGATGGCTGATTTCTCTGAACTATTTAGTTGTATTCACCCGCCACTTTTGCAGTCCACATTTCAGTATACTCCTAAGCATACAATGTATGTGCAAAGTTCAGTTTGACATAGCACAATATTCTTCCAGTGGTAAGAGTGTTATCACTCTGTTCATTTAAATCCCATTTGCATGTCATAAGCCAAGCAAAGGAAGACAATGTTTTACTATATTTTGAATAAGCAGACAGCCAAAGGCTTTTTCCAGATGAATAAGTGAGATTTTTTTTTTATTTAATATACATAGTCAAACAAGGTCATTTTTATAAAGCAAGGGTATCTTTAAATGATACCGAACATGCAGTATTTGTTCCTATTATAGTTCACGCTAAAGCCTTACAAAGAATAACAAGGACATGTTCTTTACTCATATATAATGCCCTTTGTAAGTCACAGATTTCCTAAGGGAAACTGAATAAAATGCAGGACAGTGTAACACTGGATGTTTTGAATCAGCAGTTCAAGGACAACTAGAGAAAAAACACAAGTGAAAGTGAGACTGGAAGTACCATGCAATTTATATTTGATATACCATGTCCTTAGAAACACAATGTTTTAACGAACATTTACCAGTTCAGCCACCAGTTGCCTTAGTAAGTTCAGTAAACAAAGATAAGGCAATCACAGAAACTTTTAAACGTTTAAAACAATGGAGTCAGAATGACAAAGGATAGGATTCATGTCAAGCAAAATAAGCTATCAAGTCTGAATTGGGTTTTTTTTAGGTTCCCTATGTATACAAGGGGGAGTGATAGACATCTCCAAAGGGTAGATCATCCTTTCTCAAGACCAATGACTAAGACTGATGGAAAGAATTGCCCGCTGGAGGTAGCTGTTTTTCTCAATTAACTACTGAGGGCACCTGAGTGGCTAGACCTTGATCCTTCTTTGCACATGCCTTTCAGCAGCAGAAATTCAGCTCTGATCCTGCAAGCACTAAACACACACATAAATTTAAGCACCTGGCTAGTCCTAGCAACGTGGATGATCCTCTCAGAGCCTTTACAGTTAAACATGCATGACATTGCAAATCTAGAAACTAAAATATCCCTTCTTCAACATGTTCTGAATACCTGTCTAGAAACTCAAATGTAGATGGGATTTTCCAAGATTATTATCTGAAGTCTATCTGGGAAAAAATATATGATCATCAGTTGCATAGACCTGATCCTTTTAATTTCTAGTAGCATAGAAACCTTTGAAGTGAGTAAGAATTTATATGAAATAATTTGGCAATTGGATTTTTTTTTACTTTATCTACTCTGGAAAAATGACAACAAAGTTGAGTCCTCACATGTAGGCAAGTACACCTCTTACAGTACATTTTGTTTCTAGTATGGTACAGCTGTCTTCAGAAAACAAATATATGGACACAATGGGAAGGATCAACAGTAAACCTTTGCATAGTTATACAGTGTCAAAAGACAAAAACAGTCAGTAACACCATGAATGTTTGACCAGGTAGACAACGGTCAACTCAGTTTCCCACCTGCTTTTATCTGATCTCATGACCTAGGGAAATATGTGCTAGTGATGGAGCACACACTTCTCAATGGAGAAAATTTTATTGATTATACTTGGTGACATTTTGTGTCATTGCATTGTACTGGTTTTAGCTTACATCAAGAAATTGAAAATCTATGTCACGTTAGAGCCATCAAATGCAAATGGCAAGAAGTCTCCACTACTGAAATTGGATGGTATGCTGAAGTCTTTTCAAAAAACCCTAGCCAGTTTCAACCAGTTTCTCAAGATCTTCGCCTTTTGAATGTTTTCTTCCTCTTTCAAAAAGTAAATAGGAAGAAGACAAGTGGAAGCGTATTTACAAAAAAAATAAATTGGATTAAGAGTGAGGAAGACCTCCAGCATGTGTCGATGCCTCTATGAAAGTTTTCATAAGTAGGAGGACAAAATAAAGTTCCTTTCTTCCCTCAAAACAGCCAAATGATCTGACATTAAAAATCAATAGATAACTAAATATCAGGAACCTATTTTGATCAATCAGAAATTTAAAGTTTTATTGATTCAAATCTATTCAACACATTTGACGAGTAAAGAATGTGGATAGCTGATCTCTTGTCCCAGGACAAACGTCTGAAGGTTCAAATAGCTTTCCTCCTCCTGAGCTATTCTCTCATCTGTGTAATGAGTGAATTTTTTTCCACACTGTTCTGTTTTATTTATCTCAAAAATCATGTTTCCCTCTGTTTTTCCCTTTGCCTTCCAAGCCAAGAGGAGAGACATATTTCCTCTGTCACCTAGACAAGCCAGAGTTCTCTGCTTGCTTTTCTTCTTTCCTAACATGTCAAAAAACTCATAAAAAAAAAAAAGAGTATTCACTTTCCTGTGGAACAGGGAGTTAGAAGAAAGAAATGAAGTTTTTGAAAACTGAATTGTAATATATACGAGATGGATGTGGATGGGATATTTTTGCTTTCTTCATCTTCTGTCTCTTTATCTACAGAGACATTTTCCTTCACCTGTCACTCAGGTAAATGCAACATCCTCACAGTAAGATGAAGTCAGTGGTCATGAGGACTCTCCACAGCTGTAAAATGTAAATGGGGGTGGGTGGAGTTTTTCTGACTCCAGGGTCAGAGATATCTTCTGTAGTGTCTGGACATAAGACACCGAATACTGAACACTGAGATCACTGGAGAAGAAGGTTATCATTGTGCTTTGTGTTGCCTTACACTGCACCACATATCAGAAAACCTAGAACTTCTCAGTTGACATCCTTCACCTTCCCCAGGTAGACTGTATTGAGGAAAATGTAGCAGTAGGTGACAGAGTGTATGGTTTACAACAGCTAAAAAAACTCTGCGTAGAAGAACGGATACTAATAATGGGTATCTGGAAGCAATACTGAGTACAAAAGGAAGCAAAAGTTGAGGACCACTTTGATGTTATGAAGAGGTAACTTTTGTGGCTTTTTTTTTTAACATTTTCCCCTTTCCACCACATCCATATGTGTCTTGTCTGGATTTCGTTTCAGCCAGCTGCTCTGCACCCATGTGCTCATTTCAGCAGTGCACCAGAGCAACCAGGTTACATTACAGCTGTATCCTTCTCTGCAGCCTTGCTCTGTGTGGCTGGTGTCCAAGACCTCAAACTGTCTAAGGACTCTTGTGTCAGTGATTCTGGACTAACTTTTAGGATGCAGGGAGCAGGCTACACTTTTCATTAGAGCACCAAAAACTCAAAATGGCAGCACTCAAAATGGAAAATAATTACTAGATATGTATTTACCAACAGTTGCAAGCAGATAGCAGAAAACTATTCTCTTCCATGTGTGTGAACCTTGGGAAAAGATTGGTTGCAACAGGGTCAAAATGAGGAAAAACTGGAACAGTCTTAGTGTCCAGAGCCTCAGTGGGGTGCTTGTCTGTGGTAGTGCTGCTTTCTAAAAAGATTTGTGTCCCAACCAATGTAATCCTTAGCCACCACTCATGTTTTACAAACACTGTAAGGTTGTAGGTCTGCACAGGAACTATTTGCTTTTTTTCAAGCCGGCTGGCTGGCAAGAAAAACCAGAATATAACAATTCACTTGAATGGTGGTCATTGAGCTTATGAACTATCTGTGGGGAGATTTGAAAGAATCATTTATACAGCTGTTTAAGATGGCAAAGGCCACTTACGAGGGCAAATTAGTATTTATTCACTTAGAAGTAGTATATTCCCAAATTTATTGAATATATTTTATATTGTACTGGCTGAGTACATTAATTCTGATATTTACACGAAGATTTTTCTCATGAACCACAAAGAAACGTTTTTTGTCTTTTTTTTTATTGTCAGGTTGCCATGATTCCAGTTCCACTCACATAATTTTGGTTGCATATTAGAAAGGCATAAAGATGCTTCAATGTAACAACAACAGAAAAAAAGAACTTTTTGAATAGTTCTGTTTCGCCTCCAGTGCCCTCTCTGCTCTTACAAAAATGACACCAGGAAAGATGAAACACACAGCTTTTGAGGAAACTGTGTCCAAACTGGATACCTGTATTGAAAAAAAAAAAAAAATCGGCTACAAACTAAATGGAGAATGTAATATGTTGAATATTTCATGTATTTTACATTTATACAGAACTACTAAAGAGAAACCAACGTCAATATAAATATCGCCTTAAGTATTGTTCATTACACTTTCAGGACAGTTGAGATATCACTTTGAGGCAAAGCATAGTTTTAGTTCAGGAAGAGTCATGATGGTAACCTTTGATCTTTATTTCCTACAGTTAATACCATAATAATTCTTTTTATCTCATCGTGTACATACACATTCCTAGGACTTAAAACCCGTGGTTGTGCAAGAAGTTATTTGTAGTTTAAATGAAGTACTTGGATGATAAATCAAGAGGTTTTATACAATACTAACTTGTGATAAATCATTTTTATGCTGTTGTGCTCTCTCCAGTACTGCACCACCTCCAGCTCATACCAGCATATAACAGACGATGTATGAACTTTTGTCTGCTTTTTTATTTAAATAAATTGCAACCTTTGGGGGGGAAAAGGCAATGTCTTATGTGTTTGTATGACACTAAGCACAATCTGAGTTAAGCAAATGGAAATAAACAAAAGTGAAATAAAAGAAAGACTGACCATTCTTGGTTTAAAAAAAAGCAATTTTCCCTAAACTGGAAAACTACAGGTGGGATCAAGTTCACCTAATTTTCATCCTACTTTAAAATAATTATATCTAAAGTAAGTTGGCAGAATTACCATCTGGAAATGTTTGTTGTTGACAATAAAAGGAGGCTAAAATAACTAGGTCAGATGTAGACATTGATACTATAGATAGGGAGAGATTTCCTAATCTAAATTATTACCTACAGACCACACAGGAGTTTTAATTTTACACTGCCGAAATTAAAATAATTTCTTCACGGTACTTGTGGCCCAGTAAGCCTGATTACCAGAAATGCCAAATGTTCACAATTCCTGCGTACTTCAAAATTTAACTGTGTAAATCTGTGTGAAAATTAGGCTCATAAGGGCCCTTTTTACATGAGGCGTACACACATGCTCAAGGATCATCTCAAGCCTAAGACTGTAATCAGGAGTGATCTGGCTACGTGACAGCAGCTTGTTGCAAAACTGTTCAGGAGGAGAAAAGGGATATGAAAAGGGGCTGTGTTGCTGCCTGGCCACCTCTTTGTCGTGAGACATGGACAATTCTTCAAATTATCATAGCACAGTGCAGTTATAATGGCGTGTTTCCTCCCGTTCTACCCATCCCACTTCCCTCCCAGCTGGTGAATTCCACCCCCCCCCCCCCACCCCCCCGCATAGGTCAGTATCAGTCATCCTGTTAATGGCAGTGGGGTTTAGATAATTTCCGTCATTATTCATTTAAATAGGTCCTAAACTACAGCAGAAAGCAAAATTAAACACATGTATAGATGAAGTTGTCTCTACAAAGCATTTACCCTTATGAAAAGCACATAGAAATAGCCCTTAGAACATGAGAAACATATAATCACAGTTCATGCACATAATTTATCTTCTGTGTTGCACTTTGATAACTTATTATAGTCGATAAAGCCATTATGCCTTTATGTGAATACAAGTCTTGTTGTTTAAAAATGTCTGATGTGTAATAGCGAATTATCCCTCCAGCGTAAGAATGCAATCAAAATCAATGTAATGCCTGATTAACACCACAGAAAGTTGTCCAGCAGCCAAAATAATTTCAATGAGTCCATATACTGAATGTATATATAGAAAGACATATGTATATACACATACTTGCCTATTACTTTATCATATTTGTTCCTGTTAAAAACTGTATGAGTCAGTACAGGAACAAATAGACAAGCGGAAGAGATAATTCAAATAAAAACATTAAATGTTTTTTTATACAGCTAGCTCTTCACAGAATTTCTCAGAAGGGGCCATGCACGTCACAAATAGCATTGACATCCATGCGAGTTTTGAATAAAAAGTAGTAGACAGCAACGAGTGTGAACAACATTTGTACTTGTTTACATTTGCAGTGCCATTTTGATTCAGCTCTGAATATAAACTGTCCATAAAGGATTGTTTTAAATAACCGTGGACCTAAGGCTGAATATTGCAAACTTTCACACACTAGAACAGTGCTACTGATATACATCTGATCCTGGTTAACTCAAAGTGCAAGAGAAGCTCCAGGAGTTTTCTTAGAACAGTAGGTAAAGGCACCCTAAATTTAAATCAAAAGTGAAAAGGTGTTTTGGAAAAATTCTTCCCCCAATGTGTTTCTCTCTCATGTCAAAGTAATGTTAAATACAAGACTAATTTGTTGTGATGTTGTGCTGTAATATTTCCTTTGGCTTGTGTCCCTTATTATCTAATTAAATGTCATCAAAAATTTCATTGTCAGACTAAAACATTTGTATTCTATTTTTTGTAGCTTAATGGAGCCAGTGAAGAAATAAGTAGCAATGCCATAAGGAGTACTTTCTTCTGAACATTTTATGACTGTGGATTGTCTGTAGGTAATTTAATATACTCTTTGCCTTTCCCGGTGTATTATGTACTAAAAGATCACCAAGATTAATTTAGATTCAAATGAAATATGTGATCCAAAACCGTTTTTGTTTTTCTGTTTCTACTGCTTGTGTTATATTATTAACTTGTCCGTTACTGATTTGCATGTAAGCCAATGTATTTGAAATGAACTCCACTGTCTTAATGAAGGGACTAAGGGAGGAAGCTTTCACTCAACTACACAATCTGATGTTCTTTTATCCTGTCCAGGATTCATAGGAGGCATGTGATTGCAGCTGAAGCAAGCTTTGCAGAGATAAAGCATAAAGCAGAACAGCGTATGCTTCCTCACATCACCCTGCTGGCATTTTTTAACTCAGTGATAACACTCCCAGCATTGAGGAAATCACCATTTTAATCCTGTCTGCTGAGATTGCCGTGAAGTGTGCCAAGTAACATCCGTTGTCCCACCACGTAGACACCTGTCTACTGAGAATCGGTGTGACGCTACCTCCTTTCATCACTTCATAAAGCTGGCTAAACAGCTCTCTTACAAGATTCATGTTCAACCTAGGTTGGATTTGAACTGGTTAGCTAGGACTGAAATGTTTCTTGTGTACTATTACTGACCTCACAGGCACTGGTGCCTATTAGAAAGTGGCTTTAAATTGGCCATTTTTGTACCGTGGGAAGAAGGGTTTTAACAGTTACACCCAGCTGAGACAAGATGATACTCTAGAGCATTTGATGGGGTGACTGTGCCCTTGTGATATAATGACTTGTAAGTATTGAGGAAAGCAGGGAACATTTGCCTTTACAAATCTAACACTGCTCTTTTAGCCCATGTTCCTGTTGATGAGATGAAATGCCTTCAGATTAGCTCTTCTTAACTGACATGAGTCCAGGAAAAATGGAAAAAAAAACCCTAAGGAAAAAAAAAAAACCCAAATAGTGTTATTTGTACTTAAGGACAAGCAAAGTAAGATATATTGATTCCCAGGGAAAAAAATTTGCCTTGACCCCATCCAACTGGTTGATGGTCCCCCTTCCCTGCACTCCTTCCCATTGCCACTTCTCAGGCTCCATCACCTCATTTTTAATTCAGGTACCCACAGCCTTACTTGATAAAGAAAAATAAGAGGTCCCTTGTGATGGGCAAGGAAGAAACTGAGGAGATCGGCGTTCATGGCAATCTGAAGTTGGGTAAAGGAGGAGATGTGGAGGTCAGGGAAGGGGAAGCAGAGTGAGAAAGATGTAGCAGTGGCCACAAAGAAAACTGTAAAATCAGCAAAGACAAGTGTTGGAATGCTCTATTTTCCAAAAGGAAAAGTAAAAAGGAAGATGAATATAAATATTTAAACTGCGTCAGACGGATTAGATGTCAGTGGAACAGGCGAACATTGGCCCAGCATTTATGTTTTGCATGTCTGCTGATTCAGTTTAGCTGAGGCTTTTTTTTAAAAGCTCTTAAAAATCATCTACACTGAGAAACAAATCCACATGAATATTGCTTAAAGCCCCAACATTCATGAAATCTGAAAATGAACAAAGGCAAAAGGCACAGACTGTGTTGTTTTATTTTGTGTTAAATGTTGAATGTCCATATCAATCATACAACATAGAATGACATAGTTAACATTACATTTAATGTGAGAAATATCTAAATTTGTCTACCATTTAACAACAGATTGCAAGACATTAAGGTTTTTGTAAACATTAGAGGAGTCAGCCAGGCCTATACTTTTCTATATCTGTCACATTATTCATAGGCACAGTCTCATAGACTATTTACTTGAGCAAATGTACATATGTGCATAAGCATTTACAGAACAGAAGCCATTACCATCTACCATCAAAGTTTCCAGCAAGAGGATTTTTATACTTCTGGAGAAACTAACTCAAACACAACAGCACGCTTTGATGGTTTAGTTCAGACAGACCAGTGATTCAGAGCATCTTTTATTTGTTTATTTTCTTCTTAGGTATTCAGTAAATATGTCTGGGCAATTAGCAACAGTTAAATAGCTGCAACATTACCAGCACTGAATAATTTACTAATTGGCAGAACAATCCCCATCTCCTCCATTTGACCGGATATTTGTTTTATGTGTGTGCTTGATATGCAATATTTACTCCTGATAAATTGGGGGAGGCAAGTGTATTTGCTTTTGCTAAATCAGGAGTAGCAAAACTTGTGGTTGAAGCTATGATTATTATGAATATGACATTGAAAATGGGAATAGAAAAACACTTTCATACTTTTTTTTCTTTTGCCAGGGTAAGACATCATTCATACTCTGTACTTTTTAATCATGACTGCTAGCATTTCAATGAATGAAGATTGAATTTTATTGGTCTCAGAAAGTTCTTTAAAGCCTATTTATCCATCTGTTAGCTTCTATTGCAACTTTTCTGCTAGCAATTTTAGAAGAATTTAGAGGGGTTTTCCTCTTGCCTTTTTTCTCTTAGAGATAAAAATGTAAAAGTCAATTACAATAAAGGGGTGAAATTATGAGCTCTTTGTTAAAATACTTTTGTAATACAACTTCTGCTGTTTTTATAACACGGGCAACCTATATTCTACTCATGTGGTTTTCAAAGAGGAAACTTTTAGTCTCCTCATTTGGTATGAAAACAGTATCAAAGTGAACATGGTTTGTTCTCAATTTCTTTGCACTATCTGATCTTTGTAAGTAATCTATGAAGACTTAAACCGTAGGACACACAGGATACTCAAGTTACAAGTGCCCCAAGGTCTTAAGAGATCTTGTCTGTGTCATACTTTAGAGTTAGGAGTCATTGCCCTAAAACAGGGAGCATGTGAAGCTTAGTGATTTAAGTGTTTAAATTCTGGCATTTTAAAGCTAGCAGTGTCACTGTGAATGGGACCAACATTTCATCTGCTTTCATGTATTGAGATTTATTTGCCATCGCTCTCTATGTCCTCCATTGCTGGTCACACTGAGAAAACCCAAAATAGATAGAATTCCATGTAATTCAACACTCGGTGGGGTTCTATGCATATAAATGTCTCTCTGTTCTGTTTTAACATGAAAACATGATGCCAACAATCAGGAACAAGTGTATAATATTTTTTTTAGAAAGTACAAATGAAAGAAAATAAATCAGCAATGATAAAAAGTTTTTCTGAGAGAAGTAGCAAGGAAAACTTATCTTAAAATAATACCTTGGAAATATGTTTATTTGTTTCAATGGAAGAAAATCAGAAGATCAGCTTTATTTCTTCAGTTGTTGTGTATGTGTGAGAGGCTTGAAAATGTAAGATGCAGAGCAGAAGCTCAGCTGGTAAAAATCAGCATGGTTATTGAAGCTGGCTGAACGAAAGGAAGGTTTCACCTTCTCAGCATCTGGCCCTCACACAATGTGAGCAGCTGATGTTTCAAAAGGTAAAGTACGTATGTACAAGCAAGAGAGACATGCTGAACCTTCTGTGTACACCTTGTTAAAAGTTTGTGGCTTTGATTAAAGTGAATTCAGTGCCCGCTTGACAGGCGAGATTGACAGAACAGGAAACCGATGTCTTCCATTAGCCCCAGAGTAGATAAAAGCAAAGGCAGGCAGACGCATCTCCCCCCACTCAGGAAGGGTTTCCTTTAGGACAGAGCAAAGCAATAGCTTTCAAAGGCTTTCACTCCTTGTGATGAGAATGCTGAACATCAGACCAGTCATACATGAATGTCTGTTTATCCCAGTACGCTTCTTTTTTTGCTGGTAGGAGATGTTTAAAAAAAAAAAAGAGGTAAGGAATGCAAGTACAGAGAAAGCCTTCCCCTTGTGCCCTCCTGGCTTCTGGCAATCAGCAGTTTGCAGACTTGCTGTGCTAGACACAGCATCTATGCTGCCAGTAACATATGGGACTATCCCACCTTTGAAACACATCCATCTTGTAAACATGCGAATTTAGACTATTTCAGAGTACAAACAAACACAACTGGACCAACCACCACTTTAGAGCATATGAATGATTCAGCTTTTTAGCAGGATTTTATTTCTTGATCACCAGTACTCAATTCTGAACCCATCAAAAGGATCTCTTGCAAAGTCTATTCTTGTCAGTAATGAACTCTGGTTACCTAGGGGCTTTAGGGACATAAAATTCCTCTATAAATAGAAGACGTATTTGTCTCCAAATGAGGAGAGGACCTAGTTCTGCCTGATTTCTTAAATCCAGCTTTCCAAAGCACGTACCAGATAGCAGAGGTAAGCCAAACTGGTCTGAAAATTTTGGTGTATTTCCAAGGGTAAGAAAGAGGAATTTTCATTTTGAAATGTTGTTTACCATTGCTTCTGTGTTTTTTTACGCATAACAAGAATTCTGCAATCACTTAGGAGAAAAATGTGAAACCCTGTTAACAGCAGTAAAAGTATGTTATTACTTTTTAAACATCTAGATGCAAACAAACCTAATTTTAATCGAATTTTTTCTACATGCTCCCATGGGTTAAGTGGTTTTTGTGACATGTCTAGCGGGTTAAAGGATAGCACATGTCATTTGAAGGAGGCATTATGAATGTGAAAGCTAATAGATTTTAAAAAGGAGTTTAACAGTCATTTTAGCCTATCTTCTTCTATCTTCTTCTGAGTCCTTCAGACAATTTTTGTGGTTTTACTACTGCTTTCATCTAGAGTGTTCTCTGCGGGGTTTTTTCCCCTGTTCTTTGCCATCATATGCAAGACTAGCACAAACAACCACGACAAAGAAACAAGGACTTTTGCCCATGAAATGCAGTCTAAGTTAGACACAATATCATAAACAAATAAAGCAGGACCAGTAACTGAGGAACAGAGGAAATCAATGACAGAAAAGGGAAAACAGCCCTTTTCTTCTTGCATGTACACTGTAAATATTTATTTTGGTCTTTTTTCCCTGATACAATCACAGGTGTGAGGAGAAGTGGTTTGTGCCAACCTAGAGCATATTGACAGAAAGTTAGCAGCTGAAAGTGGGGGTTTAAGGAGGAATCTTAAGGAGGCAAGCCAGCACTGGGGTAGATGTTTACTCAGCCAGATGTGATTTGCAACATTAACCACAGGAGTTAAAATAATGATGGTAATGCCGCGGTTGAGGCTGTGCTGAAGTCACTGTGCTGTCAAGAAAAGTTTTGTGCCATGAAACCACCCGCTGCCCCGCTCACACTGTTGCACCGGCCACTTCCCAGCGTACAGCCACCTGCAACGCAATGTCTTGGAGGGGGAAATGGTAAAGGTCCGAGGAGGAAAAAGCCCCCTCTGTGGGACTTAGTGACGATATCCAGAGGGGTAGGGAGAGGGGAAGAGAGAGGTTGAAACAGAGGACGGCGTGTGATGATTCAGAGCCTGATGATGGTATTGCTTGCAAATGGAGTCCCTAGTGAAAATGAAAGTTGCCTTCCTCCGTTGTGGCTCTAAACAAGCTCGCTTTTGGGCATAATTGGATGGCTACTTCTCCCTGCAGACCAGCGTATTCCTGGGGGAAGGAAGGAGCTTAACATGTCTGGCCTAGCATCTCTATAATACTTGGATGTCTCAGACATGCATTTTTAGGATATATTGTCAACAACACAACGTTGCTAACAATCTATTATTATTAAAAAAAAAAAAAAAAAACCACCACAAAAAAACCCACAACAGAAAAACCCAAACCTTTGGAAGGTTCATATTCTCACCGATACATGAGGACTATAGAAGATATTAATGTAAGATAAAAGTGTCAATGCCAAAATACAAATCCAGAAGACTGCAAAGTATGGATGTGGGAAGCTTTCCAAGAATTTCACATGATGAAAAGAGAGTGGTCAGTAAGAGTAAGTTCATTGTCCTTGGTGTCTTCTGAAGAACTTTTAATAAAATAAACATAATAAAAATATTGCTACTACCAAAGCATTAAATAAATTATATTTACAGCCATCCGAACTTCAAATTGATCACCAGCAATGTGGGACATAACAATTCTTTTCTTTTATATGGCAGATGATATGCTCTTTTTTTCATAAATATGCATACACACGACCACATACACATGCTCTTAAAATAGCAATACTGCTTATGTATAGTATACACCTGCTTCTCAAAACAGAAGTTCTCAAGAAAGGAACTGAAACTAGGACCCTTCACATCCTAGTTGTATGATCTTTCTAGCTTGTTTCATTTATATATTTATATTACATATTTATTTATATCTCTAATCACAACTCACATACATACCACACAAATGTAGGACTTCCTCTGCTTACTGTGATACCAGTGTAAGACATGGATTTCCTTGCAGTCATCAAATAATTTCTGTTTTGAAACTGGAATATGTCAGTGAAGCTAGAAGAGCTTCTTCCTCTGGATTCTCCCATTTAAAAAATCCCAAATGACATCCCATGCTACACTTTTGCCCCTATAAACAATTAAATCATACATTCACACGTATTCATAGCTCCCTGTTGAAGGAAAATGCTGTCTCACTGATGGAAGAAGATGCCATCAGACTTACTTCTACTAAGTATTTCAAATACATTACCAATCCAACCAATTATTCCCTGTGTAAACCATAACAGACACCTGATTAGGCCTTAGTCTCATTTATTTCTTTTTTTTCTTAGTGTTTTGCATAGGATGTAAGACACTCCCCTAAATGAACCTTTTTATTGTGCTTAATTGAAAACCAGCAAAAGTCAATGTGGTTGGGATTCGTTTGACCAGATATAGACATCAGTATCTTAATCATCATAAATCATAATGTAGATATAGTTAACATCTGAAATAGTCTCTCTGTGCTATCATTTATGTTCAATGAAATGAAATAAGCACTTCTAGAGTATGATTCATCTCATCCCAAAATAGATGATGAAAATAGGTCAAACGACTCCTATACTTAACATACCTATTTCTCTCTGTTGGCTATAAAGGGAATCTTAGGTGACTGCCTCAGATAGAGACACCTAAAGTTTGTGAATGCCACCTTGTCAAGCTTACCAGTGATGTTTATGGCTCTGAATAAGGCTCATCTATTTAAATCCTGAAAACTGTGTCATATTTCTTCAAGATATCTAGGTACTCATATATCTGGGTCCCTTAGTATAATTCATGCATGACCTTCATATCATGCCTCTGTTCCTTTGAGTTCATTGTGATTACAGCTCTGCTGTAAAAACAGTTGTCTAGAAAGTAAGAAAAGAGGCAGGCCTGTGGTGAATCTCCTATTACACCTCAAACTAAGTGTTTCAGAAGTAACTTAGATAAAATTAAGCTGAGGTGCAATCCTTTCATTTTTCTTTCATATGATAATTGTACAACATTCCTCCAAACTCTATGACCCATGAGCTGTTTTACACTTTCAGGGGCAAAGAATTAAGATCTTTAACGTTGTGATGCGTTTTTACTGCAATACTAGTGAGGTTACACAAATGGCTTACATCGCTTTAGCAAAGGATTAGCTCTTTTAATAATGTTCAGCGCCTGGTTACCTCTTCTGTCCCGAGTCACACCCTTAATTATATGTAAATGTTATGAAATTTGTTCAGCCAGGGGCTGATACTTACATTTCATACTGTATTTGTTTGTCCCAGCATGTCGCTGGGACAAGTTTAGGGAAAAGGCCATCTGTGTCTTCTGCAACAGATGAACCTGAATTCCTCTGCAAAGCTGTGAGGTTCAGCCCACTCTTGTGTTCAGAAAGCCAGCCATCTGGAAGTGCTTTACAGCTTTCATTAATAAAGAGATTTATTGAACGCAGTAATATAAAATACAAATAACTGAATCAGAGGAGCATTATCTATGTTACTAACATTGACATTAAATTCAGACAAGTGTATATTTTCATACTTTACATCTGACTTGCCATATTTTTGCAGTGACAACAAATTTATCACCCTGTTTTGCTTGATGCATGAGGCTCCATAGAATGTGCTGTGTGAAGGACCAGGATGGGCACCCCTTGTAGGGTGTCAAAGGAGGTGGATATTCCCACTGGAACTGACTGTGGAGAGACAACACCATAGGACAGGGCTGTTTTACAACACACTCTAAATGCAGTGGTTGATGCAGTCCTTCTCTGGAGTGCTTCTCAGAGAGAAAATCAATGTGTCTCAGGAACAAAAAAGAAATCTTGTCACTCCTAGCAAGAAGTTGCACAAGACGTAGCAGTAGACCTATGTTTGCAAGCCTGGCATTTGACAGGCCTGACAATGACTGCCCTGGAGAGGCAGTTGGGGGAAGCTGGTGGGTTTGGGGAGCTGAACAGTGGACACTTGGAGCTTTTAGCATTTTTGAAAAGGATTTTGTTTTTTCTATCATCTATGGGAAGGTCTCCAAACAACTTGAACGTCTGTGTAGCTGTTTGCATCCACATCTTTGACAAAGCAAACTCCTTGCCAGATATTTTTGCCTCATTATCAGCTGCCTTATGCAGCTATGATTGATAAGGACTCCGTTTTCTTACTCTTGCCAAAATGATAAGCAACATGAGATACCATTCACATAACTGGCAGACTAAGTTTGAGCCAAGCATTAGATCCCTAGGGATTGCCCTTAACACCCAGGTTCCCTCTATCAGAGACAGTCACTGCACTATAAAAAGGCTTTGAAGATGCTTAATCTGTAGGTAGAAATTTGGAGTCAAAATTAGGTGGACTGGACTGTAGTTTATACTGACATTTATACTGCTGTCTTTACATCTCTGTTAAAATTGTTAGAACCACATCACCAAGGGAGTAAATCTGCCTGGCTGTAATGCATACTTCAGATATGGGAAAGCAAAACTGTAGTGGTTTACATACATTTTAGTTTGGAAGCTTTTTCCCTGCTGTAAGATCATGAGTCCAATTGATGCTAATGCAGTTCATAAAGCAACACATTAATATAATTGAATTTCTTTTGATGTACAGTGTAATTATCTCAGAGATCAATAAGGGAGCTAAAGGAAATTTACCTCCTATGTTAGCACTGACATATTATGCACTCTTTTGACTATTGATCTATAGTAGATACAACCTTTTTTTTGTTTGTTTTTAATTCTCTTGTACATTGTTACAACTGTGCCTACTTTGAAAGACATTATCTGAGACACATGAGTACCAGTGCCTGTTATCACTAGCAAAAGTGACCAGATGAAAATTCTTGTGATTATTTTTCACTCTCTTAATTCTCAGTTAAATCCCACAGTTGCTTTGGACTATGAGAGACACTTCTCATTCCACTTGCACATACTGCATCAAATCTCTGGGGCCCTTCTTTACCATATTATGAATTTTTTACCTTTAGAATGTGAGTATTATGAAGAAATAAAGCTGTGAAAGAGCCGTGAGGATCAGGTCCAAACTGACTCTCATTTTTGTTTACATTTACTCATTTCTTCTGGGTATTCTGTCCTACAGTTAGGTTTCATGGATTTAATTTCTTCAGTATCAAACCATTCTGATTTTGACACTCTTTGCTGGAAACTTGATTTTTATTGCAACCTACCTGAAAGTTACAAACATACAGCCTTTGGTACTTGATATATGCCTGCTTTGTTCACTACAGCTACTGTTGTAGCTAGGTTGAAGAGAGTAAAGAGGCAGTCGGTACTTGTGTTGTCCACATCTGCCCTGTTTTGGATCCCATCTTTGGAGAGACATAAACACAACGCCTTTGCTAGGTGCATCTAGCAGGTCAACTGAATGTAACACACCTAGGCTAGATACAAATCAGTGCAGAGTAAGGCACTGCATAACGTAAACCAGTATGCCCATGCTCTCTGTGTAGTAAAGCAAATGCGTTGCTCAGGAGGAGAAAAGTCTCACTCCCTGAATTGGGTTATATTCATTTCCACATTCTCGTAGCATGCTGTCATTCCTAAGAAAAAAATGGCAGTCCAAGTTTCTGCTAAAACAGGGAGTGTCTGTCTGTGAACTCTCACACCAAGCTGAGTTTTAACCAGCTGTCCCGATTGCCTGAACATCCTCTCCTCATGATTGTGTGGCACGAAGTGCCCAAACACCATTTTTCTGCAGATGTCAGAGATTTTTATGTTGTGGGCCAAGAGCAAATTAGTTTGATAACCACGCACGACTGTCTGGTCCTATAATGCTGGACATGATAGATGTTTTCTTTAGCATTGCTCTTCTGTATGGTAACATTCTGCATTTTACTTGATTCACAAGTGTAAGCTAAAGAAGTGCAGGAATGATCAATAACAGATGCTAAAGGATCTAATTACAGAAACTGACATAGTCACATTTTTAAATGCAAACACACTAGTTTATTTAGAGACACACATGCGCTTTATATTCATTAGTCTTGAATATGCACCAACATGGATTAGAAAAATAAAACAGTGTGTCTCTTGCGATCTGATTTCAGTGGTACTGTCTTATACTGTGTTTTGGCCAGACAACTCCATAAGGAAGTTTTTTGTAGGAATACTCTGTGCATGTCCACTTGGTAAAGCTTTCTGCATTATATGAGGATTCAGTTTTGTAGGGTCATAAACTGAATTTATATTTAAGTCTTTGACCTGCCTTTTGCTTACCACTAAGAGGAGGAGAAGAAGAAAAAATATGTATTTCTGTCCTCATGACACCTTTAGCAGTATTAAAAAAAAATTCCTTATGATGTCATTTTGAAAACTTGTATTTCAGATAGTTCAGGAGAGGTTCCAGTTCATCTAATGCAAGCATACAACTGATGATAGTTTTAGCTGTCTGCTGGAGCAGAAAGCATACTCCAAAAGGTAAATGTTAAAGTCTCTATACAGCATATTTGAAGATATCCAGAGTGAGAACCTGCCTGCCCTTACATTAAGTTCCCAAACTGGGTACCTAGGCCTCAGCAGCTAAAATCTTTTATAGGTGCTCAGAGCCATCCATTCCTTTCTGTTGACCATGTCCTTATGAAATACATATAACTTTTGTGGAACTTCTTCATTGGTTACCTAAAGCAGAGAAACAAATCAGGTGTCTCATTGGATGATTAGGCTTTCACAATGTACTTCTAGCCTGGGAATTCCAATACAATGCATTTTACGACTGGATTTTAATATCTACTTTATATTGTACATATGTACATACGTTAGTTTATTTTTTTTTAATGCTGCAAAGGAACTAGTGATTTGGGACTGTACTTGGTTTTTGATGCGCAATTTTGATGCACTTTAAAGGGGCTGAACTTTCCCAGAGTGGATTGTCATTTCTATTCAGACCTTTACAGTTTCTCAAGTTTGACATCATACGTCTGACACCCATAGAAAGCAGAAGTCAAAATCATTGTCTTCTCTTATCTGGTCTTGCCTCATGTCTCTTTTCATATGATCATCTTAATCAATGTTAATCATATTTTATTAAACTAAAAGTAGGATTTTATTTCTGTGTATATTATAGGGAATCGATGAGTTCATCATAAGCTACTAAATTGACAGAAACAAGCCTGCCCACTGTGTGTCAAAAAATTCTTAAGAAGGGTCCTCTTAATTCAAGTGAAAAGATTTAACATTTTGGGGGCATGAGAATCTGAGATCCCTCTTGCTGTCATTATAAAAGTCCTAGTGGGAACAGGGAGAATCTTATAACCACCATAAAGTTCCACAGAATTTACGGAAATATTTTTACCTTCTTAGGCACCTCCTCTCATTTTCACATTCTTTAACCAATTCAAACTCAGTCTTCCTGAGAGCACATTTTTAAACAATTTACTAGGAGAATCTTTTTAATGGTGATCAGCCTCCCTCCATCCCATTCCCTTACAAAGAAGACATAATATTGTGTGTCAACCCAAAGCTTCTTCTGTTTTCTCAAGTGAACCTCTCCATGCTTTTAAACTTTCTGTAATATACTTACTTGAACAAAAGATGTTTCCTGAAATTACTTACTTTAGCAAAGGATGTCTCTTGAAAGAGGCACCCTGAAAGGATGTCTCCTAAAAGATTCTATTAGTATGGAATCTTTTTGTAAAGTCTCAGTATTTCTTTGCTGATACATCAATATTTTTGCTGAAACATCAATATTATTGCTAACCCATTTGCTTACACTACCATTAAAAAAAAAAAAAAAAAAGTTTACTCTCTATTTCCCCCTGCACAGATTGTGCCATTTTTTTCCCCAGGGAATGAATTTACAATGTAATTGTGGTGAAGTTTCACTTTGTGTTCAAAAAAGAAATGTGTTCTGCAGCAGAAACAGGACATTCCAAGGTGTCCTGCCTCTCAAATGTTTGTAAAGATGCTAGTTCCTAAATGCAAGTAGGCAGGAAGCAAAAATAGGTAGCTTTGCATAGCATTAATTTATAAGAGTTGACCGTACTTCAACTGCAGTTTTTCCTGCCATCTAGATTAGATTCATCAGTAGCCAATCTAAATGTCTAATTGAAGAGCAGCTTTCTGAAGAGTCTGTAACTGTCGCTTGGCTTCATCCTTCTCTGTTTGTTCCTAAGGTTTCTTTCCTCTCTTGTTTTCCTTCTGAAACAACAATGCACTCTATTTTGGGGTTGCTAGTCATGATTCCAGGAATGGGAATCCAACTCTTGAGTACAACAGGCTTTACATAGTAACTTCTTGGCAGAAATTCAGAAATGCTTTGACCAAAGGGAAAGAAAAAAGGACCCAGAATAAGGGTAACTTGAAATGAAAGACACTCACAAAAAAAAAAAAAAAAAAAAGTGGAAAAAAAACCCCATAAAAAATACCTTCAGAACATGAAAGACTGAAGAATTGAGATAAATTGTGATATTTGTTTTTCATGCTTAATTGAAAGCTTTTTGCTACTCTATCACCAAGTATCATGAATACTAAGATGCTTCTCTTCTAAATGTGTATGTGTATATGGGAACATTCTAACCCCAAGCTTGCCAAACATCAAGTCCTTCTGTTTGCTCTCTTTTTAAAATTAACTCTTGATGGAGGAATGGTTCCATTCAGCAAGGGAAGGAGTTTAAGGTTTCCCTAAGTCTGGGGAATTAGCATAAGAATGGTCCTGGAAATGATGCACTGTCTAAAAGATTATTCTGCTCACAAACAAATGGTCCACTGTTCATGGGTACCTGTGTGGACCCTGCTTCTCTCTCCTCCCCCGACCTCCACCCCCTGCAACACTGGAGAGATGTCTTTGGAGGCACAGCCACAACAGGAGATTTGGGATTTGGCACATGAATGTGCCTCTTTATATGTTTTCCCCACAAATTCCTTTCCCTCTTTCTAGTTATTTCTGACTATGCTTTACCCCGCTAATCATCTCTTCTTGAAATGACTGTCCCAGCTGGCAGGATGTGAACACTTCAGATGGTGCTTCTCTTACACCTCACAAAGCTTCAAGAAGTAGGTACTCCTCAATTCTGTCTTGTAACAGTCCTTTTTTTTTTGGTTTTAAAACACCCAAATCCCTGTGTTGTTTTGCTGTATCTTTCCACTTCTGTCTTTATTTTCCCTCCCTCCATCCTCAAATCACTTAAGAGAAAGAAAAGGAATGCACAGGTAACGACAAAATACACTTTTTCTGAAGAAATTATACACCTGGTTATTGCCAAGGTGAACTGCCTCTCTTCTTTCAACATTTATTTATCTGTTGCTAAACACACCAAAGCAGCTATCATATTTTAAACATAGTCTTTTTCAAGCTATTTAATAAAGTGTACTGTGTATTTATGACTCCTTAACCAGAAAACCATATCCTAATGGATATATTTCAAGTTCCTGACCCAAAACCCTTAATTAACTGTAAAACCAACATTCTTATTCTTCTTCAGAGGAGTATTATGTTAGCAGATTTGGAAGTTAGTTCTGAAGGGGACTGTTTTTATAGTACCACAGATCCTGAGGGGGGGAAGTCATTTTCTATTCCAAGAAAACATCCACCGCTAGCACCAGTGAGAAGCCAAGCTCTGGGTGTTTTTTTTTTAAAGCCCTAATGACTAGTTTTTATTCCATAATCACAGAGTGCCCCTTTCACCTGATGATTTTTGTTCAGTCTTCAGTGCACTTCCTTTCCTGCCTCATCATTCATCAGCTATGAGGTCATTAATTTTAAATGGGAGACTCTCAGTAACCAACAGAGAATTTCATTGTAAATCAAAACTTCTCCAGCTGATAAGTTAATTTGTCAGTAAGGCAGCTCGGCAGCCCTTTTGTTTTGCATGGAATTTTCCAGACAGTCCTCTAGGCTGACACCACAGAAATCAGGATCACCATTTACTATGGGTCTTCAGTCTTGAGGGAGGTCCTAAAAGAAAAGAGAGATGACATGTTTTCCCCTGTGCTCCCAAGATCTCTATACCTACAGCTATCTCTGTTCTACTGTCTGCTGGGGTATGTTTGATCATACTGCCAATGTATGGATGCATGCCAAAAAAATGTGTATGGCCATTAAGGAACACTTGTTCTGTGGCTGAAAGAGCCCCTTTACACATGTCTGTCCTGAAAAAACTTGCACAAAAGCTTAATCTCCAAGATATGACAGCTAACAAACTCATTACAATCCATATGGGGGAGGGAACAAGTGGGATACAACAAGGAGACCAAGTAGCTCAGATGTCCACTAAGTCTTCACATCAAAACTGCAATCAGAACAGAGGTCTGGAGCCAGTAATGGAACCAGCTTTTTATCAAACTAGGTGTAGATAGCTGTGCTGAGGAAAATCCACAACGCAACACAGGATCTGGTATGTGGAGCTTCTGTTAAAATTCTTGTGGAGCCTGGTGAAGCTCAGCAAATTGAAACATGCTGAATTAGCACAAACTTCCCTGTCCAAGGAAATTTTACAGGCCAGATCATCTCCTCTGTTATGACCTGGGTTTGCCCTATGCAAATTGTAAGGTGAAGAAAAGGGAGAGAAGCAAGCATGTACTTGCTTCATCAGTGCTCTAACCGCATATAGGCTATGCCAGTTAGGGCAGCTGAGTTTCAGTCTAAGTTGGTCTGGGCCTGGCCAGGGGAATCAAGAAGGTGATGCTTTCTTCATTCCTCCTGTGCTATGCAGAGCTTTGGCATAGAGGTGCCTTGCCTAGCACACATGCTCCAGAAACACAATTTTTTTAAAAAAATCTCATACCCGTGCATGTGGACAAGTGGGCTAATAGCAAGTCACTTTTCTATTTGGGACACTATGTTAGGACAGCTGCCCGGTACAGTGTTTTCCAGTACTCCTGTAATGGTCTTAAACCCAACCCTTACTCTAATTCATGTTGTTTTATATGCAGAAGGGGCTAGCAGGACTTGCCAGGAGGAAGAATGGATGGAGACAGAAGTTTGGAGAGCTTCTGCAAGTTTGATTTTTCACTCTGAACTTCCAAGAAGAAGGAAGAGCAGATTATGTGCCTGTGCATTTATCCCTGGGAGAGGTCGTTGGTGATGGCAATGTGCTGGAAGAGCAGCAGTGACTTCTGCAAACGTGCATCTGTTTCCACTACTGCTCCCTCACTGCTGCTCTCTTTACTTTTTATCATGGCATCCTCACAGCTGTCCTTTTTCTTTCTCTTTTTCGTCTCAGAAACAATTCAGTTCCTTTTTCCAGGTGACGTTTGAGGTCATCACCTCGATTCTGGCGAGCTACGGAAGTCAGAGAAGCAGACCTCCATTCTGACTGCCCTGCCCCTGCTTCCTCTTGGCCCGGACCATCAGGATCACAGCTGAAGCAGCCAAGGATTAATTACAGAGCTGTGCAAGAAAGGAGACCCTTCGTACTGGAGTTATTACTTATATCACAAAATATTTTGACTGCTTTTAGCCACAGGGCCCGATCCTGTCAGCAAGCCACATGTGGACCTCCCATTAGCTCTATGGGTGTTCCACAGGCACGCGGCTGGGGACTACCAGCCCCTCTCTGAAGTGTCTAACAGATCTGCATAGGACTATGAATGATGCATACCAACAGGCGATTCTCCACATGTAACGCAAATTCAGCCTTACTGCTGAAGTGTTGCAGTAGTTGGAGGAACACGCTTCTCAGATCCTTTCCCAGGCTTTTATGATTCAGGGTAGTTAACTGGAAATGCAAAAGCCAGTCAAATCACTGGGTGGCTGCTCATATGGAATTTTGATGCATCTGTAAAGGGGAGAGAAGTCGGCTCGTAGCATACTTTTTGCTATCAAAGGCATGCTGGGCAGTAAAGCTAATTGCATGATGCTGTGTTCAAACAAAAATGCTTGAAAGCAGTTCTGTCTAGCTATGTGAATGTGTGCACAGAGCTTGTGTGTGCAACTGTTGTAGTAAAGTGAAAATGCCCGTCAACGGCAAGGAAAAAAGAAAGAAAAAAAATAAGAAATAAGTCAGTGCTACCTCATGGGGAATTTTCCCTCCAGTTTCTAACCAGTAATATCCTCCACTCATTTGCCCTTTAAGACATTTTCAAAGAAATGGTTTCTTGATCATAAAACAAATCACGGCACAAAAAACCCCCACCAGAACAAGACACTCCATTGCACACGCTGCATCTCAAGGGAAAGGATGAGAGAATAAACAGCACGTAACAGATGTTATTCATGTTGCTTCATGCACTGTTGGAAGGCTCTCAGACACTACAGTTCTGAGCATGGTGAGAAAGTCCACAGACATAGAGTAGAGTCACTAATAATGTAACTTATTTAGGACAAGATTAAAAAAAATATTAATTCTTTCTAGATTCATAAAGACAGTATTAACAAAAGTAATCATTTTGAATCCTTTCCACACGACTACAGCCCTTACAGTAAGATGTTAATATGATCTTTTAAGAATCTGGAAATTAGTACAGATTTCAGATTATTTAAAATTTCTGAAGTAAAATATATATGCAAAATAATAACCTCAGTAACAGCTTATAAGGAGTATCTGGAGTTGTGCTAGCTTTGAATCATGGAATTTCAAGGGAATTTTTTATTATAGTTTTGGCTCCAGTGCACTCACACCATGTGGGTTTTTGCTTTGAGTTTTAGGTTTGAATGGACCAAGTACTTCAAAGCAAAACTCTAAATCAGGAAAATGCACTCAGTTTCATATGCTTTCCACTCAAAACCATACCTTGGCCCAGATTCCCTCACAATGGAGCCCAGCCTCACTTGAAACTCGGCCCACGTTTGTTGAAAGCGTTTACAAATCCCATCAAAACTGGCCCGAGTTTCAAGTTAGTAATAAAATCCAAACCCAAGAGTTCTGCTTGGCTTCAAATGTCTCTCTGTTCTAGTAATTTCCACTTGTTTCCATTAAAAAGAAAACAAATGGTATAATTCGTGCTGATTTCTGCTTGCTGCACTGGTAAACCTGGAATAACTCCATTAACTAATCAAGGTTGTTTCAGATTCTCACCAGGATAGGTGTGAGCAGGTTGAGCAGAGGTTTTATTAAGATAAAGGTGGGAAGCTGGGTATACGCCAAGGCCAAAAGTCCAAAATGCAATGCGTGTCTTTGCGTTGAAGTTAACAAAACGCAACTGCAGCCCGCAGTCTTTCCTGGGAATAAGCAAATCCCTCTGGCTTTGAACGTGCCACTCGAAGGGCCTCAGCATGGTGCCATGACAAGGGGTAATGTCTGCCCCACCGAGCCCAGGCTGTGGCAGATCCACCATGCCGCCTGCCCCCACCACATGGCCCTGCTCCCTCCTGCCCTCTCTGCCCACGCCTGCCTCTGAGCGGTGACCCAGTGATCAGGCTTGGGGGCTGCCATTTGTTTTCAGCTGCGTCCCAGCTTGTGGCCAAGCAAGACTCAAAGCAATAATGTTGACTAAGCAGATGGATCAGGAGCACGCGGCTGAGGACACCAGCGTGGGTGGGAGCACTGGAGCCTGGATTTAGAGTGGCTTAAACTGCAACAAAACCACCCCCGGGCTTGCAGAAACAGGATTGCATGAACACTAAAGCCTCTGTGTTCGCCAGAGTCTGCTATCTCACCATACATCGCAAAATTGCCAGTCTATAATCTATCACACAACATTAAGAATGACATCACCGACACACCTATTACCTGATCCACCACGAGACCATATTGTCTGAGGAAAGCCCGCCATGATCAAACAAAAAAAGCTTGGAGCTATGACACACAGCAAATCCAGTCACCAACCTATAGTAGGGAGCTATCCCATGGGCCGACCTTAGTAAGAACAAGAGAGACGGCAACGCAAGATCCACATAGTGACTTTATGCTTGCAACCTGATTTTAGACTGGAAATGCTGAGACATTGCAGGGATGTAATATGGCAGGTAAAATGTGACGGCAGACAGATTTTGGCTCTGGATGGTCTTAGACTGGTTATCCCTTTTGCGCTCCCTCTGTCACGCATCCTCAGAGGAGAACTCACCCTGACCCTATGGTGTTCCTGCAAGCAGCGGCCAGGCTTGCAGCACTCTGCCTCATGAAACCGCGAAACTTCGGCACTGTTTTTCACCCTCTCCTTTTCCCTGGGGCGAAAAGGGAGATAACTGAGCTAGGGACTGGGAAATCAGAAATGCACATTACATTTGCATGCTTTTTAAATGAACCTGTTTCAAAAGACAGGTTTGCTCTGTCTGTCCCACACCCATTTCCACCTCACCCTTCATTACCCCCGAAAGGTAAATGTGTCATTAAATAGCCCACAGCTTCAAAAAGTGCCTTCTGACCATGACAGAAATATTTCCTAGCACTGGAAGGACTCTTCAGTGTCTCCTGCAGTTTTCTCCTGCATTTTCATTTCCTCTGGTGACAGTCCAGAAGCAGTTTCGAGCAGCTCCGTCCCACCCGGAGCTGCTCTCACCTCTCCTGTCCCCGACTCTCTTCCCTTGGAGAAACGCCGAGGGCTGGAAAACGGCTACCTGAGGCCCTGAGCCATGAAAAGATGCGGTTGGAGCACAGGGAAAACAAAGTAAACACCATGAGAAGAAGGCAGCCCCCCGCTTTCCCCCCACCCCGGTCTCACCAGAAGAGGCCGGAGCGGGAGCCGGCAGCCGGGCCACAGGGCTGTTTGATTGCCTAAGCCTGGTGGCCAGACAATAGGACCAGAAAGAATGGCTGCTTCCTTCCTTCCTGTCGAGTGTTCTGCCTGAGCGAGCAAATTCAATAGCACTTCGCTTCGCAGCAACACCAGGCTCTCTCGCACAGGCGAAAATCAACAAAGAGCCATTCTCGGGCATTTCCAACTGCACCTAAGCCAAGGCACTGAGCTGTGGAGCCATCCGGCCCGGGGAGGGGGGCGGCGCAGACGTCGCTCGAGGGTGTGCGCTCAGGCACAGTAAACATCCAGGTTATTGTTTATGGAGAAGGACTGCCTTATTATTTATTTTTTTTGTGTGTGTGTGTCAGGCACCAGGCGGTTTGGTTCCCCATTGGTTCCCCATCCCACCCTCGACCCCACTACTTATTTTGCATGTTTTTTTGACGTGCTCCTGCTGAATTTGCTGTTTTAAACCCCTCCATACAGGCCGGTTGAAGGGTGCTACAAGGTATTCAGGCGTAACTAAACTAGGAGAAGGTAATACAAGAGTTGCAGTGTGCAAAACATAAAGCTGCCGCTTTCTTCAGATTAAAGTGGTCACATATTTAAATCACAGGCCGGCAGTGAAAATAAAATAGGTGTCAGTAAAGGAAAATATCTGAGAAAAGCAGGTAAGCAGATGATCAAGACTGTGCTTGGGTAGGTGTAAACTGAAACACCGTTGCCTATAAATTCCATAAATAAGAAAGTAAGATAACAATTATGGATTACATTTTTTATTGATATCAGGCTCTTTTCTGCCTTCCAGATCCCATTCTTTAGTTCAACGCTGTGCCAAACTAAGAAAGAACACCACGTTGCTAAAAAGACAAGGAGCCAGGACACGCATGCCCAGAGATGCCAATCAGAAGTCATATTTTTGGTAGGCACTGAGTTTCTAGATCTTCAGGGTCCCCAAAGAGGATTCAGCCCATGAAGCTTTCCCCGTGCAGAAATAAAGAACACACTTAGTTTCCCTGCTGTCTCTGCAACACAGTTTGTACATCGCTTTGCAGCATAATAATCGGTCCCGTGGGATTCCCGTGCATCTGCAGCAAGGCATCTCCTCTTGTTGTACAAGCATGGCATAGGACGTGGCTGTACCGAGGGATGTATTCTTGTGAACATCTGGGTTTGTTGATTCAGCATGTGTGGGAAGAGGAAGGGGGAAGTGCAGAAAGTATCTCAAAAAAGAAAAGCTTACATGGGATCTTTGGAGTGATCTCTCTCGCTCTTTCTTTCTCCTAAAAAGCTAGATTTTTGCTTTTTGTCTTTGAAACAAGCAAAGTAAGATTTTGCACTTGCCTGCTGCATCTGTTTTCTCAAGCAAAGACCTGTTTGTTTTTCCCATTGTGTCTGAACCATGTTTGAAACAGACCACTGAGCCAAGTTACATCAAGCCTGTTTCTTTTCTTTTCTACTTCTGAACTATGACAGATTATCCTAACCCATCTGCAGGCATGATTAAAAATATGAAAATCATTTTTACTTTTCTTTTGAACTGCCTTTGATATAGTATTTGCTGTCAGATAATCTATAGAGTTTTAACATCTGGTAATGTAAAATGGTGTGTTATTGCAGCTGAAGAAAGAACCATTTAGATATTTTTATAGAGAGTTTTTTGTGGCATCCAAGATTGCAATTGTGGCTTCAGTTTACAATAAACTTGTGGTGGTACAGTTATAACTAAATTATTCATTTTTATGCATCAGAACATAGTTTATAACCCAGAGGAAAAAAAAGTCCCAGCACAGAGGATCTTTATTAAGATACACATACTGCTTACATGATTACAATAAGTGACGTTCAAATATGTCATCACCTAATCTTAGGAAACTGGCTCAGACAACTTTCTATTAAGCAATAACCTGCAAATGACAAAACAATATCTATTTCAGTCATTGCACAGTGAAGGCTAGATTACTGCAGTTGAAAGATTTTTCTCTTTCTCCAAGAGCATTCAGAAGAAACGTGTAGAGAAAAATTAACAATCAAAGTAGGACAGCTGTATAGACTTTCATCTTTTAGAATTTGGCATCAATGAAAATTCATAGAATTTATAAATACAGCTGATCTAATGTTTATGGACTGCTTCCCTACAGAAAGATTGTAGCTGCTAACTTAACACGAGGCCCACTCCTGGTTTAGTTTGCTTTGGTTTGCCTTGGTTGTTTTAACCACTGGAAGAAGCTCATTACATCATGCAGTTGATTTACTGATAGCAAAAGTAGCAACCTAAGAGGATGGGGTATGCATGCCAGTTACTTTTTATCCAAATTCAGGCAAAGTTTCCCTAAGGAAGCATTACATTATTGCTTATCCTGTGGAAAAGAATTTGCAACTAAAGGTGAAGAAACCGATTTAGATCAAAGAACACTACCGCCCGTTGACTCTGCCCAAAATCTGGTATTTGTAAGAATTTTGTTTATGCTGTTCCTTACTCAGTATCCTCTGGAAGTGACATGCACGTACCTTCCCCACTCCCTTCAGCCAGAAGCATGCATCACTGTAAGGATTTTTCAGCCTCAAGTTTGAAGATTCCACACATTCAGGTATGTCACATTAACTCTGAGGGCAAAACCAAACAAACTGTCGGACGCTGGCATCTGAGAAGGTGGTTGTTGGCCATCAGCCGCTCATTATAACACAACCCCCTTCCTTTTAGCACCTTCTGTTCTTTTAAATTGGTCTGGTGCCTTTTTTTTTTTTTTAATCTCCACTGTAGTCAGGCTAGAGAGAGGTCAGATGAGTCAGACATTGGTTAAATCAACAGAACTGAGATAATTTTTGACAGTTATATAACCTCCCACCTTCGTTTTACTAGTTTGCTCATTCCTCTAGCCATACCCACTAGGACTTCCCACAAGGTCCTAGGGAAAGTTGAGAAGATAACTATTCAGCGTATTTTAGAGTATGTATGAAATACTTTCATTAACCCTACGACATCTGCATTCCTCACAGTGTTTTGATACGTTTATGTTCAGATTGCACCTGTGAGGTAGACAAATACTTTTGCAGGTGAGGAGCTCGGGCATAGTCTACACTGTGGTTGGGAAGTGTGGCAGCAGCAAGGACAGGCACGGGAGAGCTGGTAGTAGCCATACTAGCTCGGGCACTCACAGAAGTGTAGACAAAGCAGCTCAGGATGCACAAATCTGCCTGGGACCCTCAGCATTTAACCCACATTGAAGCCATGCCATTGGAGTGATTCCCATCTGCAGTCCCCAATTTATAGTAAGTGGTTTGCTGAACCATATAAAACAAGGTTGTCACAATGGTGCTTTTGATTAAAATTTTTATAGGGGGCCACAGTGGCCTTTGAAAACAGTGGGGGTTGACAGTGGTCTGCTGGTGCTGCTAAAAAGTTCAGGAATGCTGAACTTTAAGGTTAGGTTGTCTGATTGCAGTGCAAATATATGCTAAGTGACTTGCCCAAGGTCATTTGTATTATGATATCTATAGTAGAGCAGGCACTGAACACTGATTTTCCATAGCTGTGGTTAGTGTTCTAATCTCTGCTATGAAAAGAAAAAATATTTTCTAATCTGACTAAGTATGTTGAATTGTATCTTAGGCAAAGTTTAACTGGCAATACAATATACATAAGTAGGCTAATAAGCATATCAGGAATCTCCATCTTTACTTCTTCCCTATGTGAACACTTGAATTGAAATAGCAGTTCATTTTAATTTACAGCTTCTGATATTTTTGGTGCAGACTCTAACCCAGGAATTGAAATGGGACACACTTGTTCTCAAGTGAGAGGAATCGCAAACAGGTTTGCACCGAAACAATGAATGATCTGACTTGAAACCACTTTTGTTTCTCTCTACAGGAGAAAGTTACACTGGTTAACTAAAGGTTTAAACTAATCTAGTTAAACGACATTAACTGGTGGGTGGAGGTCTGTTACGCATATTCAGACTAAACAGAGCTTACAGCAGTTTAACTGGGTCGCTCTTGAAAAACTGCGTGACTCTGTTCTATAGACAAAGACAGCCATTATTAGGGAGCACTTTTCTGTATAACCCCAATGTCAGACCCGGGAGGAAGCTCTTCTCCTTCAGGTTTATTTGCTGCCGCAGCTCATGAAATTGTTACTCTCTTGCTTTCCGTAGACTAATGAATCATGGAGCAGACTGCCCTTCTCAGAGAGCTTAATGGCCTGTCTGTATTGCTAATATGCTAATATTGCAAAATGACTTATGATTACTGTAATCAATATTCATTGTCTTTTCCAAAACAACCTGACCTTACTGATTCAAAGGATTTCCAGTATCTGAGAATTTGCAAATATATATATAGAGAGAGATACTAATTAATTTTTTTTTTTCAAATGGAAGGGAAGAAAGCCTGTTTTTAGATTGTTGCATTTTGATTGGGTCTTGTTGAAACAGAACTTGAACATTTAGAATAAATAATAATTTTTGGAAATCATAGCTAAAGAAAGCAAAAGGTAATAAGAGAAGAAACATCAGTGGTGTGTGGAACTTCACTCAGGGGATGTGAAAGTCTAAAGGAGCAGCCTTTTTCATGCCCAGGAGACTGCTGGGCAGTCACTAGTGGAAGCCTATGCACAGTGAATGGATGACAGTGACTGCAGTATCATTCTGTAAATTAAGTATGTCATAAGCTTAATGAGAAGGGAGACATTAGTGGGTAGGCTCCCTTTCATTTTTGCTCACATAATGAATCATGGGCACAGATTTGAAGATCTAATACTTACGTGCTTAATTGTATTACAAGCAACTTACACCTGCAAAAGAAAAATGTCCCTTTTGCAAATTCACTTCTTGGGTGTGGAGTTGGGGTAAGAACTACTGTCATGCAACAGTTCATGAAATGGAAAATGACTGCTTACACGCTTTGTTGCATCAGGTGCTTTGCGCAGTTGTCTGGTTTACCATGCGACAAAGTACAAGATGATATACCCAGCAGCGTGAAATGAAAGTGCTCCATATTAGAAAGTGCAAACAACCAAACCATTTTTAAATATAGGCAGAATCTATAATAAGCAGTAAAACACCCATGCCTCTCACGGCTAATGAGTATTCCCATCTGTAATGGTCTGCCACATCCCTGGTTAATTAGAAACTAAATTACTAACATCTCTAATTATTCATAATGACATTCTTTTACGTCTGTTAAATTAGTTATAAAAAATGATTAGCATAAGAAATGCTCAGCTTTGAAATACTAGTCAATAAGTCAAAAAGCCTCTGCCTATTTAATCTAATGAAAGGTATTTTATCTCACATGGTATCTAAGCACACAGGCAAAATTAACCCTGTGAAAGTAAATGGTTTTATCAAACAAAGCAGAGCTGGGTTGCACTGCTGTCATTTACATGTACAGACTGTTTCCCTTAATAAACATATTTCAGAATACTACACATACTTTGAATAAGCTACATTATTTTCAGGGCAATGGGGGGTGGGGGGGAGTTTTACGAAATATGTCATGTTTTAATGTGCTAATAAAATGATGACCCAACTGTCTCCCAGGCTTTCCAGACACTTGACTAACCTATTTGCTTAAAAGGTGTATATGAACAGGCAAGTTTTCACAAGGGTGTCATTTTCCATATAATCAGGAGGGCTTTGTGCTAAACTGTATAAGAAAGCATTCAGGGTTAAAATTCAGCATGACTCTCCCCCAAACAACCCTTCCTGCACCTTCACCCCCACTCCCACTTAAACCCTTTTGGAGGTTCCTGCCCTCCCCTCCCTGTTCTCCTCTTAGAAGCAAACTCATCACCATTAGCACACAAATGCAAAATAACCAGCCTAGGCCTCTTCCCAGGAATACAAATTAGGAGCAGGTAGTTGAAGAGCTTAGAAAGCTGAAATAGCGAAGTTCACAATGAAAAGGATGAATAGATGAGAGACTGAAAGTGGGGTAAAGTGTTCAGCTTTTGTCATTTAAAGTGACGTCTTTAACTCTTTGCCTTCATGAGGCTGCTCTTCACAAAAATAATAATGAATTGCAATTAAGACCTGAAGGACAAAAGGGAATTATGTGGGAGGAAAAAAGAAAAGGAAAAGAAGAAAAGAAAAATTATGATGACAAGAAGATTTTTTTTTTCCTTCTGCAGCATATGAATATCTGTCAGGAAAGCAGAGAGGATAGTTTTAGAACTGTCATTGTTTAATGTGACAATGGTGCCACTGTAGATAGTGAAACCAATGATGTCATCAAAGCAGCTGGAGAAAAGTTTGAGATGGCTCATCAGATCTTCTAAATTTATATCCACTCATGAAACCCTGTAGCTACTTCGTGTTCTGTTCTACTTTTGGGGATGTATTACTGTTTCTTACTGAAATAGGGGATATTTTGGGTATAAAGTGCTGCTATATTTAAAGTTATTTGTCCTTCATTTACGCAAAGCCTTTGGGAAAATAACTCCTGTCTTCTCAGATTGAGATGCACCTCTGGACTTGGCTGCCACCTGTTTGTCCCCTGCTAGAACAAAGTTCCATTTTGTAGCATAGACCTATGCTTAAATCATGGTGAGAGCTAAGGCTTTAAAAGCCTTCTTTAAAAGTATTATTTGGGGATATGGTATCCTGCTGTCAGTGTGAAATGGAATAGCTGTTTGATCACACCGAGGACAAGCAGTTCTTTAAACCAGTCCTCTGATCCATCTGAAAGTGGAGTTTGGATAGGGACCCAAGTTAGGTGCAAAACCTTTGGTCCGTATTTTCTCTTACCTCTCAAGTTATTAGAGAGTTATCCTCACAAAACCCAGGAAAGACCTTTAGAAGAGTTCCATAAATCTCTCTCACGTTTATTACTGCAATGGTATTTCCAAACAAAATGTGGTCATCGGTCCTCCGTATTCACTCACAGAAAGCATAAAACCAAAGGCAAGCCAGCATGATGACAGCTTGTAGCAGGCCATGTATGATGAATCCACAGACTAGGGACTGCGATGTTTGGCATAGGACTGCATCAGTACTTAAACAGCAACATCACCAGTAAAATCTGGAAAAAGACAGCTTTTAAACATGGAAAAGGAATAACTAAACTGCAAAAATAAAAATAAATAATGAACCCTCAAATATTTATGGTAAAAAGAGAAATTAATAATATTAGACAGCACTGCTCTAAATGACTAGTGAGGATTATACATCCATCTTCTGTTTTTACCTGGGGTGTTCTTTTTTATTACTGAAGAAATCAATGACTTTTCATACACTCTAATGGCCATTTTTACTTTGTTACATTACTGAATTTAATAACAAATATATTTTGGGAAAATTTTGCCAACAGACACATTCATGCAACACTTATGACTTCAAAGTATGGAATCTTATCCAAAGTTTACCAGGACCTTTAATTTTAGGCAAAAAAAAATTAAAATTGAAAATTTCACAGGCTCTCTTGTACTTCCTGTACCAATAGCCAGTATTTCTTGCTCACATTTTGGAAACATCAAAATTCAAGTTCTTCTTAAAATTACAAAAAACATATTAAAATAGGAGAACAATGAACAAAATAAAAGGTGACTGTACACTACTAAATTTGCTTTTCAAAAAGAGTTTACATCAATTCCAGCTATTGCACTTGCATGACAGTTTATGGGTGTGGGAGGAAAAAAAAAATATCTCATTTTATTTGCATTGTTTTACCTGTTCTCTTTGTTGAGGATTTTTTAGTTCCATGATGATTGCTCGACATTCCATATTCATTGTTTACTGTGACATTAAAAAAAAAAAAATCAGCTATTTAGCAGCTTTAGGGTATGTCTACAGGGACAGGTACAGACAGATGCAAGCTTGTCTGTCTGTTCTTCAAAATGGCCAGACATGAGCCAGCTCTGATCCAAGGTCATATATAGACACATTCACATGGCAGTTGTGTTTTGAGGTAACGAGCAGGGTTGAGCAACCCGAGCCCGTACTTGACTTTGGACAGGAGCTGGCTCTGTCTGACCTGGTCAGGGCATAGCCAGAGGATCTTGGGTCTTCTTGTGCTTGTCCAAGTAGTCAGGCTGCACAAACCTTCCAGAACAAATAGAGGCACAACAGTGACAACTGAAAACAGCCCTTTCAATGTCTTTATAATGTAAAGGATAAAATCTTAAGACCTGTTTTCTTTACGGTAAGATGAATTTGGATGTTTTTCAACAATCTCACTGGAGTAAAAAATGAGTTAAAGCTTTATCCTTTATTTATATCTTAGAGATGATACTATTGCGAGATGTTGTGATTAATTAGTCCTTAAAAAAAAAAAATCCTGACAAGAACGTTTTGTGGCTTTCTTCATTTCACATTCCTTTGATTTCTTAAACACTTTTTAGTGATTTGTCTGTTTCTTGTATTAAAAAAAATAAATATATATCAAACTAAGGTGCTTAAATTTTGTTGTAGTTGATGGAAATATTAACATTTATTCAGAACTAGTCATTTTCCTTAGCGTGCCTAAATAAATGTTTCCAACACTGTGGTCTATTCCGGCTTGAAATTCCCCACTGAAGTCAATAGGAACTGAACATGTGTATCAGAAGTCAAACTTTGCCTCTTTATGATTTCTAGAGCATTTTTAAAAGTCTCTGAAGGAATACCCATATAAAATATATTCTGAGGTAAGCCCCGTAAGGAGAACAAAAGCGGGTATTATTTAACAGCCTCACCAAAACGCAGTGGATCTGGAATAAATCAGGAAGAGTTTGGAATGGATTTATTGGAAGGGTGATGCTTCTGTTTAGCTTTCCATTTTTTACGGGAAGAATTAGAAATGTCATTTGGCAGATGTCTATAATGTTTTTGGAACTGGAAGGAAATTTGGCTTTTCCATTTGGTGTGGGTGGATGTTCCTCTAGGCCACATTTAACATGTAAAATGAGAGAGGTGGGTTTGAAACCCTTCCTAAAGGGAGACCTGTAGCTGCATGTTTTGCAGACTTACCTTAGAAAATCCTCTGCCAGCAACCTGCATACCTGATCCATATATTACCCTTAGGGAGATGGCCCTAAGCACCAGTTTCACCTTTTTTGCAGCATAAAGATTCAAGCCAAAAAAATCAAAGTATCAGGATTCAGAGCAACAAGAAATCAATAGACCAGATAAACTGGTTTGTCCTCCTTGCTTTCTGCTGCTGTGCAAAAGAGTTATAAACATGGTTTACCAGCCAGATTCCACCAGTGCATTTTGTGCCATTAAGTACATCTTGGGTTTCTGCTTGACGTTATATTGGTTGGCTGTCTTATCTGTCCCCCCCGAGCAGGATGCAACTGTAATCTTTCTAGATTTGGGGGGGCTGCTGCTGTAGCACTGATAATAACTGGCAAACAAAAAGGGAAAACTCTTACACATTGCAAGAGACCACAGGAAGTGTCAAACAGTACTACTGCTAAACGCAAAGCAAAAGTACAAAAATGTAAAACTGAATAAGATATAGACGAACCTAAACATTTCCCCAAATATTGATGAAAAATCTAGATTGATTATGCCCCAATACTGAGGTAGGTCTCCCTCCCCATGAGAAGAAACTCTAAAGGCATGACTCTGCTGCTACTTATACATTTGCCTTGCAACAAAAAGATGGCACTGCTATGATTCTTGTATCCTGCATCATTCTTGAAAATTCTTGCAGGAATTTGAACTGCAAAGACAAGGAAACCATTCTGGCAATATTTCTTTTCTGCAACTTGACAAAAGCATTAGCAGCAACGGCAACATAACAAATGTCTACAGAAAACAGTGAAGCTTGGTGCAGAGACCCTAGAAACATATGTACCCAGTTAGACGCATTCCCTTTGTGCTGCACCTGAGCTAATAACCCCTGCTGAGAGGTTCATAGTACAGGTTAAGTGCTGCAACACAATCAAGGAATTATAGATCAAAGTATAGATCAGCCAGTGTACCTTCAATCCTCATAAAGATACTGAAATACATCTATAACAATCAGCTTGCAAGTGTTTAGGGTGAAATTAATCTTGCCTTCTTTGGCCAGCTAAAAGCTAGATTTATAGTCCAATGGCGGAACTCCTTGCTGAAGGATATTGCAGAAAACAATTTTAGAATGCCTTTAAAGCGTGGACTTTAGAAATTAACAGAAGGGTCACTAAAGGCCATTAAAACACTAGATAGGATGGGGGAAGTTTCAGAGTTGAAAGTTGCTCAATTATGGGAGAGTGTTCCAAGGGTAGCATCTGTACCAGCTAGCGTGTTTTCATATATCTTCTACTTCTGCAAGGAGGAGCATAAAGAGCCATATGGATCTTTTGTCTGCCCAAAGATGGCTGGTCTTACATTTTTGTGGTGAGACAAGGTCATGGTGTTCCACTACAGTCAATGCAGACATAAGCACTTCCACAGGATGTTCTAGATGTAATCACCATAAAACATATGTGTAGCTGGTTGAAAGATATTTTTTTCTTTTTTCAAGAATCAGAATCAGAATCCTATAGAAGGAGGCACTAACAACCTTCCTGTAAATAGTGGGTAAAATATTAGAACAGAGACTCAGCAATAAATCCCTCACTGGGATTGTTTACGAACAGATTAGGCAAATATCTGCAAGAAATGGTTGCAGTACGTTTAGAACTTCTTACTGTAGATGATTACACTAAATGATCTTAAGTAATTTTGTACAGTCCTGCCTTTTTCTACATGCCCGGAAAGATTTCACTGACACTGTTATTGGACAGTGTATTTTATAAGCCATGAAACAACTTTCTACTGAAGCTCCATGTTATGCTCCATGAAAGCTGTGCTCAGGGAATTATTTTTGGCAATTACAGGACTGTTCAGCGGCAGAGATACAACTGTGAGGAGAAGTGGGATGTGCAGGTTTCATGTATGTTTAGTATATTACACTAAATATAATGAATAAAAGTCCATGGAAAACTGTCATAATCATCAGAACCATAAACTGATCATACTTGCAACAGTTAAAAAAAATGGCAATGTCATTGAAACGGATAAAATAAGAAATTCACATTCTATTTCTGAATTAGTATGCCATATAGTCACTTTAAATGATTATGTAGTGTTTAAACAAGTAAGAACAGGATGCAGTAATTCAGTTAACTAGGGGTAGGATTTTGTTCAAGATTCAGACGTCTAAATTTAGGAAACAACAAATGCAGATGTCTACGCTAAGTCAATGGAGACCTAGTCAATCCAGTCACAGGAGTCTAGAGTGCTATTCAACTTAGAGATTTGCTTTAGGATGATTTTAAAAGTACACTGAACCTCCCGACTCTGTCGATCCTCTGACTACTCAGTTACCTGTGTACAGGTACCTAGTGCAATACCTGGACTCCACCTGCCACTCCTGATGGTCACGCCAGACTCATGCAAATATCACAGATACACTCAAAGAACTCAAATGGCACAAAGCATTCAAGTGTCAACAGCTGAGCAGAACTCCCATTGTCTGTAATGGAAGCTTAGACAACTCTTTCATGTATAGACATATATGCATTTAATACAGAAGCTTGCCCCAAATTAATAATTTCTAAATTGATAGCCATCTTTTCATTTTTGCTTTGCTTTAAAAAAATCAGAGTTCTAAAATGTTGCTTATTTTGGTTATGGAATTATATGAGATATCAAATAGATAAAAAATCTAAAAAAAGACAGGGCTTATCATATGCAAATAATGTACAGATTAAGAATGTGTAAAATAGTTTCAATACAACATCTTATATGTCTGAATGTGAAGAAAAATTCTTATTGTAAAAAGAAGTACAGCATCAGATTCACTTTAATCAATCAAAATTAAAAGTATAGATGTCTACACCTGGGCTAGTCACATAAACTCCCTTCTTAATCAATTCCATTCATCCTAATGTAGATGAATAAAAATTAGATTAAATATGCTATACGGCTTGTACCCTACAGGTGCATCTACCCTAGTTATTCAGTGCACTGGAGGAGTGGTTTTTGATGCAAATTTGTCTTAAATCTATATTTAGAGTCTTCTGATTTACACAGCTGGTGTGCTTGAAGCATTTTTGTTCCTGATGGAGCCAAAGGGGTACGTTGTGCCATGGGGTGCCATTCACACCACCCCACTTGCAAAATGGACGCAGGGTCATTCAACAGTCACTCGTCTACATAGGATAAGGATGTGCTGTGATACAGCAACTGGCACCAACTTCATTGCCAGTGAAGAAGCAATATGAATATGCAGTCATAGAATCATAACAGATCACAGCAAATCCAGCCCTACCCTCCACTCTTTGCTCTGTAACAGCTGGTAATGTAGGCAAACTCTAAGATTATTAATTTAGAATCACAGAACCATAGAATCGTTTAGGTTGGAAAAGACCTTTAAGATCATAGGCAAGGCAGAGGGAGAGGAGAGGAGAGGAGAGGAGAGGAGAGGAGAGGAGAGGAGAGGAGAGGAGAGGAGAGGAGAGGAGAGGAGAGGAGAGGAGAGGAGAGGAGAGGAGAGGAGAGGAGAGGAGAGGAGAGGAGAGGAGAGGAGAGGAGAGGAGAGGAGAGGAGAGGAGAGGAGAGGAGAGGAGAGGAGAGGAGAGGAGAGGAGAGGAGGAGAACATGCACAATTTACATTTTCATTTACAATTAATTTATCAAGTATTTAATTTTTCAAGTGTCTAACTTTTGAAGAATTCTGCATCTAAAATGTTGACTTATTTTCTAATTGAGGTGTGGGAAGCAAAAATTTGGGCTATAACAATTTTTGTCAGTTTAGCCAATGATCTAATAGCTCTGAGGACTATGCATTTACTCATTAAAATACTATTGCTGAAGGGAAAAGGTAGAAAAGTAGGCTAACAGCCGGTCTTACTGACAGGAAGGCACTGGACGATCAAATCAAAGTCCATCCTGGATCTCAGTGTTCCCTTTACAACACACGTGATTCTGACCTGAACAAAACTAGACCTTGAGAAACCATAATTTTCTCTCCTGCTATGTCTGCACATTAACTTTGTCTCTCATCACATTACTACTTTTCTGCCCAGGGAAGCTAACGTGTAGACGTTTGGCATTTAGACCACTAGGACTGTACTAAAATATTGTCCAATACTTTAGTTCTATACTTCAGTAACATCACTCCACTAAACAGGCTTTTATATTAAAACTGTGGCCAATAGGATGTGTTTTTCTCCATTCAGCAAAGCTGTAAAGTACTTTACTATTTCTTAAATATTGGCATATCAGAGTTTATATCTTTTCTGGATGTCCCAGGGCTCATCTCCTGGGCATGAATGCTTACAGTCACCTAGCCAACTCACTAACCTTGCAGAACCATCCATAAGCTATAGCTAAATAGCTGTGTTCACGTTGCCAGGCTTTCTGAGGGACTGGTTGCATTGTCTCATTGACTTAACTGTTTGAAAAGCTGAATTTTAGTGAAAAATCTTCCCTAAGACCACTGTAGAGAATTACTTTGTCAACATATTTAAGCAGAAGAATTTTCAGCTTTGCCCCGTTAGCTATGTCCATTCCCACTGGGAAAAAATTGTAGATCCAGCACAACTCCATGAGTTGTTTTTCATTACTTCTATGCAAGTTTTCCAGCAGAATCCAGGTGGAGATGATGGACAGCGTGGACATTCATGTGAGCCTCAACAGGCTGTAGTAACCTGCAGCTGAGTGACACACAGGCAGTCGTAATTCCCCTACACCCACTTCAGGAAAGTCCACAACAGTTCAGACTTGGTATGAATTTCTGTGTCTCCAAAATGTCTTAAGAACATAGGGACTTCCTGTGGCCTCAGAAAAGTGGTGCCTGTAGCCCACGGTGTAGTTTCTGATGGTGACAACAGAGATGCTATTTAGGGAAAACATGCAGTCCATTTCCTTCCTACCCTTCCCCCATTCATCACTGCTGTACTGGGATATTAGACCATACACTCCCACTCCATTTGTTTTAATATCTGTTCAAGGATCTATTGTCTATAAAGCAAACATTTCACAGGTACACATCTCACTTTTTAACACCAAATTTACAAAAACGAAGGAGGTTAAGCCAGTCCAGAAGCAGGTTGCAGCTGGGTTCTTGAAGCTGGTTGTCATTACGGGTATTGATGGGACTGTGGGTATTGATGGGACTGTGTCTAGCTGTGAAAGCTGTTTGCCCCTGGAGATTACCTTATGCATCTTCTCAACTAACTCCTGATGCATCTCAGCTTGGCTGCCACTTCTCGAAAGTCTCCTAAGAGGTTCCTAAATAAACATATCAGCAGTCTCTTCCCTTACTTGATGTCCTCCTCTTTCTAGTCTTTAGCTAACAGGGAAATACAGAATATCGGTCTACTATAGTCCTTACAAATGTATAATCCCTAAAAAAACCTGTTGTTAAAATCCCTATAAATTGGGGGAAGTTGAATCCAGGGTTTAACCACAGTCATGATTCCCTTCTGTGCCAGGCAATGAGGATCTGAAAGTAGAGGCGGCTCTTTCACAATCACACTAAGAAGTAAGAATAAAAAAAATGCAATTACCAAAAATATTTACAGACTTGTGGGAAGGTTACGTTGCTTACCAAAAGGATGTTTAAGTGTCATGTCTCTAGGATGTGCAGTGAGGTGTGCTCCTGCTACTTCTTCCTCTCTGCAGCCAGGAGGTGTGTTCTCCTGAAATTCTCTGCCTGCCCCTCCCTGCTTCTAGGCCAAAAATCAAAGCGATGCTGCTTTGGGAATGAAGTGGTGAGTACCTGGAAAAACTCCTTGTAGCTGGTCAGGAGGAGAAGAAATGTTTGGATTTATAAAAGCAAGGTCTCTTGTTTTTTAAGGCACAGATGTGAAATGCAAGACGGTTAGTAACATCTTTGAAGGTGTTAACCGGAAGCTTTGGTCTTATCTTCTCTAAGAAAATTGGTTGGGGAATGGTACTTATTTGCTCATGTTTTTTAAACAAACATTTTCTACTTATCAGATGGTAAAATCACAGTGCTAAGAGTGAGACTGTAGCTTTTAATGTGTATTGGTAGAGATGGTAAACATTTCCTTGGTAGCATGAATGACCAAACCACATGTGCTGAAATTCCAGCAGCTTTGACCACATTAACATTTTACCTTATGCTAATGATCATGTGTGAGCAAGCAGTTGGTAAAAAACATACGCTTTTTTTTTCCCCTACTAGTGTGGACCCAAAGACAACAGCCGCCTTCTCCTCAGATAAATTAATTGAGCTAACAGAACTAAACCATCTACTCCTTCTTTCTTTTGGCCCGTTAAAAAAGGGGACAAAATGTGAACTTCTGAGGCATCACAAATATGAAGGAGGAACTAATTTTCCTCCATCAAAGAAATCCACAAATTATTTTTAAACCTTTTTAAAGCTGTGGAAATGTGGTGACAACCTAAAGCGTGGAAGGTCAGTAAGTAGCTTCTCTGACTGGAATGGTAAAAGCTTGGTGGTGAACAGTGACCAAATCCCACCAGTTACCTGAAAGCCCTAATATTCTGTGGAAACCAGGCTCCCAGTCAAGGCTTAGGAGCCAGTCATTGTCCTTGAAATGAACTGAGCTTTGGGTACAAGCTAGAAACTCTTCTCGTTTTTAAACTGTGTTATATTCTGCTTTTCCATTTTATCTCCTTGATTTTAACTGTGTTATAGACGAGGCTTGGTTGCAAAACTATAAGCCAAACGTTAAGTGTAAAGCCACCTGGATTCTGAACATTGTTGATTTATCTTACCTCTAATGCAATTCAAATGTTTTACAGAAGAAAAAAGAGAAGTTTGTGTATAGGTCAATGGCATTATAAAGGCCTCAGATTCTTATTCTTTTGCGATAAAGTCCGTGGTGGGTGAGTTAGTCCACCCACCCTTACACTGAATAATAAACTTCATAACTCCAGATATAACCAGTCATGTCACCTTATTTAACTGAGGAGACTAGTCAAGAGGTTCTGTAACATGTGAGATTCACACGGTGACTCAGTAATTAACTACAGGATTCACTTGCTCAAGGCCCGTAGATAGCTTTCTACCATGATTAATCCATGGACTCTTACTAAGCAGAGCTGATACGTCCCTAAATTACAGACCTCTTCTACCTCTGCATCTTGCAGAAATGGCAGAACTCTCCCCAGACAGCGCAGCCCAACAAACAAACAAAACCCACATCATGTCAAAAGGCAGGCTCCCGCATCGGCAGGACCGTTGTAGTGGTTGGGCGGTTGTAAAGTCGCAGCTTTCCAGAGATGCTGTCTCTCTCACGTATCACAGCTACGTGAGCCTGACCACAAACCTCCTTCCTGACCGCCCAAGGGCCCAGGTTTTTCCATCTCTTTTTTTCATGTTGGATTTGTCAACATCCCACCATCCCTGTCTAGGAGGTATAGGAGCTCCCTTTTGTTTGATGTGAGCTGGACGCCCGGGGGCACTGAAGGGGTTAAGTGGAGGAAATTCTTGTCAACTTCAATAGAGAATCAGGCATTTTAAAGGATTTTCTGTAAGAAGAACCCAGTATGTCTGACATCAGAGCCACAGCACATCACAGCGAAAGAGTAAAATTTTTACTTAAAGGGTTTTTTATACTTTCGGAATGGAAAATATTCATATTGTGGTTTCGCACTAAAAATAAATTCTTCCATTCACAGCCAGCAACAGGTAGCTGAGGTTAGATCAAACCACTAGCTTACTAATGACTATGAATTGCAGTATCTATAGAAATGACCAGAATTCAAGGCAGCCTCTAAAATAAGCCAGATGAATCATTCTTCAAAAATATTATTCACTCGTTAATAAATAGGCTCAGCATAAATGTCTGCCACACAAAGCATGCTTTAAGTATTTTTTAAAAATGTAAAAAGCTGTTGCGTGTAAATTGAAATGACCAGTTTTCTTCCTTTTGTGGGGGTTTTGCTTTTTTCATAACAAGTCTGGGAACACTCAAGTGATCCTGGGATCCTAAAGTTAAGTGACTGAATTGAAAGCATTCCTTTTGCGCAAGCATCTTGAGCATAATAAATAATAGCTCTTAAAGTATTATAAATAAGGAATCTGAACTGTCTTGAGTTATAGTGAAAGCTATTGTTCAACAAAGATGCAGTAAGAAACAAAAGCTGATAAAATCTTTAGATTCTTATTCTACTGTGTAATGCATTTTTTTTTTGGTAGTAAATTACTAGGTCAGATGCTTTGTTAGTGTAAATCACCAGAACATCGCTACCATTAGTGGAGCCAGGTTGATTTACCCAACTTGAGAATCTGGGCCCCAGTTAAATTATTAAAAAACAAAACCCACAAAATCACAAAACCCCCACAGTGGCAGCAATCACTGTCCTGCAATGCTGTTACATAATTTTCTACAGGGGCATATTTTCATATTTCATATCCCATGTTGTCTCATTAAGGCAAGGTGGTGATCTATGTCTGCAGGACGGGTAGAACTTAAGGGACCTGAAGGAGACTAGGACTGTTAGGAAAGAAAGACCAAAACAAACAGTGGAAAAAAATCATCAACAACAAAAAATACCCACCCCACCAAGGAAGCAAACACCAAAACAGCAAAAACCTTTCACTTTGACACTTTTATTTGGTCTCTGGTGTTTCCTTGTCCCAGTAAGCCTTATTGCACGTCTCTGAAACGGGTACCAAGGACGGCAGTTTTTTCATTACCATGCATGCTGTAGCCTGCCTTCACCAGAAAAAAACCTCAAAACCCCAACAGGAAAACACAGACGGAAAACAATACCTTGCATGCCGTCAACATGAGATGTCTAAATCACATGTGTACAATTCAGGTTTAAGTCACTAAATTTAGAAATGAATGCTCTTTGTGTCTACTTAGTGTCTGTACTACTGTGGGACTGAATTTCTCAGTAAAGCCAAACCAACAGTAAACCCAACAGTCATTATTTCACGGGCATTGCTGCTCATGGCCATTGCTACTACAGCCCTCATGTATCTGGACAGGATTCTTTTTTTCTTCTTCTCCCTGAAAACCAGGATACAACTTACTTATAACCCAGTCATTTTATTTGTAGCACAGTTGCAGCTGTAGAAGGAAAATGGTAAATCAATTATACCTATCCAAAAAAAAGGTTAATCTACAGAGTTCTTCTGCTTCTCAGCATACATTAAACATTTTCAACATTTAAAATCTCCTAAACTTTTAAAGAATATTTAAAAGATTTGGCATCATCATATTATGGACATACTTGGTTTATATAACCACATCACATCCATGAGTTCATCCTCCCTCATCCTCTGATGATGTCCTTTCCCAAAGTAGTTTACAAATTGTAAGGGGCTGGGAATCTGACGTTCTGTGCATTTGCATAAGAGCTTATATCAGTGCTGTTCGGGGATTGAGAAAGCCTTTGAAAGTTGCCATATTATGCATGATTAGCAATAAGAAAACTAGCATCTTCATCACTCATTTCTCACTGAAAGTACAGAGTGGAAAAAAGCTGTTCTGCTTACTGGACCAACATACCATGCCTGGGAGACTTCAATATACAAAGTACAGGGTATAGGGTAGATGCACTCCACTCTGCAGATGCACCCTCTCAGGGGTGGGGGAAAGGAGTGCCTTTCATGGTCACATTTGGAAACTAGGGGACAATGTTACAGCAAAAGCTGATACTCTGAAAGAAGAATGTTAGCAACAGTGAAACACAGTAATAGGAAGTAGTTTCTTTCCTTCCATTCCTCATTTCCCCTAAAGAAGATGCAATTGTGAGGTGCATATATATATATATATATATATATATACAGGAGACATAATGTGCAATACACAAATGTAATTCTAGAAATATTTTGCCCATCTGAATGGGCATCTTAGATCAAAGCAATGCTGTGCGCACAGACACTCTTGTCTGAGAGTAGCTCACTGTAGTTTACTTTAAGCATGCTTTCACTCATTTAACTTCAGGTAGTGCTCATGGCTGATTTAGTAATACCGTCACAAAACACTGTGCAGATACTCTTAGTATGAATGAGCCTATGCAAATTAACCAGACTGTCAGCTAAACCAAATTAATACTCTCCCTAGACTTTTTTTGCAACAGCTGAGCTAAACTGAATTCAGTCAAACTGTTGCAGCTTCAGTATACACGAAAGTTTTCGTAACAGTAAGCTGAAATAAAAGAAGAGTCTACACACAAGCTTGTATTAGCACAAGTCTGTCAGTAAAAAGCCTGACAGGAATCTGCAGCACCATTAGTGGAATTAACCCCCAAAACAGAATGTCTCAGCAAAATCTTAAAGCCTGGTGCCTAAAGGAAGCAACTGCATATATACTACAACAGTGGTGGAATAAATTATCTTAGTCGTAGAGTAAGTTAAGTAGGATCAGAACGAAGGTTAAAAATCCTAAAGTAAGGTAGCTATTCCTTGATTCAAAAGTGTGTCTCATGCAATTATAAACTTTTTTTATTCCCCTAGGCAGCTGGGATTTTCCCAGGATACCCATTCAAGTGTATGTTCAATCAGTACATATTCAGGAATTCACCTCTTGTCTATACAAAGTTTCAAGGAGGTCAAGGAGAATTTTGTCATTGCCTCCAGTGAGGCCAGGCATTTCACCCACCAATCTTGCAGCTGAAGTGAGGCCTTTGGATAAAAACTATGTGAAATGTAAACAGCACAAATCCTGGCCACATTTAATAACCCGAACAGGACGTCTCTCCATCCAATATTTCACTTAGCTTAATTTATCAACTTTAAAAAAAGGAAGAAAACAGTTGACTGTTCCATTTTTCTAAGGCAGAGATTTTAAGGGGTGAATTGTAACAGTCCTTTTGTCTCCAGCCACATCCCTCAGACTGCGTGTATATAGAAATATATTTTGCATACACTTAAAATACTTTGGTGAGAGCCGTTCTCTCAGATGCCAAACTCAAGTGCAAAACTTTACACACCAGTTTTTCTCTATGAAAACCTGCAAAATCACTCAGCAATTGCAAGGTTCCATAAGCCACCCACTCTATAACCTGGGGGCTAAGGGAGCATGGGGCTGAAAGGAAAAAAAGAGAGAACACTTTCCTATCTTGTGGAAAGATGAGGTTATAGTGATTATCATGGGAGGAAACTATTTTTTGTGACTGTTTTCTTCAAGATGTATGTAACTTCTAGAAGTAAGATATACCATCTTAATTCATTCTTAAAAATTACGTGCTGTGACATATGAAAGCTTGCTCATTAATGAAAGATAAACATAGGAAAAAGTCCATTTTTATGACTTGTCAGTAGATACTTAAGGAATAATTTTGTAAAAAGAAAAAATGCCATTGCCCAAATCAAACAAAAAATTATAGATTCGGGTTTGATACAAAATATCGATATATAATTTTAGGTAGCTACTCTACATTGGAGCAAGAGCCCTTATCAGCTAAGCTTTGCAAAATTCTAACAAGTTACATTGCCAACTGCCTTACTCCTTTGACAAAACCTGAAATATGTTGCTTCTGTGCAATTAAGTTACTACTTGGGGATTAGATTGTGTCATCCTAACTGGTGAGGATGTCTGTCTTTGTGAGTGAATTTCCCTTGAGATGAGATTTGTGGGAGGCATCTCTTTCCTCCTGGACTGCAAATAAACATGCCCAAGAACATTCCAAGAACATTCAGCTGGCCCTGAAAGGACAGTGTCCATGCTGGGCAACTGCTTTAACCTCTAAAAGAGGGGAGCTGCTGGCAAGCTGACTTTTGGGAATGGCCCTGGAACATTTTAGCTCCTGAAATGTGCTGGGGAATAACTTGGGAGAGTACTTTCTGGCACATGCATAACTCACACCAGGGAAAGTCTTAACGCTTCACTAGCGTGGGCAATTGCAACCCATTGTCCAGGAACATTTCCACCTACTGTCTGATTTAGTAGTACAGAGGTGGCCAGGGACACTGTTGTGCACTTCCAGGCTTTGTACTGTGATTGTATGTATGCAGGAGAGAACAGTTCAGGCTCAGTCCTGACGTGAAGTTCACTTTTTATACTATTACCCCCCCAGCCCATTCATAACGTACACAATCTTCCACCTGAGACGAAGGGGTCTGAGGAATGCCTTCCTCCCCGAGAACAGTACTGGGAGCAGTAGGCAGTATGCAGTTAGACAGCCTTCACGTGTAGCTGCAATATTAGGGGATCCTGACGCACTGGTTTTGAAGTATGAACACAATGTTTCTCCAACAGCAAAAAAAAAAGTCACTGAAGGATAAAAACACACACAGGATAAACAACTGCATAATGTCCACCTGCAGAGCAGCAGAGGTAGAAGACAGTAAATTGCATTCAATGAGTCCTGCAAGAAGGCAATGACGCTCATGCTTTTCTTTACTACTCAATGCAGCTGCAGTTAGGTAAGTTCCCAAAGTGCATTCTTGGTCCCTTAACTGCTCTACTTACATACTTCATAGTGCCAAATAGACCAGGAAAAAAAATCATAAAACTAACACTCTATGAAATTATCACTCTGTCTACAATAATTAAAAAAAAAATGTATAAACAAAATGACCTAAAGCAAACAAAACAATTTTGACATTTTCTCCCCTTCGCAATAGTTTATGCAAGACAAACGAGAGGGAAGAATAACTTTGTCATTTGACAGCATTTGTGGTACACCAACTTTTACGTGTGTCATATGACAACATGAAATAACATTAATGCTTCAAGAAAATCAGTAACTGATAAAAACTGCACTACAGTGGAAGCTGACAAAGGTCTGAATTGATTTTTAGACCTGAAGTGGAACTGTCTGTCTCTAATTAAAGTAACAGTTTTAAGTGTAACCAACTACTGCATTTTACCTACGGTGCAACTAATTTTGAAATGTGGTTGCTATAGCCCTGACGTTTGACTTCATTTCTGAAGATGACAAATTTGAATGGTCATTTAGAAATTTTCCATTTCGGTGTGCTTTTTGAGACACACTAAAAGAGCATCAAAATATTGTTTTATCAGTAACTATATTGACAACCACGCAATTTATGGCTGCTTTCTAGATACTGCTTCTTGATCAAAATAAAATTAGTATGAAGAAAAAATAAAAAAACCACTTTGTTGAAGGTGCTCTCTGTGTCCATAGACTGGTGATTCATTCTGATACACCTTTCTGTACTGGCTCAGACTCTCCAAGTTAAACTTGTGCCTGCAACATCTGATTTGCATCAAGTACCTTCTCTTATATCTCAGGTGCAGCCAGTGGTTTTGTAATTATACAGCAGGCTTTTGGGAAGGCAGAGCTACTCTGATTGTACATTTTCTTACATTTTTAAAACAGATTATCTCCCTTGGCAAGACTGTTTTAAAATGGAACTTAAACTCCTAAGTATTACAATATCCATAAATAATCCTATATAATAGTAGGCTACATTGTCAAAGCTTCTGATTATTGGTAACTTCTACTGAAATGGGAACCGATCCATTTTAGTCTAAAAGTTTGAACATTTTAGCCATAAGCTTCTCTAATCAGCATGGAGGATTTGAGTCAGAGAGAGAAAAAAAAAATCCTACAACACAAGCAAAGAGAAACTTCAGATATATAGTACAGCGTCTGTTGCCTTTTCTCAAGGTTGAAGATGCTGAACTCCCACCCTGTTTCAAGCGAAATCGTTACTACTCATGCCCAAAGGTAACTACATCAGCTCTCTTCTGAACAACCCCTGTAACAGAGGAACAGCAGATTCTGCTTTTATAGTAGTAAGACCTCTGTCTCCGTCATCTGAAACATGGTGCCAATAGGTTAAAACAAAGAAGAACTCTTTAAAGACGCATAAAGCCTTCTCGAGCAATAAAACATCACACTAAAGAAATGAAAATAAGATGTTTTCTGCAACTGTGGATTTCAATGTCACATGAATGGAAAAACACTTTATATCTCTCCAAAATGCAGGATAAGTACAGCAAGGTAATCACTTTTTCCACCTTGTCTTAAACTTTCAGAGACAGAGAATACTAATGAGAAAAGCATGTTTCATCCTCCTCTTTCACCTTTTGTCCTAGTAAGTGGCAGTAAACCTTTATGTATTACGGCTAGGAAAGATCAAGGGGAGGGACAGGGACCAGAAAGAAGAAATATGAAGAGAAATAAGTAAGACTAACACATAGGGGGTCTCCTCAGATTGAAAAATAGACCATATTTTTGAAAGAAAATGTACTATATATATGCACATAGTTTCCATATCAAACTGTCCCATAAGACATCAATTTTTATTTCTAAATTTCCAGTTTAAAATCAGGAACAAAACGGAGTCGTTTCATTGGTAAGGATTTGGTGTGCTTTGTCACACTGTAATCTACCTGCAACCCCAACCTGCAACTGATTTTATTTAAGATGAGCCAATACATTGCTGACATTTTCAGTAAGAAATCTATCCAGTACTATTCATACAGACATTACTCAATCAAACGTACTCTCATATTCAGCCAATTTCTTTCTGGGTCTCTGCTCCAGTGACTGATTGAGAAATCAGTCTCAGCAAATGAAATCATTATTACTCGCTGTACCTGCACCCATCTAGGAACATCTGAGACAAGACAGACTGTTCAAATCCGTCTTCTGCAACAGTTAATTCCTAAAAATAATTGAACGTTCTACTGCAGTACAGAAATGCATTCTATCCTCTCCCTGCCATTTAAGAATAAGCCTTAAGATTTGACTCATCACAAAAAATGAATTATTTTATACTTTGCCAAAAGTGAAAAAGCTAATACAGGTAATACTGTACATTTTTTAAAAAAAAGGCAAGTTATGCATGCTATTTGTTTCCATTGTTACTATAGTCAACTGTCAATCCAACCCTGCAGGTTCTCTAACTTTAAGCAAACCTTACAGTGACATCAGAATTTATAGGTGATCAGTACTTTGCTACTGTCAAGTCACTTCCACCTCACACAAGCTGAGAGTTTTGTAAGAAAGTGTAAAAAAGCTATTGTGTTAATCATCACGACCACTCAACTACTGCACTTCCTCATTTGGAGAATTTTGGCTTTTGAAGACTGATTTGGTAACTCGCTTGAATATGTAAATACTCACCTGAATATGATCTCAAATCCCTTAACAAAACATTTTATTTCCATCTGAAGTGCTATACCTTTTTATTCTCCGCTGGAATCCAAGTTTCTTTTCTTTTTTTTACTGCTATGATCACTATCTCAAAAAAGAAATTACAATCAAGCCTCAAACCATTAAAGAGCAAAATAAAAAATTTGCTTGAGGATATTAATACAGACAGTTCTAAGGTACTGTACAAGAAAATTTGATGTATTTATTTGTAGCTCACATCATATGGGAAAATAATTGGGAAAAAAAAGCTATTTGTTTCCATTGTTACTATAGTCAACTGTCAATCCAACCCTGCAGGTTCTCTAACTTTAAGCAAACCTTACAGTGACATCAGAATTTATAGGAGATTAACAGACCAAAACACTAAAGCAACAACACAATAAATGGAGCAATAATAAGGGTTTTCCCCTCTCTCATGGCTTAATAGCTGTCTAAAATCAAAGTCCTTTATGGTGTATATCTGGCATGACTTTCACAATTATCCTCAAAACCCGTGTATGGAAAATTTTCCTTTCTTGGACCTCCACTTCCCTATCTCAAAGGACAAAGTAAGCATGCTTTAATAACATTATCTCAATCCACTTGAATAGCCCTCTTAATTCTTACTAAAACAATCTAATCTGTTTGAGGCAAGATTTTGGTTTTATTTAGAATAGCAGACCTTATCTAATTAAGTGTAACACTAGGATGTTAACTAACATACACAGGCCAACTTTTAAGAGTCCACTGCACCCACATGCTAGTTCCTACCAACCGAAGCCTAGACCCCAGCACCATCGTTAGCCCAACAGGCAGTGCCTAATGCCATCCTCCCCTACGTCCTCCTTCCCAAGTGTCATACATGCAAGCCAAATCACTAGTAGTGGGGCTTACCTGGGGCTGGAGGAGGGGGGATCCACTATTTATCCTCATTAAGAACCAAGTGGAAGGTGACAACCGGCATTTAATGTTGAGACCGGCTTCAAATTTCATCCTCAACAAGAAGATGGGTTTCCTTTTCCCTTAGAACCTATCTAGGCAGTCAAAGCATTCGCTATAGTGCAAACCAAACCAAACCCACAGTTTTAGTATTGGACTTTATCTAGCAGGACTTAAAGAGTCGCACCCTCCTTGACTGCTACACTGCTCAGCCATACTGCAGTTTTGCAGCTTCACCTTCAGCTTTTCTTAAGAGGTATCTTCCTTGACTGAAACACAAATCACTGAAAAGACAGGGCTCACCTTCAGTATGGTCAAGTTCATGAACACAGGGAAAAGACTGTGTTTACTGTCTACTGAAATCAGTAGGGTTTGGGGTTTCCAAAATATAGCCTAAAGATTCCCCCAATAAATGGACAATTTGATTATTCCCATGTTAGTTTTCAATCAACAAGACTAACCCAGGACAGTTTAAGCATAAGTACCTAATCTAATTCAAGAATTATATTCAGTGAATGGAAACACACGATGGTTGCCAATCCCTTCATGAACAACATTTCTTAACAAAAATTGTGACAATCTCCGTTTATCAGCAGCCAGGTACAATCTCACATATATGTCCCAACACTTGGTCACAATATATTGATGGACTTTAAATATGGGCAAATTACTCATGTAACATAAGCCACCTTCTTCCTGGCAAATTCCACTCAGAAGGCTAAATATATACTGCTTGTCTTTGTATACCAAAGTATCCAGCCAGCTGGTGCAGAGAGGAAAGAAAACCAGCTTATGTTTTTCACCAGAGAGGTAAGGGGGGGAAAAAAAAAAAAACGAAACCAAAAATCAGAACAAGGCCCATGTATCAGCTATTTTTGTTTTGCAAACTAGTCAGGACTCGCACTTTTTAATTTCACCTGATGATTGATAACCAATACATACAAACACAGAGTGTAAGACTTTTGAGTACTACAGACCTATGTAAAATAGCCCAAACACCAGATCACAGATGAAAATTAAGGGGCAAAAAGATGCAACGTTTACTCAATGCTCTGGTTTTCAACTTTTAGTGAGCTCTTAATTTATTAGTTATAACTTGTTTTTGTTGGAAAGGGTTCAGAAAAGGCTGTGAGATTTTTCTAAGCGTTGGCTTAGAAATACTTACAACTATTTCTTAAATGCCAGCTTAAGAAATGTATAAATAAAATTCAACATTAAGACCTCTAAACTTGGAGAGACATGCTCAGAACAGGAAATGATAGTTTGTTAATAAAGAAAGGTAAATCATTCTCTAGGCTTCCGGTGGGAAACTTGGCAGCAAAAGGATTTTGACCTCAGTGGAAGGTAACTGCCACAAATGACAAATCAAGCAACTTTCCTCTTACAAGTGAGGCAAATGTTTGACATAAGGCTGGACTGCAGTCAGATCTATCATTCCCTGTGGCATATTCTTCTACTTTTAACAAATAATCCTGCAAGCTTTTTGCACTGACCGTATTAATTTTCTTTTTTTTTCCTCTCTCTCTCTGAGTAAAGCCGTGCAAGCCTAACATTTTTTGTGAATGATTACTTATTTCCTATTTGAAGCACAAAAGCTCATCACTTATAGAATAGGTCAAGCTTTCAGTGCCTATTAGTCCCAGTCTGGAATGAATTAATGCATTTTCCTATGTTCATTTTCCTTTTCTGTTGTAGGAACAGTATATGGGACATCTGTGCAAGGGAAGGAAGCAAAAATCCTGCATTCTTTTCAGGTGGAGTTGTAAACAACGACAAAAAAAAATACACTTAAAAATTCTATTTTCGTATTAGACTCACTGTGACTATATCACTGTGAAGTTTGCAATTAGAAGTACCAGTTTTCCCAACTCAGAACAATAGATGGGGGAAAAAATGACAAGTAGCCCAGTTTAATTTCAAACGTTAATATATTTTCTATTTTATAGTGAACATATGCATCGTTCACCCCTTATTTGCAGCAACTATGACGTCCTCATAAAAAGGGGTGACATTTGTAAGATGCCTCTTAAAATAAATATTTCTTTTTATAAAATAATAAAACTTCAAATAAATATTCTTTACACTAAACAATATGTTGAAAAAATTAGAAAATAAAGGCTGAATTTTACTGTAACTGTACAATATACATGAAGTCCAAAGGGAAATCAGAGTCTTGTAATAGAAGGTTTCCGTAAGACAAAATACAATCTAAAAACATACTGATTGATTCACATTCTTCCGAATGTACAACATATTAGTATAATATTTTGTGACTGTGCCATGTCTTATGACACCACGTATTTTTCACAGTTGAAAATATTATTGTATATACAAAAATATAGCACATTATCTCTGGCAGAAAACAATGAAAAAAAAGGAGTCATTTGCCAATTTACAAATTTTGCAAGTACTATTCACAAACAATAGAGTTGCCTAGGAGTGTCTGTGTTGCTTTAGCTTATGCAATATGTGGGTCACAATGTACTGCATCCCGTTTATTTAATTTTTTTTTTTTCCTGTATCCCACTAGCTGGATTCTAACAAGCATATCGGTTAAGATGGCACACACGGAGAAAAGCATTTCACTGCAAACAGCAACGCGTATCCTCAACCCTTCTACTACAGTGCCAAGACCATAGCTGCTTAAGTTGGTTGCATATGTACGTTAAAATAATCCTTGTTACTTTAGTATTTCTGACTAGTGATGCTATGTCGGCTTTTCAAAGTTCCTGGGGGGGACGCTGGGAACTTTGCAGCAAACGGTGTTGGAGTGTTTACAGCGGCACCCAGGCCGATTTACCCGGTCGTAACAGCCCTGGCACAACTTAAGGCAACCCTTGGCGGGTAGGTAACACCACAAGCAAGGCAGAAAGAGGGACACCACACCCATGGCGGACCACCTCGTGCAGCAATGCGACTGACTGCAGGAGCAGGGGTTGTCAGCACAGTTGTCCTCATCATCGTTAGAGCAGTGATAGAAGAGGCCCTTCACACAGCAAACGCAAGTCCCGTAATCGACCACGTTCTGGGCGGAACAAAGACACTGCTTGTCACAGATCCAACACGATGGGAGGGTCCTCGGATACGTGCACTCCTTACACTTACACTTTCCACAGTCCTCACACCTGTAGCTGTGCGCTCCCAAGTCTTCTTTGCTCAGCGGCTTCAGCTCGCCTGACTTGAGCTCAGACTTGGGCTGCATTCGGACTATCCCGTCGGCAACTGGCCCCGAAGATGATCCTAGAAGTCTTTGTTCGGATGAATTACTGCTCGTACTTGTCCTTGTACTGCTCCGCGAACCTGTGCTGACCGTGCTGATGGATCGGGACAGAGGTGCCCGAGGAGAGGCGTGTGTTTGTGTGTGCTGAATCCGGCTAAAATGACGGTGCTCGGGCAAGCCATGGGGCCTCTCATTTTTGGGTTGGGTTGCTAGCCGAGGAGCGGACTTGACCCCCGGCCGCGGCGCCACCGTAGGTCCCTCCGTGTACTCATTCGTGTTTCGGATGGCTCTGATCTGGTCCAGCGACAAGACGTGAACCTGCTGCGTCAGGACATCCCGCAGGTCGGGCTCCCCGTGCGGTCTCCCACTGTCACGCCGAGCCTGTAGCAAGGTCTGCGACCCGCTGCCGTGCTGAGCTCTCGTCTCCATCAGTGCCCGGAAGCGTGCTCACCCCGGCAGGCTTAGAACACATCTGAAATCCTGGAGCAACAAAGAGAGGATTCACTATTGCAACACATCTCATGCCCTCTCCAGCAGCCTTTCAAGCCTGCAGGATCCCACAGCACCGCACACAAGCAAGTAATGCATCAGCCATTAAAAAAAGAGGAGTCACATCTGGGGCGGAGCGCAGGCGCCCATCAGCTGAATGCACTTCCCTTGGCCTGTCCTGCCTACTCCTGTGGAGAGCTTAAAGGGATTCTGTTCTAGGTCCACGCATCTCAACTTGTGGGTCTAGAAAGTCTGGGCATTGCGCCTAACTAAGGCTTCCCAGGCCATCTTCTGGTTAGACCATGGCCTTTAAGGTGATTACATTTCAGCCACTTGAAGTGACTCTTCTCTTCACATCAGGCTACTGAAAAACCTATATTAAAAAAAAAAAAAAAAAAAGCCTGCGAGTATTTAGCAAGTGTAATGTGACCTGCTGATGACAGACATATAATTCTCCAATTTTGTTTAAAACTGGATAATATTTTGGTAGGCTAGTCTCTTTACACATTAAACTTTACATGATGTAAATAGGAAATTTTAGTTTAATACCAATGGTCCCAAGAAAAACACTAAATAGCAATAAAATGTTTGAGGTTAGACATTAAATGAGTTAGTGCTACCAAAAACTTCAACAGCACAAGTAAAAATATCTCTCTCCAGTATTTTAGTGTGTGTCATACTTGTGTACACCGCTGTGATTGTTATTTTAAGGCTCAATACTACAAAAGCAATGCTACCACAGTTTTATTTTTTTAAAACGTGTAAAAAATTCCATAGACTACATTTCAAAATGTAAGTATTACCAAGAGTGGCTTGCGGGACAGAGGCATGCATAATATAATCAAACAATGCCAGCAACCAAGAAGTCTACTTGATTGAGAATATTACTTTAAAGGATCATTAACTACGAAGTAGAAATACAGACTTAAGAATTTAAATGGAAACCCAGTAAAAGACCCAGAAGATGAGAACTTGTAAATAACTAACTTCCACATACAGATATGCACAAGTTTCAAGTACTGCCCTCTGAATTAGTTAATATTTGTTTTGCCTTTATCATATCTTAAAGTGGTTCCAAAATCCAATTACCTATACAAAAATCCAGAACAATATTTTACAATTAAAACCCAAGCAGGAACCAAGCTCCTTACAAGGACCACACAATGTCTTCAATTATACCTAGAAAGAGCACCATAGTGTTACTCTGTACACATCAGTTACCAACAATAATACTATACCGCAGTATAATAAAATATAGCCCAACAGTTTAACAATGAATATCTCAAGACACTGTCTTTATTCTAGCAGCAGTGGAACACATTTAACCTTTTAACTCCTGGCTCCCTCCCTCAAGTGCTTTTTCTTTTTTAAAAAAATAAAAACCTAAGTTTTCAGAGTGACCACCTATTTCAAATATTGTCAAATCCTGGTGCTGGACACAGACTGTATGTCACGGTGTCCCGTCCCTCCTCCCCCCCAAAAAAGAAAGTCTTGCAAACTTATCTTGAAGGATTGCTCATGTTTTCTTCAAATTAAAACCTTTGCCATATAAAAAGTTTCAACCAACCGCCTAAGTAGACATTTCCTCATCTGAAACTACCCGGAGATAAAAAAAAAGAACAGAAAATAAAATACTTTCCCCATCCCTGAGAGGAACTGGCAGCCCTATCCGCCCTCCACGGCCAGACTTCAGCCGAGAAGATCCGCCGAACCACGCTCTGCCTCTCCAGCAATGACAACCCAGCGCAAAAGCAAAGCCTGACCCTGACCTGCAGGCGCTTGAAGACGACACCGGTCTCGGTGGCGGAGCCCCTTCCTCAGACGCCAAGGTGGGAGCTGGAGGAGAAGCCTCCGCGCTCGGCCCCCTTCCCCTCCGCAGGCTCCATCCCCCCGGCGCGGCGGGGGCGCGCAGCAGGTGGGAGGCGGCAACCCCTCGCCCCGCTGGAGCCGCCGGTAGCCCCGCAAGTGCAGACAACCCGGAGATAACCGGGAGACATCCTCTGGGCTGGGAGGTGGGAGGGGGCTGCTGCAGCCGCCTTATCGGGAAAGTCAAACCCATGTTTCCTTTTAACTCTTCCCCCCCGCGCCCTCCCCCCGAGAGATGCTAAAGAAGCCCTCCCCTCCCCGGTAACGCCAGGCGCCCCGCAGACGGTTTGAGACAACACCTCCGGGACAGTCGGGCAAAAGGCAGATTACCCCCCTCTCGCCTTGCCCTAAGCACCCATTCAGCTCCACAAAGCCAGCCGCTGGAAAAGCTCCTCTTATTTTACGCATATTCTGCAAATTGCCTGAACTTCAGTCCGCCTCCGACCACCCCCCCCCCCCCCCGCCCCTCATCTCACCCCACCCCGAAGGGACCCCGAAGGCATTTTGCAGCGGGACATCGGTCCGAGCCGCTCGGGCGACCGTCCTTTTTCTCTCCCCTTGATAGATCCGCTAACAGGGCACGATGCAAACCGCCAGCACCGTTTATTTGCAAACATACACCGGCTTAAAAACTCTTACGGGAAAGCCCGTCTCTCCCTCCTCTGTCCTACCACCTCTCCCCTTTCCCATCCACCGAGAGCAGAGAGCAGCATTGGCCTTTTTGTGTGCATGTGTGTGATAACGCGGTTCCCCACTTCCAAAAGCCAAAGTCCACTCTCGCGGAGCTCAAGTGCCATGATTGCTAACTTTTCCTAGCTGGGATTGGCAAAAGGGCGAGCAGGGGGGCGGGTTTCGCGTTCGGCACATTTGGGGAAGTTTAAAACGCAAAGGGGCTCCTTGCGTGCTGTGGAAAAAAAAAAAAAAAAAAAAAGCAAAGCCAAACCCCAAACCCCGTGTCTCGCTGACTTGGGAGAAAGCGAGCCCAAGGGGGAGAAGTCCTCTCTGCCCGTGAATTTCTGTTTTGTGTCCGGAGCCTGTGCAAGGCACCCCCACCCCCATCCCCACCGCACACACACACACACACACACACACACACCAACCACCTCCTCTTCTTTCAAAGTGCTTTGAAACCCCCATTAAGGGCCGAGTGTGTGATCAGACTATGGATTAGGGCAAAAGGGACTTTACCATCGGGGTGGGGCAAACTGACACACAAATAACTTGCTGAAAACACCAGCTTTTTTTTTTTCTTTTTTTTTGAGGGGGGGGGTGGGGGGGGGGTTGGAGGGGGGTTGTTACAAAGTAAACCCCCCAAAGGAGAAAAAAATAAATAAATCAGTAAAAGCAGAAATTAAGGCTTTCCTCCCCCCTCCACACACGCCCCCCTGCATAGAACAACCTGGGGAAGAACTTTCCTTGTCTTATGGATCGGCTTAATTGCATCACACGAGAAATATACATGTGAATATGCACACACACACACACACACACTCGTATTTACACCAGGCGTGCACCCACTTCCGAATTGCACGGCTCTCCCGACGCCACCACAGCCGGGCGTAAATCACGCACTGAAAGGCGGGTTTGCTCGCTCTCCCCCAAGACGGGGGCACAAACAGCCCCGGAGATCACCAACCCCGCAGCGCCCTCCCTTCACCCCCCTCCCCCCCACACCCCTTCGCCCCCCCACACCCCCCCCCGGGGCTTGTCGGAAACCCACGCGTGCCCGGCGAGGCAGGAGCGCGCAGGACCGCCCGTGCCCGGCTCCCCGCGGCAGGGAGAACACGCCGAAGTTCCGTCCCCCGTCCCCCCCCGTCCCCCGTCCCCCCCCCCACCAAGCTCCGCTCGCAGCCCCCGCAGGCATGTCTCCGCGCCCGCGCAGCCTTCCGCCCCCCCTCCGCGCCCCCGGGGCAGCCCGGAGGGGCGCAAACGCGGAGCAGCCCGCAAACCCCAGCGGAGGTTCCCCCTCACACCCCCCCCGCCTCCCCGGAGAGAAACCGCTCCGAAATCCCACCTCCGGCTCCTCTCTGGGAAAGGAAGGAGAGGGGAAGGGGGGAGAGGGAGAACCTGTACGAATGGAAAAGGGATCGGCCTCAAACATTTCCACGAGTTTTCTTGGAGCAACCAAAAGGGGGGGGGGGGGGGGGAGGTTTACTGAAAAGCTTGTTTTGCAAAGAAGGAAAAGGCTCTCACCGTGATCGCGGCGCTGCACCAAATCCCTCTCTCTCTTGTATTTTCTTCTTCCTGCGGTTTGCAAATAAATCCAGCCCTAAAGCAAAAAAAAATTCCTTTCCAAACTCTGCTTTAGTCCAACTTGCAAATTAGAGTCAGAATGATCACCGTGTAAAAAGTCCAGAGCAAAGTTAGGTCCCTCTCCCCAGATTGATTATAAATACGTGTGTGCGCGTATATACTATAATAATAATAATAAAAACACCTCTCCGGATCGGGGTGGGTTTTCTTTGCTCCTAAAAAGAAATCACTCAAGTCTCTCACACACACACTTTCCTTTTTTTTTCCTCAATGAACAGAAGGCCAAATCGCCAATACCAAGTCACTTTTTTTGTTGTTGTTGTTGTTGTTGCTCTTGCTGCTGTTGTTGCAAATGATCGAAAGGAAGGGGAAAAGCCAAAGAAAACAAAATAAAAGCGGATCTAAAAGAAAATCCCAAAGCTTTCTTCCACTGAGCTCCTCCAAAAAAAAAAAAAAAAAGAAGAAAAAAAAAAAAAGAAAAGCAGCAGCTTGTGCAATGTAGCCGTTCTGCTGAGAAGCTGCTTGCTGCAAGCTCCTCTCCCCTCTCTCCCTCCGGCTTTCTCGCTCCCTCTGCGAGCGTGTGTGTGTTGCAGGCAGCTCTGTGGTTTGCAATCGAGGGGGGGGGGGGGGGGGGGGGGGGGGGGAGGGAGGGGGGGGGGGGGGGGGGGGTTTTGGGAGCGCAGCGGATTTGTGGTGGTGGTTGTTGTTGTGTGTTTGGAGGAGGTGGAGGAGGAGGAGGAAGATTTGAGATCTGAGCTGTAGGGGCTCGGCGTTTTTCTGCTCGCTCGCTCGCTCGCTCGCTCCCCCCCCCTCTCTCACTCTCTCTCTCTTTTTCTTTCCGGAGGAGGTAGGGTGATCTCTCTGCAAAAGCAGCAGTAAATGGCGTCATGTGGATCTGAGGAGGAACAGAGCAGTTGTTGTCCCAGAGGATATATCGCATCCGGTCCCAGCTCATTGGCTCTGCGGGGCTACATTCACTGGCGCTCCCAGCGCCCTGCCAGCACTCCGAGCTGCGGGAGGCATTCAAAAGGGCAGCGCCGCCGCCGCCGCGCCGGCCCCGGCCCCGGCGCTGCCCTCCCTCCCCTTCTTCCCTTCCCTTCCCTTCTCTTGCCTTCCCTTCCCTTCCCTTCCCTCCCCTGCGCGGGGCGGCGGTGGGGAGCCGGGCAGCCCCGTTTTCCCGGGAGGGCTCCTCCGTGCGCGGTCACACGGCGCTCGGGGCTGCTTTTGTGCTCGGGTATTTATTCAGGGGCAGGCGGCGAGAGGTTTGCGAGGGGAGCCGGCTTCTCCCGGGGAAGGGAGGCACGCTCTTCCCCCGCCCGCCGCTGCGGGCACTCGGGAGACCCATTTCCAGGTGCTTCCCCTCCCCTTCCCCCCCCCTCCCCGTGTTTTTCTGAGTGGAATAAAAAGTTATACTTTCTGCCCCCCCCCCCCCCAACATTTTCAGCAGCCGGTCCCCGGCCACGCAGGGAGAAGGAAGGGTGATTACTTGGGGCATTGTCCCGCGGATTAACGCGATTAGGCGGCCGGGGAAGGGGGGGCGCCGGTGGCCGGGCGGGAGCGCGGAGCGGGGCCCGCGGAGCGGCGGGGCCGGGCCGGGCCGGGCACGGCGGGGGGAGCGGGAGCGGTGGGGCCGGGCCGCTGTGGGGTTTGCGGGCTCCCCGGCAGCAGCGGGGTCTGTGGAGAGGGGTGGGGTGTTTTTTTTTAAGAAAAGGGGGGGAAAAAATACATAGACCCCCCCACACACACACTTTGTTTTAATTAATTCCCATTCGTGGGGGGGGACGCGGTGTTGCGAGCAGCTCCACAAACGTGACTGTTTGTCTTCTGGGCGTTTCCTGACGCGGCCACGGCTCGGTCCCTTTTGTAGGGAGCTGAAATCACCGACGGGGCCACTGTGGCTGTGCCCCAGCATCTTGCACCTACATGTGCCTTTAAAGCGCGCAAAGCGGCGTATCCACGTAGGCATGCACCGAGCACGAACCTACCCGTATCACGTGTGGCACTGCTTAAAATATACACGATGTGTAAGGCAGCAATGCGTTGCCTTATTTACATGAACAGTCCCCAGCGCAAAAAAAAAAAAAAAAAACAAACCAACAAAAAACCCCACCAGCCCTTTTTTACTACTTGAGGCAGTTTTGCAGGCGCTTCCTCTTCTACACCTGCTACTCGCCGCTTTTTGAAGGAGGTGGTCATTCTCAGTAAAAATAGTAATAATAGTGATAATAAACCAACATGGAAATAAAAAGGGCAGTGTCTTACACGGACGGCCTTCGGGTTTTATATTTTTTTAATATATTTTATATTATTTATACGCAAAATATCCATTCTTCCACAATAATATCCTGAGCCTGCGAACTCGGGTTAGGCTGAGTTACGCGGGTCTAACTTCTTCTTTCCTTTCACGGGGGCTTCACCAGCCCCTACCTTCCACCAAATTGCCGCCGCCTCGGCGGGAATAGTGCTTGGGCACCCCGGTGCCCGTCGTTCCCGCCCCACAACCTCCTTCACCACCACCCCAGGAGCCTCAGGGGGCCGAAAATGCCCGTCGGGGCGGGGGCAGCCCCGCTGGTGGAGCCGCAGCCCCGCCCGGCCGGGTTTCATTCAGGGCTGATGCCGGTGCACGAAGGCGGCGGCGCGGCCGTTCTCCCCGCCAGAGGGAGCGCGGCGCCGGGGCGGTGGGGGGCACGGCGCCCCGGGGGCTCCGCCGAGGCAGCAGCCCCGGGGGCGGGCAGCGCCTGTGGCGGGCAGGGGACGGGGGGGGGGGGGGGAGGAAGACCACGGGCCTTCCCCTGGGCTTCCCCCAACGGGAGGGGAGAGCCAGCGGCGTGGACGCGCCCGTGGATGCGCTGAGGACCCACCTGGGCATCCTCGGAAGTGTGCCCGGTGGGCAGGCTGCGGGCTCCGTGTCAGCAAGGAAATCCACGGGATGCAGCTGTGAGGGACGAGCATAGGTTAAAATACCCGAGAAAGAGAAGGCACGATCTTAATTTCACTTCACCGTGCAAAGAGAAAAATCACTTCCTCCCCTCTAGCAAAGTCACAAATGAGTGAAGAAGTCTTTGTGCGAGCCTATACACATGGGAAAGGTCTGTCCGATTATTTCTCAGCGTTTATGCTGAGTACATAACTAGTGTTTCAACTGCAAAGTTCATAATACCATTTTTAAAACTGTTGGTCAGTGGTGCAATCGACAATTTATGTGCCAGTACAGGTGTATACACTTAATATGGCGAGTAGTCCCAAAGACAGATAGGAAAACAGTGAAGCTATTTTTATTCACAGAGCCAGTCATGCGTGCAAAGTGGTGAAGTGTCAATGTCTTATAGCAAAAGAAAAAAACCCAAAAACCCCAAGAAAAAAACCCCAAGCATACAGCATCCTCGTACTGCTGAGTCTGAAAGAGAAGCACCAAAACTGCAAAGATTTGTGCACAAACTTAACTTGCACACAGGTAATCAATAACTAGTGCACAAATATGCAAAATTAAGTGCACTTTTTCTTTTTTTTGTTTTTGGGTTGGAACCTCAAAGCTGAATTCTCAGGCTCTCATCTGATGATTCCTAGGAACCAGCTTTCTCAGGATCACATATATCACTCATTTCACATTTCTTATCATGGGTAGTGCCTTAATGCGTGTGACTATGTTTCCCCTAGTGGTTTGCTCTCACCACTGCATGTTTTTTTTTTTTTTCTTTCAGCAGACCTTGTTTTTTTGGAGATGAAGGTCTTTAGTTCATTCTCAGCAGAGGAATGTAGCTGTTGTATATGTATGTGTACACACACACACACATTTATATATTTGTATGTACATACAGATGTGTGTATGTTCGTGATATATTAGAATAGTAGCAATTCCAGTGACTTCAGGTGAAGAGTTGGGCAGAGTGAGGTCTGTGACGTGACAGACACCCATCTGAAATAGTGGAAACTTTTCTGCATCATCCTCAGATCATCCCACAAGTTTTTACTTGATCTGATTTTCAGACCCAGGACCTGAAAACAAGTAGTATTTTCCCCTTTTTGTAAAAGAAAAGGAAGTTCATTCATAAGGAACTGCTTCTCACAAAGGAATGAAAGTGCAGTAATTTTGCTGACTTTCAGAACATTTTGTGCATTATCTCACGAGTTAATGCAGTGATATGAGGATATTGATTCTGCACATCTTGAAAGGACTAAGTTTGGCTGCACACTGCTTCTAATGCCCAGTATTTCCTTAGAAACTGAAACCTTTAATTGATTGTCTTTCATGTTTTGCAACTCTGGAAGAGGTAATGTACATAAAAGAATTATAGGATTTTTAAAAGTGATTAGCTGCAAAGCTTTTTGCCTACTGATATTTCATTGAGATTCTCAGGGCAGACAAGGACACAGATATATCAGAGAGAAAAACAAGGAAGTCAAACTCACTGTACTGTAAACAGACATTTTTTTATGAAGAAAATTAGATCCCTGAGTCAGTACCATTAGGTTTGCTTTTGTGCTTTTCATTGTAGGTTGCCTGAAGGAAATCCCAGAATTCCTTAAGAGGGGAGAAATGAGCAAAGGCTACTGGGAACTCGCTCTGGTGGGACAAGGAGCAGCACTGTTAAACATGAACAGTAGAATAAATACCTGCCGCTCTGGTTGGGAATGCACATGCTCTGCAGCTGCTGGGATTTGGTCTCCTGCTTTTAGTGATGCCCAGATCTTCTGGGATTAAACTGCAGTTATTCGGATCTAGCTAATGATCGCCACCTTCCTTAAAGGTGATATCGGCCAGATCCTGTGTAACTTTATCCCATCTGATGATTGCCTCAGTATATGGAGGGACAGTTGCCGGGAGAATATTTTATTGTTGAATACCAAATATACTTATGTAAACTTAAAAAATAAACAAATCCCTTTCCTGATCCTTCTGAAATTATACTGAAGAATACATACGTTTAGTACTTATAATATATTGTGGAGCTTTTGCATATAAATTGTTCTAATAAAGCTAGTATGCTCTTTGATGTGCCATTCAATGTTATTTGGTTATATTTGTGTCCTTGATAAAATCAGCATTGGTTTTTTGGAATTCAACTTTATAAACCTTTCCAGCTTATACAATGCATTTTATAATTAGTTCTCTCTTCTCAAATACCTTGAGACCATATGTTCAAAAGTGGGACAATTTAGCGTGGACAGGGCTAAGTGCAGTTTATTTGCTAAACTGGTATTATAGCAGGCTTTTTATGGTATATTTGTTTGTCCTAGGATTTTCCTCCTAACATTTTCGACTGCTTTGGTAGAAGTAATCATGAGAATGACAGCACAGACAAGCAACGTCTGTCAGTATTTGAAACCCTGCAGTCTCTTGCCTCATTTCAATTAGAGGCTAGATAACACTGGGCTTGACTATACTAGAATTTTATGCAAAATTAACTGATTGCCTATTAAAATGTTAGTAAGTAAGTGCTAGTTTGGAAATTCCCAAAATATTTTGTAGCAGGATGCAGACACTTGTGTGTTGACCTGGGATTAAAGTGACTCAGAAGAAATGGAAGAGGTCAACGCTAGCAGTTACAGGAAATTTGGGAACAAGAAGGTTTTACAAATAGACTTATCATATACATCTCTACTGTGGTTCGCAGCTGTAGTTTTCAAACTTCTTCACTCTGTAGACTCCTTCTATGCTTTAGAAGACAAAAAAAAAAAGAATTATAAGGGAAGCACCGACTTTTTAAGAAAATTATAAATTGTAAGACCTCCCATTTAGAAGTAGTCCATAGGAATCCACAGATCACAGTTAGAAAACCACTGATGTAGAGATACCCAAACTAGCTCTAAACTGCAATGTAGTGGAAAGGTGAATGAATATCTTGGGTACTGTAAGCGATGTAAGCAGATGTCTGCTCTTCTTGGAAGTGCGAGGTAGCTTGCATGGACCTCTGTGCTGTGATGGCTACTCTGGTCCCAGAACGTAAGGTACCTTTCCTCAATGGGGGCTGAAGTTCAAACAGATACCTCCAAGAGATCAGTAATTGGTAGCATATAGCTTGCAAGACAGCCAAGGGATATGTACAGGTAAAACTTACAGATTTAGCTGCAAACCAAAGCAAGCAGATTGAGCAATTGTTAAAAACTGTATCATCTTTCTTCCCATGTGCTGAGATTTTCCTCAGTTGTGAAATGCTTGTATTCGTCTGAGCGGCACATAAGAACATCCTGAAAGCAGGGATGACGTGTGCAGAACAGAATCATTTCCTAGAGATGAATGAATTTTGCACAAAAAGTAAAACAAAAAACTGGTCTTTCCCCATCATTTGTCTGACAATCAGAACATAACAAAAATGACTGTACTGTTGCGTCAATCAAAAAAAAATTTGTGAAAGACCCTGATCCTGTTGTCAGATCTGCATAGCGCTGACCTCATTCTCCTGATCGTAATGGCAATATCAGCAACAGTAATTAAAATGCTGGCTATTCTATCACAGTTTTCTCCACAGATCTCAAAATAGTTTTCAAGAGATGTCACTTTGTCCATTGCATAGGTGAGAAAACCCAGGGGTGAGAGAAAGAAGTAAGTTATCTGAAAAACAAGAAAAGCAAGGTCCCAGGTCCCAGTCCAATCTCTCCACCACGTACATGCTGCTTCCCAGGGAGACCTGTGGCGTTGTGTTTCCTTGTGGGCTCTGGGGCCTTTCTGCACAACCGAAATGTCAGGATCTGTGTCTAATAGAATCGGAACACCTTAAAAGAGAGTAGGAACTGTTACATAATTATACTTATCTTACTTAGAGAGGGAAGAGGACAAAATGTTTGATTATCTAAACAAGGTTATCTCTGCAGGAGCATCCACTCCCACCACTTGATTAAAGAGTTCCTCTAAACTTCCGTCTCTGCATCTGGTGTAGTTACTCCTATCTTATTTGTGGTTTTGTAATCATCTTTTCCTGTATTTTAAGCAGGCCTATTACTTTGAAAAGCCCCGCAGAGACAAAGGCAGAAATTAAGTGAGAAGCCGGATCTCTGAGCTGTTCCTCCTAAGCAGGGCCCTGACGCCTTCTGGAGCCCAAGTTAAAGTCTGGGGTGCTCCAGGTCGGGGAGGGGATCCAGCTGCCCAGAGCGGCTCCCAGGATGGTGTCCTAATTAACAAAAGCTAAAGGAAGTGCTGGAAATGGCATTACAAACATATGCAATAAATCCACTGCATCTGACACAAAGAGCTTGCAAAATAAGCCCACTGGAAAACTTCCTTCATTCTTGAGGTTAAATGTTTAAGCCCTTTAACGTATTTTAAGTTTTCTTATTGTTCCTTTCTTGCAACACAGTTCAAATTGACATAAATTATATCAACTTCTGATGGTTTACGTTGTGTCAAAGCAATTATGTTTTCCAAACTGCATGCTGTTCAATTTTTATTTTCTTTCTGAGCTCTGTAGGTTGGTTTTCTCCACAGGGACACAAATTACGGTTCTATAAAATCCGTTGTAGCTAAGGCAATTTCTGTTAATGCCTTGCTCAAAATCCCACTGCAGACAACAGAAGTGAAGGTAACAACCCTTATTTAGTTGAATAGATTTTGCGTCAGGTAAAGTTTGACTTTTGAGAAGACACGGTCTTCGCAGAGTGAGAGAATATGTGTACTTAGGCAGGCAGTGTGTAAAATTACATGTACGGATGGTACGTGCTGGGCCGCAGCCCGGGCTAACTTCAGTCCTTTCATCTTTCGTCAAAGCTAGAGCTTAAGCAGCAAAGGCAAAATCTTCATTCAGCCCAACTTCAAACCCAAGTAGGGTGGGTTTGGTTTTGGTTTTTTTGTTTTGGTTTTGTTGTTTTTTTTTTTTTTTTTTCCTGTAGTAAAAAAAGGAATAGGCGAGCTAAAGCGTTTTCCGTGGGGCGAGGGGGCGGCAGGAGGGAAGAACGCTCCCTTTTGCAGAGACCTTCTCGGTTTTTCGCATTGCAGAAGCCGATTCTGAAGGCAAGTTAATGAAATACAAGCGGGAATTTCCTCGGCTCTCCTTCCTGCCTCTGTCTTCGCCTGTCTCACCTTTTGAGAACCTGATTTGTATTTGTATACATGTGTGTGATCCCGATTTCATTGTTTGCCTTTTCACACAGGCACTTTCACCTACATCCCCCCCCCCCCCCCGCCCCCCCCTCCTTTACCCCCCCCTTTCCCTCCCTTCCTCTCATTTGGCAGCCAGTTGGGCTTCTTCCTGCCTTGAATACCACATTCCCTGGTTATTCAAGCTCAGTCATTAGCACCCTGTCCCCCTACTGAAATTATGAATGAAAAGCCTTGTTGTTCTTTACAAATAACTCGGGCTTCCTCAGTCAGTCAAATTCAAATGGAAGTGACTGCCAGACAAAGCGCCTGTATGATGGACAGTCCTCCCAGCAAGTGATCAAGGCATACAGGAAGTTTTTTAAAGGCACAATATAGGTAGGGAGCAGCCTGGGCGTTCCCCCCACCCCCAACCCCCCCCCCCCCGAACCCTCTCCCCGGGGATGGAGTGCGGGGGTGGTGGGGGGCAGCCCCCTGTCCGCCCCGTCGGAGCCGCGGAGTGGGCGCTCCCCGGTGCGGAGCACCACCCCACACCCCTCACCGCCCCCTCGGAACTCGCCATGGCGACACCTACACCTTCGCCCGGTCGAGACGCCGCGGACGGGGACGGGGATGGGGATGGGGATGGGGATGGGGATGGGGATGGGGGCCGGGGCCGGCACCGCCGCGTCCCGGCGTTGAATGCCGGCGGGGGTGGCGGGCCCCGAGCGGCACAACCCCCCGCCGGCGGGGCGGCATTGTCCGCGGCCCCCTTTTCACCACGGGGGAAAAGGTAATTGACAGCCCCATTGTCCGCCCCCGGCCCCCCCGCGGGCTTTAAAACACTCCGGGGCCCCAGTCACACGTTGTCAATAAGAGCTGTCGGAGGTGACGAGTGAAGAAGGGCTGTTCAGGAAACAGTTTGAGCCCTTCAAGTGGACAGGCCTCAGTGACTTCTCCGGCACTCTGGCTGCCGCAGGCAGCCCCTTCAAAAATAACCTTAAAGCAATAAATCAAACACGTTTCCTGGACTATACAAGGAACAGCTGGTTATTTTTCCTCACTTCCCCCCCACCCCCCCCCCCCATCCTTTTTTTTTTTTTTTTTTTAAAGCCTAAAAATTATTTAAGCGCAGGAAATCAAGCATGTCAAAGTTTGGCAAAGCAGTTGGGGTGATTTAGCAGTTACAACACTTCTTTCTCTATTAGCCAATCTTTGGGCTTTTGGCTTTTTATCTCCTTGTTTCCACTGGTTTCTGCATCTGCTCTGATGGCTAGGATAACTCGTGCCTTGTCTTCCACGCAGCGAGGAAAGCAATCTGCGTCCTTTGCAAGGAGAAGCCGTTCGCCCCGATTCTCCTCTCTCCCAGGAACTCCGTATCCCGGAGTTCAAAAAGATGTCTTGGGCTTAGTCGATCTGTTTATTTAGGAACAAAACCCCTGCACCTGAGAATTACTGAAATGTCTTGCCATCGGCAAGTCTGGACGTCTATGCCATACGTAGTGTTTTATACACGCAGCACTCATTGCCCTTATCTATCTGATGCAGGCAGTGTTGATGTATCATCGCAGCATGACACATCATATATGATGTGCGTGCATAATGATATGAAGGATACATTACTCTTTAAATACAATTACAGGCTTTTCTCCAAAGGCCTCTGCAACCTTAGGCTCTGTTGCTGCAGCTGGCTCCACACGGGCCAACATTTGTGTTTGCACCGAGCCCCTTTAGGAGCCCACCTGCCTGGATCTGATTTCAGCCTTGGAGCTGTCGTTTCCTGCCATCACATGAAGTAGTTAGTGTGTGCTAACTAACTAAAATCCGGATCTGTTAGACTTAGCAGTTGTCATTTAGCAAGGCCCAATTCGGCTAATTTATTCAGTGCTTGGCGCTGATGGTACGCTTAGGAAATAAAAGGCAGGGGTCAAATAGTCTTTGCAATATTCTGCAATGTCTGTGTACTGTGACCGAAACATTGTATTCCAGCCAGAAATGTAACTCTTCAAAAAAACTGACAGTAAAACCAGATACTGAATTAAGGAGAAAAACAAAATTTTCTGGAGGTTTGGGCTCTGTGAAAATCAAGCTAAAAAAGAAAAGAGCTAGCTAATCTTCAGCAGCATTAAATTCTCCTGACATAACACAGGGTATATGTTCTTATTTCTTTACCATGCAACCTATTAGCAAGATATAAAGAACATCACTGGTAGCTCAGGGGTGGCCAGGGCAAAATAAATTGTCATGAGAAAGGAGGTGTGTGGCAGCAGGTTTAAGTCTGTGACCTGTAGATGCAGCGCAGTTTACTCCGTTGCACTAACCCATCCATTCTGGTAGCTCTGTGCTCATGGGTCAGGCCACGAGAAGGAAGATTTGTGTATTTTTTTTTTTTAATTTTTGAAATATTGTTATTGTCTTTCTTTCATTTGCAATACAATACATTCATACAGCTGTTAGTAAAATTTCATCTCCCTGTGCGTCTAGTTCCAGTTCACCTATCCACAGCACATTTCTGCCATATATTAAAGGCGAAGGTAACATGGGCTTGGTAAGTGCCTGAAACTGGTTTACAGGCAATTTTAGCCAAACCTTACAGCATGCTGTAAGGCATGGCCTTCCTGAATACCTTTTGAAATCTTACGGGAGTAAAAGCTGTTCAAAACCTCAGACCAGATGCTTTGGTAGGATCCAGTCTTTAGATTGCAAATTACTTCAGGCAAGGATCTTCTTCCTGTTTGGCAACTTCATAGAACATATTTGCAGCAGGATAAATAAACAGCCTATTACATTGAGGAGGAGATACTCAGCTGGGGTGGTTTACCATTGCTAACTTCCATCCTCTCAGGACCCAGATCCACATGGAAGCCAGGGGTTATCCATATCCTGCAAAGGTTTCATACATGGGGAATCCATGATGGGAAGAGTTCACTGTATGGACCTCTTTCACTTACTCTTCTTCGCTGTGATCAGAATTTATACATGCTCATCTGTCACGTTATACCAACTCATACTATTCTGAGGTCTGCTCACACTGTGTGTATGGCAATATTTTGCTGTTAAATTGAGTAGCATTTTAGAACCTGCCAACTTGGGTGCTTTCAGGTGCATCTTTTGTGCTGGGGAATGGTATAAAAAAGCACAGTTAGCAAGTTTGCTGTTGCCTTTGCCCAGTGGTGCAAAGTGTATGCTTGGACACCATTAGATCAGTGGGGAAAAAAACACAAAACCCCACAATAACAATAATAATGACAAAAACCTCTGCTGTTCATTGACCTACATGTAGGAAAGCACTTGAAAAGCCATTACAGAACAGGTATGCTTATTCCCCAGCAGAGCTGAATCCTTCACTTCTCAATTCTTCTCAGCTTTTTGGAGAGGCAGAAGAGGAAAACAGTATTTTGGAACACCGTTGGCAGATAAATCCAGTGCCAGTATTTTCCTGACAAGCTTTTCCTTCTTAGCTAAGCTCATTTTTAATGGGTGACAAGAAGCAAGTATGACAAATATTTGTCTTCCGATATACAAACAGGTTGGTGAGCTACAGGCTGTGAATCCTGCCATCTGAAAAGAGTGACAGCAAGATGGCAGGAGGGTTGACATCATGTGCTAAAAGAGAAGTGACAGCAAGGCTGACAGAGAAGCTTAGCTGGACAGTCAAGTGTGAAGAAAGAGGCAGCTGGATGGGTGGCTGTAGATGAGAAGATGGGAGAAAAAAAGGCCAAGCGCTAGTAACTGCCTGAACAGGAGGATCCATTTTATTTATTTATTTATTTATCTTTTAATTTCTTGCCTTAAAGCCCTGGAGAACCATGCCCTGTCCCTGGATTGCAGTGAGGAAAGCGTTCTTGCTTTTACTTTGCCTTTGCCTCAGTCTTGCAGTCACGCTCCCTTAACATTTGTTGTGAAATCTAGACTCTATTAAAGTCACCGGGAATTTTGCCATCATGTTTAGCATGGCCAGGATTTTACTCAATACATAACTCCAGCAGTGTCAGCAATGTTGCACTTGCATAGACGGAGGCTAAATTTGGCCACAGGAAGGGAACATTTCCCACATTTCCCCCCACTCCCTCCTTCCCAAAAGAAAGGTGTAAAAGGCTGTTGAAGAACCGTTAATGGTCATTAGTGAGCTCTGTGTAAGGGTGAGAACTTGGAGGAGAAACACCCATTCGGCAAGGTATGGGCCAAACACAGCCTGGAAGCTCAAGTTATCCAGCCTGTAGCCTACTCTCAGCAGTCTTCTTCTGCAGGGGTGGCTTGGGAACAAACTGCGTAGCATATTCATGGCTTCTGGGAAACGTTGTGCTACTTTGCATGCCAGTCCAATGGACCTCCGTGTACACTCTGCCTCGGGCTATGTGAGTGTGGTAGGGGCTGGGATAATGGCCCTGTGAAGGAGCTGTGCTGCCCAGAGCTGTACTGCCAGGAGCTGTGCTGCCCAGACAGCTGGGAAAAAAAAAAAAGAGGACTACTGATTTGGATCATGGTAGAATTTTCTTTAGAGATTCTTGTCAGTGCTTCCACCATTCAACCAGGAAGAAGCTGGGCTGCCAAATGAATTGAGGGTGAAACCTGTTTCTGAACATATCTCCGGGTTCAGTAGCACATAAATGTAACAGACGAAGTTCTGAATCTTTTGAAGTCTATAGGAAAACTACCCTTGACTTTGATGAGATCTGAATTTCATCTTTTTCCCATCACCTCCTTCCCCCTTCACTCTATTCACATCATAAAATAAAAACTGAGGCCCATGTGTATTTTTGTATAGCTGTTTAGATTCCTTTGAGCCATGCACTAGCAGACAGGCTCCGTTTGTGTGTACAAAAGCCAGCTATACATATGCAATTGCAGTAACTGTGCATGAGAAGATCCTCTACAACCTTAGGCCTCAGCTTATGAAAATCTGATCCCGGAAGGTTTATGGTTCCAGGCTCTTGTAGGGAGAGTCAGGGATGTGTCTGTCTGCTAGATTTTGCAATAAGCTTTTTACTTGGGAGTAAAACCTGTAAGATGCTGAATGCTGCTGTTTCCTTAAACAAGAATCTCTTTGAAGGCATGGTAGAGTAGGATCCAATTCTGTGAGAATCCGATAATGAGAATTGTGAGGAAAAGAAAAGGTCTTAATTGACTCTGTCTTTAAGTTTTCTGGAGTCCTTTGTATGGATTTTCTAGTGCGTGGAAGAGCTTAACACACATTTTTCCTCGGGCTGGAGCCTGGCGGCAAACAGCCCCCGCTGTTGTCAGCTGTGCAAGCAGCACAAATATCATCCGTTTCACCCTCAAGAGTTTTGCAGCTATTGGGCTTCAGACACATGGAAGTGTTACCTGAGTAATGACAGGAAGATCAGGCTCATTAGCTAATTAATTCTCACAACGCCCTGGCTCACACCCCTTTTGTAGTCAGTTGGGCACAGGTGTGTTGGGTACGTGTACGTGTACAAACATGCCCTTTGGAAACCAGCAGCTCCTTTTTCTGCAGTGGCTGCCGTGCGTAACCACGTGTTGTGCCACTAAGTGAGGATGATTTGAAGGTACGTATTCGGGATGCAGTCTAGCCACCATGCCCTGGGATATCTTGCGTCTCATCTCGGTGAAATTCCCTACCTGTGTCTGCCTCGGTGTTGCAGGTGCTGAAAGTTATTTACAGTACAGCAAGCTGACACCTATGTTATCTTACGGCTGTCTTCATGACGCATAGAAAGGTGCTTTTAGCAGTGAAAGTGCATTCATGAAGTTTTAAAAACCTTTTATTGGGGGTAAAATTGGAACAGAAAAGGAGAAACCTCCACTTTCAGGTTTGAAGCCCACAAAAACCAATGCTCTATGCTCCCTCTGCTGGTTCCAAGGCAGCAGCGAAGCGCCAGGACTTCCTCTCGGAGGTGGACGAGCACACCAAGGCACGCACACTATTTCAGCATTAAATGAAAAACTCATACATTTAATGGCACTGCTTGTTTTTTTTTTTTTTTTTTTAGGTGCGGTGTCATTGAAATAATAAGCCTCTTCAGATTTTTTTTTTTCCTGCCTCATTTTATTTTCCAGAAACAAGGGGTTGAGAAAGAAGCAGGCTGCATGATTCTGTGTTTGTACTTACGTCTAGCCTGAATATACTGGTTCTCGTAACATAATCTATGGTCAAAAGGGGAAAAGACAGATTTAGGGTGTCATTCATAGTGAACAAAACAACAGCATGTTATTATTCTTATTTCCTTTTTTTTTTTTTTTCACGAGAACCACACCTAGGCTGAGTGTTGCTATTCTCTGACTTCTGCTCTTCATTCTACGTGTTTTGGAGGCTCTCAGGTTATTAATATAGCTAACCTATTTATTTATATCAGTTCATGACTATTAAGTAAGGCCTTTTTCTTTGCTTCCCCTTTAACAAATGCTAATAAATGGTAATATTATCCTTTAGTAAGTGACCATTTTCACTGGTTTAATGAGCTGCAATTTATCCCATGTAATTAATTTCTTTTAACGATCCTGACTTTTAAATTCTCTCATTTCTGAAATTACATTTATCTACTTTTAACTGTCAAACAGAAAAGAATAATTATTTTCCAATTAATTTTGCTATGCAATACATCTTGATGATGCTGAAGAAAAAATAATGGCAACAAGCTATTATTTTGTTTAATACTTCTCTTATCTGGATATGCTTTTGTTTGCAGTGGAAAAGTTGGTGAAAGTAAACAAGAAAGACTTGTAGAATGAGGTTCTTTCCTTCCTTCCACTATGTTTTTTCTAGCTTTAGCTAAGAAACAGTGCAAAACCTTTGGTTGAATCACTGAACCATTGTGGATCGGGTATCTCTTCAGGAAGAAGTGCAAAGCTTCCTCTGAGGAATGGAGCAGAAGTGGCAGAGATGGTCATGTAGCTGGGTGCAGACCATGGCTCCATACTGATTCTTCCACTCTGTCCTCGCTGGAGGGAAGCGATGAAGAGGGGGCAGATAGCCACTGCCATGTGGTACCCTTTACGCTTGCTACCCATCAACTGCAGTTCATTGTTCCTGTCTTCTGCCCCTTCTTTATCCACTTCCCCTCGTTGCTTCCTTCAAAGAAGGACATACCTGAAAGGAGACCCAGATTGTCAGAGGTCAGAGTTTTGAAAAGCTTTGCTGCCGGAAGAAAAGTTGCGGTAGGGACTACTTTGGTATAATATAGCACCTTCAGTGTAATGCAGGTGGGGAAAGCATGTCTTATGTAGACAGTGCTAGCTGAAGCTAACCTCAAGGTTGGCCAAGGTTGAAATATCAACGTGCGCATACAGTACAAATCACATAATTCTTGGACAAATCAGGTGACAGTCTCGCCTTCATACAACATCCTTGGCTACAGTCCCAGAATACTATGATTAATTTTGAAGGTTTGACTTCTTCCTAGGCCATGCATTCCCTTCTCTCCAAAATCAATGACAGTGGTTGATGCCATGACCAAACAAACTTCTTAAAACAGAATCTTTATTTAGTACAGAGACACTTCAAAGAAAACAGATTTGAAACCAATTAAAGAAATGTATGCATATCTAGCTTTCCCCTGAGGCTTATCTCTCTCTAGATCTGGGAGGGCCTAACAAACTTCAGCACTCTCCATGCACTTTTCTCTCCCTCTCTCTATTTCTGTTAGCATATTTCCTTAGACAGCTTCTGACAAGTAACTACAGCAGGATGGGAAATGTTTTTCCTGTTCCACGGTGGGACAAGACTTTTAAACTTATATACACAAAACACACAAAAATACCCCCCCTCTCCAAAGATTATTGCTGAATAAATAAAACCAAATGATCAGGCATCTACTACCAATGTGATTTCACACATAATAGAATATGTAGCCATTTATAACAAGCAAAATGTTTTCAATAGGCAACCATATACTGCTGGGATTCTTTAAAATGCTGCTCCAGTAGCTGGTGTTGAGTGAGCCCTAGCATTGCCCTGGCAGTTTCCCCATTGCCATCTGCTCAGGAGATGAATTAGGACCTAGAAAGACTGAAGGGAAGAAGTGCGTGTCAGTTAAGAAGAGGAAGCTGAGGGAAGAGGACGTGGGTGGAAGACCTGTTTTGAAGTTAAGCAGTCAGACAAAGAATAGTAAAATGAAGAAAAGTGCAGTCTCAACTCAGCTTGAGGCTGGTAGATTGTATAACCTAAAGCAAAACCTCATGGTATGAGCTTCTATTTAATTTGGAGGAGGAAGGCTGATGAGCAATCCTGAAGTGGGGTGGAATAAAATTCTCTGAAATTAACCCAGATAAAGGACCAAAACGCATTATTTCCTTTAATAAACACAGTTTTAAAGGAGTCTGATAAGAGCACCATGTCCTGAATGCAAAAAGCAAAAGGAAAAACTATGTGAGAGTGCTCTGTTGATAAACCCTGTTACGCAGCCTCAGAGCAGGCTGTAGTTTGGCTCTGGTATAATGAGTTGGGACGTGATAGATAACTGTTCCCGATAATGGGTCAAGTTAAGTGAGGTGAATGGGTATTTGTAATTTACTTTCCCATGTACTGTTCAAACTGGGAGGCTGTTGGCCTCTCTGGGGATGATGCAGATGATGTTTATTTCTCTTATTTAAATGGAAGTAGTTTTTGTTTAGACCTGAGAGAATTCCTTAACAATAATTTGATCAGAAATGTTACAATCCCACAAAAGATTTTCTGATAGGAAAAAGCTCCCCTCCCCATTCCTGTCTAGCTTTAACAATATGACTTTCGTTATCAACCAGCAAGTGCTTTCCAATTCATATTCTTTTTTCCCCCTAGGCTCCTTGGTTTTAAATAAACCTTACAGCAGCTCATTAGAGACAGAATCATTAACACACATTGCTTGCTCCCTGGTTTTCCAGTGTGCGTAGAGGTGCTTTCTCTGGTATGTTTTTTTAATTGGTTTTACTACAACCTTTCCTAAAGTAATTCAGCAAATTCTTATAATTGATGATGGTGGTACAGTAACTTCATTTCATTGACAAATCACAAACATAATTCCCAAAATTATTCTTCCCCGTATTTTTATTTAGCAGCCTGTGCAGTTGTACAACTGCCACAGGTACCATTTTGTTGGATCAAATGTCAGTCTGGCTCAAAGGTTTGTGCCAGCTTTTGGAAGGAAACATGATCAGGCACAGGTTGCAAAGTCAGATAGTATTACATCTCACAAAAGTAAAACAAAAAAAAAGGTCGTTCTCTTTATACATGCACACTCAGAAGGCAAATCTTGCTCTACTGGTAGCTGAATTTTGGAGTGGTGCTACAGTTTGCAGTAGCTGCTCAGGCATAACCTCACAAAAAATGCTTTGCATTCATCTAGCCCAGAGGGTCATGAAAAATGGATTTTACGGACAATACATTATTTTGTTATGATACTTAATTTAGCATTATTCTCATATGCTCATTAGTACCACCCACTCTGTGGTTAATTTAGAACAAAGCCATCCAACTGGTAGCCTACGGGATGTTGTGGCCCATAGGACAGTTCTAGTCCTCAGGACAACTACAACATCAGATAAAAATTATTTGCCCTGAGAAAACATCTGTATTATAACCAGCCTGCAGTAGTCAAGAAGTTGTGCAGCCCTAGGTTAGATCAGCATTGGGAGTCTGAACAGCTCACATAATATGCATCACATGTGCGTAGTGGGGAAAATAACTGGGTTATCATGGGGAGAATGGATGAAGGATGAATCAAATCCTATTCAAAATTGCCCCCTACCTACAGCTGTGAGAGCCCTTATACAAACGTTTACCCAAGTGCTGGATTCACACAGTGTTATGCCCAAAAGTGAAACTTAAATGGTTGCACTGGTAAGGAAGAAATAAGGGCTGTGCTAAAGCAGATGGACTGTGGCAGCTGACCAAGCCCATTCTCTTTTTCAAGAATAAGGAGCAAACACTACTCTAAGTGATGATGAAGGAATCCGAGAAAGGCTAAAGGGTTAAATTCTGCATACTGCAAAGAATTTGTCTGTTTTCTTAGTTTTTTGGGTGTTGGTTTTGTTTGGGTTTTTTTTGTCCTTCCCCTTTTTCTCCACTTTCCATAGCATGTATCATCTCCCAGACACTTAACCTTATCTTCAGCTACATGGGAAAGGTGGATTTTATCTTCAGAAACTTATGGTTATGGTTAATGGACTATGGTTAATGGAGAGAAACAGGCAATTTTAGAGTACAATTCACCAGCCGTATTTCAGACGTCTGCTACAGACATCATGCAAGTGCCTGTTGCTCTCCAGTAGCTACAAAGGAAACCAGGATGGCTAATTTGGAGCTAGACGTCTTTAAGTGCTATGTTAGTTTCACCATGGATATCTTTATTAGGTCAGGTGAAAACCATTGTAATTCGACTCCTATCTCTAGGTTCCTTCGTAGTCTTGGATTGGGAAAACACTGGTGATAAACTGGTCCATCGTATAAATACATTGGCCTGCTGTGAGAGCAATATGTATATTGTATGTATACATAGTATATATAGAGAGTATGTATAAGACAGAAAAGACAAGAGGTATTTGTCTAAGTTCTATACCAGAGATACATACTGGAGCAATTAATATAGTTTAGGATAATATTAGAGGGAATAATAATACAACTGTGGTCATAAACCTCTTCTTTACACCTGCAAATAGAGAAACTGATTATTCCCTTGGATACTTTTGCTAGATTTAACCTCTGTTCCACAGAGAGGTTCATCCTGTCTGTATGAGAAACAATATTGACTTGTGTGTAGCTTGCTGGCTGCTGGATCAGCTGTCACTGGATAACAATGTATAATTGCATACTGCCTACATGAGAACATCCTGTCGCTTCGTCTCCAAGAACAACTTCACTGTGGAGTACATTGTTTTGTGGGGTCACTGCCAGTGAAGTCATATGCTGTGGACCTCCAAGAACTGGAACAGTTACACTAGTCCAAAAGTCTACGATTAAAAAAAAAAAAATTAAAAAGAAAACACTCAGCCCCCAAAACACCAACAACAAACCAAAACAAAAAAAACAACCAATGAACCAAACCCAACAAGTGGTGACATTTGCAAGGAACAAAAGTTAAGCCTGCAGAAGTTAAGCACCTATCTTGACAACCTTAATACTCCCTTTATGCTACAACTTTTAATCATATGATTACATACTTTTTTTTTATTACTTTGGGCTTCTGCCTCATTTAGTGCATAGCACAGATTGTGTTCATTGATTTTCTGCTTACTTGGTATTTCATAGATGTTATTTTTATACTGCTGATCATGAGTTATTTACAAATGTATTATAGTTCAGACATCTTTGTCTTGATATTCTTCTTGTCTCTTGCTGACATCAGTGGCGGTTGTAGGTGTAGTAGCTGTAGAGGTTAAGGTCTTGCATGACTGTAAAGAAGTTCGGTAGATATGTATGAGTGGGAAGATCTCTCTTTTTTTTCTTCTTTCCAGTATTTTAAGTGGTATTTCCTCTCACTGATACAGCTGTAGCACTGAGAAAATGATTGGCTTAAACAGTCTTTTGTGGTTGCTGTCTCTGCAAAAATGAAGAGGCAAAGGAATAAAAAAGAATTCATTTTCTGTGTATTAGGAAAGACGTGAACATTCTACTCATATTTGGAATCACAGATATAAAAGTATATATATTCTCATAATGGTAGTTGATTTTTTTTCTCTGTTTCCTATGGGTTCAAATTGCTGCTGAAATACACAATTGTCACAGTTGTATTTTAATCAACAATGGTAAATAGACGTGGACTCTCATCACTTTTCTACATCCATAGTGGAATGGTTAATTTGAGATTACTGGTTACTAGTGAACGGTGTTCATCATACACGTGCTACCTTAGTTGCAAGGTGAATACTGTTTGGTTTATCTAACAAGATAGCTTTTACTTAAAAAGCAGAATTTTACAAACCTCAGATTTATTTTTTTTTAAACAGTTATTGTACTGAATAATGCAGAGTGCTTTAATAAGCTAATTTCAAGTTGAGCAAATTGCATTAAATTAAAATTGGTAGTTTTAGACTGGGTTTCCAAACAATTCAGTGATACCAGTTTTCCTGTCAGATGTGCTGACGGATGAATTATGCTGTCCTTTTCATTAGAAGAGAGAGATTATCAGGAAGATAAAGCAATTTTGTTCGGCATCGGGAAAGAGTATGACACACGCATACAATACAGTCTCAGTTAACTTGAGGCATGGGTCTACTGCACATTTCTGCATGCAGCTTCTGGCCCATAGGCATTACTTGAGCTCCATTTTGGAGATGGCAGGGCCCACCAGGGTGATGGTTTGTTGGTAGCAGTTATATCTTCCAATGAATATGCACTGCGTTTTCATTCATGTTGATGGCTTCCTCGTGTTCCCAGCATGGTGCCATTAAAGGTGTTAAAGCTCTCTAAATTATTTCCTTTCTTCCCACTGTAAAATACTCCTCCAAATGCACTCTTTTGATAGCTCACATCTCCATAACGTATACAGTCTAAAACTTCTGAAAGCAATTAGGATTACATTTTTCCATTTCATCCCCTTTGATTGAAGAGATTAGGCATTGACAATACCTCCTAGGTCTTTTATTCCTTTTCCTTGCCAATGTCAACTTTTCCTACCCATGTTTTTATTTTTTCTGTTGGCTTAACCAGTCAACATTAGGCATTTCTTGTAAGACATTTCAGAGGTTGTTAAAACTCACTACTGAATGTTTTCCTAATGTTGACCCTAACATTCATCTTTGTTAATATTGTCCTCTTTCTTCAGTTTGTTCTCTTACACAGCCCTACATAATTCTGTGCAGTTTTCTGGTGAAATCTTACTCACACTGAAGTTCATGGAAATTTTGGCATCAACTTCAAAGAGGGTAGGATTTCACACTTGTGTTTATCAAGGTGTGCTTGTATTTTTCTGTGTGAGGAAGTCTTATATTCAGTGCTTACCACAAATTTTTGGGAGAGTAGGATTAGAGCGGAACTCAGCACAAGCTAGAATAACAAATGAAAAGGGTACACTATCCAGGCCTAACACAAATATTCTTATCATAAAGATGATATGCTATTTCTACCATTCACAAAAAGTAGAGTTAAAAACTGGTCATCTGAAGTTTTGAATTTTCTTTCATTTTGGAATCAACTTTGTAATTCATCTGCACACATTAATTCAGCCTCCTAGATTTCCTAACATTAGGAGAGCAAGGGTGGGATTTGTCTCATCTGACTTGAAACATGTACAAATTAGATGTCTAAATCTAAATTAGGCTGTTTTTTTATACTTATAGGAGAAAAGTAAGTATCTCTGGAGATAATGTGTCTGACCTTATTCCAGAAGCCAACATTATTATGCAGAGGTTAATTTCCTGTTTTCATTTGTTGATCATGAAAAACCTAGAGGGACTGGCTCAAAGATATTGGAGTCTTCATTGCCTAAGATAAATCACATGAACCACACCCTAAATTTCCTACACCCTATGCCAAGGACAGGTCTCTTGATTACTCTTGATTCCTGAGTGCCTCAAAAATACATTGTGTCTCAAAATGGTCCTTTTCTGGACCTGTTCCCAACAGTTGAGGGCAATTTTGGAGGCACTGGCTGTAATTGTTCTATATATTTTTTTTTTTAATGTTAAGTGGCATACACAGTTCAGGTTGGTATCTTTTTTTTATCATTCCACCTTAAATTTCAACTTATTTCCTTTTTCTTTCATTAGTATAGTCTCTTTTTACCTCTCTACTTCTTTTCCCTTTCTGTAGCTATAAAAGTCCTGTTATTCTCCTTTTCCCTTTTTGGCCTATTCAGACTTAAGACTCTTTGGATTCTTTTCCTGCCACTCCTTCCTGTATATGTACTTTGAACTCTGAACAGCCCTTGTGAAGACACTCTGACCATTGCTTTGCCTTTTTATCTCCTGTTTTGCTTGAGTTTTTTTTCCCACAGAGGAGTTTTAATCCTGTTGCAATTTGCCCAAAAGTCTCCAATTTTCTTTCATAAAAGTAAACTTTAAATATTTATTCTCATCCCATATTCAATAGTTTATGTTCTCTAAAATCTTTCTGAAAGTGGAATGGGTCCCCTTCCACCATTTTGCTCTGCAAATTATTTTCTTGCTGTAGTGGATTCAAGTGCTCTGCTTCCATATTTTCAGTGCCCTTTTCTCAATAGATGAGACTTTGACCCAACTCATCATCTTTATACTTTGGAATTTATTGTACGAGACTGATATCTTTGCATCTGTATGCACTATCCACAGACCTGATCATCTAAAATCCACTCACAGGTTTGTGCCTTTCCTGGCTCTGTTCCAGAGTGGTAGCCTGAAGGAAATGCATGCTATTATTACTATAGTTTTGGGGGTTTTTTTCCTTTTTTTTTCTTTTTAAAAAATTTCTTATACATCTACCTGAGCTTTTTACCACTTTACTATTGTCACTGTCAAAATTATAGCATATGTGCTTTGAAGGCATTATATAACATTTTTTACACCTATCGATTTTCTCCACTCTGCCTTTCCCATGCATACTGCATCCTGTCTTTTCAACACACAGGAATTATCCCACTAAATTTCAGTTAGTCTTTCCAGATCGTAATCTTCTTTATTTAGTACAGCACCTTCCAGTTGTTGCTTGTTTCCCCACACATTTGCGTCAGGCATTATATTCTTGTTATCCTTCATCTTTTGCTTCAGAACAATTTTAGTTTCTCGCTTAATTTGTATGTTGGAAGTACAAGCCGGATTATTCAAATTAAACTAAAGCTTTCCCTTTCCCTCCTTCTCCTGAAGGTTTACAGCCTGCCTAACAGGCCCTGCCAGTTCTGAGCCCAAGAGGCTGGCAACCTGTCTGCATAAGTGGAGACGCTGCAATCCAAACAGTTGGCTCCAGCTGCAGGAGGCATTCCAGTGATCTGTGCATTCAAAACCCTCCAACCTACCCTATCAGATCTTCCCTTGGTTGGCTTCCAGTATCAGCATTTTACTTTCTTCACCCATGCTTGGCACGGGAAAAACTTCTCCAAGTTACTTATCTGCACAGTTCCAATTATCTTCTTTTTTTTTTCTTTTTCTTCTTCTTACTGTCTGAAGAAACAGTTGCTTATATATCATATAAATGTACTTCATTGGTGTCATTTGTTCCTATAGGGGATATGATGATTAGAAATTCCGGAGCATTACTCAATAAATCTAGCAACACCTTTGTTATGACAGTCCTTTTCGTCCTGGCTTTCTATCGTGTTTTCCTTATGTAATATTTTGAACTGCTTTCCTTGTATGCAAAGTAATTGGCTGGGACTGCTCATCCTTTCTGCCTTCCTGACAGGTCTCTTTCAGTGCTTGCGCTGTGGTCATAGGTGGTTGGAACCATTTTCTTCATATCAAAAGAATAACACACCTGTTTAAGGTGTTAGCACTGTTTCATACATATTTCCCATCTGCTTTTCCTGTGGGCTTTTTTAGGATTCTGCCTTGGCACAAAGCTTTACTTTTCTTCTCTTCTATATGTGGGGTCTCAGTTGCCTCATCCTTTTTTTTGGTAATGTCTCCTCTTGGTCGTTGTCCAGTCCCTGTTTCTGTCTGCCTCTCCAGTTTGCACTTCATTTGGCTGTTCCTTTATCATTCGTAGAATACATCTATTCCCCATTGGGTTTATCATGGAAAGGTCATGGACATATTTTTGAGCAGCTGTTTCTTCCTGTTCTTCAGGCTGTTTTCCAGTGTCACAGCCCTTTGCATCCCATTTTAAGAGCTGCTACGTTGTTTGGGTCTGTCCTGTAGCTAGTGCTTCCCATCACTGCCACGTTTTCTGCCCTGGTTTGCCGTGTGCTACCACGTGCCTGAGGTGATTCTCGCTAGCACATGTGACCAAAAATACAGGAGTGGGAAAGCTGGAGGAAAAGTAGTCCTGTATTTTGCTGAGGAAACAGCATACACTGCGACCCACATTCCTGCTTCAGTTTGCAGAAAGATTGGTCACAGCTTTCCCTTAGCTTGGGCAGATTTTGCTGCCAAATGCTGGGAGATTCCTTATATCCACGGGTAATCAAAAGAAAGGAAAAGATAAACATGCTTAGCTAAGAGTGCGTAATCCATATAACAGTCATGGTAGTACTTTGCTTTCAAATAATTTTACTAAATAGGTAATACAGTCTTGTGGAAGAAGTATAGCCATCCAGTTTTAGGACAGATCACCCAATGCAATGTCATAGAGTCACAGACTCATAGAATGACTTGGAAGGGACCTTTAAAGGTTATCTAGTCCAACCGCCCTTCAATAAGCATTGTTTCCCTCTGCGAGGAACCATCAGGTTTTCTGGGGTCAGTAAAAGGAAAAGTAAAATGCTTAAGCAGGAAAAAAGCCCAGTCGTTTTTATTCCAGCGCCAGCAGGTGCCTTCTCCTTATCAGTGCCCTGAGAGCTACCTCAACTGAATTGTCCCCCTAGAGGTGGCTAGGGGAGGGGGACAAGCTGCTGCCTGCCTCCCTCTGGGAAAGTTCCAGTCCTGTCTGCATTGACTGTCTTCCTTCTTATGCCCATGTGTAAATTACCTGGCTTTTATTCTTCATGTGGTCAAGCTGTGGTCAAGCTATTGTCCAATATAACAGAGGATGGTGGAAATAAGGAACTTCTCTCTGGTTCAAGGCCAATTAGCCTCAGTGCAAGTTTTATAGGAAGCAGGTTTGTGGCCCCTGCTGTAGCTCTTTACATAGGTGGGATATGGGGCCATCCATAGAAATTGCATATAGGTCACACAAGCTCTGAACTCCTTTTTTTGCCCTCTAGCTTGTTTGATGTGAATTGGCTGACGGTCACTTCCTTCAGACAGGAATTCCTCATCAGAAGCGATAATGTGGATTAAGATCACTTTGTTCAAGGAAGATCTGAGCTCATTTTCTTGCAGAGCAGGTTCCCTAAGAAGACGAAGATGTTCAGCCTGGTTCTGTGTATAGGGTGTTATTCAGAATACAATTTTCTAAAAGCACTATTTAATTTTGTTATCCTTGGATGGTTGACTCCTGTTGATACTCCGCTTTGTGGATGACTTGCATTTTTACTCCCTCATATTTTTCCCTCATCGTATTAAATAGCCATGTAAATTTTACAGGTCACTAAGATGAGGTGGCTGAGTAACATTAAAAATAGGGGGGTAAATTTGCAGTCTGCTAGTAATTTTCCATTCTCAAGAATGAAGCTCAGTTTTGTCCAAAACAACTCAATCCTTATTCTTATCACTAATGTATGTAGCATGATTGATATTACATTTCATTATGTAAACATTGCTTTAATGCTTCTCATTACTTGTGCTCAAGTAACCCTGAATAAATGTAGTATCTGGCACAAGATGCTATTCCTATGGCATTGTCTCAAAACTAGTGGCTTTGCGTTGTGCAAGATGGAGCTCTCAGCGACATGGCAAAGCCTCCACTTTAAATCCTCACTTTAGGAAAACTGTTCCATCTAACAAAAGGCCTACATCCTATATGGGGTTCTGGATCCATACCCCAGAGCCTCATGCCAGCGATGCAAGATTAAGTCCTAGGGATGAAAAAGTCTTGAAATCAACAGGAATAAGCAAGTTTTGTTCTAAGGCCTATATATGGAGAGGATTAGGGAAATGTCTTTGGTTCTGTCTGTTGCCAGTCCAAAATAATTGTAAAAATACTCTTTTTGTTTCACTGGGGTAGGCAATAAGAGAAGCAGGAGAAGAGGAAGGAAATGAGTGTCTGTCTAATTATGCTTCTATAAACGTCCTCAAATACTTGCTAATGTGGTGGGGGAACTTTTTCAAAACCAAAATAGGCAAATGTGGAGTTTGCTTGTCCAGTTAAAGTGCGCAATTTACACTCATCAGGCTTGGCTAGAAAGCTTCAGGAAAGCTTGGCTTTAAGTGTGGAGCCATACCACATCATTTGTTGTGTCACAGTGGCCAAAATAAATGACAGCTAAAGCTGTCTACAACATGGCCTTGACTTCTAGGCTCTGAAAGCTCAAATAAATCCTTAATTTGACTGTACTATATCTATCCTGGTGATGCTATGATATTATAATCAGTTCCCACCATTGGCAATATTTAGGTCGAAGGCACAAACTGTCATTGTGTGCTAAATAAAAGAAGACAAGGGAGAGAAGTAGAGTTTTGGATCCTTCGTTGTAGGCACTGCTTAATTGCTGGCTCAGTCTTAGGTTCTGGGAGGATCTCTCCAAACAACTGTTTCTGAGTCAATATGTGGCACAGTTCTGGGGATAATTTGTTCCAGGGACCACCTCCAAAAACAGTGTCACATTTTGTTTTGGTCTCTGGCCCTCTTTTATTTACCAGCACAGACATAGGCATTGGGTTTGTGTTGGCCTGCAGTCTTATGAAGCTTTTCTAGTAAAGTCTACAAAATCTTTCGTAGTGATTCTGTTTCTCAGTGACTTCACCTCATCAAATGTCAGCTTCAAAACCCGACCTGTCCAAATCCCCATCTGCACTACAGTTTATTTCCTCCAGCCAACACATCCAAAGTTCCAAATGTCCGTGATCTACTCTTTTATACAAATGAACATCTTTGTGGTTTGGGTTTTTTTAGTTATTACCTAGGTATTGATTTTTGTCTTGTTTGAAAATTAGATCCTCTATCAATCCATTACATGTTAATAATTTCCATTAGAAACATAAAACACGATCACTTAAGTCTTCAACATAGACTTAGCAATTTGGCAGCATCCAATTGTGTTTTTAATCAAGTAAATTTGATTTAGAGGGAGAACATACATCTCAAACACTAAGAGGTTTTTTGTTTGTTTTTTTTTTAAGAAGGTTGAAAAACATGTGCTTTGTGAAGGCCTGGCAGGTAGCCGAGTAAGCTCTTGCAATCAATGAGCTTATAATTAAAGAAATGAAAGCTATGCTTTGGCATAAGAAAACTATATATTGATGTGGGAAACATAAATATTGATGTCTTGATGAGCGGGGGCCCGGTAATGGAGAGAATGGTTTCCATAGTTCATTAGGGAAGGGAAAAATGTACGTGGCAGTAATACCTGCCCTCAACAATTTCCTATTAGTGTACTCATTCATGGCACTGGCACGTAGAGTGGAAAGTATTCACAGGTATTACCACCCTTGTGATGTTTTACGAAAACGCCTCTCTTTAGAATTTTAGGATTTCTGTGTTTGAAATTAGGCATATTTTCCTTCAGAGAGGAGGGGATGTTCATCTGCTACAGAAAGGATAAGCCTCTCTGTCCATTCAAACTGTTCTTTGAACTGCATCTGTTTATTTTTGGAACCGTATGCCTGAAGGACCTCACCTGTCTCTTGCATTTATGCCTAGTCTAAGGCTCAGCTGCTTTTCTGAATGGCTCATCCTTTTATTTTCTACTGAGCTTTTCAGATGTTATGTTATCTAACATGCATAGTTAATTTTCATTTTTGTATGTAGATGTAATCAGAAATTAATTTGTATCTGTGACAGCAGAAAAAATGTTTCTTGCTGACAACACTATATTCCGAACAGTAAATGTTATGAAGAATTTTTTGGTGTCGCAAATGCTCTTCAGTAACAGGCACGTAGAATTATATTCAGACACACAATGTATTAAAGCTCCTTTGAAGTCAATGGCAAATCTCTAACTTTCTGTATAAGTGGAAGGACCGATCTATTCTTGCATGGAAAAGAGTTGCACTTTAGTCAAACTTCCTTTTTGTGTACATTATCTTTTGAATTTCTTAATTTAAGTTAGGACATACTGACAAACAAACTCACAGTGTTACACAGCGAGTCGTATTCTTCATGATTTCACACTTCAGAAATGTTTTCATATCTTTATTGTACAGAATTCATCTTCTGTGTCAAACAATTACTTACCTAGGAAGAAATATGTGGAGGGATGTGACATACTCAAGAATATTTCTTTAATGCATATAAGAAGATCTCAAAAACATAGCACTAGGATTAATAACTGATAGAAATTCTTGTTCCACACATTTGTGTGCATGTGTGTCCATTCACAGAAGGTACCTCCCATCCCAGAATCAGTGTTTTTACAAACCGTTAACATTACAATGTAATGCAAAGCCTCCAATTCAGTTGATATCACTAGGTATTAATTGCTTTGGAAGTCTGAACTTTTTTCTGCATTAGGTTCATTTTTTTAAAAAAGGCTGCCATTGTGCAGTGTTGACAGCACAACATGAAAACTCCTGCTGAGCTTGTCTATACAAATGTTTTGCTATGGCTGAGCATAACATTCTTTGTTATCCAACCAAGTGAATGTAAAAAGAGAATATGAATACATGTAGCAGAGAAATGAAGTGTTTTTGAAAAGCCTTTCCTCTGAATGAAAGAAGAACAAAGCAAGACTGGCTAAGAATCAGCAAGTTGGTTATATTTTTTTCTACCTTGGGTGGCTCTGAGGTTTGACTGGCTGCCAGCTAACAAATTAGGTCATTGATATGTTACTTTTGTGTATGGAGTACTTCTTGATATCTGTATGGTCTGTCCACACATGCAGGGCTAATCTTAATTTCCAACATCCTTCTTTCTCATTTGGGGAGAGAGTTTTTACTGTCAAAACAAAATCTACTGATGCAGATTTTACCCCCACCCCTTTGCTGAATAAGAACAAATCAAAAGGAAAGAGAACTTGTCGGAAGTTATTCAGTCTCAGACCACCTCCCATCAAAAAGAATAATAAATAAACCTCATTACAGACTCTGAGTCCTCTTAGGCACATTATGTTTCAGTTAGAGAAAAATGACATATTGTCATTTTCTTTGACAGGTAGGTAAATACTTGAAAAAAAAGTTGACCACAACATATCATAGTATACATATGCTTATTTCATGAACCTGGGTTCTCCTGGAGTCAGGAGAACTGAGTGCAAAGCAGCTACGAGGTGCTACTGTTCAGATCAGGTAGTGATTTACACAAATTTTGTGCAAGGCAACTTAGCAGAAGCTCAGGCCTGTGCCTCCTCCCCCTGCTTTTCAGTGTTTAGCATATACTGCGTTCGCCAAATGGTGTGCACTGATGACGTCCGCATTTGGTCTCCCTTCTGGATCAGCTCCTTCCTCGGGTGTTGCCAGCTTCTCATGTGTTCAGCAGATTTTCAGCCCCTGCCACAAGTGCTGCACACCCCTGTGCCTCTGTGCAGCCACCTGGCAGGGAGACAGGCTGTCTCCCACTCTCATCTCCCGCTCCTCCTCTCCCACCCGGATTGACCAGCAAAAGAGGCGGAGGAGAAGAGGGAAGGGGAAGTGGTGGCTGGCAGTGGTTGCTTTAGGAAGGTCAATTAAAGGCTGAGAGTGGGGAAAGAAAGGATTAAAGAGCTGGCTGGGCTGGGGTGGTGTGTAGGGAGCAGGGAGCTGAGGGAGACTTGGAGAAGTGCAGGAGAGGAGCAGGGAGAGGATCCGGCCACAGGAGGATCGGAAGGTACAGTAGGGAGGAGGAACCACGGGAATGGGGGCTTTGGAAGCATAGTGAAAGCAAGATAATTGATGATAATAACTGATAATTTAAGGGGAAGGAGATACTGGGATAGGGGAGCGGAATAAGACAAAGTAGTAAGGTTTTCCTAGATCCTGTCCTGTGAGACATAGTCCCTGTCACCCTACTCAAGTATTTCAGTGTCGTAATTCTTGCTTGAATGTCATGTAAGCTGTTGATATGTATGTTTTCTATAAATTATAATGTTAGGCCTGTCAAATGGGGAGAGAAGGAACCTTGCAGTGGTAAAATTAAAATAAGATGTACAGTATAATACATGTTTTAATGAGTGGAGTGAGGCACATCATACAGTGTATTTCTATACTCCTGGGTTTTTTTAATTATCCTTTCAAAGCTTTGTGCCATTTAGGTATTGTCACTTTTTGCATCATACCTTATCTTTTGCATGCACTCTCACAAGAACAAATGTTATGTCTATGCAGCTAAACAAAGGATGGCCAAAGAGGAAGTTAAACCACTGAACACTGTTGCAATTCAATATATGTATGTATGTATTTATGTATAAACATTTATATTTCAGAGAATTAGAGGTCACTGCGATACGGTTGTTTAGAAGACTGACTGATAAATCAGGCCAGTTTTGGTCTTCAAAACATGACTTTGTCAGATTGATATTCATAAACAAGACACACTGCGAATGATTAGTCCCTACTTGTTTGTAATCATTATTATTACACATTCAGAGCAGTTAGTCCTTGACAATAATATCCTAAATTAACTATTGATTGTCTACACTCATTCTCTGTCTCTGTTCGGGACTATGCCAACTAACTGTCTTCAAGACATCTGCAGTATAGAAAGGATGACACCCAAGCAATGTGGGTGTGAGCCAGTCAGTGCCACTAAGGCCAGAGATCAGTCCTTGTCTCTCCTCATTTTGACACCATAGGCAGACCATGGGTGACCTTGGAGAAGTCACTGAAGAACATTGAGTTGTTCTATTCTGGCTGCACTGTGTTGGATTAGGAAACTGCCACCCCTAAGAGCTCTTTCCTAGTCTCCCTATTGTATTTATTTGTCCAGACAATTTAAGATTTATTGATCTAGAGAAAAAAAAAAATAGCATGCTGATTTAACATACTCACCAGGGGATGGGTGTTCTCACATCCTGTTCCTCTCTAAGGGTTGTTTATATGGAGGGTAAAAAATGTATACTCACAGTAACAGCAATTTCCGCTTCTACGTGTTGGGACTGGATTACAGTTTAGTCTCAGAAATAGTAATAGTTTTGTCATCTGGTTTAGTTTCACTGAATCTTTCCTTTTTGGAAAATCAGGAAGAGATACTCATTAGGCTTGCTATTTTTGGTTTATTTATTGTTGTTGTTTTGTTCTATAGCATCATTCTTTAATACAGTTGTAGATGTTTTCTGAAGGGATTGCAAGTTACTCAAAATTTATTGTGCTGTGTGTCTCCATGGAAGAGCGTTTTTACCTTACTTAACAAAGTGATAAAGCAAGCCTGTGGTGTTAGTGCCCAAGGAACAAAAGCATATATTCTGAACTGGGTAAATACAGTTCGGCAAAAAGGTCTGTGCCTGTAGTCTATACATAATTACAGATGTGCTATGCAAGGTTTTTGTAAATGAGTAGCAAAGGTATTTTTTGCTATGACATTTGTGCAAATGGGACTGAGCAAACCATGCTTCATCTTCCACGTACACTATCACAGAAGGGTGTGCCACTCTTCTCACTACAGCTCTGCATTGTCTCTTCCCTCCAGGGACACAGCTGATATTAATCTCTGTACCTTGTGCTGCATTCAGACAGAAGCTTTATTAATAATGACAATGGCACATCCTTTGCAGCGTCTTCCTGCTTCACTTGGAGCCTTCTCAGATGTTATCTTCATTGTTTCATAGTGGCTATAAATACACAAGTATTTACAATGAATTGTTTCCAAACAATTAATTACTGAACTATGTGCTAAGTTTATATCGTCTTTGTTATGCCCAGGCTCAAAACCAAGGGCAGAATCAGTTAGATATATGCAGTTCTTCACGTTTGGGGCATGAAAAATATCTGCTGTCCTATCAGCATGGAGTCATTTCCATTTGCAAAATGTGAGGTAACATCTTGGATAAATGTGTCCCTGAATGTTTTTTAGGGGTAGGAATACAAGCACTGACAAGAAAAAATAGCAGACTTGAATTTCTCATTTGGTAATTTAATTTAAATGGGAGTAATATTATTTAACATACATACCACATCTTCTCTTGTTTGTAACTCTCAAAGGAGTCTAGAAGTGGATAATATTAAACACGTGGAAAATGGAGACACCAAAGATTAGTTGACGTGCCCAAGTCACATTGCTCCTCAGAAGCAGAGATTGGAAATTAGGGCTTTAGACTCTGAGACAGGAAAGTTCCAGATCTTTGGATGTTTTTAAGTGATATTAGTATTTTTCTTTTGTTCTAAGCTTCAATAAAAATTTTAGGTATCTTAATAACAGAGATGAATGAATGCAATTAAGTAAAAGATATGTTAACCTTATCAGTCTTTTTCTTTAATTTTCTGACTGAAGCAGAAGCAAAAGCTCTCTGAAGACTTGGAAAAGATCAAGTTAAATTTATTTATATTTAATTGTGTGCCCCAGAGTTCATAAGTTTGGCTGGAACGTACCTAAATACCAAAATTGTCAGTGGTATATTCCTTTCTGTAGCTCAGACAGCAATTAGAAACCCTGTTTTGAGAAAACTGAATATGGTTCTGCTCTGTACATAGTCTGTAATTGTTCATTTTTGACCAGGGAAGGTGAGAAATATGGTATACTACAGAGTAATAACTGAGGCTTTTCAGGTGAATTTGAACAGCAAATGGATTTACTGAAAAAGATATTTGTGTGTGTAAAACCATGTGTGAAGGGTGATATTCCTAGCACTGTATCAAAATGAGCTTTCATGTGACACTGGCTCAGTGTAAAAAAGTTATTTTTTTCATGAAGTGGCCTGATAGACATTGAAGCGGTGTTTCCTCTACTGTCATGGCTGTGCTACTGGTCTACTTTGATTACTCTGAGAAGCATTTTAGTCACCATTAAAATGCGAATGCAAGCATATAGAGGAAAAACTTGAAGCTGAGGGCCGCTGTCGAGTCAAACTGGTACAGAAAGCATAGTGCTGAGGCAATGATGTTTCCCGTCACTGTGTGCAGACCTAGTAGCCTTTAATTGCTAGTATTAGTGGGAAATAAATTTTTTTTTTCCTTTCTTTTTCTGCATGGCATGTTTATATAAATAGAAGGTTAAGAAGGAAGGAGGCTCAGGAGACAGAGCTGTCTCAGAGGAGCTATCAGCAGGAGAAAGGAGGGGATGGAATTCCCCACAGTCCCACCTCCTGCTCCCTCCAGAGGCACACATTTTTCTGCCTCTCTTTTCTTTTGGCAAGCAGGTTGTCAGTGGTAACGAAGTAGTAATTCTGCTGCCACCAAGGATTAGCAGCAGCGTGTTTCTCACTGTCTCCCATAGGAAGGTGAAATTAGCCTTCAGTCAAACCCTGCAATACAATATTTGGTACAGGATTTAGAGCAGAAGGGTTTTGGCAGGGTCCAGGGGAGAGTTGAAAGCACAAGAGATTTGAGTCTGAGATGTCATACCCAAAAGTACCAAGTACCCTCTCATGAAGATAGCACACAGTGGCACCCAGAGCGCAGCTAAATGCCACAGAAAACCCTGAAAACATCCCTCCTTTCACCCCAAAACCTTTGGGATCACGCACCAGGGAATGTTAAAGAAGCTACCAACCCCAAATTGCTGAGGGATGAAGTCAGGCAACTGCAGTCAGAGTAGACACGTGAGGAAATGGTGTCGTGCGGCACAGGAGATGTATCCTAACCATGAATGTCTGCATCAGACCCTTGTCTTGAAAACATTAGCATCATCAGCACTACTTTTAATTCCCTGAGAAGTATTATTGACTCCACAGCCTTGGCAAGAGTTTATTTAAGATCCTCTCCACATGAGAAACAGAAATCCAATTTCCTGTTCCAAGAATGAGGAGCAGTGGTTCAAATGCATTAAGCTCTTGCCTAGTTTGTATCTTGCCAAAAACTTAAGATTAATTATTATTTTGTCCTTGTTAAGTGCAGAATATGTGCTTGGTGCTCTGTAAGGCATACGGAAGGACAGCACCTACAGCTAATTGCTTTCAGTTTCAATACCCAATCCTTCACAGCCATGCTTTCCTATCCCATTGAAACTTTATTTGAATCAACAGGAGTTATTTCAAAGACAAACAGTTTACATTGAAAGATTCTAGCACATACAAAGATTTAAAATACAATCGTCTCAACAGGAGATAGAGAGGAGAACTGACATGGATATACGTGCAAAGGCCAGTAAACAAGAACGTCGGAAAGTAAAATTCTGTAGTTTTATATTCATTGTGTTCATAGAGTCAGTTCCTGGTTATAATCATTATACTTTGATTGTTATTTCTGGTTTGTGGGAAGAAAGAGTAATAGTAAATAAATTTTTTAACAATAGAGTTTGGAAAGAAAATAAGACATCTGTGGTCTCATTGAGGTCTGAGTAAAGTCAGTAGTGCATTTTCCATTAACTTAAATTTAATAGGATCTTAATTTAACTTAATTTGATTTAATTCTCAGCTTTCTGTAATGCATTTTATAATGTAGTTTAAAGAAGCTCCAAATTTGAGATGATCAAATATTTCCAAATAAGATGCAGACAATATTCAAAGAAAACTTATCCCTGGAGGTATATTACAGCAGTTGATAGAGATGTCAGAGCAAGAGATCTCAAAGCTTGTTGGTATTTGGAATGGCTTATTGGTGTGGCTGATACGGCTATGCTTACAAAGGGCTGCTGGAGCTGCAGCTAAACAGCTCTTTCGTTGGCAAAGCTTAAACTCATTTTCCAGACAGAGGAAGTCATACGAGCAAAAGACTGTCTTGGCATTATAATTCAATAACCATTAAGCATTTCTGTTATTTGTTTTGTGTGACTCATTCTGTTAAGTCCCCGTTTCACCTCCCACGCTGCAGCATCTGTAACACAGGTATGGCTACTTTGGGCAGTGGAAAGCAGGTCCCCCCATCAGCTGTGCTAGGCACAGGGACCCCCAAGACAGGGAAGAGTGACCTAAGAGTGGAGTGTTTATGCTTTCTAGAAAGGTCAGAGACTCACAGAAATCCCTCTAGGGATGTGTTGTCTCTAACTGCAGCCCCTTACCATGTTCCTGCTTTCATTTTATTTCTTAATCATTCAGGGAGGAAAAAGTGGAGGTGTCTTTATTTCTATGGGTCTCACCAGGTTTCACAGAGATTTAACTAGGGAACTAATAGCTACTGAAAGTTCACTTCAATGAAGCAAAGAGTGCAAGGAAATTTGAAAGCAATACATGGAGGACATGAGAGACAAGAACCTGAATGCAAGTAGTAACATGAACGGAGAGTCCGACGGAACTTTGCAGTAGGCTGCAAGATGACAAGTGTAGCTGCTATGCTGCAATGTTTTCTGTGACTGAAATAAAGCATTCAGAAGGCTGCACTGAATATGCTCATATCACTGCTTGTGCTTGATGCAGTTACTTCTGGGTTGTGATGTCATGCAAATAGCAGGGAAGTGAGATCCATATGTCTGTCGTTCTACATACTTATATATGCATTCTGCAATATGATAAGAGGGAGAAATGCAAGCCCACTGGAACCTGGCATATTAGGCTTGTTTCATTATTTTGCCATTTCTGTATAGAGGGTATAAATTAGTAAAAAAAAGTGCCTGAAAAACCTGTTCTTATGCTGTAATAAGGTGGTGGTGGTAGTGAAACTCTTTTGCCTGCTCCTTGTAAAGGAATGCTTTGTTTTTCAACATCATCAATTGAGGGCATGTCTCTAAAGCACTTTTTTGATCCACTTATTTTTCAGGGGACTGCAACATATGTTTTTCCTCTTCCACTTTTTAATATTTTGGTCTCTGGTGAATCCACATGCAAAAGCTTCCTTCCTTTAGTCGGAGTCCACAAATGAAAGGCTTTTCTTTCTCTGATTGCAGATTAGCCTGCCAAGAAACAAACTCTAACTGGAGAACATCATTCTAATTTATTTATGGGATACAGATGACAAGGAAGTCTGTCCTCTTCTCAGGCTTTTTGGAAAGCTTTGGGCTGACCCAGCCCAGCAGAGTTCATATGGCAAAGGCAAACTGTGCCAGGAACCAAAGCCAATAGTCATTGCAAACCTCTGAACCAAAACATTCCTTTAGTGCTTGAATTTCCCTATAATTTGTGTAGATTCCCTTTTTGTCAATGAAGCTTGCAGTGGATAACTAGCTTAGTGCAATCAGACTAAACAACCGTGCTATTCATTCAGCAATTAGATGATAGCAGTAATGCATGCTTTATGGTTTCCTTTCTTCATTCTTTCCTTTCTTTTAAAGTCCTTGGAGACAAACTCTGGGATGTTTGGCAAAGAGGAGGCTCTTGCTGAAAAATATCCTGTCTTTTTTTGCTTTAGGGTTGCTAATAAGTTCTATTCTCAGAGGCAAAACATTAGATCCACATAGGAAGAAAAGATCAGCTAAAGAAAAAGCAACTCTACAATCATTTTTATATATATGTGAGCATTTGCTTTGATCTATTTAAATAGTCGAGGAAGACCTTTTTTCTTGAAATCATCAGCAGCATACAGCTTAATTTAGAGTAAAATAAGAATATTTTGAAGGCAAATAATTTTAGCAGAAATAGAGTGAGGTATGTTTGCTCTATAAATTACTTGAGAGGGGCGTAGGGCTAAAAGTAAGAATTTTGCTGTTGTTGCGGAAGATAAATCTTTGTGAAAGGGCAGGCTTCAGTACTTTAGCTTTCAGTTAGGAGTTTCAGCTTTGGCCAAAATCAGCTGTGATTTTTACCCTTTCCTTACTGCTGCACATAACTTTTCTGTGTTTGGAAAAAAGGACCTATATATATGGATACCTCAAAGACATTGCTAATGATCCTATTAACTAAGGGGCAAACTTTAGTTCTGTGTGTATTAAAAAAAAAAGAAAGAAGTTTAAGCAAATCAATAAAAAAAAGATACAGCTTAGCAAATATTCTCTTCACATAGCTGGAAAATAAACTGTTGCTTCTCTACTGCCTTTGCATTTTCTTATTCTGGCAATTCTTCCTCCTTTGTTTTATACCAGTTCTGTTGCTCAGCCACTGTGTGACCTCAGACAGATCAATTAAATTCCCTGTACTACAGTTTCTTTATTTAAGGGCTAATCCAAAACCCATTAAACTCTATGTGGGTTCTGAGAGATAAGTACTGGCAGATTTAGCTGTGGTAGCTTATAGCATTACAGCACCCAGATGCCTTTGCTATCTCTTTTCAAAGGATTAATTCCCCAACAGTAGGCAGGGAAGGACAGGATATGAGCTATGTGTCAGTCACCGTGGTTTGCAGTACAGAATATGAGATTAAATTGCAATGAAGGTAGGTGGCCATTAATAAACTGGACTCTAAAATGTGGCAGTTGAGGCACAGTTACATATTCTGATGAGTTGTTTTGTAATATTGGCGATGACCTAAGACATATGGCCAGGCTGAAAACACAGGGCAGTGACTCCTCTAACTGTGAACATGAAAGATCACCCACCAGAGCTCTGAAAATCTTATCTGTGTACCTCAAAAGTGTAGAAAACACTGATTTCTGTAAACTTCGTGAAGATACTGATAAAAGGCAATGAATAGCAATAAAATATCATTGCACATCTCAAGGAAAGAATGGTTACATTTAATTTTTAAATGCTAAAAGGAAGAAGAAAAAAAGGAACAAGGAGTTTCCAGCTGACTACAAGTTCTTTTCAGACCACTTCATTTAGTTTCTAAATATGCTGTTTTGAAATACCTTTTAGCATAAGGATTGTCATTTTTCTCACAAAGGCAATCAACTATGACAGGATGGATGTCTATAAGCACTTGAAACAGAAATAGGGAAAGATAGAATGATGAGAAGCCAACAGGACAGCATGGCATTCCAGGATGGTTTGTACTAACCACTGAGTTGAAATGTCGTCTTAATGTTGGGATGCTCCTCGGAAGCTGGTCAAGTGTCTCTCTAATTGTCCACTTGAGTTCAGTGAGCTCTTGTTCAATGCCCAAGGTCACTCCACCTTTCTTAGATATCTAGCTGAAGCGCTCATGATTAGAGTCTTGTTGCCCTGGGTTTCCTCTCTTGTCAGTGGTCAAGGATTGGTCTTCAGAATGGGCTATGTGTCCCCAGTGAGTGCCCGAAGAAGGAGAAAGAAGTATGGGGAACTGGCCTGTGGTCTGCCTTTCACAGAATCACAGAATGGTCAGGGTTGGAAGGGACCTCTGGAGATCATCTAGTCCACCCCCCCTGCCAGAGCAGGGTCACCTACAGCAGGTTGCACAGGACAGCGTCCAGTTGGGTTTTGAATGTCTCCAGTGTGGGAGACTCCACAGCCTCTCTGGGCAGCCTGTTCCAGTCCTCTGCCACCCTCAAAGTAAAGAAGTTCCTCCTCGTGTTAAGATGGAACTTCCTATGCTCACGTTTGTGCCCGTTACCTCTCATCCTTTGCTCTACTGACATCTTAGAGCAGCCTTATTGTTAAGATAGACAAATTTAAGCACTGTCTTGCCAAGGCAGAAGAGTTCATATTTTTTGTTTCCAAGTCCAAAGCTGCAAATTATTATGCAAATGCTTTATATTAATTTTTCTTTAGTTGGACTATTTTAACTAAATGTTGTTTCATATTCGTAAGTGTAGCAGAGGCCAATATGAATGGTACCAAATCATGGTCTTAGAAGGCTAGCAGCACAGGTTCAAAAGAGTATAAGCTCATTTATTTATACCTCACCAAAAAATGAAAGATCACATTTACAACAAAAATCTAACCCACCCACCACTGAAAATCAATAAGTACTAGTGTCATCTGCATGTTAATGATTAAAGCCTGCCTTGCACTAGTGAATGAAAAGTAAAAAGCCCAGAAAACTGTTACTAGTGATTCAGTCATACACCCTACTTAACCTCGGAGAAATTAGCAGTTCCAGAACAGAAACAAGTATACAAATTCTCCCATACAACGTCTATATCTGTTCAGTGAGTATAGCCTTTGAAACATAGGAAAATGCAAATGGAACAGCTGTTTCAGTGGGTTAAGGCTAAGGAAAAAAAAAAGGTTTGTATTCAAGGATAAATGTTTACAACATTACCTTGTGGGAGAAACAAAAATTAAATGTAAAATGATCTCTGCACATAAAGAACGGTGATGTGAAAAATATACTATTTATTTTACAATTCTTACTGGAAAGATTATGGCATTGGTTGAGTTCCAGCTATAGTAAAGCATACTTGGAAATAAATGTGTGGTTTTACAGGATATGGGCTATCATGCTGCCTTTTAGCTTGGTGTTTTTCACTTCTGGGACATGAACAGTTACCAGCAACGTGTCAGGAGTAAATTTACTTTATTTGTGCTGCTTACTATCATTTGTAGTGTGTCATTATTTGAAGTTTGGTGTAAGTCTCAATTGAAACATTAAACTTTTTATGAACTGGAAATCTTGGAAATCCTTCAGAGGAAGGCTTTTATTTATGATATTGTAGTCAGTGTTTCCATTATGTCCCCCTGTTTTCAGGGATTTATAACTTAGTTGTAAAAAAATAATTCTGGACTGAAATTTGGCATATGGGATTGAACCCGAAGAATGATGTTTTTACCCAGTTTGAAAATAAGTCTGATCACATGTAAACTGCAGGATATAGAAATGATTAAACATATTCTTTAGAGATTGTTTTGCTTTATTATTATGTTGCATTGTATTATACCATTTTCTACAATTAATTCTGTATTAATAATGTTATATTTCAAATACCTTTTTCATCCCACAGTCCTGTCTCTTGGATGAAGAATAGAGTGATTACTGTTGTGTTTAACACTGAAATGTAGTGAGGCTGAGTGTTTCTGTAGCCCCGACGGAACACGGTGTTTACTTCTCCTGAGTAGCATAGATCACTAGTTTGGTACACAGAAGAAATGCAAACAGACAGAATGCAACTAGACATTGGCAAAAGCCAACCAAAAGAAAAATAATCTCCAAACTTCCACAAGAAAAAGAATTACAAAGCTCTAGATGATACTAAGTAGCTTAGAGACAGCATAGCTAAGGCATTCTAGTTTCTGCAGAGAAATATGGGATAGAGTGATAGTGTAGATTTTTCAGTTTTTTCAAGATATCCAGTTCTGTTCCTAGCTCAGAAAATGACAACTTTAGCTGCGAGATTCCTGTTGCTTTCCCACTGGAACATCACCATAGTAGTGATCAAGAAGAAGGACTATAATTGTAAATTCACTGATTTCTGGGTTATCTTTGGAGGCTTCATACTGAAGTAATTACCAAGATCTACTTCTTTTAGCTTGACTGTTCAAAGGAGAGAACAGAGTGGAAAAAAAAGTTGCAGTTTGCAAGCACTTTCACCTACCAGCATTTTTGAGTAAGAATTTCTTCTCAGATTTCTACTGGTTATACTAAGATTTCAATACAAATTTTGTCTCTCAGACGAAAATAAGAGAATCTCACTGGAACTATCTGATTCCCATTTTTGCTCAGAGGATTTACGTGATACCAGCAAGATTGTCTCGCAGACCTCAAACACAGGAAAGCAATCCTGGTAAGCTATAGACAGCTACAATGCCATTAGGGAGCTGGAAGGACTGTCCTTGTTCATCACCTCTCTTATTTTAGCTGAGAAGAAAGCAGATGTGATGCAGAATGTACTAGCAGGTTTGAATCAGGTAATTAATGACAGATGCAACTTGCTGCTTTTTTGGAGTTGCCATAAATGAGATGATAAAGAATGGCATGAGAACATTAAGGAATTAAAATCTCTTTAATGATGAATAAGTTCAGTCTTCATTGTTAATTTAACAAAGCCTAATAATGTGTCTAAAGGGAAAAAAAAAAAGACACACAAAACCCCCAAACCAAAACCATCAGCAATCTTTTCTAGGACTGTGAATTGACATGCTGTGTAAATACAGAACAACTGGAAAGATGTGATTCCCATTTTTGGAAAAAAACTGAGAGGAGAAAAGAAGAGGAAGGTCCCTGAAGTGGTGTCATAACAATATACTGAGATCCTGGAGGGTGCTACAGGACACCTTACTGTGAGGGTGACCAAGCACTGGCAGAGGTTGCCCAGAGAGGCTGTGGAGTCTCTGTCCTTGAAGATATTCAAAAACCATCTGGACATCGTTCTGGGCAACTGGCTATAGGTGGCTCTGCTTGAGCAGGGCAGTTGGACAAGATGACCTCCAGAGGTCCCTTCCAACCTCAACTATTCTGTGATTTTGTGATTCTGTGATTTAGTGTCAGACTGGTGTACTCCATTTTATGTTGTACTGCAGTGTCTGAGTGTGATATTTATACATCAGATGTAATGGAAAGTTTTTAATTTTTGGTTGGTGGGGTTTTTTTTCTGTTGCATATGTTGATACAGTCATTACAAATACACGGCACATCTCCACCCCAGTCAAACAGCAGAGGGTCATAGGTTATTCTGCGGTTTGGCTGAGCTACTTAGAACTATCATGTACAGTTTGTGAAACAGTTTGCTTTTAGTGTTGTGTAGCTGACCCCAATGACCATTGAAGTCAGGAAGGAATCTTTCCATTAACATCAGCAAGCTGTGGACAAGCTCCTCAATGTTTTGCACTGTTTAGTAGTGAGTATATTAAATATATTGTTTCACAATATTAAGTTCAGTATTAATAGCTTGGAGTGAAATGTCTGAATCCGTAACTAGATATTATGAAACCATGAGAAAAGGCTGAGACAGAATTGCAGAAATTCAACAGCTAACACAGTTAAATGGTACAGGCAGAGCTGACTGACAAACTTGGAGGAAGGAGATTCTAAGAATTCCTGTTATCGTCTGCAAGATGTCTTCCCAAGAGGGAAGACAGGATGTGCTAATTAATCACAGCAGTATGATCCAGTACTGAAAAAGGCATATGACACATAGACTATATCAGAGGCACAAGGACCCAGATGAGGCTTTGATGAGACCTCCTTCACATTATTTACAGTTTTGACCATCCATATGTTTAAAAGTGAGTTAAGCTGAAAGAAGGAAGAAGGAAAGACAGGACAGCAGAATCTGTCTTCTGACAAGAAACTGAATGGGTGTGATATTTGACGTACTGAAATGAAGACTGAGATGAGGATTTGATTGCTGTCTCTAAATATGTTAAGGACTTAACGCCAGAAAGGGAAAAAGCTATGACAAGGGACAAAGTTGGCATAAAAACTAGGTGCATGTAAACCAGCCAGGAGTATGTGCAAATGAGAAAACAGTTTTTAACTGCTGGAATACTGAGGCTCCAAAACAGATTAGGGTGGTTAAACAAGCAAACAAACCAACCCTTCTTTAAATGCAGCTTCATAAGTTTATGAGGGATATCCTATGATACTGCTGTCTGCAACAGTAGAAAAACAAACCTGATGAACTACAAGGTCCTTTTTGTCTTCAATAAATGGCCTGATTTTCAAAACTTCTTATTTCTTGCAGCCCCCACTGTGTTATCTCTCTTGACATCCGTTGTTTCCTCATGACACTCTCAATAGCCAAGACCTGGTGGCTGGAAACATTTAGTAAGTAAGTTATAGATTTGCTTTATGATTGTTATGAAGAATCTATTTTAAGTCTATGGCAAAGTGAACTTGCAAACAGTTATATTATCACCGTGAGATACGTGGTTAGTTTAGTGTTATGGTTGCTGGCCTGCTTATCTTGCCAGTGCAAGCCATGGAAAGCAAGACAGCAATCAGTTGACTCATTTGTATATCATCTAAACAGCACTCATCTATTCCTTTTCTCAACCTCCACGACTTTCCTTTCACCCTCCCACCTTCCTACAGCAAGTATCTACCCTCCCCCTGAGGTGGGCCAGTGGGCAGTCTTAATTCCCACCAAGTCTGAAATATATGCACATATATTTTAGAGGTTATTCTAGGTTTGGTGTGGCTTTCATGAATCACAGTGTATATAGATTTGTATTTACATATATGAATGAAGTCCAGTTTTGGTTTGTAAGTGGTAGCTGAAAGATGTTTTTCTGTAGTGTTTGATTGAGACTGAGTGATCTGGGCTAGTAGCCCAGATTTTTCATTTATCATTATTTTTTGTAGAAAATTACTGAAATCTGCAGAAGATTGTGAATTTGGTTTATTATCGTATAAGCTGAGACCTCACAATAACTGCTCAGGATGAGGATGAAGATATGCAGGTTAACTGTGGTTTTAAGGAATAGTGGAAACTGAGAAGAAGAGAAGCTCAGTGGAGAGTGACTGAATCCTCTGTTTCAATTTTTTACATTTTCTGTTGGTGGGATTTGCAATCTGGCAAGCTACCACCAAATTAATGAAGTTCATGGGCTGGAATTTCACCCAGAGTGATAGTTATTTGTATTGACATGTATCATTTCCTCTATGCCCCCTGGCATTTTTTTCTGTACCTGTGCTTTGAGGAACACACTATATATTTTTTAGCCAGGTCTGTGAGATCTGATCTCCCAAAAAACCCATCAGTATTCATTCTCTAATATTAGCTTTGATCTGCCAAACATACTTCATATCAGTGGGCAAAAAGAGGAGTGTGGGCTGAAAGTTTTCCACACTGATTTAGTATGCCATAAAAGCTTGCACAGGCCACTCCTCGGTTCCTGCATAGGCCTGCCTACACTGAAATGAAGTTCTGACAGCTTCTGCCTGGATTTAATACAAGATCAGCTAAGCAGGTGTTGATATCCTTAGCTATATTTTAAGGTTGCAATTTATAAAACCAGAGACAGCAATATGTCACTTGTGGTTTGGTGTCAAGGGCAGCTGAAGTGATACTTCGTCACTGCACAATACCTGTTGATACGTGTCTTGATTCCCTCTATTTCTAGCAAAAATTACCTGCCTGAGTTTTGTCAGTTAAAGTGTACACTTAGGATTGCCTTTGTTTTTACTGCTTTATTTTATAAGCCTTTTCCTTATTAATCCAACTTGTTAGCCAAAACAGAAGCATGAAATTAGCTCTGTAAAACTGTAATTCTTTTTTTTTTTTTTTTAGTGCGTTTTGACAATCTTGCTAACTTCAATTTTAGTCATCTTTCTTTTTCTCTACAGTGCATTCATTTCCAGAAGCGTTTGATTTCTGTCTATCTCTCTATCATGCTGTCTTTATACCACTAAGTAAAAAAGCCTGCTGACTTGTCCCCTAGGCCAATTGACACCAAACAGCTCACATTCACACTACGAAAACCTCCTCTAAAGTAGATTTTTCCTAGGCTTAGTGGTCCAAAACCGAGGCTGTGAATGAGCTAACTCTTAATCTGTATGAACAATCAGCAGTTCAGTACTTGAGTCATTCCCTGGCCCTTTTTCATTTAACAGTACAGTTATAGCCTTAGGCAATGTCTATACTAGTAAATAATGTGAACCAAGGCCCATTCTCTGGACCTAGGTATGTGGCACAGCACAATTTGCACCCATGTAGCTAGTAGTCTTTTACCTCTGTGAACGTTGTCTTCATCTATAGCAACAACTGTGAGCAATCTGCGGCTTGTGCTATCCCTAAACTATGCTTGGGAACCGTCTGGAAGACTGGTATTTAGACAAAAACTATGCCAGGGAATGTAATTAATAATGATTAAGTAGCTTGGTTGTGAGATGGTGCTTGAGCCCATGTCCTGGCCCTTTGAATTTTACTGTCATATGCAGTAGCCATTGGTCTGGCTCCAGGTCCTGGAGAAAACACTGCTGAGCACCTACAGCCCTTTCTATCCCATCCTCCAGAGTTTGGTCCTTTTGCCATGTCTCTGTGCCACTCTCTTTCCTGCTTTTGGCATCTGGTCCAAGATTGCTTTTGCTCCAGGCCTCTCTTTATACTTCGTCTCTATCACCCATCTCTCTTACTGTTCTCCATGTTCAGAATGAGTTTTCCAGCTCTCCCTGTAACTCCTTCTCTCCAGCCAGCTTCCTTTTCTGCTCTTATCCCATTCTGCTTCCTTTTTCTTAGTTTTTTCTTTTTTTTTCCTTACCCTTTTCCCCAGTTTTGCCACATGTTTCCATCTCCTTTTCTTCTGCTTGCCTTGCTTATTCCTTTTGCCTGGCTTCCGGTCCCCGTAACAGATCCCAGACCCTTTCATTCTGTTTTCCACACCTCCATAGGCTCCTTGGCAGGTCTGTTCTCCACTCCCTGCAGCCTGGCCAGTGTGCAACTGGGTGTCCATACTCCTACTCCCCGTGTCCAAGTTACCAGTGCCTGAGTTTTCCCAGTGTTACTTCCCGTGTCCATATCTAGGATGGATGGAAGAAACAAACAGTCACTGGGGAGGTTCAACTCTTCTACTGTAGTTTTAGTTTGCTTCAGTGCTCCCTTGGGAAAGCACATGCACATTTGGGTCAGCAAAAAGTGTAATGGGTGTCATACCTAGCGAGGACTCCACTTTCACTGAACCGTAATGTCTGAATTTAGGCTCTACTTGATGTAGTGTAAGTGCTGCATAAGTCTGTTTCCCTAATGTTTCCTGGATAGTTTTAGTCCCAGACAGTCACCTGAAAAATAGAAAGAAAAAGTAAACAAAGGGACTTCAGCAGAGATTAGAGCCAAAGGCTCTGAGTCTACAAGTCCCAGCTGAATACATTAAAAAGAGGGACTTTTGAAAGTTTTAAAGTTTGGACATTTCAATGCAGACATATGTCACTGACAGAAATGTACCTTCCCCCTCCCCGCTTTCCTGTCACCCCAAACTTCAAACTTTTGCTTTATGCTTATAAACACTTGAACTTCTCCAGGAAAAGGTCACCAGTATTTTTTCAACATAGCTAAACAACAGATTTTCTTTAACCTCATTCTCAGAAACAGCTGTACCATTTTGGATGAAACTTCCTGAAATATTTCCGCCTGAGGCAGACACCTGGCATGGAAAATTTCAGCCCAAACATTTAAGGTTTGGCAAAGTGATATGCAGCTGAAAACAGGCTTTATAATGGGAAGTGTTGGGCAACTTTAATAACAAGCAAAATTACCAGCCTCACCCCAGCACCAATCCTAACTGATGTGCCAAGCTCTATGATAAAATGCTTAGTTTAAATGAATGATGTCCTTACATATCAAAAGACCAAAAATAACTTGGAACATAGTCTTCTTCCAGATATAACAAGCATTTCCGACTTATGGCTTAGTGATGTAAAGAGGACAAAGTAGATTAATAACAAAGCATAAGATGTAATCTTCAGTTTGTGTCTGTTAGAGGGAAGAGGAGTGAAGTGTGTGAAGTGTACTGGCAAAGTATATAATACCTTTGTTGCTTAGATCTTACATGTTTGAGTCATCCAAAAGTCAGATGGTTTATTTTCTCCAAACACACCCCAAACTGTTAGCCGGAAAACCACTTAGACATTTAGATGGCAAATGTAAGTTCTGAACACAATAACATAATTTATTAATCTTTCAGCAAGTCACCCAAAATGTTTAACAACTGCTTTTTCATTCAATTTCCCCTTCCAGTACAAGAAGAACTTAATTTCCTATTCCATTTGTTCTCCTCTCTCTAAAATATAGCCCTGTCATGGCAGTCATGTTGTTCTTTAACCAAAATAAATCAATAAATATGGAGACGTGTAATAAAATTTGTTCTCCTTCTTCTGTGCACAGATACAGTGGAATAGCTCTGTAGTTTTCTCTTGATATCTTAAAAAAATACATTTTAATTTTTTTTTCATACAAATAAACAATATGTATTTATCTGGAGAAAGAGAAGTGAAGCAATAAATATAAAAAAGAAAAAGGAAGGTGAGATTAAGGTAGCGGTGATGTTTCTTAGACAGCTTGCATTTTGGGAATTTTTTTGGCCACATTCAGAATGTCCGAATTCTGTCTAGCATATGACTTTGGTGGTTTTCAGATACCTAAATGTCATAGAATATCTCCTATTGCCTTCTCACAAGCAGTATGTAAGCATCAGAGACTCTTTAAAAATCTAATAGAACTTCAGTTCTGGAGAAAGAAACACAGTCCCTGAGTATGGTCTTCACCTGGGAGAGAAAAGTAAGTGCCCAAGTGATAAATTTACACTTCATTTATGCTTCACCTAAGTCACAGAAGAGGTTTCATCTGTTAGGTGCGCTTAAACCTACCTCATCCAGACAGCCTTGAGTTCAATTCAGATAACAGGTGATGATGTTGAGAATGTTGAGAACCAAGAAATAGCTTGATCTGTATCCTGTAAAGAAGAGGAGAATTTGGTCCTTGGGTTAGTACTGCCCTGAGTCCTGGCTTATGGCTTGGATCACATGCACAAACTGCATGGGAAACAGGGTCCTGATCCCCCTCTTTCTCTGGGAGTGCTCTTACCACTAACCTGAGGGAGGAAAGGAGAAAACTGAGGCTGCCTCTGCCTTGCATTGAAACTGTGCATTATAGTAATGTAACTTGGCACTGGAGAGAAAGTGGTGTTTCAAATTATCTTGAGGCCAAAGCTCTATTTCTAAAATAAGCGTCCCAAAACCTTATTTTAGTTCAATGCTCACTTCCTATCATGCCCAGTTCACTGTAGCAGTTGCCATGAAATGAGTTGCCTCTCGGATGTGATGCCTCTGAATCTCTCCTAGTCTCTTTCTATCATTAGAAAGAACATTATCTAGATCTTGCTGTATGAATAACCCCTTTAGGTAAAGTATATGGACACTGTTTGTATCGTCTAGATCTAGTTAATATTGACAGTGTTTATTTTTATTTACTCCAAAAGCTTATTAGATTTACAGCATGAAGCTATAATTAGTAGTAAGAGGTGCTGACTCAGACAGCTGACATCTGTAAGTTGTGGGATTTTCCTCTGCTAATAACTGCTTTAGTGTTTGGTGACCGATAGAACTATTTTAAAGTGCATTTATCCTTTAGACAAGTCCCTTGTAGGAAAAAAAAGTACTTACATTAACTCTTCTTCTCCTTGTCAGCATACAGCAACTGTATTAAGATGCTACATGGAAAAAAAAACCATACAGGTTTAACAATAATATAGAAATTGCGTCTGTGTCAGAACAAGGACCTTATTAAAGAAAGGTATGCGTAATTAAAAGCATGCTAGTGCTTCTGATCTTTTTGATACACAATCACTGGCAAGCAGGTTTTAAAAAGTACTAGAAGCATTACACAGTGATCAAGATGGAGCCAGAGGAGCGTGGTGAGCAGAGACTCCACTTTCTGAAAGCGCGGTCTGATAGGAGGGAACACCGGGCTGAGAGCCGTGCCACTGCAGAGACGGAGGAGAAATCCCTGGAGTTAGCAGATAGACGTGTCCTGACACTGTGTGGTGAGAGTGGGGAGGGGGGGGGGAACTTTCTCCTTTTCTGAGGACTAAGCAAGTCTTCGAAGCACACATTGTGGATCACATATAGCCACGTGCACAGTACCATAAGGTAGTAGCACGGGAACTTGTTTTAGGACTTGCTGTTGGGATAGTTGTTAGGCAGCGGGAGAGGCATCTTCCCCACTGCTAGGATGCGTAGGCGGCACTGCTCAACATCCTGAGGAGGCACCAGGTCAGAGACCTAGTGACTAACTGAGATGTTTGTGCAGACCTTTTACAGCTCTCATGGTACATGTGAAATTCAGGCAGCATAGGCGGACTGCAATCCAACAGACTTGGTAAGAGTGCAAAACAGCTGTCTAATGGCATGACTACAACATGCAGTTCAGCAAATGTGACTTGGGGCCTCATTACTGTGTCTCCACTTCTGACATTTATAGTTAAATGATGTTGGTTCCTGCAAGAGACGCTACGATTTCTCTAATTAAAGGAGGGGAAAAAAACCCCAACACCCAAAAAACAATCTTCTTGTTCTTTCCCAGATTGTTCCCATTTACTGCAAATAAGCATGAGTTCCTGCCTGGAAGCACTATCTGCAAACTGCAGTCAGATGTAAAAGAAGCCTAATCAAGCTTGGGAACCAGGCCTTAATTAGACTACTTGGAAAACAGAGCAGAAGAGCAAATGAAAATTATTAACCATCACTCATGATTCCTGTTTCTAATTTTAAAGAGGAAATCATGCATTAATCAAACCCTAGCCCTAAGCTCAGAGACACGTTTTAGAAATATCCTGAAACAACAAGAGGAAATCTTTTCAGTGTTTAGAGAAAACAACTCCTGATCAGCTAGTATGTGTAGCACAATATATTTTGACATGAAATAAGCTATGTTTCAGTATGCTTAGCTTTTGCTGGGTCCAAGAAAAACAAAACCAGTACCAACTGAAATGAAGGCACATGACAACAATTGGGGTTAAGCCTGGGTTTTGTTAAAGGAAAACAGAAAAGCAGAGTATGTTGTTTTCATGGATAAAGGAAAGACATGGAAGGGTAAGAATAAGAAGAATGATGCAGCAACATCACTGCTATTGCATGCTTTGGTCATAGTAAAGAAGCTCTTTGGTGCACAGAAACAATATTTAATACAAATTATTTCTGATAAAAAATAATAAACAGGAGCACAACCTCTAAATATTACCCAGAGATCATTTGAGATCTTGTAATAGGATTTATCAGAATTTACTTCATAGTTTCTGTTATATTTGGACTATAAAGATAATTTTCTATTTTTTGGCAAACTAATGTGAGCTTTCTGGCTGTGATTCAGAAACTAACGTTTTCTGGTGGAGTCAGATTGAAATCTTTAATTTTCTTGGAACTCTCTGGGAAGAGGAGAGAAAATGGGCTCTTGACCTATATTAAACATTGCACCCATTCTTGTGGAAACATCACATTACAAAGAATGCTCACTTTTTTTCAAATACAAATATCCAAGGGTCTCTCTTTGAATTATAAACAACACTTTCTAGAACATACCAGTTTTCCTCTTAGCTCTCCAAGCATTTACCAAGTATTGCCTGTTTAGATTTCTAAACCTAGTCGTTTCACGATCTGAAATTACATATCTAGAAATGTTAAGATGGCATGCATGCTTGTGTTGCTATTGTGACTCACACACCAGTTATTGTTCTGTGAATAGATTAAAAAATTAATGACAAATGAGAAAAATACAGGCATTTTTTCATCTATCATGCTATATATGTCATGCTTTAATAGAACTAAACAATGAAGTTCAAGAATCAAAGTTGGTAATTTGATAGAGCATTATGGTCTGGAGGAATGGGCACAGACAAGGGTTAGTAAGCACTGAATTTTAATGATGGTTTTGGCATGGATTCTTCTAAAGTCTTGATGAGTAACCTCCACAGTTCAGCCCTATGAAGAAAACAGTCTGAAAAAAGTGAAGGTTTTGAACTGCAGCTTGGTGGCATCTCCCTGAGTGATATAACACAGAACAGCACTTTTTGGTTTTAATTGAAAAATGACACTAACTTTGTTTAGTTACTTTGGCTGAAGCTTCCATTATTTATTTCTGACTCCTAATGTGCAGACCACTTGGGTGATGCCCTGGCTGAGAGAATTCAGTTGCAATGCTTCTACTAAATTAAGTATGACAGGATTTAAACTCTTGATTTCAGTGACTAAGGACAAGATAGAGCGTGTCTACTCTAAAAACTGGTGCAGTTGCCTTGGAGGTAAAAGATGTAGATTTAAATCCTCTTATACTGAACAAGGAGCTGAACCCAGATTTCCCATCTGCCGCGTGAGTGCTGCAAACACCATACTGTTGTGCAAAAATGTAGATGATAGGATTATAATGTTTTGTAACAAAGCGGCTGGGACTGTTTTCCTTCATGCTAGACTCAAAGTTACCTGTATGCGTGTTCTTGCCGCGCTTTAGTTTGGTCATGTCTCAGTTTAGGCTTTGTTCAGCAGCAGAGCTCAGGTGGTAGGAGGGAGCGTTGTAACCCAGAACAGCACCTTTCTTACAGCTTTAGGCTCCCGGAGGGTTTTCATTACACACTTCTGTGCCTAGGGAGCATTCATCACTTTATGGACACTGGAGAAAGTAGTCTAACACAATCTGAAGCATTATATTATCTTGTCAATACCTGTAGCTCTTTCATTTTACCTATGCTGTGTAAAGTGACCTATGTCAGTGTGCACTTAGAAGCCTGCTGAAGAACTCGGTAAATTCTAATTTTGCTGTGGCTACTTGACTTTCACTATTTTCTCACATGCTTTTGATGACAATCAGCTGTGCGCCTCTGGTTTGGAATTTTATCATTGCAGTGCAGCCTTTGTACCAAAGCAGTGATGGTACTACAACAGCAGTCTGCTGATATCTGCCTTGTTTTCATAGTTATGGGAGCGTGCCCTGCCAAGTTTTACTTTCAGGTTAATCAGCTATTCTGGGGACTACCATGTGATTTCTTGTAATAATTATTTTTCCCTGCTTTCTTATCCTATACCTGCAGTTATCCATCAGAGCTGTACAGCTATCAACACTCACAACCCAGAAGTGGAAATGAGCCTGTCACTGTTCGTTCCATATTTATGTACCAATGTTAACAGCCTGGTAGAAATCCAAATTTGATTTGAGTTTGAGTGAGTTCCAGCACTATTTAACTGTTTATAGAGTAAATCTAGTTTCAGTTAGCTTACCTTGATTAAACTACATACTTATGTGCCATAACAGTGTCTCCAATCTGCCCCCCCCCCCCTTTTTTTTTTCTCATTTTCTTTGTCTTGGCTACCTTTTTTAGTCTTTATACATTTGCTGTTGTTATTGTAACTATGAGCTTTTGGGTAGCAATCACAAAGTTCTAGGTGCTTTCCAAACATTAAAAAAGAACAGAAAAAAAAAAGAAGCACGGTTTCTTGGCTATTGTAATCATGTCCTTGCAGGTCTATCTCAATGCACCCTCTATGTGAAATATGCCCACAAACACGTGGCTTGTTTGATTTATAGCTGCTTGTGTTTTTCCAAGTGACTTGACTGTTGAAGAACTCCAATGACTGCTCTGTTTGTGTATTTTAGCCAAGGCTGGCTCTAGCGCTTAGGACTCTGCACACTGGAACAACTTATTCATAAGGTTTGGTTTTGCTTTACATCCATCTGCGATTTTAGTTCCCTTTGCTCCACTTTTTTGTCCTGCATTTGGTAATTCCAAACACTGTGCCTGTTCTGTTGTTTTCTCCATTTGGAAGCCTCTCCCTTGCAGATTGTCAGTGATTGAATAATAGTGTCACTTCAAAACAAAGCAGAAAGATATTAATACGCTTCACTTATTCTTTTGGATTTTTGTTACTGTTCTTATTTGATGTCATTGTTTTATGATGAAGGTTTGGCTGCAACTATAAGCACTAAAACTTTTTTTTTTTAATTCCACAGCGATGCCAGACCCTAGAAGAGAGAGATAACAAGCACAGTCCATGTTTCTAGGATGATCTTAATATGGAGCTCTGAGAACACTGAACAAACTGCCTGTGAAATAGGTATAGATATGTGTTCCACAAATAAGACCTGGTTTCTCACACACAGCAAGAGCTTATCACTTTTCCTTGTGCTTGCTTTACCAGATTTCTCAATATTTTGAGCTCTATAAGGCTGCATTCACACTTCTTTTCTTTTGCATGCTCTGGTGCAGCTTGAAGTCCTGATCTACAAACTATCCACATTGTCCTTTGATTAGAATTTGCTTTTGCTCCTACCAAGGCTGTGAGTATAGCTTTGTTTCGCAAGGAAACTGGGATGTTGAGATTGTGTATACCCAGCCTGCAGTCTTGCTGCAGCTGCAGCACGTCATCTGACTTGGGGACTGGAAAGTGCTCCTTGCTAATCATGATACAGCCGCTTGCAACAGTCACTCGTACAGTAGTGAAGCATGAGGCTTGACTGCTGAAACCATACAGGATGAGCTTTGGAAGGTGACTGTTAGGTTTTCTTAAGAAGAAATAACAAAATGCATTTTGCAGCAGAGAAATGTATGAATACTTCTGGTGAGGTGAGAAGTATCGAAGGAGGCTGTATTAGCACTGTAGGGGCATATAATACTATCAAGCAGCTTGATGCATTTGGGGACCTTAGGGCAGGGAGGAGAAATCACCAGAATTTTGTCCTTATTATCTGACTGAGTGGAGCATGGTCTCTAATGTGCTTTCCTGACGTTTAAGGTAACGCTGTTTGCCAAGCTGTAGCTGGTAACAGAGGCTTTACCTGCAAGTGAAGTCAAGGACAGCTGGGGACTGGTGGATGGTTCAAGACTAGTTCCCCCTGGAGAAGATATATCTTATAGGAAGCTACTTTGAATGGTCCAAAACAGATGTAGGATCAAGACAATGATGAAGTGATGTGGACAGCCATGGGTCCAGTGTTTGAGGTTACTCTCTGACCTGGCTTTATTTAGCAGTATAGACATAGCCTTAGAAATCTGGCTGGATCCCTCACATCTCAAGCTGGACTTAGTTCTGCTGTATGGAAGATAGGTTCCAGGCAGCTGATCCATGTAGAGGGTCAGCTTTGCTTCACTGCTGTATTGCAGACTTCCTGCCTGAGCTAGGGGAAAGCAGCTTCCGTGAAAAGGTTTTGCCCATCAGTAAAGCAAGTACTGCAGTACTCCTGTATTAGAAGGTGGTAGGAGGTGCTGCCATGCTTTGGGAATAGGGATCCTTATGTAAGTGGATGTAGCAATGTTAGAGGCTCCTGCAGTGGGGAGATTTCCAGAGCTGATTCAGAGCATCTCTGCCATCTAGAAGGCAGGGCTACTTCAGAGTTCAGAGCCAAGCTGATTCTTAGAAGCAAGATTTAGGCAATAAGGGGATGACCTCACTGAAGGAAATGGAAGAAGAGGTACTTCATGTACAAACAGTCTCTCTTTGTTTCAGAATGAAGGAAACTTTTGTGGTGTTCAAGTACACTCCTTTTCCTACTTACCTGCCAGGGATATATTGCCATCTTACTTTGTTTTTAACGTCCACTTATAAATCATTGTAAAACAAGACAGAACCAGCAGATAGCACAAAGTGTAATAAAGTCATTCAGAACTTGATTACAAAATGAATGGAAGAATTTGTGAGAAAGAATGCTTGAAACTCCTTTTCAACATTTACACACAGGGGAAGGAATGATCTTTTTTTTTTCGCTTTCTACTCTTCCCATGTGTTATGCCTTTTCCTATGTCTCTTGAGTGCTTGACATTGATGAAGCTTCAGTTGATGAAGGTCTTTGCAAACCATTAAATAGCAGTGCTTAAAGGACTCCCTTGCATATGGCAACCTGCATTCCTGGTGCTGACTGCTTCTCTGCAGGGGCTGCTACTGCTGTCTCAGTGTTCATACTGACAGGCCCGTTAGGCAGACTGGCTTTGATCTAGCTTTTATGTTCCTTTACCATAATACAAGTCGACTTTATTGGACCAATTAAAATTGCAGTCTTCCTTTGTTGCCTCTGTAGGGTAGAGCAGAGATGCAGCAAAACTTAAGCGTTTTCATTTATACTGCGTTTATGAATTCTTGTTTTATGTCTCAAACCTGAGTTTATAAAGTTCAATTTACTGTTGACCTTGCCTGTCAACTGTGTAATTTTAAGAGCAAGGATTTAAAAATTTATTAGTCGGAGATATGTCATGTTACTTAAAGCTCTGTTTGCAACATCGATTACAAATGCATTTTAATTGGTCAAGCGACAATAAAATGGACATTAATTACAAATGTATTTTAATTGGTTAAATTTCAATAAAATGCTATCTTTTTTATATAATTTCTTATGATACTTTGCTAAATTGGAGTTTTGCTCCATGTAGAAAGGACAACATCTACAAATATGACATTTGGAGAAGATCAAAGGGAAGATAAGATCAGAGGTGATTTCAAAAGCATCTTTAAGACATAAAAGGGGTGATCCTGACATCCTTCCTATGCCAGAATTACATTGCTCCTCAATGTGCAATCAACCAACTGGGTCAGGTTAATTATCTACTGGTAGTTAATATTATTTTCACATTAATATTATTTTCAACCATATCAACTCATGCTGCTGCTGCTGTTCCACCAAGCAGAGAGGCTAGTGTTGGTGCAAATGAAGTGCCTGAACTTCTCCCCATTTTGGGGTGCAGCATAATCTCAGATGGGCTTAAGCAGCTCATGCAACAGTGCATCTTCTGATGTGTTCTTGAGTATAAGCATCAGTCCTGTTGAAATTCTCACTGACACTGGTGAAAGCAGTCCTGGTTTCTAATTACAGTCTTTAAGTACAAAGATAATAATCTATCTTGGTTTACTGATGTTATGTAAAAATGAGTGTATCCTTTTATTATTGCTCCCATATTATTAAAGCTTCATCGACAGAGGAGAAAATAGCCCAGTCAAGGACATTTAGCACAAAAGAACTGTGTTTGTTAAATATAGTGTTATAACTGCCCCGAGACAGTTGCTTTTGATGCTTCCAGGAAACTTTACTTCTTAACGTGAATGTCCCTCATCAATCCGTATGTACATAAACCTACATAATACATCTCTTTCGCCTGTCTCTCAAGGACTTACTAGTCATTGCATGTTACAGTTACAAGGTACTAGTAAATTAAGCAGTAACAGGGAATTATCCTACGCACTGGAACTCATCTGTTTATTCTTTTACATTGTTATAGCATTCCCTTGAACAAATTCCAGTTCAACTTCTTCAAGTTAGAAGACATCTCTCAGGAACCCGACATTCATTAGCTGCATGCACCAAGAACATGGTCCAGTACTGATCACTTTCTTCTGTGAAAAGACTTCCTTGATTAGAATTTAGTGTGGGAGCAATAGTCTGAAAACCCGAACAAGGATTTTTGCAAACAAGATGGCTTCTCCAGATCATGATTTAGATGTGATCCATGCTGAGCAAACATACTGATGGTCATCTGGTTTTCCTTTATACATTTACACTCCCTTTCTCTGTCTTAATAAGTCTTCTATGAAAAGAAACCTATAAGCAATGTAGATTCCATGCTACAGTTCAAAGAATTCTATTTAAAAAGTTCAAGAAAGACAGACGTATTTTTATTGTAAATGCCAGTGCAATGCAGCATCAGTGTATGTGCCTGTTGGGGTGACATCACAGGCAGGACTATCCTCACCTACCTTTAGCCATCTCAGTGTCTCTGATTTTGGAAGAAACACCTCCTGGAGGAGGTTATGGAATTCCAGGAGGAGGTTATGGAATTCCATTGACCAAAGAGCTTGACTGAATCAAGTACAGTCTAACTAATTCCTTTGTCTGCTTTTAGCAAACCATAAGATTTCGCCAATAAATTGTCCCACCATAAACGTTTCCCAGAACTCTGGCTTCATCCATTTGGGTTTATATTCCAATAATAAGGAAATAAAAGAATAACAGAGACTCAAGGCACAGCTTTTCGTAGGAATGTAACAATGTGCAACTAGCATAATCATTTACCCCACCTACAAAGTTATCTGAAACAGTAAAAATGACCTGTATACCAAGAAGTCACTTGTAGGCTGTTTGTGGTCATGTGCGTTCTATACTGTGGAACAGAATTGCCTGGAAGTAGGAGGAAAGAATCACTCTAGAGTTTGGTTGAATATCAAGGATAAGATTAATCAGCCATAATAACACTGCTGTTTAGATAATGACAACTTCATCCAAGGTTGTGAAAGACTTGTATAGCTCAGCAGCTGGAAAATATCTCCAGATGATTCCACATTATTAATATCCTCTGTTTTTAGGAACAGAACTTAATTCTTTGTCACTGGAAGCTTTCTAGAGAGTTTAAGGTGATCTTGATATCACTGCCTCTCTGAGAGAGATCAAGAAGTTAGAGAATTCATGTGCATGTCAAATATTATTCCTTTCTGTGCTCAAATGTTCATGCACACTTATAGACACCAGTTAAATAAAAAATTTAAAAAGAACAAAAGAAATGTGCCCATGAAGAACAAGAACGTGCAAATCTGAATTAAAAAATAACAGCTTTTTATACACCTACGTATAGTTTTTAATGAGTGTTATACATAGGGAATAAGAAGGCACCAGGATGGTAGCGCTACATCAAGGCACACCACAACCATTTTTATCCTGTTGGGTTCACTAAACAAAGTGTTTTTCTGCCTGTGTTGAAAACCTGAAGTGAAGCTTCAGCATCTCTTGCTAAATTGAGTAAATGCCTAATAAGCAAACTGTGCTACCCATTAATTTTATTTTCGTTCTGCCATAAATGTACAAGGCCAACTTAAAAATTATACCTCTTCATTTGTTGGGTTGAAAGTAAAGGTTGATTTATTCTGGAACCTGGCAAACTGTCCCAGCTGCTCCCTAAGGGACAGGAGCTGAGGGGTATAGTACAGTCAGCTGGGACCCAGTCGCATGTTACAGCAAGGCAAATGGGACAGACTTAGAGACAGTGGCCAGGTCCAACAAAGAGCCCAGATCATGAGGCAGCATCACAGTGATGAGACAGGTCTGAGGTCAAGCTGGAAGTCAAGCAGGAATTTTTTTCAGTATGTTCACCCAATATCATCGTTGTCGTCAGTACAATTACTTCTGCATTTCTTTGAAATTATGTCAGTGTTGCACTAGGTAGGAAGACCCTGTGCTCTTTGCTCTAAACCTATGGTCTCAATTAAAAATACAGAGACAATCTGTGGGAAACAGATTGTGCCCCTTTTTGGAACTGTGGAGTGGAAATATAATAATGTGAATTATCTGTTGTCACTCTTGGAGCCAGAGGTTCTGGGGTCAATGTTCAATTCTTCACTTCAGTTACCCTTCCCAGGGCAGAAACCTTCCTTTAAAAAAAAAAATAATCAAAACCAAACCAAACCAACAAAAAAACCAAACCATTTTTTGGAAAAAATTCTGCTGAATAGCTGATTCTGAATCATTAGTATTGCTTTACTGGCTGGGGGTAGAGGGAATGAAAAAGTCCAGCCAGCATCTTCAGTTTCCAAGGCAAATTTATGGAGGAACAATGATTAGAAAGCAGAAACTTTCCTTCCATGTGTGTGTTTACTCTTCTGGCTAACACTGTTTTCTAAAAGAAATTAATCTTATTCTGGAGAGTTTGGAATGTTAGGTAGAGTTTTATCCATGGAATAAATGCAGTATCATGGTTTTACTACCTCCTTGTTCTTCAAGTGCATTGTTGTCATTTTGGATTTCCTGTGCCATAGGATGTACCATGCTGTGATAAGTTGTCATTAAGACTTTCTGAAACACAAACATTTTCAAGCCATGAAATTTTAAGCTCATGTAACAAAATTCTAAAAATTACACAGTTTGATTTAGATTAAGGTTATATATAATATTATACTCTCAGACCAAAGATAAAATGATCAATATGTTTTAACTACCCTATTACGCAGCTCAGGAGCTGAACATTAATAAACATTATATTCATTTTGTTTAAAGATATCTGCTTCATTTCATTTGAAAAACAATAGCCTTTAAGAAGTAGAAGGCAAAGAGCTGTATTTTCCTCATCTTTTGTATACTCTTTTCCTCATCTTTTGTATACTCTGGTGGAATTACATTAAAAAAAATTTGGGAAACTTGATTGTGGGCTTCTGTGATTTGCAAAACTGCAATCAGTATATTTAGGATTGGTGATGCAGCTGGAAAAATTTAATAGAAATCATAAAGAAGATAACTAAGAAAGCTCAGTCTTGAAAGACAAGAATAGGAAGAGATACTACTATGAACTTTCTCTCCAGGATATAGTCATGTCACAAAGTTCTTGACTGATTCAAGCAATAACTGCAATATAAACCAGATATTTGTAAATTGTTGCATATTATTAGTTATTTCTGATATGAGTTCACCATTGTTCATGTTTGGTGAAATGGGGAAGCTTCTAAAATGCTGAGCTGCTCAGTGTACAATACCATGCACGACAAAGGACTGTCCCCTCCTTTAACAGCAGTTTCTCAGAATTTCCCTGAAGATGGAAGCACATAGTATATTTTTGACAGATTTCTATTTCATCTCTTCCTTCTCTCCTCCTCAGTGATGGAATGGAAGAAATGTTTGAAAGCAGAAGATAACAAGATTTTAAATAAAAACCTTGAAAGCTAGGACAGCAGCGAAATTTTCTATGAATAGAATACTAGCTAATTGAATTTGAATAACAAAATGGGAAGTCTTCAAAATAACTGGGAAGCCCAAAACAGATTTACAGTCACTCTCTGGAGAGTAAATTTCTCCAAATCTCAGTTAACTCTTTTCCATTTATTTCATTTCTGCGGATAGTATCCTTAAAATAAGAACCATGGAACATGAGGAAGTTATCAGCGTATGGTGCAGATGTAATTTTATCTCTCCAGGTGTTTGTTGTACCATTCTTGTGTTAATAACAGCTGTGACTTTCCAAAAAAACTTGAGTGCTCAGAAGATAGTAAAGCACACTGAAGATGTACTGGTTAAACTAGTAATTATTGTAATTTTTATTGTAATAGGGGCTAGAACCTCTTATCAGAGATAGGATTGGCACTGATGTAGGTAAAAAATCTTAGCTCACACCTCACAGTCGTTTGGCTTCCTTGCCATTATTGTGATGAGATGTGAAGAGGCACTAAGTGATTGTTTGGTTTATGGGTGTGCAATGTAAAAGCAATGCATTAAATGTGATAATTTATAATACAACATTTTTTATTTCCCTCTCACCATGCTATTGTGTGAAGAAGGAAGCATAATAGTAGAAGCAGAAGGGTAGCAAAAGCAAAGCAGCGTGAATGGCAGTCTTTCCACTGGCTGCAGTGGATTTTGGAACAGGCCCAGTACATAAGGACTACAGCTATATAAGTAAATTGATCAGTGCTGGGTAACAGTGCTGGAACTGGATCATCTGTGTTGTTACACTATCAGAATTGTCAGTGGAATGGCTTTGGCCCCATTTCACTTTTATTCTCCCATAAAACTTCTGGGTATGATTCAGATGTTAGCATCATCAGTGATTGTCCACAACAAGCAATTTAAAAGTGACCACTCTGTTTTGGAGGGTAAGAAAGTTTAATAATATGGATGTAGAAGATGCTGTTCCAGTTGGCCCCAATGCTGGAGAACAGTCCTAGGCTTGTTTATTCACTGGTATAGATGTAGTTAAACTGGAGAGGTACTACAAAGGCAAAAGCAGAAAGAGGATGGGGCAAATAGCGAAGCAACAAAATAAAAGGTAAACACAAGTCAAAGGCAGAGTCAGCTTCTCTGTCCAATGTAGGGAGGGTTGTAAGGAGCTGACAGGGGAAAACCTACTAGACTTCCCTTGTGTCCATTTAGTATCCCCAACTCTCTGGCATTTCAATCAATTTGCTAGGTTATTTGGCATCTCTTTTATTCATAGCTCAAAAATATGGGGAGAGATGCCATTCCTAGAGGGAAGGTCTACAGTCTAGGAGGCACAATTAAAATTTTAGCTGTGGAAAATCTTTTTTTTTGTAGCTTGTACCAAAATCATATGCTGAAAAAAAAATAAATCGTAAAATAAAAATAATTCTCCCAACATTGTAACAAGATAAGTTAGCACTGTGTGAGAGAAGAGGGAGAGGAGAAGTCTCAATTTTTATACTGAAAACTGCTGCCCCTGGAAGACCTGGCTGCGTATGCTACTCCTTTCCTCTTCAAAAAAGGAAAAGTACTATTTTATGCTGTAGGCCTCATCTATTCTCTTTTCCCACACATCATGCTGCTTGCTCCTCTAGTACTTCAATAGAAAATCTAACTTATACTCGCATGTTTTGGGGTTGGGTTTTTTTTTTTCTTTTTTCATAAAACTAATCTCTCAGATATTTAGTGATGCGACTATTTGGAGACATTGCAAAAACACTTCTCAGATTACACAAATAGTAGAAAACCTTCAAGAGGTGCTGTGCACTTTCCATAGAGATCGAAAGGGGAGAAGAGAATACACGTAAGACAAAATAGTCTTAACATTAAGTGCTAGAAACAGTTAGTCTCTTGATGAAGGGACTGGTAGCCATAGTTCTTGAATATACTATGATGTGATAGTTTGCCAAACCATATAAAGCTTTTAATAAGGTGTTTGGTTTATTTCTACCTACGTATCATTTACACACCTACTTAAACCTATCTGTCTCAAATAGTATGCAGTTTGCATCCATTTTGATGTCATTTAAACTTTGGATTCGATGAGAATTGGATCAGATACAAAAAAAGGACACTTTTAAAGGAGAGAAAATGATTCATTTAGGACCTTTGAACATAATTAAATAAATATTCTATTATACGCCTCACGTTTTGAAGTTGTGAAATGCATTTATTCTGCAATGAACTGAAAAAATGCTAGTATATCACTGATATTAAGACTTGCAAGAATATATTTTAACTGCAGAAAAGAATCTTTCTATAACTTATTTCACTGACATTTCTCAAAATTCTTAGCTTAGCTCTTAACAATGGCACAATATTGGTCTATTGGAAGGGAAGGGCTTTTCAAAGAAACATTCTTCAAACACCCCTGCAAAAGCACTGAATGTTTTTTCTCCAGTCTCATGTAAGACAGCAGGGGGTTTATGCATTTTCCTGGGATCTTAATTCTAATTCTGGGACAGCTACAAAGCATTTTCTAAAGCCAGTCTGTCCTATCTGAATATTTTTTTTTTTGGTGCTAGATAAGTAACAGTCCTCAGAACAGCTTTATGGAATTACAGGTTGTGAGGCAAGCATTTTGCATGTCAAGAGCAAATTTGCAACAGGCTTCAAGGAAGTCAGGAGCCCTCATGCAGCAGAATTTCATAAGACTCAACTGAGTTCCACTGAAATCAATGGGAGGCTTTCCTTTGACTTCAGTGGGAGTTGGAACAGATGCGGAAGGGGCACTTTATAAGGAGAGAAAACTAGTTCATTTAGGATTTTTGTACATAATTAAAGAAATATTCCATTATTCACATATACGAATGCCAACTTGTTGTACCATGTCTTTCATGATTAACAATGGTTGGATAGCATCCAAATGAAAATTCTGGCTACTTCTGGCTATCTGGCTTAAATGCAATGAAACATAATGTGCCAGATTCTTGCAATACCATATGTGTATGCCAAGGATGATCTTTCTACATCATATGCAGTTATTTTACATGGGTTGGGTTTAGAAGGGAGGGGATCCATTAAGGAAAGTCCACACTGCTATTAGGAAATATTTTTATCATACAATGGTGTCAGTGTAATATGTTCAGCACAAAAACCTGACACTGATTATAAGGACCTATGAACATTGCCTCATGGATTGCCTAAGCTTGCACAAGAATAGCTTCTTCCATAACCAGCATAGTTGAAGACATACTCTGAGCAGAACCATACTGCCCTCTGTCCCACAAATACTCAGAAACAGATGTGCAACCACATGTAATGTTGTGCTAGTCCTATGCAGTTCCATTAAAACTTCCATATTTTTTCTCTGTGCTTTAGTTAAAACTTTTTCCCTCTTCCATGTGTATGGTTCTCCAATGTGCCAGTGTATCACTGCGCCAGTGATAAAACTGTTGTAAATTACATGCAGCCCTATTTCAGGTATTTTATTTTAAGGGTCCCTCAAAGATATTGTTTCTAGACTGTGGCCAGTTTGGCCATACTGTCACTGTCTCTACTTCCTCTATCATGTTAAATACAAACTCTTACTCTTCAATAAGAGTGTCTCAGAGCTTGTCTCCCTAATCTTCCTTCTCTCTCTTAGTATCTGGAAAGAGGCTTTTTCTCCCATTGGCTACAACACTAAAGTCCTCCCTGTATTAGTTACATTTGCAAGCGAGCATTTCTAAAATTTTTTCCCCTGCTGCCCCTCATAGTTGGAAAGTGCTTTCCTCAACCACCTGCAAAGCTGTATCACCTTGTTTCAAATCCTTACTAAAACTTTCTTATCCTGATTTTTTTTTTTTTTAAATGAGATAAAAGAAAGAAATGGGTTTTTTTGAAGATTGTGGCTGCCTGAGTACAAAGGGAAGGCTTTGTTATGGAAATACAAAATAAATACTACTTTTCTTTAGACAACCTAAATCCTAGTGGGTTAATTTGCATACTGAAAATTCAGGACCATACTTTTTGCTTCCCCCTCCTGGACATAGTAGACCAACTGTAACAACAAGTGACAGTCAATAAACATTAATGTCAAAAAAAAAAAGGAGAGCTTGTAAAGAGAAAGCAAGGTACAGATTTGGTTCTGGTGGATTTTTGGGATCTCTTCAGAAGCTGTATTTCCTTCCCAGCTGATCATATTGCTCATGTTTCTAATCTCAGTGATCACATTTGCCATTGTACTGCTAGGGAAATAATTATTTTTAATAGCTGATGAAATAAGAACTATATTTACTTGTCCTTTCATACCGACAGGATTAAGCTATTAAGCCAATGCTCAAAAACCTCCAGAAAAGAATAAAACCCTTAAGAATTTTTTTTCTCAAGCTTAATTCAGGATGATATCAGGATTTAATACCCTAATTGCTATCTAACAAGGGATGTTTTTGCAGTTACCTCAGTGTTTGCAAGGCTGTGACTCATGAACAAATTACTTTCATGGTTGGGTTACATTTACACAAGCCAGCGTGTGAATTTTACATGCAGATCAACAAGATGGGACAGATTTAGGTGTGGGCATATTTATATAAAGGATTTGAATATGGGCATGGAAGAGCAGAAAGCAAAATATCTGCATTGGTACATTTGCACTTCATGCAGAAATTGCTCACAATCATATTGATGAAACTTTAAAGAGACTAATTTCCAACATGACATTAAGTAGGATTTTGGCAAAGAATTTGCAGTAGAAGAACCTGAAAGCCAGTGACATCCCAAATCCTTAACTAAATATGGATTGATGCCACATGTCAATCCTCCACTTACACCAAATGATGTGGACCTCATCCCAAAGATGGCAACCGGCCATGTTAGCCTCTCCAGTAGAATACACAATACCACTGAACTTCAGTGGCTAAAGGGAAACTACATGCATGCAGCTCAAATAGGAATAAAACACAGCACACTTTGTAGTGTCTCCTAATAATACGACATGTCTGCAAAATCTGGCATACGGATGTAACTCACAGGAGGGATGTGGCACTTAATTTCATACCAAAAATTCATTGCTTACAAGGTGAGAGGTGGACACGGAACTTTGGTTACTGGGAAAGAAAGTATTGCTTAAAGGATATACAGACAATGAAGCATCTTAACTAAGAACATTTAGAAGAGGAGATTAGGCAAAGGTTTAGTCAAGTTATCACAGGAAATGTCTACCTCAGACTTTCTTGCATCTCCCCAGTGTTTGCTCAATTTTTTTCAGCAAGGTCATCTTTAAGAGGAAAAGGAGATCAACAGCTATGTCATAAATAAGAGAAAAAGGATTATTTAAGATCAGAAATCACCCATGTCAGTGCAAATTTAGATATTAAGACTATAATTTGTACCATGCACCATTTTTAAGGGACACCACTATTTTTTCGCTCCTGGTAAATGCTTCACATTTCATGTCAGAAATAGCTTGTAAACTAAAGAAAAATGGAAGCATCCAAGAGTTTACCTTGTGTTTCGTCTTCCATATTATGACAAAAAGGTTGACACTGTGAGATCTGTTTCTACTGAGTATCTTAAGAAACACGGCTTATGACTGTGGTTGCAAGAAGAAACACAAGTACTCCTTATGATTTCCAAGGAATGGGTATGTAGATGAGGAGAGATTTAAAAATCATTTCTTCTGCAACAGAGAAACAAAAACAACAATCCACCCCACATTTCTCAATGTATAGCTTGTCTTTTGTGTCATTTTCCAATTTGAAAAATTTGGTTTTGGATGTAATTTTGTGTAATTTTTGTAGTTTTGACAGAATTGGAAAAAACCCACCACACATTCCAAGTAATTTTAGTAGGTCTCTAAACTAAACTGTTTGTCACCAACCGAAACATTGTTCCTTGCCTAAGGTTCTCTGCTAGATGTTCCAAACTGACACTCTTTTGTTCAAGATCTGAATTTCAACATTCACTTCAACATTCACTTTCCGAAGTTCATTGTTGTATATCTTTTCATGGCTTCTGGAAAAGAGCAATGATGTTTCCATGGTCTTTCAGAGGGCTTTTCCTGTTTCTGTTGACTTAAATTGCATTTGTAAGGAGTTAAAACATTAAGGCAAAATCATGGAAACAACTGCATTAAATCTGAATGGAATGTGACAGAATACATTTTCATGTCAGTTTTTTTTCTTCTTTTTCTACAGTGCTGGCTCCATAGGATGACTGACAGGGTCTAGACCAATCTAGACAAGCAAGACAACGGTAAAGTAATATGCGACTCTAGCAATGTTGCAGTTAAGTTAGTTGTCATGTAATCTTGTACATAATCCAGATATCAAAAATAATAAAATTTCTCTGATCAGTCTTCTAAAAGTTACAGCAATGCATGAGCAAGAGAAACTTTCTGGGTCAGACAGTCCAGTGCCTTGCTGTTGTAAGCACTACATCACATAATCTCTTTCATTAAGTTAATACATCCCTTACAGTGCAGATGTTCCTGTTGGGAAGGATATAGTAAAGTATATGCAGGCTTTGTACACTTTCTTTCTTTAAAATGAGTGGTTCTCAACCAACACAGTAGCACATAGGCATGGAGAAGACTTCTTTAGTAAAATAATGACATGCTGATAAACTTTAATCAGAGGAAGTCATCAATGTCTGAAATAAAACTCAGTGCCTATTTTGTCTGCATATTTTCTCTAAAAATCCTTGCTAATTCAGAGGGGAATTGTTTGCGGGGGGAGATTAGTTTCACCAAAACTTCTGAAAACAAAAGGGGATCATAGTGCTTTAAAAAAGTGACGCCCTCAAATAAATTGGGCATCACTGAGCCAAAATGTCTCTACAGACATTTTTAACAGCCTTCTGTCTGTTTGTGGTATATTGTGAAATCACCTAATACATCTTCAGCTTGTTTAGGAGCCTTTTCCTTACCCAAGGCTTGATCAAGAGTGTTTTCTCTAATTCTGTAGGCAAAAACAACACGTGCTGGTCAGTACCAACCCTTTTGACTATCAAAGGAACACGAGTGACATTTTCAAAAGGAGTAGTAAGGAACTCTTGTCTGTAAATCAGTAGGAGCATGTGCACGTGTGTTTCTCTGTCCATGTGTATGCCAATGCATAAGACAGAAACAGAGAGAGGGGCAGAAAAGGAGAAGGGAGAGAGGATGAGAACTTCTAAAAGAGTATGAGCCAACATGTTCTGAAGGCTGAGAGTGGAAATAATGAATTCTGAAAACTGTTTTTTTAAGCTATGCTAACGGGCAAAGTGCTGATGTAGTTTTATCTGGGACTCTGTATGCTAATATCAGAATCTGCAAAGGTATTTTAATCTGGTCTTAATGGATAGCTGAGTTTTACAGTATCCGTTAATAATTTATGATACACAGAAATAGCCTGGAAAAAGAAAGTCCTATTAATGTACTCGTTTGGTTTGAAAAGAGTTACAAACAACACAAATCCCACTAAAGTGATTTATCTCCTTTCAGTAGAATTTAGACAACATAGTCTAGCCCTGTTGAGGATTGTGTTTCTGGCTGGTAAGTGCGTTTTACTCCAGCTCTTCAAGTACCAGGATATTTCTTCTTCCTGTTTGTCTCCATTACAGCAATCATATCAGACATGGATTTGCCATTATTTGTAAATCACGAAGGAGCCTTAGCTTAGGGCAGAAGTCTGGTTTGCTGAAATTTTAGACAGGCTTAAAGCAAGTGTGTTAGTGTAATAAAACATTTCTCATGAACTTATGAACCTGTAGCTCTTACAGATTTTTCTCTCATGGTTTACTGTATAAATGGTACGTGTACTTTCTTTACTAAGTATCTGTCAAAATGATGCATAGCTTTTGCATAAAATATATCTCCGGATGCATCCAAATATAAGATATGTCAAAGCAGGCAAGTAACATGCAAAAAAAAGGAGAAAATTCATCTACACGCTTTAAATAGCATTTCTGAATGCCATTTATCCACCTTTTTAATGAAATAAAACACCGTCATTTAGTCCAAGGCCTCTATCATCAATGAAAATCGTATAAATTCACTATCTTTTGAGCAGCAAATTTTTTCAGTCACTCCAAGTAGGTTGCAATAAAGTCTTTGTTGCACTCCATCATGGAGTTTTCAGTGTGCTACATTTTTGACAGAAAAGCAATTTTAGAAATTGCAAAGAAATTCAAGTAAATGATGACTTTTCTTTAACACAACTTCCAGGCTTTAATGTTAGGTTCCCAAATGACATGAACACAATTGTAGAGGACTCAGAAAAGAAATTTTTAATCAATACTTTTAAAAATTTGTTGGAAGAGGCCTCAGTTCAGCAAAATGCTGAAACAGTTATTAAGTATCATTAAAGTAGACAGGATATAAACATGAGCTTAAGTGGTTTGCTAAGGAGGTAGCTTCTGATCTGGGTCATTAATAAAGACGTAGTTCTTTAAATAATAATATTGTGAATTTAAAGTTCAGTATCCTGAAAAAAAACCATAAGCTTTTTGGTAGGACAAAGAACTTTCTCTGCTAAAGCAAGATCTTTTTTTTTCCTCAGGGTTAATAGTATGATAATGGATTAAAACATTCTTACAAATAGATTGAAAAAAAAATAATCTTAGAAATTCCTTAAAGGGTTTTTAAGAAAATAGTAATCTTCATCTTTCTGTTGGTCTAAACCCTTAAAAATACCAGTCTTGGTACAAAGATAGCTTGGTTTTGTAGGAAGGACATGAGAACAGTGACCATATGTTTCTAAAGACATTTTAAAATGCCCTAAAGACATTTTGAAATGCCTTAAGCACATTATATAAACAAAATACTTGGTGGAAAAGATTTCTATTGTCATTTTTGTAGAATGCTGCGCCTAACTCATTCGTGAGTGATGTGACCATCTGAAACTCATTCTGTCTTTGCTTCAATATTTTCTCCTTCCAAATCCAATATCCTTTAGTTCCCCATTTCTGACCTTTCCCCTTCCTGTCTCCACCTTTGAAAGACAACTGTCACTGGCCGAAACAGCATTTCTTGTGACATATCCTTATCTCAGTGTTTGCAGCCTAAGCATAATAAACCTAATGTATCTTTTAGGTGCTAAAACTGCTCAGGACCCATGTGCCTAGTATGTGTTAGACTTCTGGAGGCTTTGTAGGTCAACCCTGAACAAGAAGTGCCACGTTTTTCCAGATGTTCCATGCTACTACTCTTGTTGGATTGAAAGCAACCTGGAAATCTGGAAAAATGAGTCAATTCTACTGGGAGAACATTTTTGCCCGGAGAAAGAAAACATGTCCTGGTACAAACAGACATAGGGTACTATCTCCTGGTGTGAGGGAGAATACAGAGTGGGCTAGAGCTTCCTATGCCAACTTGCTTCCTATCTCACTTTTTGATAAACACAGTCCCATGCCAATAGGAAACCGTATTGTATTAGGAAAAGAAAAAGAAAGATAAAAATATAAAACTAAAACTAAAACTAAAAATAAGCAGAAGAACAAGAAAAGGGAAAAAGAAAAGGAAAAGGAAAAGAAAAGGAAATAAAAGAAAAAGAAAAAAAAAGAAAAAAGAAAAAAGAAAAGAAAAAAGAAAAAAGAAAAAAAGAAAATACAAAGAAAAAGAAAATAAAAATAAAAATAAAAGGAGGAAAAGGAAAAGGAAAAGGAAAAGGAAAAGGAAAAGGAAAAGGAAAAGGAAAAGGAAAAGGAAAAGGAAAAGGAAAAGGAAAAGGAAAAGGAAAAGGAAAAGGAAAAGGAAAAGGAAAAGGAAAAGGAAAAGGAAAAGGAAAAGGAAAAGGAATAGGAATGGAAAAGGAGAAGGAGGTCTTCCTCTCTAACAGTGTGTGCTAAGTGCACTAAAGTTAAGAATGTTCTTCTTGTAAGACCAATTTAAGAAGCAGCTAAGCCAGAGTCACTGTTCTTACTTCCTTGTTCTTGAGTTTCTGTTAGTTTATTCCCCCTTTCACTAGGTGACAGAAGAATCAGATGGCCCCTGCCTTAGGTACTTTCAGTGTTGTTATCTCTGTAGTCAGAGACTTTTGTATTTACACATGCTTAAGGGCGCACCCTTCAAAGCTGTCTAATCTGCTTCTGCAGAGCATGGCTACATTTCTTCCTGACCATATCTGCAGAGTTTAAAATTGCAGGATGGGTTTAGAGGAGGTGTAACTACCTATACATTATTTTAGGCACCTCTTATCTTTTAAATGACTATCAATAAATCCCAGACTCATTAAGTGCCATGTCAGCTTTTCATAACTGTACACAAGATGAGGGGGGAGGAACAAATGATACTTTCTACCTCTTGGTAGAGAAATATCAAGAGATTCAGCACACTGCTCACTGCCAGGATAACTGCCTCAACTATCACTCTTTGCTTAAGTCTTATATGTACCATGTAACTATTAACACTCTTTGCTACGAGAATGGAAGGCCCTGACAGAAAGTCAAGTGGCAAGACTCTGTCATGGCACTTCTTCAGGCAGCAGGTGGAGGGACAAGATGCCAGGTACCATTCTGTAGTTTATGCTTCTACTCTCTGCTCCTATGGATACAACAATTTTCTGTTCAACAGATCAGATATCCTGCAGCGTAAGTCCCGCAGAACTACTTTACTGGTATTTCTTGGCTCTTAAGAGCAATAGGAATCCTTGGAGAATTCTTTCTTTAATATGTCAGCATGTAGCTGACTTTCGCATGGGGAATACTTAGAGAGGAAGGAAATATCTAGTCAATGCTCTACTGGCTTTCACATCTGGCAGCAACCATTTAGCTCTGAGGCAACTCAGTAGATAGATAGCAAAGAAAAACGCTAGGGCTGGGATTCAGCTGTTGGTGGTAGTCAGCTAATTGCATCTAGATGTTGGTGAAGGAGATATCCAAATTCAGTTAGAGTCAGTGGAGACCTAGAATATTTATCAGTGGAGTCTCAAGTGCTATACAGCTGATCACTATACATGTTTATTTGCACTTGAGTCCTTCTCAGACTTCTTTGCAGGTACCAAACAAGGGCATAAGTTGGCTGTGTGCCACAGGCAAAGTGATGTTCGAGATGTCCTAGGATATCAGAGATGTCCTTGTGAGACTGATAGATGAGAGATCTGATGCATGAGCATCAAACGACGTTTGACATGAAAAGTGCATGTCATGGCTAGCCTTACAGACTGACGTTTCTACTAATGCAACTTTTCAGTGCAGCAGGCTGAGAGACAATACTGGCTGAGAGGCAGGCAGCAGAACCAGCAGAAGGGGCAGGGATGATGGTGGCAGAGAGCTCTGCGTGCAACAACCAGCTGTAGAACCGAGCCTGTGACTGCTCAGTGCAATCCCTTCTGGGAAAGGCCTGCTATCATGGGACCTCCTTAGGAGCAGGGCCTTGTCTTTTCCAAAGGTTCTGGTGTTAATAGCTTTCTAACACATTAACCAGATCTTAATGCTAAACAATTATGCACGACAAGTATGTGCAATAATAATCATTATTTGATGGTAAAATCCTGGTAGCTGGAAAGGACCATTCTGTTTCTAAACAGACAAAGCGTCTGTAGTACCTGTAGTGCCCATAGTGTCTGTAGTGTCTGCAGTGTCTGTCGTGTGTGGTTGTAGCTGTGATGATCTAAGGATATTGGCAAGGCGGAGTTTGGAGGTAATGGTAATGTCTTTTATTAGACTAGCTTTGCCTTGCTTAAATAGATAAATAACCTTTTCAAGGTTAGAGATTGCTGCAGAAACATAAGAATTTCCATCTATAAAGCCCTAAACTTTTAGGATCACAAGAAAAACAAGGGCTCAGAGATGACCTGCCCACCTGAGGCCTCTGTTCTAAGCAACACCCAGAGCTGTGCCTGTTATTGACAAGTCGACTGAACGTAGTTTGGACCTTTTCTCCTTTAATTGAACCAGATTCAGAAGGCTGGTTGGCTGAAAACAAAGTCTTCCATGCTGAGGGTGATGTGTACTGCAGTACACATGGGAAGTTGTCTTTTTTTCTTTTTTTTTTTTCCTTTTTTTCTGTTAGTGCTTGTACTGAATGACTGCAAGGATTGTCTCTTGTTCTTTCAAAAGCAAGTCATTCATTAGGATGCTTTACCTTTACTAAAAGACATGTTTTCAACTTTGGCATGGCCACTGGCCAGAAAAGCAATTTCCTTTTTTTTTGCCTTCAAAAAAAGAGGTTGGAAACCATCAGCCTGTATCAGGAAGAAGGATTTCAGTTTTAAAGGTGAAATAACATTCGCTCCTTTTACATGATAAATGGAAGAAATAGGATACACTAATGAAAGGGAGAGGACATAGCAATTAAAAATACCGGGAGAGGGTGGTACACAAGTCTATCCTCATGTTATCTTAAAGTAAATTAGCATGAGAGGTTAAAGAAGCCAGACTTCTTTTACTTCATAAATTACTCAGCTTTCAGTACAGGTTTTACAAGAGCACATATTACTTACCTGAACAACTGATAGTGTGGTATTTATCACATGCTGCCTCCATTTGTAAGGTCATAAATTCCCTTACTGTGGTTGCCTGTAACTTGTTTTAGTGCTAAGTGTAGCAGTAAAATGCTAGAAGAAAATCTATAGATTCAGCTTATAATACGTGACTCTGTATTTTATCGTATCTTGAAGGAAGTGAGAGATAAGGCTGAGGTTGCCTAAAACGAGCAGATATAGGAATAATTGCTACTTAGTGTCTTAACTGTCATTTATACATTGATTCCTGGCATTTTAATAGATGAGGAAAGAAAGCTTTTGCTTCCTACATTAAACCAAGGTACTTCAGCTTGGTATCACCCCTGAAACTGCTGTCCCTTGAAACTTAAACACATAAATCAATAAAAATATATAATGTCACACTACACAATGTACATATATTAAGACATATTGTATTTACAGCATATATTTTATATATAAGTTATAAAAAAATAAGTTACTGTACTGTTTTCGCATATGTACTGTAGGTAAGATGCTGTTTTGACATTGTTTTCATTCCAAACAGGAATCAGGTTTTTAAATTGCAAATCTTTTAGGGTGGAAACTTAGCTTTGGCTTTCTTATATGTGAAGTTAGTCACACTGTCTGAATCACTGGTTATACACCAACATAAAACGGGCCTTCAAAAACAACATCCTACACTTCTATATGATCTATTGAAGAGACGTGCTTGCATAAGAAAATCTTTACCTGTGTGAGCAATCAATATCCATCTCACCCAAATGCATAATAATGCAAGAAAAGGGTTTCTTACCACAGGCCATAGAGCCAATATCTGCCTTTCAATATTTGTTAGACTCCTCACTGTAGCCCTGAGCAGCTGAGACCTCTGCATGTGACCTGTGTGCCCCTTCTGCATTCACCCACCGGAAGTAGGAGGGAATATACTTTTGTGGTTTTGTCAAAGATTCTATGTGATTCTACAATTTGCATCTTTCTCATTTGTCTATCCTATCTGATAGGACAAATGAATTTAAAATAGACAGCAAAAAAATCAATTTGAGAGGAAACAAGTCAAATACATCCTGGTAGTTAGACAACTTTATCAGAAAGGAGTGATGGTCTATTTATATTAAGATACGGGCACATTACAAATTAAGGTAAACTTGAAAATCAGTAGTAGAGAAACCCAGAATTGCTGCCACTTTGCTCTCAAGGAGGCAGTCATCTCTAGGTGAAAAGGGTGATTTTCTCACACTTCCCCAGTTTTGAATGAACAGCCTGCTCACTTCGTTCTTTCTGAAGAGTGCAGACAGACTACTCTGCTATGCCTGCATACCGCAATGCAGTTTGCTTTAGGTTAATACTTAGACTATTTCCCTTTTGTGACTTACTTGTTTCAGTGTTCTTGACCTGAGATGAGAACATCTAGAAAGCTCATCTGAAGTAAGTATAGTAGAATGATGAATACCTCACTAGAGGCATATTTTACAGAATAACTAATTTTTAGATGTATGCAAGCCCAAAGGGAAATACCATGTGGCAATGGAGGATGTAGCACTATCAGATGCCATTTTTTTTCCTGCCCTTTGATGCAGGTTCACTTCACCTCTTCTGTCTCACATTATATGCAGGTATTTGGAAAGAAGATTATAGACTCGTAGAGTGGTTTAGGTTGGAAGGGACCTTGAAGATCATCTAATTCTAACCCCCCTGCCATGGGCAGGGACACCTTCCACTAGATCAGTTTACTCAAAGCCCCATCCAGCCTGGCCTTGAACACTTCCAGGGATGGGGTTGTTGAAATTCATGAAGTTGGCATGGCCCCATTTCTCAAGCCTGTCCAGGTCCCTCTGGACGGACTCCCTTCCCTCCAGCATGTCAACCGCACCACACAGCTTGGTGTCATCAGCATATTTGCTGAGGGTGCACTCAATCCTACTGTCCATGTCACCAAAAAAGATGTTAAACAGTACCGGTCCCAGTATCGTCACCTGAGGAACACCACTTGTCACTGGTTTCCACTTGGACATGGGGCCATTGACTGCAACCCTTTGAGTGAGGCCATCAAGCCAATTACTTATCCATAGAGTGGTCCATCCATCAAATCCATGTCTCTCTAACTTAGAGACTATGAGGACTTTGTGTCCAACAAAATTATGTTTTCTTTACAGATGTCTGTAAAAGTTGCTCTTTTGAGGCATCATGAGATGTCTGGAAATAGTTTTGGTATTGATGCCTTAATATCTTTCTCAGATGCAGAATCAGATTGCAGCATTATTCGAAATCAAGCTGTACTGTGTTGTGATTTGTATTTCCCTAATAGGTATGACATCTGCTTGAAGACTCCTGGAGCATGGTTAATAATACTGCTGGCAGGTTTTGCTCTTTTCTGCATTTTGCAGATGTTATATTCAGTGGTGCTTAGTTTTACGCCTCTCCTGAGGCTCTCAGGAAAAATCTGTGGTGGTGTGTGCATGTTATATATTATGTGCTACAGAACTGAGATGAAGAAGACTTTATCATGCCTTTCTCAGCACTACCACATCTGTCCTTTGTGACCATAGGCATATCACTTAGGAGGTTTTCAAACCTACACGTCATTATATATGGAGAATCAGATTCTTCTACTGATAGCCATGTAGAGTTGCTAAAATTTATTCAAATTTAATGAAATGTTTTTGTGCATTACGATGCATACGTACCAAAAAAACAAACCACAAATCCTAATCAAAATTGAGCAGTTTACAAGTGAAGTAGACTGCCACCATAACCATCCCGTTCTACTCATGGATTTAGAGCAGAACTAATCCTGTATGTCAGATAAGGAAGCTAAGGCAGGAAAATAAATTATTTCCTCAGGGTTACAGAGAGGTGTGTCAAAATCAAGATTCAAAACCAGAAGGTCTTTTGAATAAGATTCATGAAAATTTAGCTATCTACATAGCTTGTGTCTTATCTATTTATGGCTCAATTCAGGGACCTAAATTCAGGCATCTAGTGATGTTTGAGACAACTTAGGGTATCTTGGGCCTGCTCCCATGCCTGGGAGATATGACACAGGACCTGGGGGATACCCAAGCCCTTCTGATGCAGCACCTGAAGGGCAGCATGATAGTCTAAGGTATCTCAAAAGACATTTTATACCTATGCTTAGGCAGCTGTATCGAGTCTTTACACTTCCTTTCTGTTTGGTGCCATTAATAACATTTGAATAGTAGATCCCCAGTTTATTTTCTGGCAGAAGACAGAGAAATATCTTAAAACAACTCCAGTGACATAAGCAATGCCAAGGTCACAGTAATCCTGCAATTTTGGATTTATTTGGATTTCTAAGAAGAAAATCGAAGGACCTGTTACCAGGGCTTCATAACCTGCATCAGTGCACATCTGTCTGGGCACAGATGAGCCCTGGATGAGCCCTGGTCCCCTGATTGTGTATACTGCACTGCTCTCCCTCATGAAATGCAAGTTTCTGTTTATTTTCATGGTCACACAGGGACAAGTAAGGAAGGGGGGATTTGATGTGCACTTGACTGTTGTACCAGCATGAAGCTGGTATTTGGTTTCCATAAGCATCTCAGGCTAGCATGGGAAAATCTTGCCTGGATGTTGTGATACAGATACAGCTACAACTAATTGAAGAAATCAGCCTTTACATAGCATGTGGCAATCTTTGAACCAATCCGACACAATTTATGCTTACTGTATTTTCTGCAATGTCTTCAAAACCAGAAGAAGGCACTAGGGACTTATTTTAAAGGAGAGAAACAGAGAGAAATGGTACAAATGTTGAAATTTCTAGGAAACTGAAATTATAACTTTGTAAACCTCACAGTTTGAGTCTGCTGTGAAGAAGGCAAGGCTTTTCAACTTAACAATATAAGGCAAAAACATATTAACACAAGACTATCCACACTGGGTCAAACTAAAGATTCATCCTGCTGTTAATTGTGAGAGACATCAGACACCTGGGCAATAAAATGAAAACCAACCAAGTAAATATACCCTGCAATATATTCCCTGTCTAAACCAATCTAGGGTTTTGCAGATAGATGTCTTTCATAACATGAACTAAATACTTCAAAAGGAAAACCACACAGAAGTGGACGGAGGTGTTGTCTTTGTTTTTAATAGATCTTGATGGATTCCTCCTCCCTCCGTATTTTCTAATTGCTATTTGAATCATGTGGGAAGGAGATCAACATGAAAAATACATCTTTTTCAAAGAATAATTTCCTTTTTGTTTATTCTGAACCTAAGTTTTGTAGTCCTGATGTCACTTGGGAAGTGCTCTTCAGGGTACTTATAGCACTGTTAATGAAAGAGATTTCAGTGTAATCATTAACAAGTGGTTAACCTAAACTCATTTTACGTAGGGGACTGAAAAGTCTCTGTATAGAAATAGTAGTTGGTATCTACGGAGCCTGAGCTTTTGCTAGGAACAGAGAGGTGAAAGGCTCTTTATTACTCTTCTCACTATCAGTCTCCTGCACCACACAGTCCTCCGGGATGCAGGATTTAAATGTTCAGTAAAATGATTTGCACTAATACGACAAAACTTTTCATGGTGAAAGCCCAGCTGGAGAGTTGCACCTTTTATAGGAGTCTAACACTGTGTTATTACTAGCATCCTGAAAGTAATTTGTGACAATAAGGAAAGAAATAGGGACTATCAATCAGACTGTCAGTTCCTGTTTCAACCAGAACACATTCAAACAACATATTGTAAACCCAGATCTTTCAGTGTGCCAGTGTAAGAAACTTTTTCTTGCTGATTTGCAGCCTCAGGAGGAAGAATACTTGCTAGATGCTGGTGGTGCTCCTTATTTAATTCAGTGTAAATTCATAAAATAAATTACCCAGATAATTGACTGTGTCCTCAGTCCATGTGCACCCAGGCTGTATTTTTCCCATAGATGCAAAACAGATTTACAGCTTAAAAGTAAGTGCAGCGGTAAAGGAATATTGCCAGTAATAGGCTTGTGCCAAGTTTTATGACCAACTACAATAAAAAAGGGGTTCAGCCACTTTGAAAAATGAGATCTGTCAGATCCTACTCACTGTTTCCTAGATCCTGATGGAAAATTCAAGACCTACATAAAGAGAATATGTTTATTTCTTTCATTCAAAATAGACTACATGTAGTATTAGTAAGATTTCAAAAGAGTAATGCTAGAAAACCCAACCTTAATGCTGAGATAAAAATCAGGTTAAATAGTTCTCAAATTTTATTTTGCATCCTGTGAGTTAGTGTTCTCAGCTGAACTAAGCGGTCAATGTAGTTCAACATTTTACAATTCAGCACATAGTTCTGTAAAGGAGTGATTATAATAATGATGTTGTAATGTAAAAATATTATAAATGGTATTAAGGCATTAAGTAAAATTGTATCTGTCATAAAAATAAAACTAGCAGAGAGACAACTATGAGAAAAGTATCATATCAGTAGCATAAATGAATGTTTTGGTCTAAGCATAGGCAGGGAGGAGAGGTTCATTTGACAAAGTAATATTTTTTAATATAAAGACACAGATAGATGTAAAAACCAAGCAAGTTTCTAAGTATGTTTTCGTAACTATGCCAATTGGACCTAATAGTGTAAAAAAAGGCAAACAGGTACAGTGTTTTCTGAAGCACTATCTCGATTTATTTTATCTGCTTTATAAAATGCGGTGAATGCACCCAGCCAAACAAAGCTATTGCTAGACAGGGATGGCTTGGTAGCCCCTGAGGGGGACCTGCCCTCTGGGGGATGGAATGCATCCCAGTGCCTCCCAGAGCAGGGCAGCCATACCCGGCCACAGAGAAACCTGCTGGGCAGGGTGAGCACTGGTTTTTCTGGTTTTTGTTCAAACAGGCACTGTAGGACCTCCAACTCATTCCACCCGGTGATTTTGCATAATTTCAAAGGCCTATTTAAATAACGCTCCAGCCTTTCGAAGCTTCCCCCCAGATAGGATGCATTTCCAAGAGGGCAATTTTGTGCCACTAGTGGTCAGACTTTCATAGGAGTGTGGTACCTGGCATTTTGCACTCTTTGAATAACCTGCTTTTCTACTCTAATGCCAAATAGGTTAGGTGTCTAAAAAATCTGAATCTGAAACCAGGCAGTTATTTCTTCAGGAAATTTGGACTGAGGCATCCAAAATTTAAAAATAATAAATAAAAGTTTGAAAAACTACTTTAAATTCTATGAAGAACATTGGAAATGTGCATAATGTTGTCAAAGCTCTTTGTAAGGCATGACAGGGGAAAGAAGTTTTCATCGTTTCCATCTTCAACCTACAGTGTATCATGAGAATTTTTTTTTCCTTGCCATATTGAGAATCTTCCATTCTGCTGTATTGTATCTCAGGATTAGTCATGTCACATTACATTCCTACTTTCTACATTTATTTTACCAGTTTGTATAGAGTATGACAGATCTTATTGTGTTTGGCAGGATTAATTTTGTTGATGAGTAGCTCTGCAAGTCTTTGCTTGCAAAGTATGACAGTCCACATGCATATTCTTAGCTCTCACTCCATTTATTAGTTTAATTATACATGTTGTTTTATCATTCTGAGGAATTTTTGTGTATTTTAATTAAGGTGTAGATGTCTAAGCACATTTCAGGGGGTCCTGAAAAAGAATGCTCTGAAATTTCCCTGAATTTTGAAGAGATAGCATGCATAAACTTTTAAAAACTTTTTCTTTTCCAAGCAAGATTTTACTTGTGAAAATACAAGCTACTGTTGTAGAGACTGCTTAAATTATGGTCATTTGAAATTGTTACGATTGTTTTGTTTCGGCCACTTTCATGATCTTCTCTTAGCAATTGATAAATAGTCATGTGAAAAAATTGTGTAAGTTGGAAGATCTGGAAAATGTTTATTCTTTTATATGTATACCTAGGCAATGCAAATAGTTTTACTTAAAATCATTCACTATTTGTTGATTTTATGTTTTAGAGATCTGTTATCTTCTCAGGGAACAGATACCATATTACATGATGTAGGCAGCTTAAAGGAACAAAGCAAATGTTTTGTGAATGCATAATCTAAAATTTATAAATTAATTATATATAAGACCTGATGTGTAGAGTCCTTTCTCATATATTGGTGACTGCACTACTGTCCCATTGTCTTTAATGGAATTTTGTACAGATCTAAGCACTAGCCAGGATGAACTGTCAATTCCAAGCAGTCCTTGATGTTGGGAAGAGGAGGTAAAAAGCACAGTGTTCTTATTCACTACAAATTGAACTAGAACTGTTGCATAGACAGCTGATTTTTGTTGGCTGAATGGACATTTTGTTTGTGTGGTGGATATGCTCTTTTGATCTTGGGTTTTGAAAAAATATAGACTGAAACGGAAAACAGTTAAATACCCAAAGAAAGTGGTGTATTTCCTTTACACACTGTTCTGGTCTTAGTTTATTACAGGAATCATTCTGAAATGAAAATAGGCTCTGCATCAGGCACTTATAATAAACTTTTAAAGGAACATCCTCACTGTCAGAATTAAAAGTATATAATTTTATTCGAATAATCTAATTTTCAAAACAGATTAGGCAAAATCTGAAACAATTGAGTCAATATGAAGTGAAATTTCTTCTGTGCTTGTGAGTCGAAGTATTCACTGATAATTCGTAAAAATAAGTATAGATTTGGAATAGTTATCTATGTCATCAACTTAGATAACAACCTTAGCAGCTCCTCAAACAGCTTCCAACAATATGTCAAAAGAATAATTACATTATCATGTGGGATTCGAGTCATCTGGGGAGGAAACCTTGAGATCTCATGAATTCACCAGTGCATCGCTCCAGGAATACCTGAAAGTTACAGAAACAAAAGTGTGCAAAGAGTAGAACTGACTTCATGTTAGATCTCATTAGCATGGATAATGGTGAATTAGTCACTGAATTATTAATTAATTTTTTTTAAACACAATTAATAAGAATCTGGTTCATATTTTGCAGTTAGCCAAAGAATGACCCAGACCAGTGATGAAAATACCTGGCTCTTTTGAAATCTAATTTTCCAAAGTTGAAAGCAACTGCTGAAAATATTGAAGGAAAAAAGCCCACTATAATGGGTTGTTTGTTAGATCCCATGACTTCAAAGTCCAATTTTATAATCACAAAAGGTAACTTATTTTATTGAAAGCTAGATTGAAAATGGACAGTGAAAAGGAAAAGTTAAAAAATTGGAGAGACCAACAGATAAAATAAAAGCAAAGCACTACAAACTGCAGCTAAGAATACAGACACTGGATAAAGGAAGCTAAACCTATAAAATTAAAAAAAAAAACCCACACACCTTATTTGTATAAAGAAATGAGAGGAATTATTTAAATTATTAGAAATAACCCTAGCTATGATATAGGTCCTGTATGAGCCAAAAATTATCTTAGCTATTCAGAAAAAGCAAGGATATTTAATAAATATCTGTTCTCAGTCACATAACAGTCAGATGTATTCAGTAAAAAATTCTGTTCTCTATTTGAAGTAGGAGAATTTGTTCATATCTTGCAATGCTAATGAAGTACATTCAATTTCATCAGTAGGTGGAGCAGACATTAAATGACAAAATTAAGAGTGAAATATTTTTAGATCCAGTAGATTGTGTAACTTGCAACCAAGAGTATTACAGGAACTGGCAGATGAGCTCTTTGAGACATTCATATTGATTTTAAAAAAGGCTTACAAAATGGGGGACTTTCCAGGATGCTGAAAAAACTAATGTTATTCTAATATTTGAAAAGAGAAAATTTATGACCCGCATAAGTATATCTTGATACTGATTCTAAGCAAGAGGCTTACGGGTGAAGCAACCACTGAAGAATTAAAGGATATTTGCATAATTAATTCCAGTCAACATACTTGAAGAACATAGATCATTTTTCAATGAGCATGTAGGCCTGCGTTTTCAGGTTGACTCTTCTGACAAATTTATGCTTGTACTGTATTTGACTTTGTCTCATATAACATCTGAAAAATTGCAATATTGGAAAATCAGGAGAGACGATATTAGCCACACTGAACTCTGGTCAACAGATTACAAAATGTATCTGTAAGCGGGAATGTAAATATTCCTAATATGTTGTCACAGAGATCTGAGTTCAATGTCAATTGATGCTGGCAAATTAAGATTAAGATTAAGATTTAGGATCTTAAACAAAGTGCAGAATCATTTTGGCAAATGTTGTAGATCGTAAAAAAAAAAAGCTGTTGGAAAGGCAAATAATCTCAGTGACAGATTGCTAATAAAGAACAACCTGGGATGCTTGGTAACAAAGGGTCACTTAAACTATGTAGTTTAAGCTGACTGAGAGAGCATGTACTTATGAACTAAGAATGCATGGGTGGAAAAGGTGGTTAAAGTCACATGGAAAATAATACTTCAGTGCAGTGGTAGCTTTTAAGTTGGTAGGGATGTCAGCAGAAAAACGTGTGTGTCTGTGGTGTGTGTGTGTGCACATGCACATATAACACAATGGAAGATTAAGAGAATAATATTATACAAAACAAGAACAATATAAGTTAAGTATGATGAAGAAAATACTAACAAGATGAGACTATTTAGTGCTATCTATTAGCAAACAGAAAATTGTTCATTGCCTTGTAGAGGACGCTGTAACATTTTTCTTTGAACATTTCCCTCTGTATCCACCCATCCCAAGTTGTCATATGCTTGTCACTGTGAGCTTAAGGAGGCCTAGCAAGATGCCCACTGAAAGCTACTCCGCGAATGCAGGTGAACTCTGTAGCATTTTTATTAAACTTGTTTTTCAACAACAGAATCTATCTTTTTCAGCTTTGTTATGAAAAGGAGAGATGAAACAAAGTTAAACAATCAAATGTAACCACTCTGCTAGAAGTGAAATCAAAGGATAGGCAGTGTGTTGGGACCTCCTGTGCTTCTCCTATGCATCACTTTTGTGTTAAGCCCATGTTCCCACAAATCAGTTTCTGTAAGACTGGGGACAGCCAGGGAAAACCTCACTGGGAGCTATCATGGAAGTACAGTGCAGTTCCTATTCTGTTGTATGTTCATTTCCTGGTTTGTTGTGGTGCTGGGTTTGGTGCTAGCATTTATGCCAAATGAGCTTGGCTCAAGAGAGAAAAAAAAAGCATGAACACCCCCACCCACCCACCCAAACCAAAACAAAAAGCCAGAAAGATTTTATCAAAGATTGTACAGTTCTGGAGGGGATGGACCCCAATGTCCTCAGGGTAAGAGCTGTCCATGCTTCAGTGTCATGACAAGTGTCAGCTGAACATCGGTTCTCCATGTTGTACTGTAGCTAGCAAGGCAAATGGACAGATATTCCACAGAACATTGTCTGGTACTTCTTCTGTGTATTGTAGTAATTCATCTGGAACAAACTGCAGTATTTCTTGTACCCTTACTTCAAGTAGAATGTTGAAAAATTTGGAAGAAATTTCAGAATAGCTCAATCCTGAGGTTGCACAATGGTCCTACAAACCTCTTTTCACAAGTGCCTTGCAAATATATTGTCTACTTTCACAAAATCCAACTGTTTTCTCTGCAAAAATTAAGAGGCTTTTCTTGTACATGCTCTGCACCATGTAGTCTCCATGTAGCTGAGACATATGTGGCTACAAGCACCTAATGTTGTTTTTCTTCCGTGTAAGCAGACTTCTCTAAACTTGTGAAGGAAGCAGATTTTTAAAAATTGTTTGGCAGGCATGTGCTAGAATTCACAGATGAAGAGGATGACCTTCAGCTTAGTTCATAAAGAGGACTACTGAAAGAAATAGAAATTTGTAAATTCATTCATTACCATGTGCCAGGGTGGGCAATAAGAAGTGTGCATGTCTATAGCATCTTGGACGTTTGGGGACCAAACCTGGTCTTGGATTGCAACTTCCCTGTCATCCACCCTGCCCACACACTGGTCTCACTTAAACTCCAGCCTGCAGCATGTCAACTGGCTCTCCAGTCAGGGGATTTCAGGCTTTGTGGGGTGGGAGACAGGAAAGGGGGAACAAGCTTCACCCTTGACCTTTGCCCCAAGCAGGCAGAATGGGTGCAGCTCACTCAAGCCACATGGGTGTGCAAACTTGACCTCGAACTCGAGTACAGCTATTAAAACCGTTTCTTTGCCCTAATTAGAACTGGCTAAATATTAAATATTTCACATTCATTCTTAACTATACCACATCCCATATTCTTCTTCTTTTCTCCTGACTAAACTGAGAAGTTGAAATTCTTCTTAAGTAACAGCTGCTCTCTGTAGCCCAGCTGGCGCTTTTATAATAAGGATGTTTGAAGAAAACCAGTAAGTTTGGGACTGACAGCCTTGCACGGATGTGTACTGGATCTACAAAGATCAAATCCATTTTCTGTACAGAGCTGAGGGTTTTTCTCAATCCAGATCTCTCTCTCTCTCAGGGGTAAATCCTTTGCCCTGGAAAGGAGTGAGTGTAGGAAACTCCACGAAGTAAAGCAGTTGGGACTCCTGCAAACTGCATCTCCTCCCTGGGACTGTCATGGGGAGAGGCAATCGAACTGACAATAAGAACGCAAAATATGCTTTTTCAAATATGTCAAGAAATGATGATTGTTACACAATAGAGAAGCCTATGGGAACCCAGGGGAAGAGCTGCATTTAGTCATGTCAACACAAGGGGCTGGATGGTCGCACAACATTTACTCCAAAATTTGGCTGGCCTTTCTTTGCACCTTCAGTTTCAGCCTCTCGTCCAACCCCCCTCTCACTCTTCTGTTATCCAGCAGAATCTGGAAAGAAATCATTAAACCGTATAGCCGTTCCAATAACAGCTGCTTGCGAGGCGGCCCTGGGAGTTCATGGCAATTCCTGTGCTGTGCAGGGCTGTTCAGTGCTCTCATGTGCGTCCCTGGCAGCTCCCTACTCCAATTGCTCCAGCATAAAGTTGTGTGCAGTCCCTGTAAGAAAGTGGGAAGAAATAAGAGTGGAAAAAGGGGGACAGCATGGCTAATTGTGTGAATGACCTGTGTGCAGGAAAGCTACTGCTTTTGATATGATGGGGCTTCTCCCATGTTTTCCTTTATCTTTCCGTTTGACATTTTGTTCTTGCTTGATTTTTCTCTCTTTTTCTTCATCTCTTTCTGTCTCCTTTCCTCTCTTTTCCACTGTGCTTGTATGTCTTCGCCACTTTTTATCTTCTCACTCTTTTCCTCTTATCATCCTACTTTTATTGAATCACATAAGTTCCTCTTGATTTTAGAAATATTTGTTCCATTTCTCTCCATTTCCTCACCTATTTCCCTCCTCTCTCTTTTCCCCACTTTTCTTCCTAATCTGCTTCTGTTTGTCCCTTCTCTGCCTGATTTTCCCTGCTCTCTTCTGTGCTGCCCCCTCCCCCCTCTCTCCAAATCCCCTCTCCATTATTCCCTATCTCTGGCTGCAGGTGCCTTGGCTGCAGGAATCTGAGACACTCCCAGCCTGTGGGGGGAAGCGCCTCATGTATCCCTCCCACCCTGCAAGTGAGGGGAGGAGGGTGCTGCGTGTGCAGGTCTTGGGACAATGGTTCCTGTCAACAGGATGTGGGAGTTTTATTTAAATGTGGGAATGTCCCATGAAAATTGGGACATCTGGCACCCTTACATTCCACGTCTGACTTCGGCTTCATCTGTTGCTGTTATGAGTGTCATAAACATGGGTAATTTCACAAGCCATAGGAGTCAGAGTACACAATAGATTGCATTGCAGATGGTATGCCTGCCCTTAAAAGGACTGGGTCTTGTAGAGTTACAGAGATTGCAGCTTGGCGTATGCTGGAAAGAAAAACATAGACTCAGGAATGACAGATTCCACCACTGTCATCATGTACAAGCACAAAAAGTTAAAAATATTGTGGTCATGCTTTACATCCCGATTTAAAATCAGAAAGTAAAGAAATCAAACTGTGCAAATTAAAAAGAAAATAGGCAGCATTGGTATAGGACCTAACATCCAGTGCTGGACTTCGGAGCACTCCATAGACTAAATTGTAGGTGCCTCATTTATGTCCCCAAAGTAGCAATTTCCCAATAATCCTTCTAGAATCAGTGAAGAGAATTAGACATCTTGACGAGACCATTCAGAGCACCTAGGCTGGTCTGCTCTTGCCAGGACCTTCAAGTGGTCTGTCTCTTCTATTCTGGGGTGGCTTTGCTTCTAACTCAAGCACCCCTCTCATATGGCTCAAGTTAGTCTTCCTCTTTCCTGCCATTTCAATATCTTATAATTCTGTATAGTTTCCTGTACATTTTTCCACAAAAAATAGGCAAACAGATATTTTGCTCTACATGTTTGCAGTTCTGGTCCTGTCCTTTACTTTGCAAGCATCACTGCAGTTCCCACTGTGTGAACATAGTGTGTGTTTTAGAGGTGGGTTGACTTGCAGGTAGTAGTCAAATTTTTGGCTCTAGTTATTTTGTGATTTGGGGTCACATCACCAATCAGATAGCCAGCAGAGGGAGTGCAAGTTAGCTCTCTTGGTGCCCATGGCTGTTGGTGTCCATGCAAAGAAATGGCTCTAATGTAAATAGCAAAGCATATTCATTTAAACAGGACCGATAACATGATAGAAACGAGTTGCCAGATGGATGAGACTAGTTGACGAGAGGAATGTTTTTTCTAAGCATTAAGAGGATCATATGCACAATGTCAGATGAAAAATAAACTGGCAAGAATTTAATTAATGTCATCTGCTTAATCCAGAAATCCTTTTTGGTTGTTGATTTAAATCAGATTCTTTTTCAGAAGTTCTTGGAAAAAAGCCTTTGCTACTTTCAAGACTGTACTCTGCAATCTGCCTCTGAAGTTACGGGTTAAGGGTGAGGGGGGAGAGGTGACAGAGGCTGCAAAGGAAAATAATTTTATTTGGGAACTGCATTCCTTTCCACAATTAATTCCCATCTCCTCTATGGGATAGAATTAGCTGCTTCACAGGAAGCCGTCTGCCTTTTTTTAGGCACGTGGAAGATGTGGCAAAGGTAAGATATCTGAAAAACCTGTGGACATCTCATATGACCCCTAACTGCATAGATTTTGTTGAGTATACAGAGTTTTAAATCCATTCAAGATGATTTAACAGCCTCAGTGACACTTTTGGGAGATAAGAACTGGATCGCTGTCAACTGACTGGAGTCATGGCAAGAACACACTACATCAGGTACCAGGTATTAAGCTTTGCCTTAGGGTTGATAATATCTGATTCTTTAATCACTTTACTGGACTATTTACTAGAACCCAAACTTGTCCCATTTTATCACTCTATCTGGCATTTCCTTTGAAACAGCACTGTGGGTCCAGTAACACACTGGGATGGGCATGAACACACTAGGTGATGGAAAGGTTAAAATCTGGAGAAAATGGAGCTCTAAGAAATCTACTGAAAAGCAGAGTATTTTAAAGATGAAACCATGTGGTTTTGATCCCACAGATGGGGAGAGTCAGTCACCAGGTCCATATGGTGGTTGGCCAAAGCCCTGCAAGCACAAGTCTATTTGAAACACTTTTACCGTAGATTGGAGAGATGTTGGACTTCTTTAGAAGGACAGAGATCTTCTGCAGACATGGACTCACATTTCTTATCAGATTTCCACGGAACTCAGGGTGACCATGACATGTGCAGACAAAATCTTTTATTTATTTCAAAGGAAGTAAGTTGCGACAAATTCTTCCTCTGTCTTGTTCTTGTTAGTGTCTGATACCTTTCTACAGAATGCTCAGGGAGGAAATATTTTTTTGTGCATCATCACTATGCAGTATTCTTCTGTTCCAACAAATTCAGTGGTATTATAGTTTCAGCGAGATTTATGCAATGAAATAGTACACTGAAGGAGCTAATCAGACTGCTCACAAAAGGGAACGCTCCGTCTGTTCCACACAGAGAACCAATGCAAACATATAACTCATACTGTGAAATATTATTCTAAGTTAGTGCTTTTCCAACTCTAGTATGCATAGAGCTGGCTGGTTACATTGTGCTATCTCTCCTTCGTGCTTTCAGCTGTTAAGTTGCATTAGTGACACTTTCCTAATACTTATTTTCCACATAAATAATTACTCTAGTGGCTACAGGGGGTTTCTGTGGATTATGCATGGAATGGTAAATGTCTACATGAGTCTGTGGTCCTCACTATGTTACTTATCCTTACCCTAGTGATTTTGAAAACTTATGTTTCATAGCACAAATAAATTAAATTATTATTCCCCTTTACTTTTCAATAATATGTAATTTTTAAAGACACTGCCGTATAGCACTATCTCCATCTTTCTCTTATCTCTCCATGCAAACTAAGATTTTGTAAAAGCAGAGTATTTTAGAAATCAAGACCTCCAAGATTAGTGACATTATTTTAGAGAATTCTAATCCAAATTTATACCCTTGAAAAATGTATCAGTATTTGGAAGAGAGACCCAATGTCCGCTCTCCCTTCCCAGATGTCATAAATGAATTGTGTAACAAGAGCTGCAGCACACAGTATTGAACTACACATCATCTGTTTCACATGTTTTAGAGCAACTCTTTCCCCCAATATTCGTGAATTTTATTGTGATTATGCAACATCCCCACTGAAAAAAGAAAAGAAGAAACCAACTCATTTTTTGCATGTGCTATGCTGTGACTAAAAAAAAACTTTGTGGAAGAAATTGCTAAATATTCATTTCAGCCAATGAAGCAAACATGCTCATTAATTTTCATCCTGAAAACATTAACATGGAAACAACTTTTGTGAAGGCACAATCAGATGTTTCAACCACATGTAATTTATATTTTTTCTCCAGCAGAGGAATAAAAATGGTCTATGGTGTGAATGTAATTTTGTGAATTCCCATTTCCTTGTTCAGTTGAAATCCCTCTTAAATCAGCTACTTGTATGTGATGTGACTAGAAAGTAAAGATGAACGCCAACAATCTTAAATTAATAAAGCAAGTAAAAGTTACACATGCCTTACTGAGTGATAGTAAAATTATTATTTTTTTTTTACCTCACATTCTGTCCTCTTGAAAGTCTGAGAGCAACAGTTAAGCTGCTTTTACGTTCACAGCATTTATTCTTTGATAAGGAAATGTCCTTAGCTGTTTTTGAGAAGTGGATCACTTATTTTTGGATCTTAAAAGCATTAAAAATTGCATGCCATCCTTATTTTGTCATCTGTCTTTGCTGACATTTTGTGGTTAGTTGAAAACAACATTTTCAATAAAAGCAAATGATCATTTTCTCTTGAATATGGAATATGAGAAGGGGAAAGGGAGGGAAAAGCCAATGAAAGGGCAAAGAAAGCTTAACATGGGCATAATGGCCAAACGATCTGTCCTGTCTTGCTGAGGCTTGAAAATCCAAGTTTTTATTACCAGCCTTGAAATATACTATTAATCAAACTCCACTGAAACTTTTGCAAACATATTTTTCAAACTAATATTGAGCAAAAGCTCCAAACCAGATCCTCTTTGTTGTTTCAGATGCTTTATTTTTTAAATCAAATATTAAAATGAACTCACTAAGAGAGATGTGAATGTGATATTACTGAGCCTGCCATGAAAAATCCAATCAAAGTTTAAAAAGATTGAAGGTGAATCCCTTTCATTTGAGGTAGACTTTTAATGTGTTAACTCCAGATGCTAACGTGCTGTACCGATGTTGAAAGCCTATGCTACTTATCACTTTAAAAATACTTAGTTACCTTACTGCATATTTAAAATTTGCATTAAAGTACATAAAGAAAGAATAATTCTTCATGCATATCCTTTTACCAGGCAGGAGAAATATGTAAGCACTTTTTGTATGTGCTTTTTGAAAAACAGACATAAACAGAAGTACTAGGTTACTGGTATTAGATATATCAGTTGAGTAATGCCAATTTCCTGTAGGTAGTCTCTTCTGATACAATAATTTCCACATGGCATGCGCTTAATTTAGGCTAGAAAGGTAATTTTAAAACAGTAGAATTATTTCTCTTGAATGAGTGATATCACTAAAAGCATTTAGAATTTTATGCAAATGCAACCAAAGGAATAGGATGCTTTTGTCTCCGTTTCTCTTATAGTTATGAAAATGCAAACTGTTGAGTGAGGCAACAGGTGTCTACTGCAAAGTTCAACAGAGTTTTCTGTGTTTTGCTTTGCTTTCAGGAATCAGTTGCAGGAGAGTGATCTAATCAATAGGCTACAGAGCCAGACTGCTCTTGCCTAATCCCCCTCTTACTCCATGTTTTTTCATTGCTGTCTGCAGAGATACACAGCTTCAGTTGAACAGGTGGATCACATCTCCCCTCCTGACCACTATATGGTTTTGCGTGTAGGGTGCCTACCAAATCAAGCCCTTGCAGGCTAAGGAGAGATTTGAATCCAGACCTTCTGCTTCCTGGGCAACAGCTTTCATCATAAAGTTATTGTAAAACCAGCAGGAACCACATCCTTTCCTGGCTATGTTTTGAAATCAGTACAATTCTTTAGGTAACTGTTGGCTGTGGTCATAGCACAGGGAGAGAACTGTGTCTTTTTAGTGGTAAAGACTTGCCTAGTTTGTAAATTCAAAGAGTTGAGTGGGCACTCAACTGTTTGGATCAACGAAGAACGTATCCTCTTTAGGTATGTGCAATAACAGGATACTTAGGCTTTGGAGTAAGTGCTTCTTGGGCACTGGGCCAAGGATTTTTGGAGGGACTTAGATGCCTGTATCCCATTGAAGTTGTACTGTATGAGCTACTGTGAAGTACTGGATTGTAGCTTTAACCACTTATGATGTGGAACATTTTATATGTTTGAAAAGACAAAGACTATCTTTACTTCAGGAGTAACCTGAAGCCTAGAGAGCTTCAGGAACCTCTCAGTAGATTTTCACAGAATCACAGAATCGTCAGGGTTGGAAGGGACCTCTGGAGATCATCTAGTCCAACCCCCCTGCCACAGCAGGGACACCTACAGCACGTTGCACAGGACGGCATCTAGGCGGGTTTTGAATGTCTCCAGTGTGGGAGACTCCACAGCCTCTCTGGGCAGCCTGTGCCAGTGCTCTGCCACCCTCAGAGGAAAGAAGTTCCTCCTCATGTTAAGATGGAACCTCCTGTGCTCAAGTTTGTGCCCGTTACCTCTAGTCCTATCACTGGGCACCACTGAAAAAAGACTCTTCTCATCTACCTGGCACCCTCCCCTTAAGTATTTATAAGTATTGATAAGATCCCCCCTGAGTCTGCTTTTTTCTAGACTAAAAGGGCCCAAGTCCCTGAGCCTTTCCTCATAAGAAAGATGTTCCAATCTCCTCATCATCTTTGTAGCCTTTTGCTGGACTCTCTCCAGCAGTTCCCTGTCCTTCTTGAACCGGGGAGCCCAGAACTGGACACAGTACTGCAGATGCGGCCTCACCAGGGCAGAGGAGAGGGGGAGGATGACCTCCCTCCACCTGCTGGTCACACTCTTCTTGATGCACCCCAGGATGCCATTGGCCTTCTTGGCCACCAGGGCACATTGCTGCCTCATGGTCATCCTGTTGTCCACCAGGACTCCCAGGTCCCTTTCCACACAGCTGCTCTCCAGGAGGTCAGCCCCCAACCTGTACTGATGCATGGGGTTATTCCTCCCCAGAAGTAGTACCCTACACTTGCCCTTGTTGAACTTCATCAGGTTTTTCTCTGCCCAACTCTCCAGCCTGTTCAGGTCGCGCTGTATGGCGGGCACAGCCTTCTGGTGTGTCAGCCACCCCTCCCACTTTTGTACCATCAACAAACTTGCTGATGGTACACTCTAACCCTTCATCCAGGTCATTGATGAATATATTGAACAGGACTGGACCCAGTACAGACCCCTGAGGGACACCACTTGTTACTGGCCTCCAACTAGACTCTGCACCACTAACCACAACCCTCTGAGCTCGATCTGTCAACCACTGTTCAATCCATCCCACTGTCCATTCATCTAACCCATACTTCCTAAGCTTGCCTGTGAGGATGATGTGGGAGACAATGTCGAAAGCCTTGCTGAAGTCACAGCAGACAACATCCACTGCCCTCCCCTCATCCACCCATCCAGTCACGCCATCATAGAAGGCTATCAGATTAGTCAGACATGACTTCCCCTTGGTGAATCCATGTTGACTACTTCTGATAACCTTCTTTTCCTCCAGATGCTTGGAGATGACAGCCAGAATGAGCTGTTCCATCATCTTTCCAGGGATGGAGGTGAGGCTGACTGGCCTGTAGTTTCCTGAGTCTTCCTTCTGTCCCTTTTTGAAGACTGGAGTGACATTGGCTTTCCTCCAGCCCTCAGGCACCTCCCCTGTTCTCCAGGACCTTTCAAATATGATGGAGAGCAGCCCAGCAATGACTTCCACTAGCTCCCTCAGCACTCGCGGGTGCATCCCATCAGGCCCCATGGACTTGTGGGTATCCAGTTTACTTAATTGTTCTCTAACTTGTTCCTCTTCAACCAAGGGAAAGTTTTCCTTTCTCCAGACTTTCTCTGTTACTTGCAAAGTCTGGGACTCCCGAGAGCTGGCCCGAGCAGTGAAGACAGAAGCAAAGTCATTCAGCAACTCTGCATTCTCCGCATCATCTGTCACCATGGCACCCGTCTCATTCAAGAGCGGGCCCACATTTTCCCTGGTTTTCCTTTTGCCTCGTATATGAAAAGCCTGAACTCAGGCCAGCTGTGCATCCCCTGCTCCCCTATGGAAAGTGGAGGCCCTTCAAAGAAGGCAGTTGTGAGTCATACCTTCATATTGCATGGGTGACATTGTCACCAATGCACCTAAAAGACACAGAGGGAATTGTATTAGGGACCACTCTATATATTTAAAGTTTGATTTGGGTTTTTTTTGAATGAACCATGAAGTTCTAATTATACTCCAACTTCCCCCCTCATCTCACTCTTTGTAAGTATAAGTGGGGTTAAATCACAGCTGCATGCTTATTGTTCCATGAATGCTTGAGCAGGTAATCCATGCGCAAGTGACCAATCCAATTGACCGCTACTTCACTATAGTGTAAATACAGCAATGAGACTATCTGTAGTCATTATTTGCCAGGACTTGTTCTTGGGCCTGATACTCTCCATCTAAAGAAGGAGTGAGGTGGAATTTCAATGCCTAAGCACAAAATTATAATCCTGAGGATCCTTACCTTGCTCTTCAATTTCAGAACTGCTGACTTCCAGATGTCTTTTTGTTTAGTATTTCTTTTTGAATCATCCTAGAAGCCTCACCAGGATATATTTTTTTTCCCCTTCTGTATATAATACACTGAAAGATGGAAATCTGGAGCAGATAAAATATCAATTCTGTGAAAGTTAAGGGGGGCGGGGGGGGCGCTGCATGATAAAAACCAGAAAACTTTGTTTTTTTTGTGTAGGATCTATTTGGGATTTTGTTATGCCTACTGTAAAACCACAATGATTTATGAGAAGAAGCATTTTAACTCTACAACAATAAGCTAAATGTTTCCCTGTGTGGGACAACGCAACACTTTCTCAGCTGGCTGAGTCTGCAGGGCCATCTACATTTATCACTCTCATAAAGTCCCCTGAATAAGTAAAAGCTCCCCTCACCCGCTCTCGCTTGTGACTTTTAAACAGGAAGGAAGTATCATTTTCTTCTCCCCTAGCACAAAGAGAGCTCTGAGCATCTAATTACAGTTTCTGTGAGCAAATGGAACCAGAAAAGCACTTCCCTGTAGCTAAAATGCCCAAGCAGAGCTCGCACTCACTCAGTTTTCCCAGACTAAGGTTGAAAATCTGGTCTCTAAATTATTCCATTGCTTTACAGAGGAAGTATTAATTACATGACTGCAAATGTAGATCAGGGTGGGATGTAATTACAGGGCCGGCTTTGTGTCTGTTGTCCAACAGAATTAGGCAGGAAGTGTTTGCGATGCCAGCAGTTTCAGGTGTTTTGCAGCCTATTATATTTGCCGGTTCTCACCAGGTCTCGCAGATGGATCAGGTGACTTTCTGCTGCCCGATTGTCTGGAAAATCCACAAAGCTGCTATTACTGCAGCCTGAAGGTTTTAGATTTTTAGAGGAGGAAAAGAAAGAAGTAAAAATCCATTCTGTGTTTTCACCCCTTGCCAAATTTTGCTCTCTTTCTTCCCTTCTTCAAAGACTTATTTTTTGTTTTGTTTTGTTTTCAAGTTTTCTAATTCTAATTCTCTATTTGCTGTGCATCTCCCCTGCCCTTCCGGCAACATCTTTCTTGCTAGAGGAAGCAAATGGTTGTATGTGCACAGGGAAGAGCCATCAGGCACATCAGCAGGGACAGAGTCCTCACTGGGGTGCCACGACTGGGGAGTGCACTGGGGCGTGCACTTGACTTCCAGTTTAGGCACAGTCTGGACTTTTTTTCTGGTTCTTGTGCCTTTCAGGAAAACACCTCCATTCTGCCTGTGCTCTGCAGGTGGTGGAAAGGAAATCAAATTTCTGTAAATTGCAATTGCTACTGTTCTCACCAGGCACAATTTTGGCCTGACCTGAATGAAGATGTCCCAAAAAAGTTCGTGATTGCAAGTTAGCTCAGGAGTCACCATAGACAGAGGCCATTCCTTGCGGGTGCCTTTGATGCGGATTCCCTGTGTGGGAGGGTTGGAGTTGAGTTGTATGGAGATAGACTGTTCTGTCCCAGTTGGGCTGGCTCCAAACAGATGGTCCTGGGCATAGTTAACTTATCCATACTGTCAATGGATTTGGATATTTAACATGAGCTGTACAGAGTGGTGAACACAAATGCAAATAATAGCAACAACTTCTGTTTTACCAAACAAGTAACTATCTGTGTTTAAATACGCTTTTATCAAGTCATTGGGATGACAGTTCATCAAGGAAACAGAATTTTAAGAGGCATTTCTGTCCTATTTGAACAATATTTGCTACTTAATAAAACCTGTATGTACTGACTGCTATGCAAGAACACTGTCCTCTGTTCTGTAGAAGTGTAAATGGAAACTATCTTAGCCACTGAACGCAGATAGAGCAGTGAAGACTTTAAGATCTTTTCACGTCTTCTTTTATATCAAACTGTGTGGTTAAAGATACTATCATTTTCCTCATCCCTGTGCTTCTGCTGTTGCATTCTCTCCAATTTGCCACTTCATGTGAACGTATAATCTCATCTGACCACGAACAACCAAACTGACCATGACTGCCTGTTGGTAAAGGGCAGGGCACGGGGGAAATGGCAAGAAGCAAAGTCATGGGCTGGGACTTGTAACTAGGCCAACCAACACAGTTATAGATGAAAAAAGAAATAATAATCACAGCAAAGACACTGCAGCTGTATGCCTTTCTGGCACTATCACCAGTTCTTTTATTTAGAGGAACAAGTCTTAAAAAAAATATTCTGGTATTGTGGTTTTGTCCAGGTCTATAAAACCCTAAGGCCAAGATCAAGCCCCATAAAACATTAATTAGCTTGATTCTTAATGCAAACATAAGAACACTGTGGAATGCTCCAGGTCCACCCACTTCTCCTATGCCATTTATCTTTAATAATGTAAACATTCAGAATATACCAACATCGATTTATCATGGCAGTTACCAAAGTTTCTACATACAGTTTTCAGTTTAAATACTGTGCTAGCAAACACGGAAGATATATACTAAGTTTCTTTTAGTCCTTAAACTTACATAAATATGAAAGGTAATTAGATGCCAAAGCAACATGTGCCTTCAAAATTCCTAAAATAGATAGGATAGCTATTACGTATGCACAGACCCCATGAATGCCAGCATTTAAGATGTATATTCATGCAGCTGGTGTAGTGAAATGTGGAAAATATTTATATTCATTCTTGAAGAAATGACCTTAATAATTCATTTTGGACTCCACCTCTCCTGAATTACAGTTGCCTCACTTGTGGAATATTTTCCATATCTTGAAAAGACCCTAATAAATTCTAATATTTTCCTAAGTGTGGAAATAATTAGTAGTTTATGATGTCACAGATTTGCAAACTTTTTTCATAGTTGTGGTTGCAAGACACACGTATTTCCTCTCTGTTCCCTGATGATTAGCTGTGCTTTAAATTTCTTTCAGCGATGATTAGGGCTTTTTTTAAAAAGCTTCACATGTTCTTGTAATTCACTAGAAAACTTGTACGAAAAAAGAATATATCAATGAGATATTGGTGATTAGAGGCACAAATACTTTGATTTTGAGGGCTGTTATATTGTATTTTAAGGTGTTATTCTAAAGACGAATTTTCTAATTTGTCTGGCAAGGCTCATGTTTGATATGGACTAGTAATGCCAATTGCTGATCAGAATGGTATGATTTTACAGACTTAATGAAAACATGTTTTTATTCCTAAACAGCTTTGCATATTATTGGAACAAGTTAAAAAAAATCTGTTTCTATCAGTTATGAAAATGTGGCAATTCTCTCCAGAGTGAGGTTTGGGCCTGAATTTAAGACTGAACAATGCTGAACTTCACTTTGAATGAAATTCAGTTGTACAGCGTGGAATGAAGCAGCCCTGGATGCTCTTCGTTCAAGTGTGGGTTGGATCTGGACAATAGTGCCTCCCTCCAGCAGTGATTCTGGTGTGAGTACATGTGAGTGTAAGTGAAGACTTACCAAGAAAGCTGAGGGCGGAGTGTGAGAAAGATTAGGACAAAGTGTGATGGGAGAAAGGAATTAACCAAAAGAGTCAAGACTGTATTCTGGCTTGCTTTATATATGTGGTGCTAACTCAAAAAAAGGGGGGCTCTGTGTTCATATCCAGTCACATTCTCATCTCGTTCATGTCTGGAACTTACTGAAAGACAACTGCAGATGAGAGAGCTTCAGTGCACAGTGGATCACCTTTTTAGCATGCCAAAAAGTGGTTATTTAGCAAAAGAACTTGCTGGGTGCTTTGCACACTCCTTTTGCACACAAATTAGTCTTGCAAATGCTTAAATACTTGCTGAAATTTAAATAGAAGTAAGCTTACTAAGCAGTTTCAGGAATGTCAGCAGTCATATATACAGCTGTATTTTAAATAATCTGTATATTTATTTTCTTTTTGACACAGTCTTCTGTTCCACAGATTTGTAGATTTTATTTTGCTTTCTCTTTCTTGTATTTGGTCTTTCCCCCTCCCCCTGCCCTCCCTATTTGTTTCTTTCTCCCTTTCCTTGTATTTCTTTCTCTCTCTCTTCTATTTTTTTTTTTTCGAAGAAGCTGAAATACCGACTTTTTAGACGGGGGTTCATTCTAGAAATGTCCACATAGCCCAATAATGAAACAGCATTGCACTAAAAATTAAACTAAATAATAAGTAAATAAATAGGAACATTAGGGAAACGTGAAAGGATACGTGTAACATGCAGGCTACTAAACAAAGACCATCTTGTGTAGAGTGTAAAGGAAACATAATGACTACAACCTGCCCTAGGGTTTGAAAACAATTTACTGAGAAGTCTTTTACAGTGGCCAGCTTTGGAGCCATTTCTAATTAGCTAGCAGGTAATTCAAAGTCTGTTTAAGTATGTTCGATAAATTTCCTTCAGAGTTTCTGTGTTATAAATCTGTCATGATGATTTTTGGGATCTTCAGGAACTAACAGATCCTAATCTCAGAACTAAAACTCAGTTATATTTCATGCCAGCATGTTTCAAAGACTAATATATTTCCATAAGAAAACTCAGCTAAACTATACCTGAGAGATATGCACATAGCAACATATTTTGGGAGTGATTCACTCCTCCCAATTAGAATGCTGACTTCATGTCTTGATAGGGAAATAAAAAAATTGCCAGAAAACTTTGATTTTAAATGTGCTGTTTCATTTTGCATGAGGAAAATGTAAATTCTCTCAAAGTGTCTAACACTTTCCCCCCTTTTCGGGTATAGACTTCAGCCTGTTGCAATGGAAAATACCTACAAGATTATTTGGTCTGTTTCCATCTCAATGCAAATTTAGGAAAACATACACCACATATATTATGCATGCCTTTCTTTATAGATAAGATATGGGTAAATATGTGTAGAAGATCAAAACACCACACTGTCATACTCATTACCCAGGGTACTGGGGTAGATGGGGATGAGAGACCTTGGATGACATAGGTAGTGCCGTTTGTGTTTGAGAGCATGCTACAGACAAGTGAGAATGACTCTGTGGGGAGCCAGCTCAAGTCTGGCAGGGCTTTTTCGCTCAGTGTCCAAAACCAGGCAAACATGTACTGAGCTAACCTTGGAAGCAATGCATCCTTGTTCGTGTACTGTTCTGCATGGAGCCAGCCTTGGAGACTCTGCTGCCATAGCGTGCTTTTTCTGCAAAATGGATGCACTGCCCACAGATAATGGACAGTCGATTGTACCTGGTGGTCTACTGCTGCAACGGTATTTCATGCACTGAATGTGTGTACAATGGAGTCAGCTGAGCATGGAATGGAAGCTGCTTGATGTACAAAAAGGTGGAGAAACTTGTAAGTAAGGCAGGCAGACTGAAAGTAAGATGATGCAAAGATAAAAGCAGGAGAAGGAACAGAAAATCACTCAACTAAAGAGTACTTCCAGCTCAGGTGAGAAGGGAATTTTGCAGCTTGGAAAAGTAAAAAAGGAGAATTGAAAACAATATGTAGACACAGCTGTTCAGAGCTTTAAAAGACACAGAATTTGAATGTGGTAGGTAATTTGAGTGTAGAGGAGAGAACAAAATGTTGTGTTCTAAGTCTGTAACACTGATTTGCTGGTAATGCTTGTACTTCTGAGATTTTTGCCTTTAAAGATGGTGAAAAATGGGATGTCACTAATGCGACAGGGCTACATTCTCTAAGGTCTGGTCCTGTCTGTAATGCACTAATCCTCTGATAAGTGGGATATGCGTTGCCAAGTGTCCCTGAGATTTACAATTTTTGTTCCATCCTTCGTTGGTGAGTAATGTTTGCCATTTATTCCCACTGAATTAGGAAGAAAAAAGTCAACACCTGTACTTATTATTCAAGCAAAGTAACTCAAAAAAAAAAAAAAAAAGGAAATATGCCCAAAGCTGTTTTTGGAAAACAGAGTGTCTAGAGAACTGTGCTTTGGGAAATGGACTGCATGTACTGACAGATACCAGTGTGCTTTTCAGACACTCTTTTTCATGGTTTTTTTTTTGGTCTCTTATCCCAAAAGCAGTGTATGTTCTGTGTGTTCCTACTACTGGTAAACTCTTAAGTATGTTCCTCGTAAAGCTGCTTCTAGACCCTCAAGCAACATTCTTCCTGTCTCTAGAAAAGGCAGGAGTGTCTACGGTGACATAAACATAAATGCTGTACATCACAAGTTGGACACAAAATCATCCTGAGAATAACCCCAAATATTATGAGATTAAGAAGACAAGAAAAAAGAACATGTGACTAAACAGACGGCAGCTGTTTCATTGGTACCTTTCAGTGCTGTGTTGTCAGATGCTTGTGAGTGGGAGCAGCTGCACTGCTGCTATCAACATCAGATCTGATGCTGTCTGTCCTCGTAAATTTATGTGGTGATTTTGGCCCCCCTCAAGAAAAAATTCCTCTTCATGTATTTTGTTGTTCTGAGCAATAGTGAAGTCTGCTTCCTTTCTCTGAATCTTCTCCCCCTCTCTGTAAGCTCTCCAAGCTCACCAGATTGTCTCAATTCCCATGTCTTCCACCTAATTTTGTCCCTCGTCTCTTCATCACCTGTCTCAGAGGGAGAGATCATGCATGTATCAGGTTTCCCATCTCAAGGCTGGGAGCAGCCAACAGGTGCCGGTCATTTTCTTGGATTGCAGCATATTGAAGGCAAAGAATTTTCCCAAAATTAGAGACTCAGGGCTGGATTTAGTTGCTTTCACATGCATTTTCAGTACAATTTGAACACTTCTATGATATTCTGCCTGGCCTCCACCAACTCTACAGAAGGCCTGGGTCTCCCATCCATCCTGTACGATGTTTATCAACTCCATTTCAAAGTCTAAGATATGTGAGAATGATTCAAATGGTACTAAGAACCAAAGTGTGCCTAGCTGATCACATCCTTGGTATAATGTCTGATGTTTGATTAAGGCATACCTGTGCCAGGCTGTTTTCATTTTTTTAGCCTTTTTTTTTTTCTTTGACCTAATGCCTAGTGTAGGGTAGAAAAAACTTGTGGTTAGTTCACTCATCTGGTAAAGGATAGGCTATTGCCCCCTCCACAACCTTTTTTTATAAATTTTCTATTAAGCAAAAATAAGTTTTAGGAGCAGGCACTGGGAACCTAGGATTCCTGACATGTTTCAGAGCTCTAGGTACTGCATGGCAGAGCCATAGTCACATTTCTTCTTGTCTAATAATTTTCTGGCCTCATGAATTATGCTGTCTTCTCTGTGCAGTGGCTGGCACCAGCAAAATGGGTACAAAGTGCTGCTCCTCACTTCCACAGAATCTCACTCGTTTCCCCTTTCTTTTCTGCTGCATAAGCATCACTGGTGAGTTTTCCTGGTTTGAGCAGGCACCTGGAAAGGAGACATCATGGACTAATATTCTTCAACAGAGGAAGGAACTAAAGGTCCCTTTTTGAGAAAGAAGCTTCATCACTTCAGTTTTATGATGATCATTAACACCCTTAGCATCTTTTATTAAAAGAATGAGGCCCTAGTGCTCTTTCAAGGAATGCTTTCAGATGGTTATATTCAGGAATGAATTTTGGGCATTATACTCTCCAGAGTATGACTAGCAACTGTGATTTGTCTAGGTTTTGGAGGGTGCATATGATTTAGAGTAACTTTCTGGGTTTTGCATTCCCTCTTGGTTGATTTCGTACAGCTCCTTGATCAAAGCACAGAGTTTTTCAGTCTGTCTTCCATAATGCTTGAATGTCTCAAAGTAAACTTTAATGGACTTTAATATTTTACTTTAGTTCTGAATTCTATTCTGAAATGGCCCACCAGAATGGCAAATGCAGAACCTAACCTGAAAAGTACATTTAGAAGAAATTTTTGTCTATGGGCTCTTCATAATTGTCCTTGTCACGCATCACAAGCAGAATCCCAATAACTGAAACTGAGTGAAAATGGGAGAAAAAGTAAGAAAAAAAATCTACTGGAACCTACTAATTGAGATAATTGTTTTTAAGCATTTGGAAGGACATACCTATAATAAAATTAATGTTAAGGATAGTTATAAATGAGCTGTCTTTGGAAGCCCATTAAAATATAATTGAAGATGAGAGTATTAAATTGTACAAGTTGAAACATTTTATTGATGGTAGCTGAGCCTGAAGGTGGTTCAATTAACTTTTACTACAGATTGCAGTATAAGGTTGAATCCATATCTTCTTATCACTGTCTGAATGAAGATAACTGTTATTTGTCAAAACATAGTTATAACAACACAATAGTGAATGATATCATCTCATGGAATAGGGTCTGTTTGCAAAAATTAAGATCTCTCAGTGTCATGTTTCAGTACTGTGCAAAACTTTGATTTTAAAGAGGGATTCCAGCTCCTGTTTGCTACAGTAGGTTGAAATAGTGGTTGGGTCATGATCAAAATGTCAGCAGAGAGGGAGTCAAAGAGTGCTCCACTAGGTCTTTCACTCTGAATAATTAGAGGACTAGCATAGAGACAACAGAGTGTGATTGTGCCTTGGTGTAGACCTCATCCCTTGATAATAAGTGAATATTGAGATGATAGTGAGGTAGTTAAGGCACTCACCTAAAATGTAAGAGAAAGACAAAACAGCAGCTTGAGTCAGCACTCTCACAAATTTTAAGAAAATATTCGGAAGTTCTTCTCTGTCTGGTTGTTGTCAGCTCCACTCGGAGCTTGGAAGTCTGTCCCAATGAAAATTAGGTGGAAATTGACATGCTTTCATAAGATCGTTGTCAGAGAATCATAGAATCATTTAGGTTGGAAAAGACCTTTAAGATCATCGCATTCAACCGTAAACCTAGCACTGCCAAGTCCACCACTAAACCAGGTCCCTAAGCACCACATCTACACATCTTTTAGATACCTCCAGGGATGGTGACTCAATCACTTCCCTGGACAGCCCGTTCCAATGCTTGATAACCCTTTTGGTGAAGAAATTTTTCCTCATACCCAAGCTAAACCTCCCCTGGTGTAACTTGAGGCCATTTCCTCTCATCCCATCACTTGATACTTGGGAGAAGGGACAAACCCTCACCTGACTACAACTTCCTTTCAGGTAGTTGTAGAGAGCGATAAGGTCTCCCCTCGGCCTTCTTTTCTCCAGGCTGAACAATCTCATTTCCCTCAGCCACTCTTCATAGGACTTGTGCTCTAGACCCTTCACCAGATTCATTGCCCTTCTTTGGATGCTCTCCAACACCTCAAAGCCTTTCTTGTAGTGAGGGGCCCAAAACTGAATGCAGTATTTGAGGCATTGCCTCACCAGTGCCGAGTACAGTGGGACAATCACTTCCCTAGTCCTGCTGGCCACATTATTTCTGATACAAGCCAGGATGCTATTGGCCTTCATGGCCACCTGGGCACAGTGCTGGCTCGTATTCAGCTGGCTGTTGACCAACACCCCCAGGTCCTTTTCCACTAGGCAGCTTTCCAGCCACTCTTCCCCAAGCCTGTAGTGCTGCCTGGAGTTGTTGTGACCCAAGTGCATGATCCGGCACTTGGAGTTGTTGAACCTCATACCATTGGTCTCGGCCCAACAATCCAGCCTGTCCAGATCCCTCTGTAGAGCCTGTCTGCCCTTAAGCAGGTCGACACTCCTGCCTAACTTGGTGTCATCTGCAAACTTACTTGATCCCCTCATTCAGATCATTGATAAAGATATTAAACAGAACTGGCCCTAGTACTAAGCCCTGGGGAACACCACTTGTGACTAGCTGCCTACTGGATTTCACTCCATTCACCACAATTCTTTGGGCCTGGCCATCCAGACAGTTTTTTACCCAGCGAAGAGTGTCAGGAAGGAAAGTTCTGTATCATAGAAGCTGATCTTAGTAGGAAACTCATCCTAAATGAAAAGCTAAAATAATTTATGCTAGAAGGGACCTCTGGACATCAACGTCATCAGTTTCAAGCTCTAACAGCAATGCCATCTTGAAAGTTACATTTATTTAATAACTTATTTTGATTTAATTTAATCAAGTTCCCTCTCAAAGTTTCTCCAGTATCAAATTGAGCTAAAGCTGATTCTGGATCTCTCTTCTGGTTAAAATTCAGAGGTTCTTCTGCTTAAAGACGGTTAGAGATCTAATTCTAATTCCAAAATGATTCTATCTGTGACTGTATTTACTTCCCCACTGTGTCAGAGTTCTCTTTTTATTTCTCCATCTGTGTTTTACCCTTTAGTTATATATAGAAAACAATCACACCCCCTCTCAATTTTTGTTTTACTAGACTAAACAAACCTTGCTCATTTTAGTATCCTTTCATATGATAAGGTTTCTCTCCCTGATCTTTCTTTCCTGGATCTTCGCCCTTCTCTACATCTGTTCTCATTTAAATTAATCTTTATTGTATACAGTTTTTCATAATTGTTTTTACTGGGTTCTCCAATAGTGGCCTCTATACCTCATTGTGCAAAGTGAAAAATCTTTCAGGAAATCCCAAGAATGTATGTGATTTTTTTGCTGTTTGAGTAAGTCAACATTTTAATTTGAAAATTGTCAACCAGCTCTAAACTCTGGGCCTTTCTGTATTAATTGAATCATAGATCATAGAATCAACCAATCATAGAATGGTTTGGGTTGGAAGGGACTTAAGATCATCTAGTTCCAACCCCCCTGCCGTGGGCAGGGACACATTCCACTAGATCAGGTTGCTCAAAGTCCCATCCAGCCTGGCCTTGAACACTTCCAGGGATAAGGCCTCCACAACTTCCCTGGGTAACCTGTGCGAGTGTCTCACCACCATCACAATAAAGAATTTCTTCCTAAAATCTAATCTGAATCTACCCTGTTTCAGTTTAAAACTGTTACTGCTCGTCCTATCACTACACTCCCTGATAAGAAGTCCCTTCCCACCTTTCCTGTAGGCCCCCTTTACGTACTGGAAAACCTCTGTAAGGTCTCCCCAGAACCTTCTCTTCTCCATCCTGAACAACCCCAACTGTGTCAGCCTGTCTTCACAGGAGAGGTGCTCCAGCAAGACTTTGCTGGAAAAAAATAACCAACCAACCAACCAACCAAACCCCCAGATACTTTCTATTATCATTCATTAAGGACTATAAGTATTAGTGTTGAGAGGAAAAATAAACATCTTATAAATAAAAAAACAATTGTAATTACGACACGGAAAAATGCATTTTCCTAAAAATGTTTTGAAAATCAAAATGGATAGGGGCAATAAGAGTATTATACCACTATTGAAGCAATGGCAAACCTGGCAGACACAAGGGGAAAATCAGACTTGATCATTCTTAGTTAAATTGTAAATTCTCTGTGATGGGAATTACCTAATCTATGTTTGATGATCTCTCTGTGTAATACAGGATTTCAGTATATGTTCTGTATTAGGGCCTAGCTAAGATCTAAGGACCAAGCAACAATGTATAATTATGAAATGGATGATAATAATAAAGGGCTATGGAGTAATAGATGAGAGTAAAGGTTAACCAATATGCTTTTGAAATGGTTAAAGATTCCCTTTTAAAATATGGACAAAGAAGCATTAATTTTAAGGGTATTGTTCGTATCTTTGTCATATTATCTTGCTCATACTTTGTAATATAATATTCTCTCATGTTCAAATGTTGTTGGGTCCCCTCTCAAGTATACTACATTCCCATGAACAGCAGTTTATGGATCAAAGGTTTTACAATTTCAAGGTCAACACTTCTGCACATCCATGTGTTGGAGAGGTCTTGATAAATACATATGAGAGACCATACGATACTGTTGTTTGTGATATTATGTAACTGAGGTAGATGAGCCAGGCTTTTCCCTTCATTTCCATGTTGAAGGACAGGATGAAATGCTGGCATAAATGAATGCGATTTTACTTAGTTGTGCCCTCTTATGCTAGTTGTTAGTTTTGCTCTATGTGTTTATTGGCCAGCACGATTCTCTACCTCCCTTACTGCAAACTCTCATGTTCTCTCCTTTACACTCCCAACCACTTTTGAAGGCCAAAACCTTACAAATCCTTCATTCATAGCCCAGCAGGAGTCTTGATTTATGATAGAATAAATCAATGTGTTCTCATCAGGAGGGCAGAAACTTATGATAAAATGATTCTTCCAGCCCCACTGACGCAGAGCCAAATACTGTTTTTCAAATTTTAAATTGCATGTAGTACTTGTTAAAATTGACCCTCTCATCTTTCAGATGTTACCTGACTGTTTTTTCAGTTGTCTGTGGTAATAATGATCCACCAAGACTATTTAATAATCTCAGCTTTAGAAGAATTTCTTCACCAGTATTGTTAGATTTTTTTAATGCTGTAGACAGCAAATGCATAAAAATTCTGTTGCTTTACTAGTGAAAAAATGAAAACTCCCAGATACGCATTGCAAAAAAAGGAAAAAGTTTGACATTGCAGATTAGCATCTAGTTAGGTTAACATGGACAAATCAACTGAAGAAACCAACATGAATTTTCTCCCTCCTCCAGAAAAGAGAATGACCTCATTCATTCTGAGAATGACCCTCTGCTCCAAATCCGCTGAAGGTCAGAGTTTGTGCTGGTGTAGAGATCGGAGGCTAGGTAAGCCAACTGAATGTGCAATTTATGACTGAGATTCTTAGTTTAGATTATCACAAAATATTACCAATGTCACAAAGTCTTCCGTTCTCAGAACATAGAGTGAGATGTGACTTTGTAATGCAGTGGTTCTCTGTCATTAGGAGATGTCCATAATTAATCCCCAAGCATATTACAGTTGCTCCACTGAACTTGTGTGCAGTGAGAGTGCAATACTCTAGGACAGTTATGTAGTTACTGCTGAAAATGCCATGTTTTTGGGGTTGGAATTTTAAATTCTTTTCCCATCCTGTTTGTATTTATGTATGTGAATGAGGGAGGATGAGAAATATTCTTAGAGCTCTGGAACATGTGGGCGTGAACTAGTGGAGCAACTGGGTTTAGGTGCCTATAGCAGACTGGAAAATGTGTTTGTACAGGAAGATATGCCAAAGAGGTCAATTGCCAGTGTTGCAGTATGTTCTCAGAAAAAATGTAAAAATGTCTTGGCTCAATGTGGTGGAACCCAAACATGCTGACCTGGTGAGTGTCCAGCTGGAGAAACTCTACCAGGACTGTGCAGCAGAGTGCAAACTAGAAGCAGACAAATCTGCTCCTTTTCTACACAGGTGTTATTCTATTTTCTTCTGGACTTTTTTCTCTCATCAGTCACTGAGGCCATAAGAGCAGTTTTTTACCAGTTCTTTGGATGACACTTTACTTTTTAAGTTACACTAAAGTATTTGATGTTTGCATCTCCTTGGGCCAGTGTATCTCCTTAAAGCCTCTTTATTAAGATCCACGTAAATTTAGGTGTCTGAAAATTGGATATCTTGCTCAAATCTAACTTCTCTTTACAGTTAACAAGGAGAAACTGGCCCCTTTGGGCAGTTGTTTATCCTGAGCATTATAGGTGCCTATCCCTGGGTGGTAAGAGCCTCTCTCTTGGAAGACTCCTCTGTTGGCAGTACCTGTTTCTTGGCAGTGATCAGAGCCCAGACAACTACCTTCAACCAGAAGCTAACTTTTCATGAACAAAGCTGGGGAGATAGATACTTTCCGTACATTTCCCCTAGATGTAAACAGAGACCAGTCCTTTTGCCAAAGCCCAAACTTCACGGATTGAGTTGTATCCATACTGTTGAGACCTGGAAAGATCTTTTACAGTCTTGGAGACTGCTATTTGGAGAGATCCCAGAGAAAGGTAGTGGGCTAACTAAAAGCACTGTGAAGAATTAGGCATCTTGTGCTCAAATTTGCTTCTTGGTCATTTTTAGTTAGCAGCCTGGAGAGGCCCACTCACCTCTGGGTGAATAAGTGGTACTAGTATATTGAGGAAGACATAGTAGGGTTGTGACAACACTCATTTCAGTTTCTTTACACATTAACAGCATGAGATAAATTAAATCTAGGTGCACAGGAGGGAATGCAGTAGGGACTGACTTATACCACTGTACCATTCTCTTTTAGGCTTGTCTTGTTGCATGAGATGCCATGAAGATAAAGATTACACAAGGACTAGACTAATTAGTTAGCATTTGTTATGAGAAAGTTATCTACTTCAGAAAGACACCAGTCACAGCTTTCATGTGTTAAGGATATAAATGATGGTTCCATTTGGAAAATCAAAGACAATATATAGTTTTAGTTAAGAGATCATAGAATGCAATATAAGGAAACCCCAATTTTTAGCTCTTTTCCCGGAAGCGTTAAGGATTGAATTTAATGATCCATATCTGAAGGACATGCTTGAAGCTGACAAGGTCAGAACTAATTTTACATGTGGTACACAGATTTGAAATGACTCTCCTGAACCATAGAATGAATGATCTATTCAACTTCCCTCAGTAGCAAGGTTCAATGAGTAGTAGCAGATTTTCCTGCTGTTTCAGGTATAATTACAGAATCACACAGGTGGTATTCAGTCTCTCTCTAATTTAATAAAACAAAAATTCTTCACATTGCCCCAAAGTTGAGTGTTTTCTTTCTTTATAAATCTGGTTGGAAAAAATGCGAAACAAAACAAAACCAAAGCAAAACAAAACATTTTCCTGGTTTGTGGAGAAAGTATTACATTTTGTGATATTTTGCCTAAGGTAAGATTTTTATGCAGACAAAAAATATTCAACACTTTACCGAGACAAACTTGTTATGTTTGTGATAGGCTATGAACGTGCATCTGAATATGAGGTCCTTAGGATTTGTCCATGTACCTCTTTAAAAGGGCTCTAAATTCTTCTCTTTTGTTCATGAATACATGTTCAAAATGTTAGTTGCATCACATACTTGTCCTTTGAGGCACCAGAACCACACCAGGGATGTCAAGAAGTTTAGAAAAAAATCACATTCCATTTTTTTTTTTTTTCTTGTATCACAGAAATTATTTTCCAAAGTTTAGCCTGTCCCACTATATTTACAAGTAGTGGACGTGATCATAAAACTGTTTTCATCAACCATGCACATTCTCTGCATTCAAAATGTGAGTAAGAAATGTATATACCAAAAATTTGAGAGCTTTTAGTCTATTTGACAAAAAGTTTAACTCTTCTGGGTAAATTCAGTGCTTAAAGTAAGTTTAAGATGACTAATTTTTCTAAATCAATAATTTGTTGTGAAATAGAAAAAGACATCATTTCTCATTTCAGCCATAAATATATTGGCCTTTTTCCCCGAGGCAAAAGTAGGTTTGTACAGACAGCAATTTTTCTTACAGCAATTTTTCTCAATGAAAACATTTTAGAAATGTATACCTTGTTTGATAATTATATATTGTTCATTTAATGCCTTTCAATTCTTTAGTATAACTGCTGTATAAATTTTTTCTGCATAATCTGTCTATAAACGTGCATAGGTTGTTTTATGTTTGAATTTATCCTGTCCGTGGATTTATGCTTCACCTTCAAATCTCTGAGTAGTTTTTCAGAAGTATAAGTCATAAGTTGTCCCTGACATTTACCCTGGCCATGTCTGCAGGACACAGTGAAGTTTCTGGGCAAATGACTATGAACTGGTATACATCCTCAGTTTTGTACAATTTTATGTGGAGATGTAACCTCAGATCCTGAAAGGTATGTATCAGTGTTAATGCAGTTTTGTAGTTGAACTAATAATCGTATCTCTCAACAGCAGTAATTAATGTAGGCTCAATATCATGCTGATGCAGCTATGTTGTCTTCCGGTATCCAAATTAGATGAATGGGTGCTAATTTGCAGATTTTCAAACCACATTCCATTGCTCTTAGTCAAATTCTACTAAATTGCGATATATGATTTTCTTACAACAGAAAGGCAGAGCTACTACTAAACAAATCACTTCGTGTTTTTACAGCTGACTAGCTCTAAGATTTTGGTTAAGTCAATGTGGAACCCTGCGGTAAAACCCTGAACTAGTCATGGGACACTGAAGAACTAGGTAGAAAAAGGTGGATAGTTTTATAATTATCCATTTTCTTAAGCTACCTTTTATGAAGCTTCTCTAAGAAACAGCTGAAAATAAAGCTAAAAAAAAAAAGGCTGGAATAAAAATTGAAAATATGGTGTGGTTTTATTTTTTTGCCAAACTGACCTGAATAGCAAATGTAGGGAGTTGCTGTAGAGACCTGCAACCAATGAATCTTTTTAAAGAAAATCTGACAATAACTTGCAAAACACAAATGAGGAAAAGAAACAACCAAACTAATTCCAAGTTGCTTTCTGCTGCCTTATTTATAGATATAATTAAGGATTCCTCTACAATTCAGAGTCTATCGAAGGCTGTTCAAACTTACACTGGCTGTTTAGGGTTCTTTGGAGGCTAATTTGCCTGCTAATAACTTCCTGAGTAGTATGTGACAGTGACCTCTCTGATGCATCCTGTGACCAGGGATGTGTATAGCAATGCAGTGTGTTATCACAAAATATCTGTTAAGTTTTAAATATATATACATATACTTGCTATCACAAAATATGTTAAGTCCTTTTTTATAAGAAGAAGCTCTTTGCAAAACACAGCTTTTGGCCAAAATGTTTAAAGTTAAGCTGGCCTGTGAGGATCTTCCCTTTTGGAAGGAACACTTAGCTGCCTATTTAAGGCAATTTTGATGAATATTGTGTTGCTAGAGTAATGCAAACAGGGCCTTAGCCTAGGGTATATAAATGTAGTAACCACACATAACTGAGAAAGATAGCTTTTCCTTCCTCTGTGTAATGAAAAGTTGAAGGTCTGCCAAAAAAGTTGAATTGCCAGAAATTCTGTCAATGTGAAGGCATCTTTCCGCCTGTAAATCAACTACACATTTAAATTACTTCCTTTCATAATCTATTAAAATTGTTTTGGCACAGTTGTTCTCTGTGCTATGTTTATTGCATAATTTCATTTCATTTCTGGTCAGCAGTTGTTATTACTAAGTCTCAAATACTATTGAAGGAAAGCATGCATCTTATTCTGTGAATGACAAAAATGATCTAAAGTAAATATAAATAAGTTTTTAAAGTTAAATTGAGAGGATTATCCCAGTTATTTAGTCCACACGATTTGCCAGCCATTCGGACATAGCTGGAACAAGACTGTTTTCACGCGACATTAACTGCTTTCTTAATGATCTGTTGATAATAAGGGTGTGCATGGAATTCACTCATCATTATTTCAAACTATATGGACCTGTTGTTCATCAGGAAATGCTGGCTTTTAGTCCAAAACCACTGAAACATCACTTCTGAATTCATAAAAGGTGCTAGAAGCAATCAAAATCATTAAGACTTCTGTTTCTAGGCTAAAGACGAGCTATATGAATAGAGTGGAAGTTATAAAACATTGTAGCACTGTTAAATTCTGCATTTGGAAAGAAGAAACTGTTTGTAAAACCCATAAAATGTTTTTGGCAAAATATCTGTTGCACATTACATGAAGCTAATGAGCCAGCCAAAAACACACTAAAGCATTAAGAGTCCAGTTTACTTTTCTGTATATTTTAAAGGGCATTGTAAACAAGAATTGCCCCTTCCTCCACACCTTTACCATTAAAGAAGTTAAACAATGCTATTTAGAAGAAAAACGGCTTGATACATTTTCAGTAATGCTTACAATACATTACACGCAATGATCCCCCCAAAAAAGGGTACTCCCAAAATGGAAGGAAATTAAGGTTGCTGGCTGGTGTTTCAGCCCCTGCATGATTGTTGAGTCCAGCTGCATTCAAACTTGAACATATGAAGAAATTAAAAGTTCAACATACCCTTCTGAAAATGAAGAAATTAACCTACCGGCTACTACTGCCAGTATATTTGCCCTGCTTTGGGGAGTTACCAGTGGCCACTGTGCATGGTACAGGGAATCACAAAATCACAAAGTCATAGAATTATTGAGGATAGAAAGGACCTCTGGAGAACATCTAACTCAACACCCCTGCTTATAGCCGGATCAACTAAGGCCTGTGTTGCTCAGGCCTGTGTCCCATTGGGTTTTAAATATGTCCAAGGATGGTGACTCCACACCCTTGCTGGGCAACCTGTGCCAGTGTCCAACCCCATCAAAGTAATTTTTTTTATCTTATATTTACATGGAATCTCCTGCATTTCAGTTTGTGCCCACTGCCTTGTCAGCTCACTGAATATCACTGAGATGAGTGTGGCTCTGTCTTCTTTACTCACCCCTACCAGGTGTTTACACACGTTGAAGAGATTTCAGCCCGAGCCTTCTCTCTTCCAGGCTGAAAAGTCCCAGCTCTCTCAACCTCTTTCATATGACAGATGTGCCAGGCCCTTCATCATCTTTGTGGTCCTTCTTTGGACTCTTTCCAGTATGGGCATTTCTCCTGTACTGGGGAGCCCAGAACTGGACACAGTACACCAGGTGTGGCTTTACCAGTGCTGAGTAGAGGGGAAGAATAACCTCCCTTGGCCTGCTGGCAACACCACTCATAACACTGGCCAGGAGGCTCCTGGCTTTTCATGTTACAAGGGCACACTGCGGACTCACATCAGCTTGGTGTCCACCAGGACCACCAGATTATTTTCTACAAAGCTGTTTTCCAGCCTGTTGATCCCTAGCCTGTATTGGTACATGGGGCTGCTCCTCCCCAGGTGCAGTACTTTGCACTTCCCCTTGTTAAAGTGTGCCATAATTAGCAGATATGAAAAAGATTCATATGTTTGAATTTCATTCACTGTTCTAATTACAGCTATCTTGAATATTGGTGGATGAATTGGAGTAAATTAACAGATTGATTTTGTGTATTCTAGTTTACAGAGAAAGAAGTTTGTATTACTTTATCACTGTGTAAACAAGATTCTTAGCTTTTAAATTTCTTGGGTTTGCATGCTGTCTTCTCAGTATTCACAGTGCAGTTCTCTGTCCTTCTACCCCTTATTCCATAGCCATTATTATCTCAACTATACTAAGTGGACATAACTTCTATCACTGTTGCTGCACAGTCTCCCTACCTTTTTTTTTTGCATGTCATGGTAATCTAATGCCTGGGTATTTCGCAAGTTACGTTACACTTTCTACTACAGACCTATAGAAACATAGGAGTTGAAGGAAGCCTAAAACTCTTCTAAAATTAGTTTAGTCAGACCTGTGTCTCTGTTCACCCTGATTGTTCATCTATACTGTTTCTAACTCAAGCTCCTTCTTCACACTATTACTTCCATGCTTCCTAAATCAAGCCACCTCGTCTTTCTGAATACATAGCCTTTGAATCTTGAGTGCCCATGTAAAAGAAGGGCAGTAGCGGAACTGGAGATAGGAAAGGAACAGAGAGAAGAGATGCAAATTTCTCACTTCCAAATATACTTTTTAAATTAAGTGTGCATGGGGAGAGAACACTAGCCAGCTCTCTGCAGCATAAGATGTTCAGAAAGATTTGAAATGGTTCATTTTCTCAGTCAGTATGTTCTCAGCCATTAAAACATGGATATGCTTTACTTAAGAGACTTACAGTTTGTTAATATATTTCAGAGAGAGAAGTTAATTTCCAGAAGTTACAATGAACATTTATTAAGATTTAAGGTTTAGTGTTTCTCAAAAGAAGTCCCCACCGTGCCTATGGAACATCATTACACTAGAAAGCAGAAAACCATTTTGCCCTGTGAAACTGGTTTTAATATTTGGAAAATGAAATAATCCTATATTAGGATTAAAAAAAATACTGCTGGTGAGAAGAAAAGGGACAAATCATTCCAGAAAACAGAAATTTAATTTCTCTATATTGGATGTCAGTGGACTGGAATAGCCAAAGTGCTTGGGAAGACCTTGGGCACAGGAAGCCAAAATCATTGTCACTCAGACTTGGATTGAAAGTTTGAGCAAAGCTTATGATTTCCTGTAGAATGTTATGGCTTTGAAAAATCTTCAGTTTCCTGCATGAAATGTTTTATTGGGATATTTCCATTCCAGCCTATGCAGAGATTTGGGGTTTATCTACATTGCAAAGAGTTTCTAAACCACATTTATAGTTAAGAGATTACATCTTTTTTACAACCATTTAGCAGAGACCTTTAATTGGAGGTGGTTAAATGGCAAATAAATAGTTACATTGAACAAAAAATACAGGTCTTTTCACGTGACAGTTTGTCAAAGTGTCAGCAATGTTTATGATTCCCCATCTTAAAAACAGTTTTATATGTATTTATCGAAGCAATGCAGCATATAGACAGAGCACTGGCTCTGGCACTCAAGCTGTGCCAGTATCCCAGTATCTCTTAGTATATAAAACCTCAGCATGGCTTTCATTTACAGAAGACCAAGACCTGATTTCCTTTGTATGTACATGAATAGCAGGGGGGGAAAAATCATGATTTGCAAGGGCACACAGCAGGAGAAAAATAGAAAAATCTTCTCTACAGGGTCTCCATGACAGAAGACACACGGGAGCGTAATGGGGCATGACTACGAGGTCAAGGGGCAGAGTGCGCCTGTTTATACAGGTACTTCCATCTGGTTGCTCTGATCGAGTCCATGGCAATGGCTTCTGCATGTACCCCTCTGTTCAAGCCAGGGAGAAGGAGCTGAGCAGGGAAGAAGCAGCTCGTTAACACAGCTTTAGCAGAACATGCACCCACTCATGAGAAGAGAGAATAACAAACGGGCATTTTTGATATAGGAAAGACAATTCATTCCTTTTAAGACAAATATTTTCTGTCTGAGGACAGCACAGTACAACTTCATACAAGATCTTTATTTTATTAAAGTAAATGTAATCACTCTTAAGAGTGTAAAATCCCCAATGACAACAAAACCCACATTTTTATTTTAGTCAGTTCTGACCCACTGATGCCTCATTTCCAAGCTCTGACATTTGGGGACTAACAAGATTTTAGCCAAATAACATGTTGCAGTGCAAAAACTGCTGTTAATATACTTACAGTCAAAGAGCAAGTATACTTAAGACTTATTATTTTTCAGATACACAATTTCCCTTGGCTGCAAGCTCAGCTTGTCCCTGCTGTGAGTGACTTCAAAAGCAAAAAAACTGTGCCTATGGCTGAACCTACAATCCAAGTTGCCACTTTTGGCTCTCACAGGGACATTTAGCATCCTCGGAGCCTCATTCTAAATTAACTAACATCAATAAAGGAATAAAAACAAGTTATAAGGGGAAATATTAATAACTGTTTCCTTTTGTAACTGTGGCTAGATTTCTCTCTGGAGTCTGATTTGATTAACCTGTGCTGACTGAAAATAGGTCTGAGCTGCAACAGTTTTAGAAAGTAGTTTTCAAATTCAACCTGCTGATTTCAGGAGTGATCAAATCCAAAGATTTGGTTTAGCCCACTAGAGATATACAAGTACCATAATTCTTCCCTGCAAAACTGGTTTCCCACCAGCTTCTTTGTTTGTTCTGGCCTATGGAACCGTGCCTCATATCATATCACTGCACGGTGGGTGCCATCAGAAATTTGATGCTGAAAATTAATAGGAGTGAAATTTTCCATACAGACATGAGAATTCATATATCCTGTACAGTTTGGTATGTGGAAGAATATTTATTTATTTACTTACTTATTTAAAGGTGGGCAAATAGATCATATTAGAAACCTTACTGTGAGAGTTAGCTTTACGCAGACACATAACAGAATCAAGTAATGAAGCATGAATGCCTAATCCAAGTCAGTTCAAAGCCTGAATGACCATTAGGAACTTCTCTCATAATTTATGGGCCCAAAATTTTTTTGTATAAAACATATGCTGAATTATTTCAAACAACAAAGCCATTGAAGAAAATTATAAGTGAATTTTGAAAAGTCTAGGAGGAATAAAAATGGTAATATTTGTTGATAAATGTATTAACTGTGATTGATTTGCTGAAATTATGTTTTTCTGGAGATGCCTGAATCAAACACAAAAGACACAGGTTACAATTTCTTTAATGATTTAAGTAATACAAAATGATGTTTTTAAACTCACTTTCTTGGAATCAAACACAATACATCAATCTATAACAATGCTTATTAGTTTATTGAAAACTAATCTACCCTTCTGAGGCTTTCAAAAATATTTGCTCTTGAGAATATTTGATGCATTAATGCTTTAGAAAAGGTGAGGCATCTGTTCCACAAATTATCTTTAAGTGAAGGCTGAAACTCTCAATGCATGCAGCAAGACATCAGTAATTTATGTAATGATTTAACGTACTTGCATCCTATCTAGATACAATTATGATAGGAAAAGCTTCCCTGCTGACATTAACAGATATGACTGTAGATAGTTTTATTGAGGGCAGACCAGAGGCAATCCGCAAGGAGTAAAGTTCTGTGTGCCACAGGCAAAAATTTACTCTGCCAATTAAAGACTGGAAAAGGACATTACTGTAAAGAAGTTTCATTTAAAAGTGTCCGTTATTCTGTTTGCTGAAATATTTCTTCATCCTGTTCATACCCATCCTATGTCTTTAGTTAAAAATAAGTTCTTTTTATATTCTTCCTGTAGAGCACTCACCCAGAAGTTCAGTGATGTAGGCTCCCACAATTCTCTGTGTATTTGGATATGTATCGTAATTTTCATCCTGAAATCTCTCTGATGAGATAAATCAGAATATCTCTTGTAAGTACCTTGGAAACTGTTGGTTAAGACATTTAAAATCTGAATCTATTTATACTATGCATTTTTATTTACCTTTAATGTTGCTTTCAGGAACAAAACAAACAACCCCGCCCAAAAAAATAAACCATCAGCCTATTTAGCAGTAGTAGAAGGGATGGACTGTACACAAAACTGCACACACTGGAAAATAATAAATGAGGCTACAATAACTCATTTGACAGGTTCTTTGACTGATGACTGGAACTAATGGGTTCAGTGTTGGAGTTACTCAGCAAGGGTTCCCTCCTATAAGGTTTCAAGGTATAGCAAAGGAGCATTGACCTTGCCTTGAAATTAATTGTAGACACTGCAACAGAAATGTGTAAGTAAATATATCTTTTACTCAGGAAACTGGAGTGGAGTCTGAGGACATTGCAAGCACCGTTCTTGTAGTTTGCAAAGAAGGACTCAAAAATTTCTTTTGGTTACATATGTGAATACGGTACTTTTTGAAAGTGTCAAGCTGAAATTCCTGGTGTGCTATTCACAAAGACAAGATTTGTGTGTGCTATTCACAAGGACGAGATTTAGAGTTGTACAAGAACATACTTGCTTCATCCGTATGTCTAAAACAGGCTGTCTATTTACTGGCAAAATTAGATGTTTGGGAAAATGTTTTCCACAACAGTTTAAACCAAGATACCATTTAGTCAGCGAATATGATTCAAACATATCTTTTAACAAGCATGCTAATAAAAAAAAAGGTCTGATATTCTTAGCAAACTCATTTTCCCAGGGGCAGGAAAGGTTTTTTGAGAATGAGCTCTGCATTCTTTCTTCGTTGGATACTGGACAAGGACTAAATTTATATGAGCAGTTGACAAGGAGGAGGATTTTGTCAGCCATTGCTGTAGGGCATTGAGAAAGTCTTACCAGAGGGTATGGGATTTTATTTTTTTTTTAAACTTTGTAGTGTGGTTGGTTTTGGTTTTTTTTTTAAAATTTATTTATATTCTTTCTGATTTTTGATGTGTCAAATCAGCATTTCCTTCTGCTTATTCTTGACCACATCTTAAAGATCTTTTTCCTCTTCCTAGAGGTTGGCTAATTGCAGAAGTCAGTAGTAGGGTTTTTTATGACTAGCAAGCCCAGTAGGGATTGGTGAAGCCAAATGCAAACATCTACATCTGATCTGTGGAAAGATGTAGAAGTCTTTAGTCAATGGAGAAAAATATTTTTGGAAGTGATTGAACTTATCCTAAAACACACAGCTATTGTGTCCAATGAATCATGCAATAAAGTGCATATTTTTCTCCACTGCTTGCATATACAACATAGAGTGAAGAGCTCAGATATATCTTTTTAGAGTGAAGGGATCTAAGCTATGTAAGAGTCCCAGTCTTCATACCTCATACCTTAATTTATGAACTTACATGGCAAGTATGGTTAAATAAAAGCTGTAGGATAGATTATAACACAGTTAAAATATATTGTTCTGGTATTGATATTTTCATATGAACTATATTATAGATTTTTAAAACATTAAAAATCAAATAACAAAGAATGAAGACAAATTAAAATTAAATAAGGACAGGAACTAGTCACCTAAACATAAATATGCAGTGCCATTTAAGATGTCTTGGTATAAAAATTAGCAATAGACTTTTATAGAATGATAGTTTAGGTTGGAAGGGACCTTGAAGATCATTGCGTTCCAACCCACCTGCCGTAGGCAGGGACACCTTCCACTAGAAAAGGTTGCTCAAAGCCCCATCCAACCTGGCCTTAAACACCTCCAGAGATGGAGCTTCCACAACTTCCCTGGGCAACCCGTTCCAGTGCCTTACCACCCTCAGAGTAAAAAATTACTTCCTAATATGTAATCTAAATCTTCCCTCTTTCAGTTTGTAGCCATTCCCCCTCATCCTGTCACTACATGCCCTTGTAAAAAGTCCTTCCCCAGCTCTCCTGTAGGCCCTCTTCAGTTACTGGAAGGCCCCTATGAGGTCTCCCCAGAACCTTCTCTTCTCCAGGCTGAACAACCCCAACTCTCTCAGCCTGTCTTCACAGAAGAGGTGCTCCAGCCCTCGGATCATCTTTGTGGCCCTCCTCTCGACCCACTCCAACAGGTCCATGTCCTATGTTGGGGGCTCCAGACCTGGACACAGTACTCCAGGTGGGGTCTCACCAGAGTAGAGTAGAGGGGAAGAATCACCTCCCTTATGTTTCCTGACAACTGAATTCAGGTAAACGAATTTCACTCTGGATACTTATGTTTGGACAGCTGGATCCTTCTCTACAGATGGGATTCAGCTTGCATATTGAAATATCTATATTTCATTATGTCTAAGCTCTCATTATAGTCTATGAAGAGGTAGTGCCATAAGCATTAAACAAAATAGCCAATGGAGTCTAGACAACAGTACATCTTCACAAACTTAAATTCAGCAACCTAAATAGCTCTCTAGACTTCATTGAATTTACTCACTAGTTCTAGTTTGACATTTCATGTGTCATATCACTCTGCCTCATTTGAATGCCTTCGATAATGTGGATCATATCAACTGTCATTAAACACCCATATCATGATATCTGAATCAAGCTTCTAAATTTAAATCACTTAATCTTTGAACTGATTCCATCTTAAAGTGTAACCCAAATAGTTAAAGATATGCAATTTTTAATTCCATCTGAACAAAAAAAAAATCTGAAATTAATGAATCAACATGCTATGCCAAATTATATTTTTGATATTGCCCACGAAGGAGTGATCCATGAATCTAGAGATTTTTTTATTATTTTTTTGTTAAGGAGCTAGAGTGGTAAATTCTTCATATGCCATTAAGATTTCATCCTGAGTGTATTTTGGTAATCAATAGACATATTATCAATGAATGAAATTAAAAAGACATTTTTAAAAGAAGAAATCTTCTGCTTTTTTTATCTGTATTTTTTCATATATTTCTAGTTAATGTTAAAAAGAAATCCTGAATAACTGTATTTATTTTTTTCCTTTTCTTTTAATCCACCAAGAGGAAAAGTAGCTACTGATATCGGTGACAGTTTGACTTTGTACCTGAATATTAAGTGAAGGTCATATATGTTTATGGAAGAACATTAATGACAGCAAAAAACCCCCAGGGATTGGCAGCTACAATATCTGTATCTAAAGTGATATATTGAATTATAAAGTAACATATTAAGCACATCTATATAAAAATCAAGTAGAACTTGGTTTTTTGCAGTGCAAAATACATGGATATGCAGACAGTAACCTAAGTGGCAAGTAATTCTAGGGATATGAATAATTACTGCGTTTAAAAAAGAGCAACATATTATTTTTTGCCATGTACTTTCCATATTCTTTTATGATTTTGTATATATATTGCAACGAAGGTGCAAACTATATATGTGTTCATGTGCTTTGATGGCTACAGTAAAGCTGTCACGGTTCACACAAAATGAAACTAATGCCACTGCTCACATGACTTATTTTCTCTTTAAATGTTAAGCATTTTCTACTGTACATGTGTTGCATGTTTGAAAGAGGAGGATACAGTACAGAAATAACAAAGCTGTTATGTTTGAAGGAAAAGGACTGTGTTTGAATATTACTTGGTCTTGCAAAAATAATCATATCCCTTCAGGATAATGGCCATTAAAAATGACCAAGTCCTTTATTCATGATCTTACTTCTTTTTTTTCCTATGATGTTTGTCTTCCTCTCAAGATTGTCTTCCTCTCAGAAACTGGCTTAACGACAAAGGCTAGCTCCAAAAGTGTTGAGCTTTCATTTAGATTCCATTTTGAATTGCTGAAGAAAAACAAGATGCTGCATAATGAAGACAATCCTTTTATTTTCTTCAACTTAACTGCATTACCATTTGTCCTCAACATCTCGATGTCAACGTAAGGCACGGAAAAAGTGTACATTATTGTCATGAGAGTCCACATTTGTAAGAAAGCAAAAGCTCAAAATGGAAATGTAGAATATGCAGCATTATTGATAGAGACTTTCAAATAGCTTTGAAAGAACAGGGCTCCTGCACTGACTGAAAAGTAGACAGAGGTCTGTAGTAATTTAATATGTGGCTAGTTCAAAGTAGTAAGACATAATGCTTTCAAAGTAGTAAGACACCATGCTTAGTGATTGCATAGTTACTTACAAATTTCTTATAACACAGACGGTTGCACTCTTTAAATCTCAAGGGACTTGAATCTGAAGGTTGTTCCTTACTGGTTTTGTATCACTGTAATTGTGCTGCCTCCACAGAATTGGTCGTAAATGCATACTGATATTCTGATTGTAGCTTTTTGGTTTATATTTTTCAGTACCTTTGTACATCAGCTAACATTACATCAAGCTTTTAAAGCATACGATCAGATAGCTATAATCTAAATATTCATTAAATGTATAAATATGGAAAGAATTATCTTTACTAAGAGACACTTAATGACTGGTTTAATCATTAGTGACAGTTTATAAGGACTGAAGCATTATCAAAGTTATTTTTATTTCCTAGCGTTTGCTACTTCCCTTCCCCAGTGTAACAGACTGCATCAGATCTTCTCTAAGTGCTGCTTTTCATTCAGCTTAAATTAGAAAAAGTGAATAAACAATGATATGGGGTGGGGAGGGCATAGCATGAAGAGATGTGAAATATAGGATGTGGAAACCTTTCCAAAAAGACCATAAAGTTGCCAACAAGCAGAATATGAAATGCGGATTAAATGGGCCAGCCTCCTTGTTCTGTAATGATCTATGAAATAAATAAATGTTCAGCAATGTCAGGAATTATAAAGATCTTTGCCCTTGTCTGCTGTCCAAATGGACACTCTCATTGATTCTGCTTAGACCTTTTTGTTTAATGTTCCAATTATCTCCCTTTGCAGCTGCATAAGAAAGACATAAGCTATTTCTACACTGGTAAACGTATCCACCCTAGGGAATGATCCCTGGCTCCAAAGCGGTGCAGACTGCGTATACCTACCCTGCTTAAGGCTAGATCTCTACAGAGCAGATATACCATGGCCACACAACATAGCACTTGGTGCAGCAGCCCCTTTGGGCTGCCCCAGGGCCCTATAACATGATCTTTATGGCGGCGGGAAGAGAGGAGGGGGGTGTTGATTTTAGTTTAAACTATCTCATACAACATGAGGGCTTTGCTGGAACTTGAGGGAGGTATATTATAGGATGAAAATGAGAGTAGATGTTGCATGCTCAGGGATATTTCATTTGAGTGTCTGGAGGATTCTGAGAGTGAAACACATGCAGGAGAGCCTTTCAGGACAGAGGAATGGGAATAAATGAACCTGGATTAATCTCATTCATACTGCCTTTCATGTACAAACTCCTGAAGTAAGACATAATAACAGCATATGAAAAAAGCTTCACTTTTGTAGTCACACACCTGGAATGTAATAGACATAGAAATCAATCAATTAATTAATTGATTATCATTTATGATTTCAGGTGGACCAGGCCCTGTGTTGGGACAGAGAGGAGAGGGATAGATGATTGCTTTATGTCATTTCCATTGCAGCTTTCTCAAAAGCTTCTGACTTCCAGCTGTTCAGGTGAGCAAACTGGTCTTTAGCTGCTTCTTCCATTTGTTTTGTCAGCACATTTAGGTTTTGATAAGAATTTTTTTTCCTTTAATTCAGTGTTTATTTTGTGCAGAGGGATTTCACCTCTTTGAATTTTAGGCCACTAAAAGTTAGATGCATATGTGTAAGCAAGTTAAATTAGGCTCACATTATAGACAGAAATGAGTGTGTTCAAGGGGCAGATGATCTGACCTAGTTAGATACTCACATGAAGAATTTTGTCTAGAGGTGCATTTTTACTTTTGCTGATGATACAAAATATCTTGCTTGGGATTAGGCATTTTAGATCCCTAAAGATGGACCCTTCTCTATTTGCCTCTCTATTTGTTTATTTGCTGTGTTGTATCTTAAAAACAAGTTGCATATATTCTGCAGAACAGATATGTGAATAATATAGGATTTAAAAAGAAAACATAGAAACTTGTTATTTATGTAAGGATTATATTATATTTCTTTTTTGCTCTTGCTCCTTTTGGATGGTTTCAGTGGCCTCCTGGACCTTAGAGGTCTTTTTTCCCCTCCTTTGATGCTTAAACTGCTTTATATATGTTCAGATACAATCAAATTGGCTTTCTCCATCTTAATGCTTTGGAGGCAATTTCCTCTTCATTTTAAATTTGTCACTGGGGAAACCTTTTTCTTCCTCTCAGCCAAGCAGATGGTTTTTATTTTTCATTTTTTATTTTTTCAATGTTTCCACTAAAATGGTCAAGATCATCTTTGGAAAAATGAAGTTCCGTATTCACTCCCATCATCTTAAAATAAAAGTACATAAATTTTAAACAGAAAGTCATAGAATCATAGAATCATAGAATAAGTGAGGTTGGAAGGGACCATTAAGATCATCAAGTCCAACCGTTAACCTACCCTGATTTAAAAACACCCACTTCTAAACCATGTCCCTAAGCACCTCATCTACCCTTTTCTTAAACACCTCCAGGGATGGTGAATCCACCACCTCTCTGGGCAGCCCATTCCAATGTTTAATAACCCTTTGAGTGAAAAAATGCTTCCTAATATCCAATCTAAACCTGCCCTGACATAACTTGAACCCGTTTCCTCTTGTCCTATCACTTGCCACGTGGGAGAAGAGGTCAGCCCCCATCTCTCTAAAACCTCCCTTCAGGTAGTTGTAGAGGGTGATAAGGTCACCCCTCAGCCTCCTCTTCTCCAGGCTAAACAACCCCAGTTCCCTCAGTCGTTCCTCATAAGGCTTGTCCTCCAGACCCCTCACCAGCCTGGTAGCCCTTCTCTGGACACGCTCCAGCACCTCAATGTCCTTCTTGTAGTGAGGGGCCCAAAACTGAACACAGTACTCGAGGTGAGGCCTCACCAGTGCCGAGTACAGGGGGATGATTACTTCCCTACTCCGGCTCACTACACTATTCCTGATGCAGGCCAGGATGTTGTTGGCCCTCTTGGCTGCCTGGGCACACTGCTGGCTCATACTCAGCCGGCTGTCCACCAACACCCCCAGGTCCTTCTCTGCCAGGCAGCTTTCGAGCCACTCCGCCCCCAGTCTGTAGCACTGCATGGGGTTGTTGTGACCCAAGTGCAGGACCCGACACTTGGCCTTGTTGAACCTCATACCATTGGCCTCAGCCCATCTGTCCAGCCTGTCCAGATCTCTCTGCAGAGCCAATCTACCCTCAAGCAGATCAACACGCCCCCCCAGTTTAGTGTCGTCTGCGAACTTACTGAGGGTGCACTCAATCCCCTCATCCAGATCATTAATAAAGATATTAAAGAGAACCGGTCCCAGCACCGATCCCTGGGGGACACCACTTGTCACTGGACACCAACTGGATTTAACTCCATTTATCACCACTCTCTGGGTACGGCCATCCAACCAGTTTTTTACCCAGCGAAGGGTACACCTGTCCAGGCCACGAGCAGCCAGTTTCTCCAGTAGAATGCTATGGGAAACGGTGTCAAAAGCCTTGCAAAAGTCCAGGTAGACAACATCCACAGCTTTTCCTTCATCCACTAAGCGGGTCACCTCATCATAGAAGGAGATCAGGTTTGACAGGCATGACCTGCCTTTCACAAACCCATGCTGACTGGGCCTGATCACCTTGTTCTCCTGCATGTGCCGTGTGATGGCACTGAGGATGATCTGTTCCATAACCTTCCCAGGCACCGATGTCAGACTGACTGGCCTGTAGTTCCCCGGATCCTCCTTCCGGCCCTTCTTATGGATGGGTGTCACATTTGCCAACCTCCAGTCGGCTGGGACCTCCCCGGTTATCCAGGACTGTTCATAAATGATGCAGAGTGGCCTGGTGAGCACTTCCGCCAGCTCCTTCAGTACCCTTGGATGGATCCCATCCGGCCCCATAGATTTGTGCACCTCCAGGTGCTGAAGCAGGTCCCTCACCATTTCCCTTTGGATTACAGGGGCTTCATTCTGCTCCCCATCCCTGTATTCTAGCTCAGGGGTTAGGGAACTCAAGGAACAACTGGTCCTACTGCTGAAGACTGAGGCAAAGACGGCATTAAGTACCTCAGCCTTATCCTCGTCCTTAGTCAATACGTTACCAGCCTGGTCTACTAGAGGACAGAGATTATCCTTAGTCCTCTTTTTATTGCCAATATATTTATAGAAACTTTTTTTGTTGTCCTTGACAACAGAAGCCAGGTTTAGTTCTAGCTGGGCTTTGGCCTTCCTAATTCTTTCCCTACATAGCTTCACTACCTCTTTGTAGTCCTCCTGAGTGGCCTGCCCTTCTTTCCAAAGGCCATATATCCTCTTTTTTTTCCCTAAGCTGCAACACTAGCTCCCTGCTTAGCCAGGCCGGTCTTTTCCCCCGACGGCTTGTCTTCCGGCACATGGGGACAGCCTGCTCCTGCGCCTTTAGGACTTCCTTCTTGAAAAACATCCAGGCTTCCTGGGCTCCTTTGCCTTGGAGGACTGCCTCCCAGGGGACTTTTTCAACCAGGCTCCTGAAGAGCCCAAAGTCCGCCCTCCGGAAGTCCAAGGTGGCAGTTCTGCTGACCCCCTTCCTTGCTTCTCCCAGAATTGAGAACTCTATCATTTCGTGGTCACTGTTGCCAAGACGGCCTCCGACCATCACATCCCCCACAAGACCTTCCCTGTTGACAAACAACAGATCCAGCAGGGGCACTTTCCCTAGTTGGCTCTTTCACTAACTGTGTTAAGAAGTTATCCCCAGTACCTTCCAGGAACTTTCTAGACTGTTCCCTCCCTGCTGTATTGTATTCCCAGCAGATGTCCGGCAAATTGAAGTCACCCACGAGGACTAGAGCTCACGACCTTGAGACTTCTCCCAGCCGTTTATAGAATATTTCATCTGCCTCCTCATCCTGGTTGGGCGGTCTATAACAGACTCCTACTACAATATCTGCCTTGTTAGCCCTCCCCCTAATCTTTACCCATAAACACTCAATCCCATTATCACCATCTTCTAATTCAAAGCATTCATAACACTCCCTGATATATAGGGCCACACCCCCGCCTCTTCTTGCTCGCCTATCCTTCCTGAAGAGTCTATAGCCATCCATGGCAACATTATAGTCATGAGAGTCATCCCACCATGTTTCTGTGATGGCAAGTCCTACAGGTTGTTTCAGTTGTTTGTTTGTTTGTTTGTTTGTTTTCTAAAGTGTAATTACACATAGATGACTTTGGTCCTTGTCATTGTAATACCTGAAATTCTTCAAGCCACTAAAGAGACTGTCGTCTGAACTTTCATGTGAAACTTCTTGGACAGCTTTGAAAGAAGAGCGGATTTGGGGCTGATGAATATCAAACCTCATCTTGCAGTTTGGGAAAGAAAGCACAAGGTAGATTAACTGACTTAGCCCAAATTTCACTAAAATTGTAGCTATATGAGCCAATAACAATAGTATAACAATTTATAGCTGTGCATAGAAATATTTATGTGCAGTTGTCCCACGTAAGTTGCAATGCAACTTATTTTACTCCTAAAGTTAAATCATAGAATCATAGAATGGTTTAGGTTGGAAAGGGCCTTGAAGATCATCGAGTTCCAACACCCCTGCCATGGGCAGGGACACCTCCCACTAGACCAGGTTGCCCAAGGCCACGTCCAGCCTGGCCTTGAACACCTCCAGGGATGGGGCCTCAACAACCTCTCTGGGCAACCTGTTCCAGTGCCTTACCACCCTCAGAGTGAAAAATTTCTTCCTAATGTTTAATCTAAACCTGCCCTCTTCCGGCTTAAAGCCATTCCCCCTCGTCCTATCACTACATGCCCTAGTAAAAAGTCCTTCCCCAGCTCTCCTGTAGGCCCCCTTTAGGTACTGGAAGGCCGCAATAAGATCTCCCCGGAGCCTTCTCTTCTCCAGGCTGAACAGCCCCAACTCTTTCAGCCTGTCCTCATAGGAGAGGTGCTCTAGCCCTCGGATCATCTGTTGCGTATGCAACATAACAAAATACCTGTTGCTTATGCAAAATTGCATTATTTTGCATTTGAGATAGGCATGCAGATATGCATGTGTACTGATAGTTACATCTCTGCAGATGTTCTGTAATTACTGTAGTTCAACAGCGAGTATTAGTATCATCATCTGTCCTTTTCTCTGCCAAAAAAAGAGCAATATTAATATCAGAAAATCACTATTAAACATAGAATCATAGAATGGTTAGTGTTAGAAGGGACATTAAAGGTCATCTAGTTCCAACCCCCCTGCCATGGGCAAGGACATCTCCCACTGGAGTAGTTTGCTCAAAGTCCCATCCAACCTGGCCTTGAACACTTCAAGGGATGGGGCATTGACAACTTCCCTGGGCAACCTGTGCCAGTGTCTCACCACCCACACAGTAAAGAATTTCTTCCTAATATCTAATCTAAATCCACCCTCCTTCAGTTTAAAACCATTACCCCTCATCCTATCATTACACTCCCTAATGAAGAGTCCCTATCCATCTTTCCTGTACTTTTTAGGTTTTTTTTTTCCCTGTACCTTTTAGGTACTGGAAGGCCCCTATAAGGTCTCCCAGGAGTCTTCTTTTCTCCAGGCTGAGCAACCCCAACTCTCTTAGCTTGTCTTCATAGGAGAGGTGCTCCAGCACTCTGATCATCTTCATGGCCCTCCTCTGGACTCACTTCAACAGGGTCATGTCTTTCTTATGTTGGGGGCCCCAGACCTGGACCTAGAGGAGCAGAATCACCTCCCTTGACCTGCTGGTCACGCTGATCTCTACTGAACCATCACTATTCAGCTGGTTCATCACATTGCACTTAATGAGGAAGATGTGTCTTCTCATGACATGTAATTCAGTTATTGTTCCAAGCATGACTTCATAGGAGTAATAACTTTTGCTTAAGAGCTTCAGGCTTGTGTTGACTGGACAACTGTAGGTCCTCTAGACTCTTTTGTTTTCTGTGTATTTCATATCCTAACAAACCACCTCTAACTGAACTAGAGCTTTCTGACTGAAGATTCATGCATGGGAAGAATTTGCTTGGGTTTTGACAGCTTCTCATAGTATTTGTGGTCTACCTTTTTTCAGTATTTTAGGTAACATGCCATATCATGTACTTTGTCTGATTTCCACTGGCTTCCACTTTTCAGTATCTTGTGCTGAATTTTTCAGTTCCTGAAGTTCTTGAGCTCATATCTTTGCACTTCAGACACTGAAATGTCTATCCTGAAAATCTGCTAAAAGTGTACTTACTATTCTTTGGCATAGAGGTCTGACTTGGTAAATGCATGAAAGAGCTTTGCTTCTGGATTTGTAATTGCATGAGCCAGAATACGATGCTGGAGATTATTTGCTCACTGACCTCAGTCCATTAAGGTCTTTCAATGTTGTTTCCTCCACAGTTATGGCAATTTCCGTTTTCATACTCTTATTCCCATTAACCCCTTTACTTCACCTCTGTGTACTACATCATTGTAGTTACATGCACGCAGCGTGGGGAACAAGCAAGAGGAGTTAGAGATCTGCGTGCGGTCACAGGGCCATGATCTCACTGCAATTACTGAGACATGGTGGGATAGCTGGGACTGGAACGCTGTCATGGAGGGCTATGTTCTCTTTAGGAAAGATAGGCCGGCAAGGCGAGGTGGGGGAGTTGCTCTTTATGTGAAAAAGCAACTGGAATGTATTGAGCTCTCCCTGGGGGCTGATGATGAGCAAGTTGAGAGCTTGTGGGTAAGGATTAAAGGGCAGGATAACATGAGAGATATTGTTGTGGGTGTTTATTACAGGTCACCTGATCAGGATGGGGAAGCTGATGAGGCCTTCTACAGACAGGTGAGAACTGCCTCACAATCGCAGCCCTTGGTTCTCATGGGGGACTTCAACTTCCCTGGTATCCGTTGGGAAGGCTACACTGCTAGGAACGCACAGTCCAGGAGGTTCCTCCAGTGCATTGATGATAACTTCTTGATTCAGGTGGTGGAAGAGCCCACAAGAAAAGGTGTACTACTGGAGCTAGTACTGACAAACAAAGAGGGACTGGTGGAGGATGTTAAGGTCGGGGGCAGACTTGGCTGTAGTGATCATGAGAAGACAGAGTTCAGCATTAAGTGCAGTATGAACAAAATTACAAGTAGGGTTGAAACGTTAGACTTCAGCAGGGCTAACTTTGAGCTCTTCAAGAAACTGCTGGGAGAAATCAAATGGGAGAGGGCTCTAGAGGGTAAGTGGGCTCAAGAGAGCTGACTGATATTCAAGCACCAGCTCCTCCAAGATCAGGATCAGTGCATCCCGAAGAGCAAGAAATTGGGCAAGGGAAGGAGACCTGCATGGCTAAGCAGGGATTTTCAGAAAAAAACTCAGGTGGAAGAAGGGAGTTTACAAGATGTGGAAAAGGGGGCTGATGACTTGGGATGAGTATAAGAACGCTGTCAGGGTATGCAGGGAAGAAACGAGAAAAGCCAAGGCAGCTTTGGAATTGAACCTGGCGAGGGATGTCAAGACCAATAGGAAGGGTTTCTTTAAGTATATAGGAGACAAAAGGAGAACCAGGGAAAATGTGGGCCCACTCTTGAACGAGATGGGTGCTGTGGTGATGGATGATGCAGAGAAGGCAGAGTTGCTGAATGCCTTCTTTGCTTCTGTCTTCACTGCTCGAGCCAGCTCTCGGGAGTCCCAGACTTTGCAAGTAACAGAGAAAGTCTGGAGGAAGCAAAACTTTCCCTTGGTTGAAGAGGAACAAGTTAGAGAACAATTAAGTAAACTGGATACCCACAAGTCCATGGGGCTTGATGGGATGCACCCGCGAGTGCTGAGGGAGCTAGTGGAAGTCATTGCTGGGCTGCTCTCCATCATATTTGAAAGGTCCTGGAGAACAGGGGAGGTGCCTGAGGACTGGAGGAAAGCCAATGTCACTCCAGTCTTCTAAAAGGGCAAGAAGAATGACCTGGGAAACTACAGGCCGGTCAGCCTCACCTCTATCCCTGGAAAGATGATGGAACAGTTCATTCTGGGCGTCATCTCCAAGCATCTGGAGGAAAAGAAGGTTCTCAGAAGTAGTCATCATGGATTCACCAAGGGGAAGTCATGTCTGACTAATCTGATAGCCTTCTATGATGGCGTGACTGGATGGGTGGATGAGGGGAGGGCAGTGGATGTTGTCTGCTGTGACTTCAGCAAGGCTTTCGACACTGTCTCCCACATCATCCTCACAGGCAAGCTTAGGAAGTATGGGTTAGATGAATGGACAGTGGGGTGGATTGAACAGTGGCTGACAGATAGAGCTCAGAGGGTTGTGGTTAGTGGTGCAGAGTCCAGTTGGAGGCCAGTAACAAGTGGTGTCCCTCAGGGGTCAGTACTGGGTCCAGCCCTGTTCAATATATTCATCAATGACCTGGATGAAGGGATAGAGTGTACCATCAGCAAGTTTGTTGATGGTACAAAAGTGGGAGGGGTGGCTGACACGCCGGAAGGCTGTGCCGCCGTACAGCGTGACCTGGACAGGCTGGAGAGTTGGGCAGAGAAAAACCTGATGAAGTTCAACAAAGGCAAGTGTAGGGTACTACTTCTGGGGAGGAATAACCCCATGCACCAGTACAGGTTGGGGGCTGACCTCCTGGAGAGCAGCAGTGTGGAAAGGGACCTGGGAGTCCTGGTGGACAGCAGCAGGACCATGAGGCAGCAATGTGCCCTGGTGGCCAAGAAGGCCAATGGCATCCTGGGGTGCATCAAGAAGAGTGTGACCAGCAGGTGGAGGGAGGTCATCCTCCCCCTCTACTCTGCCCTGGTGAGGCCGCATCTGGAGTACTGTGTCCAGTTCTGGGCTCCCCGGTTCAAGAAGGACAGGGAACTGCTGGAGAGAGTCCAGCAAAAGGCTACCAAGATGATTAGGGGACTGGAGCATCTTTCTTATGAGGAAAGGCTCAGGGACTTGGGCCCTTTTAGTCTAGAAAAAAGCAGACTCAGGGGGGTTCTTATCAATACTTATAAATACTTAAGGGGAGAGTGCCAGGTAGATGAGAAGAGTCTTTTTTCAGTGGTGCCCAGTGATAGGACTAGAGGTAACGGGCACAAACTTGAGCACAGGAAGTTCCATCTTAACATGAGGAGGAACTTCTTTCCTCTGAGGGTGGCAGAGCACTGGCACAGGCTGCCCAGAGAGGCTGTGGAGTCTCCCACACTGGAGACATTCAAAACCCGCCTGGACGCTGTCCTGTGCAACCTGCTGTAGGTGTCCCTGCTGTGGCAGGGGGGTTGGACTAGATGATCTCCAGAGGTCCCTTCCAACCCTGACGATACTGTGATACTGTGAAAAATGCATCAAAGGGTTTTCTTTTTGCTGTATCTAAATTAACTTTAATCTTTTGCCCCTATACTTTCTGAATTACCACACCATTTCCTCTTTCTTTGTTCTCTCTTTATTTTTGTGGCTAAAAACCTTTTACTATTTGTTTTAATTTCCTTTGCAAAGTCCAGCCCGACCTGAGAGTTGGCAAGTCTCACTTTTCTCCTACATATTCTGACCTTCAAGACATAGCTTTCTATTCAGTTAGTCTGTTCCTGCTGCTCCTCATAGACTCACAACTTACTATTGAAAATCCTTTTTTGCACTGATGTGAAATGCACAGGTCAGAAATGGGTAAATGAATTTCTAATCTGAGCAATATAGCATTTACCCACATCTCAACAGCTGCAGTGAAACATCACAAAGAAGAGTTTATTCACTCCTCGACTAAGTAATACATGATTGTCAGCATGAGGCGATTAGTTATTTAGTTAAGTATTGGGTCTTTTCCTCTTAATCATTTTTCTTTTATTCATAGTACATGTATTGGTTTTTCATCTGTAATTTAAAGTAGCTCCAAGCTTCTTTTTCAGACAGGCTTTTAAACTTTACAAATCCACCCAACATTCACTGAATCCCTTCATTTTTCAAGGATTGTGTTATTTAAATAAAAATTCTTAATAATAGATTTGCTTTCATTTCTCTTTGCACCATAACTTTAACATAATCTGCTCATCATCACTTAATTTAGGATAATTTTTCTTTTTCCATTTGTATTAGCTTCTCAGTACTTCCTGGGCATGCATTCTAAGATATCATTGTTTTTCATGGTTCCATTATGTAAAAAATATTTACATCACAGCATTTTTGAATGTGGTCTTCAGTCAATATATGTGATAGCAACAATGCATTAATCTTGATACTATAAATAGCTCTGATAGTATTAATAAGAACTTTAGCTATTTTCATATCTGATCCTGGGTGTTTTCAACAAATATTTAGCAAACTTCTTCCTAGAACTGGTTAGTACTTTTCTAAAATGTTTCTACTCTATTTCATCAACACTTCCCTCCCCGCGCCCCCCCCCCCCCCCCCCCCCCCCCCCGTAATCATTAATAGAAAAATAAAAACTTCCAGATCATTCACTTCTCTAATAAAACCTTAATAAGATGTTTGGCTGAAGAACGCCTCTGAGAACTTCTTCACACACAGTCCTTTGCTTTGTCCTATCAACATGATTGTTATAATCTCTACTTTTGAAAAAGTTATCTCCCAAGCCTTAGAAAACCAATAATATGTACATAAAATTCACTGGTCGTGCAGGTCCTGCTGCCCTTCCTACTCACAGCTTTCTTATGATGAGGAAACCCTTGGAACTCTTGTTCTTCCTGTAACCCACATGTTCTGGTTTCTTTTGTGATAGGTATAAAATTTAAGAACAATTGAACTAGAATCCAGATCATATCCAATATGTGTCCTCACATTTTAAGGGTTCTTAAACCTCTACTTTCCAGCAATTTGCTTATGTAGGAGATGAAATATTTATTTTCTCCCCCCCCCCCCCCCAAAAAAAAAACTTAATATTTTTGTTCGAAAAATTAAGGATGTGTGAATGGAAGGCAAAGTTACTTAGCAGGATAACATGAAAGCAAAATAGAAAATTCACTGCAAACCCCAAAACAGCACTATTTTCTATTCTTCCCTCCTTCTGCCTCCCAGTTTCAAATTCAGAGTTATCCTCCGTCTCCTAATTACATCAAGTGATGGCGCTGCAAAAATTCTAAGTAAACTAAGAATTTAATCTCTGGAGCAGAACATAGCCTTGCAGTAGCATCTCAAAGTAAGTCCTATTCGTATTCAAACTGTTTGTTTCATCATAAAAAGTTGAAAAATAAGAGGAAAAACTGAGAATCTATACCTAGTTTAACAAGTTACATATCAAACAGCCTTCACTCAGCAGAAATGCTGTGAGGCAGACATCATTTAGTGATCTATCTAATGGGTTGAAAATCCCACTGAAAGAGAGGTCATATCAAGGTGATGAAAGAAAATGTTCAAAGTGTCAGCTTTAAGTGACCCCTGTTGTTTGTGTCTTTCCTAATCAAGGGATTAGAGATGTAAGTTAGGATGTTGCAAATGGAAAAGTTTTTTCAGTGAATGAACTGTCTGCAAATTTACTTATGGAATCAATTAGCAAATTTCAAAGCATGGAATTTATATTTATGGGGACATAGTTTAAAAATTATTCTTTAATTCATTTTTTTGTTCTTTTTAGTTCTACAAATGACTCCTGAGATGGGTTTGTGTATGTTCATTTTAAAGCTGAAATTCTTTGACTGTTTTGCAGCACTTCACATTTGCACTACTTCTTTTGGTAGAATTAAGCAAATTCCAGGTCTTCTGGTGGACACAGAGCATGAGTAGACTGTCTCTACTCAATCCCGATGGAAGCAGTTAGTTTGTCCTTAAGGACGGGTAGGTCAGAACAGTTCAAGTGCAGTACGAGCCACGCTGTTCTTTAGTATAACTGCATATAGAAACTGTGTACAGAAAACCTTGCTTTCCTGATGTACTGTCAGGACTCAGGAAATGTTGCTGGGTTTTGCTCATGCTTTTGCCTACCAGCCATATCACTGGACTACTGTACTGTGTGACAAATGGACACAACAATCTGGCCTTAGATGAGTCCTGGATTTTTGCTTAAAAGGATTTTATATGCATGCTCTTATGCATCTGCATGTATCACACATGCACATGTGAAGCTTTAAGGTGGAATTATTACTATACTTAAATTTATAGAAAAACTACATCTATGCTAGGAACTGGGTTTTTTTTTAACATCTCCCATTTATATGCATGGGGCATCAGCATAGAAATGAATGAAGGAAAAAGTTTTAAAGACGGGGAGGACACAGCTGATATGTACAGACACAAACTGGTGGAGAAGCTTGAAATTGAAGACGTCAGAAATTATTTTGGAAATGCCTGAAAATTAAATTGATGATATTGTCTTATTTTAGTAGTTTTTACTGTGAATGGGGCTATCTATAAAAGCAGTATATAACCTTAAAAAGCAACCAGAAAACAACAACAAAATAAATTTTAATGCATTGACTACATCCTTGTAAACAGCTACGTAGTACTCCAGAATCTTTGAAATTTCCATTGGTCCACAAAGATTAGAGGGAAAACACTTTATTAAACCATGGTTAAATTTATGTTATTCAAAAGTTAGAGAGTACTCTTCACATGAAAACCGTTGAACGATTCTTTATGCTCATATTGCCAAGAACCACTCAAAATGGTCTTTATGCAAAAAACTTACAGTTAACCACATCAGATTCAGTAGGATTAAGCTAAATCGTCTTTTGATATCGAACGTGTTATACTTCTAAAGCAATTCAATGGCAGAGACAAATAGTTAAAGTGCAGGAAATTCACATGCATCCCCAGTGGCAACAGATCTTCAGGGCAGTGAGCATGGGAAATAAAGAATTCTTATTTGTGTTTCTTCCAATTTCTTGCCATGTTTCCTCATCCCAGCCAGAATTGCATTGCTAAAGATTCCACAGTGGCCAGTGAAAGGATGAATGGAATTTAGTTCTCTTTTGTGAGCTGTGTGAGGAAAGAGAAAGGACACAGTAAAGCTTTTATTGACCCAACTCCAAATCCAGTGTGTCTAACTAGGAAATTGTTCATTCAGATGGAAGCCAAAAAAGCGTCTATGCCTCAATGTGGCTGAGACAGCAAAATCAATTCAGAAAACAACAGCTCTGTTTAGTAAGGATTCAAAGGAAGAAAATGTACCTAAATCAATAAATAATATACATAATAAGGCATTTATACTGTGTGATATTTTATTAAAATGTCAAGAAATACAAAATCCATCAGCCGCTACATAGGCCAGAAGGCCTAAGTGATTTTTAAAATTTAAACAAAGTACTCTTAAGGGACTGAAAGATTTATGCAATTTCTCACTGCTTTCCATGTAGAAATGATTTTGCCATGCTTTTTGCCTTGCTTGCATTGTAAAGAACACTTATAAAGTCACAAAATCTCACAATGTTAAGATATTTCATATAATCTTTCTAATCACGCCCCTGGGATTTTTGCTGCCTACAGACTAACAGCTCAGGAGCAAAGTACATCAATGGTGATGATCAGCTCTATAATATGTGGCTACATAACTGGCCTTCTGAAGTGAAGGCTGTACCTGCCTATGTTTCCAGTCCAACCTTTTTCCCCAAAAAACATCAGTATTCTTAAACATGGAGACTTAGACTGGTCCATACATATTTCACTTAATCAACAACTTCTACTAATGGAAATGAGTCAGTTTATGTTTATTTATAGCTGTATATGAAGATGAATTTGTAACCCATGTTTATAAATCCCTATATTTCTCATGTTGTTTTTAGGGAGACTACATTTTATTAATATTTGGAAGGCTGGTCACTTCCACACTGGTTTCTTAAGCCTTCAGATGAGCTGAATACAGGGCACACAGCGACCTGCTTTCATTTTAGATTGGCCCAGTCACAAAGTGTCTATCTCTTTCCCTGAGTTACAAAGGAAACTAAGGGTGAAGAGACACTTTTCTTAAGTATCTGAGTTAAGGGTATGGGATCTAGGTACTGGAGAGGTATAAAATCTCCCATTCTTCATGTTTGGTATTATCTGACTGTTGAGAATTGTAGCTCTTTTCACATTTTTCAATACTAATTTGTGTAGCCGAGCATGAATTTAGGATGTTTAGCCTTTATTTTAGGATGCAGCTGCATATAGTTTATCAGTCCTGTGTAAGATATGATGCATGAAGCATGAAATAGCCCACGTGAAAAAAAGGGAAAAGGAAGAATGATGAACCTTGGCATCAGAAAGCCTCAGTTGTCTCCCTTATCACAGGGTAAAATCCATATCTTCTCACATGCTTTCTTGCCTGTGCTCCTGCACTCCTCCCTATCTGTGGCAGAGGCAATCTCAGGAATTTCCACATCTTCCCACGCACTTATTTCTTCCCACTGTTCCATCTTTTCCTTCACCCTTTCTTTCTGATTTTATAGTCATAAGTTACATCCAATTTCTCTGATGCTGCCTTATGGAAGTGGCAGACATTTTGATTGATACTAAATTGCATGTTGAGTTATATTGATAGTAGGAGGAAGTGCGGACTATGTTGAAAACAGAAAAAACACTTCATGGAATAGATGTCAGTAGTTCTAAAAAATTATTCAAAAAACCTGGTGTTATAGACTTGCAACAACTTGCTGGGAATTATCGTTCTTTGGAAGGGATGAAATAAAATAAGTTTAATTTAGTATCAAAATATCAAGCATACTGTACTAAGTGGAGTGTTCACTTTTGCATTTGACTCACTGAAAAAAAGTTCAGTTCAACCTTTTGTAGAGTCTCTAACTCTTCATATCAAGCTGTCTCAGAAAACATTCCGATTGCTTCAATTCCTCATAAAAAAGCAATGATCTAGTTGTCTGTAAATTCAGGGCCACACCTGTAAGCTTCCTGATAGAAGATTGTGGGCAGAGAATAAACCTAGTGGACACTTGCACATCACATCAATTGTCTGTGGAAAGCATACATAATTGAATGGGCATGTAATTTATTTATTGGGAAAAGGATAGCAAACAACTCCGTCATTCTCAGTTGGTGTTGCCTGACAGACATTTTCAGAAAAAAAGCCAGGCTGGAGAAGTAGAAATTAAGAGATTGTTCCTTTTCTTTGAAACTCATTTGAAAATAGGCTTCTGCATGTACCATCCTTTATTTTAGTGATTTAAAAAATTATATCTAATTTTGTGGAATATTTATTAACCTCAGCTTGAGACAAGCTGGATCTTGGTCATTGATTCCAGTTGTCCTGAACTCGTCCTGTGCAAACTATTGCATGCAACCAAATTTTGTTTGGATTATTGTAACGTATTTTCAGTTCCCTTTTGTTTCAACACTTTTATGCATTTAGTTTTATTCCATTCTTGCATCATTTTAAATTTATGTTGGGATGCCATTTTTATTACAGTACTGTGCAAAGCTGAATTTCCCCTATTTGACGCATGAAGACCACTAGGGGAGAGAGATTTATCGCATAGGTTTCACTAAGGGTGTATAGTTTGAGAATTGTAGAACAGGAAAGGACCACATGCCTCGGGGGACCTAACTCCCTGTTATTGCACGCTACAGAATTACATATTATATATTATAAACTGATTAAGCCTGATAATAAAACTTGTTGTTTCCCCTTTCCACCTCATTGCAGTTGGATGATTCTTCTAGAACCTTATTGTTCTGATGGGAACCTTCTTTTAGTTCTGAGAATGTATTTAATACTGGATGATTCATACCCATTTTTTTCTACTGACACTATTACCCTTTAATTTAAATAACCTGTCTCTCTCACAGATGTTTATTCACCAATGCATTTATATACAGTAATCATATCTTTTCCCCAAATTTTTTTCTGCTAGACCAAACAAGTTGTATTATTGTTATCTTCTCTTGGACAACAGGCTTCCCTAATCATGCCACCTGCCCTCCTTTGAACCTGTTCTGGTTTGAAATCATCTTCCTTTAGATAGGTGAATGAAACTTTACACAGCAATGTCCTTCCAGGTCCTTGGCATTAATACTTCTCTGCCTTTACATTAAATCCTTTATCAATACAGCTCACAATCGCATCTACTTCTTCTGTAGCAAATGCACAACAGTAATACACATACACAAGCTTCAGTTACATGCTGATAAGAGATCTCTGATTTCTGCTGAGTTTGCATATCAGGAATAATTGTCTCAACAGATCACTCTACTAATTTTTGAAATGCATCTGCCTCTGGGAGGAAGACTGTTTTAGAGAGATCAATAGCTCTATACAAGTCTTCTGTATAAGAAATATTATTCTGTGAAACTTTGTGTGTTTAGCAGGAAGCACAGAGAACAGTAGTGAACAAGGCTTTGGTAATTTAATTGCAATAACTTAAATCAATACTTAGCCATGAAACTGAAGTTCTATAATGCATTGCCTAAAAAAAAAAGTGCCACATAAAAACTGCATTGTATTTCTCCAGATATATAAGACATACCCTCAGTTTTAACATAAATAAAATTGAAGATGGACAGTACCTGAGATTCTCTGGGAAATACAACTGGATATAATATTACGTGAAGGATCTGAATAGTAATGGCATGCCTACACCCCAGCTGATTGCAAAATTTAAAGAGAAACTAGCAGAATTTACGGACTGTTACACTTGCAACTGCAAGATATCATTGTCTTATTTTAACCATACCAACTGTATTTTAAAATGTAATCTCAAGAGAGGAGAGGAGAGGAGAGGAGAGGAGAGGAGAGGAGAGGAGAGGAGAGGAGAGGAGAGGAGAGGAGAGGAGAGGAGAGGAGAGGAGAGGAGAGGAGAGGAGAGGAGAGGAGAGGAGAGGAGAGGAGAGGAGAGGAGAGGAGAGGAGAGGAGAGGAGAGGAGAGGAGAGGAGAGGAGAGGAGAGGAGAGGAGAGGAGAGGAGAGGAGGAGACCTAAATCTCAAGCTCAAACAAGAGGGATGTACTGGATGGGACCGGAGACCCACCTTTGTTTTGTCCCAGATTGGTTTTCCTATCATTTCTGGGGGGAAAGGGAAAGAATATAAGAAAAAAAAAAAACGTATCTATAAAGTCAATTTCATCTTAGCTTCTGGAAAGCAATTTTTTAGGAACTTCCCGATCCTGAGTTACATCCGGACTACTGTGTACTGGTCTTTGCTGGATCTATTCTCCATGAGTTATCAAACTCTTTTTTAAACTCCCACTTTTAGACTCCACAATATCTTCTGATGTCTACAGACTAACTATTCATCATGCAAAATTACTCCATATTTTGTTCAATGTTAATAGATAACTCAACCTCTGGCTCTTCCTCCTTCTTTCTTTTTTTTAAGCTGTGAGAATTGGTGAATAGCTGTTCTCACTTTCTCTCCTCTAGTTTGTTAATGTTGTAAATCACTACATAGACCAATCTTTTATTTTCCAGCCATCTCTTCTTCACCCTGAGGAGTCATATTCTCCTGAGCATCTAAGCTGTGTGCTGTTTAGTGCCTCTGATCATCTTGCCTTTCTGAGCATCTGTTCCAAGGAGAAGCAACCAAAATCTCAGGTAGTATGTAGGAGCTGAATGCACCTTATGGGGGAATAATGATAACTTCTGCTCGCTCTCAGTTTCTGTCCTGGTACTTCTCTGCTGTACTTGCGCAGTTCTGAGTGATGAGCTGACATATGTGGAAAACTCTCTACAATGACTCCAACATTTTTCTCAGGCAGTAATGGCTAGTTTAGAGCAAAAATATTTCTCTTTATAGTCACTTTCTCCAGGTGAATTCAGTGTTGAATTTAATCTGCCATTCTACTGTTCTCTAATATGAGATCATTTGTAGCTCTTTCAGACAGCTCTGGACTTAATTGTTCCACCTATCTGAAGCAACGATCTGCAAAACTTCATGCTCTTCACTAGAACATTTATGAACAGGCTGAAATGAAAATACCCAGTAAAAACATTTGGAGGTTATATTGGTAATCTGTCTCCTTTGTGAAAACTGATGATTTCTACCTATCCTTTCTTATTTTTTAACAATTTGCTCAAGAATCACATAAAACTTTTTATAAGAGTTTATTTCTTTGAGAACTTCAATTAAGAAAGGAACTTTGGGAGAAGCTTTTTGAGCACTCAAGCACATTAGCTGTACTAAAGCACCGTTGAGGCAAGACAGATATCTAGGTGGAAAAGCTATGGGTCTCTGCATAGTCTTTTTCAGTCCAGTTTTATGAGGTAAATTTACAGACTTAGCTGAATTATGTATTTTGTATTTATAGATTAATTTAAAGTATGAATATAAACTACAGATCTCACAAATGTTACTAAGCAAAGACTAAAACCTAAGCAAGCTTTAAAAACCTGACAAAATACTAAATGTTTAGCACAGGGACATTTTAAACTCACACAATTTTTCTAAAGTAGCTCCTAAAATGAAAACCCCCTTAAAGCTACCAGGGTTTTATATTTTCAGTTTATTTTCACTGAATTTAAAATTAAATTCCAAAATCCATGCTTTAAAGTCTTATTAAGTTAAGGTTGGAAAGTTCTAACAGTTACAATTGTTAATAAAGATTTGGTTTTATTTATATATTAAAAATACATTTTATTTCTACATATACATATATATGTTAATTTTTATATGTATATATACATGATCTATTAATAACAACCCAGTATATAGTAGGATAAAATGAGCTGAGTACATAGGCACACCTACTCTTTTCCAAGAGCCTTGAAGTTTCCTTTACCTTTGGGAACACTTTGTTTGGAGGCATTCTAATTCTACCACCATGAAACTGAAAGACTACTATGAGATCTTAGCAATATCAGACACTTGGTTTATTTAGTCATCCATCCCATATTCCATAGTGGCCAAATCAGGTATTTTGAAGCTATTTCAATACCAAAAAGAAGTCAAAGGCCTTGGCTTAAGAGGCTTCATACAGGGATCAATAACTAACAGATGAAAGGGCTTATGAAAACTGAGAAGGCAGAAAGCAATTACTAATGGTAACGTGGCGCAACAACTAGTTTACTTCAGAAGTTAAGATCTCTTACTCATAGCGTGTAAATAAATTGGAGAATAATGCAGTATTATCTCTGTGTTTGTATATACAACTACAATTGGAGACGGACCAAAACCAAACAAGACAGCTCTAGTTTGAAAGGATTTAGATTTTGTCGTGACTGCAGTAGCAGGTGGAAAATGGAAATAATCTGTGTTCATAAAATATATTTCTAAAGGATCTCAAGTGCTATCTAGAATACAAACAGTTGAAAACAAGAAGCACACAGAGGAGAAAATTAAAATGGTGATATAAGGTATAATTTGTTCACCTTTCTATTCCATTTTCCTTGTTGTGTGTCCATTGTTGTTTCCTTACTTTAAGTCGTCAAATCATCCAGTGGCATAGTGGGACAGTCAAAGATGGAAAGGATGAAAATCATCCATCAGTTCTGAAACTTATCCTCCACTATATTTGTAGCCTGTTTAGTTTTCTTTGGCTCTATTTTATTTATATAAAAACCATGAGATTTTAGTCTTTTGCTGGAATCAGCAACTTGCAATCAGAAAGAACTTAATAGATTTCATTATAAACATTTCTTAAATTCTTACATTCTGGCAAGAAATAGAGGTCAAAAAATATGAAGTGGTTGAATAAAACTGCTCTGGAAAGGAAATTACATTGACCATATCAGATCTTAGACCAGTTGTGACTCCATCGTCTACATATGTACATACTATTTGTAAGCTGAAAAAAAAAAAAAAGAAGAAGGGAAAAAAGCCTCTGAAAAAGGATGTGTGCTTACAACATATTTCAGGGTACTTCATATCACAATTCTTTCTGAAATGACTGATTTCCTCATAGGTGTCAATTTGCTTCTGACATAATTTAACCTTTCATCCCATTCAGTAACTTCTCCTTCAGTACCGGTAAGTTTCACCAGCCTGGTGTCATCACTACTCTGCCACTCCTTTATTTCTTCACAATAACACGAGATGTATGCCTAGGCCTCCAGCTTTCTCAAAGAATTTTCAAATATCTCACGATCTGCATAATAGGGGGAAATCTGTCCCTCTTATGTCCCTCCTATGATCATTAATATCTCATTCCTCTTTGTCTTGCCTGTGCTTTTTGCTCTATGCTCCTCCAAATGTTGCCTGTTATGATCTGACGGAGATGAAAGCGAAAATGCTTCATTCTATTTTTAAAATATTCTATCTTAGATCCATGCTATAAGTTCACCAGTGACAGCTGACCAGTTCTTCCCCCATCTCCACAGTGTGGTGGCTGATAGCTGTGGGTTAGTATACAAGCTGTCCCGTTTATATATTTTTTTAAGAGATTGCACTGTGGCCTCTACTGTCTGATGCCCTCCATCTCTAATTTTTGCACTACACAATGATGTTTTGGCTGCCCAATATCTGTATTGTGTATATAGAGATGGAGGTGAATGTTAGAGACTAAAGAACAGATCTGAAAGCCACAATACTGTATCCTGCATGTCATATAGACCACTCCCTTGATTGTCATCACTTACTCTATTGTAAGGCACATTTGCCTTCAGTTGCATCCGTCTGCATGTATTTTCACAAATCTTTCTCCCCTTTCCTGCCAACTCTTTGCAATTGGTCATATAATGAGCTGTTTTACACTGTTATTTCTCTCAGCCGTCCTTGTTTTTTTCTCCTGAGCCATGTGACTGACTGAAGGTAAAGTGTTTGTGACCACGTGTACCAAAGACAGACCATAAAAAAGGCCAAAATATAATCTTGTTACATAAACGTGTTCAAGCATCACTTTTTCCACTAATAACAATGGACTTCATGTTATGTAAGCAAGGACAATCCTTTTTTAATCTTCAAAGAAATTAATCTTTAAGATGTATTAACTGTACTAGATTACAATGACATACTCATGATATTAAATAAAGAACTAAGATTGTAAGACACTAATTTCTGTTTTTTTTCACCTATGTGAAATATCATCAATTTCAGTTTTAGGGCTGTTTTTCTGTTGTGTGTTTTGTTTTGTCTTTTTTTAAAGGCACTTTTAAAAAACTCTGGTAAGGGAAATAAACAAAATCTTTGTCAATTCATGGCATAATAATATGAGCTTCAGCTTTACTGAATAACTATTTTGGAATGCCTGAATTCAGTTGAATGCTATCTTTACACAGAGTTTGGTGTAATTATTTAATTAATGGAAATGAAGTATTGCAGCACTGAGGGTCTGAATAAGTGTTGAAGGACACTGTGGATAAGACCCATGGCTTGGCTGCAGCTCAGGGTAATTCACATATTCGAATAATGAAATGGTGAATTTTCATTGCTTGTCTCTCTCTTCCTTCTTTCAGCTTTGCATCATGATGGAACCAAAGAAATCTGTCTTCTGCCAGACAGTAAGAACCTAGGTTGCTGGGGCAACATGTTGACTGCAAAAAAACCTTAAAATAAAGGTGGCTTATTTCCAAGTCACCATTTTTCAGGGGTTTGGGGCTTTTTTTTCACGTTTTCATAGAAAAGACACACACTGGCAAGAACTCTTTGCAGGAGGTTCTATAATCAATAAACCTGTTGTTTGTAGAGGGATTATGAATCAGAAATTAATGCTGAGCAGGTGAGAAATGCACTGCAGTATTTCTCACTTTTAAAAATATGAAAACCCATAGAAGAAGTACATAAAAGTTTTAAAGAACCTATTTAGAAAGCATCTGCTTAACTAAGAATTGGTTGCTAGGATTTACAGAGATTGTCACAAAGTTGTTCCCAAATCTGCTTCACTGAAATGCAAACTGGGTGAAAAACATGTTCTTAATGTTAAAAGATTTGCATAGGATTAAACTGCACACTTCCCATTAAATCAAATGGAATCTGTGTAGTTAAATTTAAGTTTGGTCCTTTGGAAACACTCATTGTGCATCATGAGTGCAGCAATGTTTCAAGTACAGAAGAGGAAAAGACCCTGTTTTTTAGTAACAAATATGTGACTCAGCAAAAAAAAAATGACCACAAAAGAAAAGAAAAAAAAGAAAAAAAACAAATCTCAAAAAAACCCCAAAGCTCAAAATGTGTTACTGTCTTCTTGCATAAGAACAAGGAAGTCCATTAACAGCAATGATGCTATGGTAAAAGGTGCTTACAGAAAATAAGGCTCACTTATGCTGAGGTGTTGAATAGTTTTCAGTTCTTCATACTAAAACCAATCTACAAGAAACACTGTGAAGCTGTTGAGAGCTCTTTCTTGAATTACAACACAATACAATGTGAGTGACTTTTCTGGGTCTGATAATGATCCAAAGGCTGTATTGCAGGATGCAAGCTACCAAATTTAGGTGCCTATCTTTTTGTTCAGTGATAGAAAACAAAAGGAACTGTGCGGAGAATATGTCCATCTGGGGACAGTTTGCTGAGGGAACTTCATCCGAGGCCCTGGGCTATGTGGAAATGGGCACTTGGTGCCTGCCTTTTTGCATATGATGCAGGGGTTAGAGCACTAGCCAGAAGAGATGGAGCCTGGGCTGTATTGGAATTAAAGAGAATTAAACTCAGCGTACAGCAAAGTAGGAGTCCTCACTGTGGTCACATACACACCCCAATGGACAGAGTAGCCAAGACCAGCCAGAGCGGAAAAAACCCAACTCTGGCAGAAACTCAGTTTTGATCCCTTTTAGAGCCAGGGATCATCTAATCTACATGGAAAGAAGGCCCCGCCACTGTGTATCTGTAAAAGAGACAGCCTAGACTAAAAAGAGGTGATTGTTTGTATAATAAACCGGAGTATGTTGTTTGTGAGATTCTATTTATCAGGCTATGTGATTCTGTTGCTCACACACATCACAAGTTCCAGCTTCGTTAGGTGCTATGCAGCATGGAGAACCTGATGCCCTGGGAATGGACAAAGGGAATATACCAGCTTCCCTAAAATATCAGCATACTGGGATCCCTAACTCTAATGCAACATGTGTGAGGGTTTAAGACTGAAAAGGCAGATGCCAAGGAAGTGTGAACAACTGGACATGTAAACAAAGGAGTTCAGCTGGATTGCATGTGGGACCCTTGCCTGTGTGTTATGGGGTCCCATCCACAGTGAACCATCTTATAGAAAAGATCTTTGCTTATGTCAGGTCATCAAATTTCAACAGGTAAGTACTCTATGCAGATGCTAACATTTTTTGTCCCAGATTCAAGTGGAAGACACTCATTCTTCACACCACCTGGGACTTGAATTTGATAGCCTTTTTCCTGAGCAGTCTGCTCCAGTGGTTTTCTTGTATTGGACATGAAAGCACTCACTGATTCATCTCTAAAATTGAGCAATTCACTAAAATGTCTGTTTCTTTAATCCTGCTGGGACTTGATTCTGAGCAGTTCAGCAGTTCCGACTGGTATAGATCTAGCAATCAGGAAAAAAATGGAAATTCCAGTGCTCAGTGGTCTAATCAGGGATATCATGAATAACAGGACAACCCAATGGTAGACTTAAAAAAAATAGAAAAGTATTTACATGTCTGAGGTCATATCCATGACAGAACGTAGTGCAGTTTTGAGACCCCAAAATTAATGCAGTCAGGCAGTTAACAGTGCATAAACACAGTCATGGTGCTTTCAAGCCTAAATTGTCTCAGCAGAGCCAGAAGAGTTGTTACTGCAGTATGCCTTTCCTTAATTTCCACTGTTAGCCTATGTGGAACCAGGGTTGGTATCTCTGCAGCAAAACTCATGGAACACAAAGAAATATTGTGAATATTTTAGGAAGCAAACCAGAACTTCCAGTCTGCTTGCTTGTGCTTTCAACACAAACCCATTTTTCACTCTAACTGGATTAAAACCTTAAACATGTTTTGTATTATGACCTTTGTATCTTTTCCATAAAACTGCCTTAGCATCTTTTCTATAAAAATGTGCTGGTTTAAAGTGAGAATACTGCTGACTACAGTTAACTGCTTTAAAGTAGTAAACAACTGATACTACCAATGAATAAGAGTAACTTTTCTAATAGATAGAAATTGGTTTTGTGGAAATCTGCTTGCATCACTACTTTTTTGGTGGGGAGAGTGAAGAGAGAAACATAATTTTACCTAATCATATATCTAATTAATTTACTGCTATTAGTCTTCCTACAAACATCAGGACGTGTGAGGTGTGTAGGTAAAAGTTGCAGGACAGTGAAGAACTCATGAGAAATAGTGTGGGAGCACAATTTGTAAAAGGGTAGGATCCTCAGTGATGCTACAAACCCAGGATGCTGTGCAGCTTTTTATAGAGCTTTGGAAAAGGGAAGAATGAAACTATGAGAAGACAAATGATTCTCTGACTCTGAAGCTGCTGTCGTTTAGTGTAGGGCTTCCTTTGTATGAGAAAAGAAAAACAATTCTTAAACTATCCAACTGGATTCTTAGTTGAGTTGACATGAGATTGATGGATGAGGTAAATGTTGCTGGGTATACAGGTCTGTGGCAAAAGGGCCAATGGTCCTTCAACACTCGTGTTTTATGAGTTAGTGACAGTATGAAAAGAAACCTCTGATCCTGTTCAGAAAATGCATCAATCTATGGAAGAAACAGTTGGTTCAGGACAACTGACTGAACTGAGAAGTGTGTTATACAGGCAGAATGGACTTTCAAGTGAATAATCTCTCAAAATATTATACAAGAGTATTATATATCATGCAAGCTCTCAGGAGAGCTTCATTCAACAAAGCCTGTAGGTAAAAATAGTCATCTTAAGCATTGTACTAAAATCATACTGCTGAGCATCTCAGCATTATTTATTTCTCAGCTGAAAACTCCTACTTGAAAATGCTTTGGATTCAGGAAAAAATTACTAGCACTACAATCCTCTTAAGCAAATTTAATTACTAGATCAGGTAGGATTTCCTGCTTAGCAGGACTGGCTGTGCACCCTAGCCAGGCCCCAGTTCCATTTTGTGGTGAGATTTGGGCACTTTTATCTTTCTGTGTCATGGAAAAGAAGTGCAAGAGGATTTGATGGAGACCGTGTTTTACTGTGCCCTGAAAGGAGGGCCAGAACCAGAAATGAAACAAAATAGACATAGGTGGGTAAGTGTAGACATATTTAAGGAGATCAGTTTGCTAAGTGGGCCTAATCATTTGCATATAGTCTTGTTCATACTGCCTTTTAGAAGTAACCAGCTCAAGGCTGGGATGGGAGAGAGGGCTGATGGTGTGGCAGTGTGAAGAGTTAGGCATCTTCTTCCTTGGACTGTGGTATTTTAGCAGCATAGACATTGTTTGCAAGGGTTAGAAGTAGAGAAGGACTGTTTGGCCTGTGTACATTGATACAGGATAAAAGGTGAGACTGGTACTGCAATAGCATTATAGCGTAAGTGTTTGTGCAGCGTTCTCCATAATAGTGTAGACCTGGTGGTACTGTTACGATATTGATATATTGCTTATCTGTGGTGCAGCTACCATAAGAGTGGTGGGAAACAGATGCGTTTATCAGAGCAATATGGGAAATTCAGGCACAAATCTTAGCAGACTTACTGTGTAACCAAAAATATCGTTGCTGGATTAAGTGAGAAAGTGTCAGCAGTCTCACAATTCTATGCAGTTCTTCAGTTTTCTTGAGCTTTATATGACTATTTCTTAATCTAAGTGTTGCCGCAAAAAATGTTCATTCTTGTTCATGTGTCAGATATGGTAGCCTTACTTTATTTTTCTGAAGTATGGCTTTTTTTTCCAAGAGATTTGTTTTGGTTAATATCTCAGAAAGGGCTTTTTGAATGATTTCAAGAAGTTCTTCCCTTTTAGAGCCACAGACAAAATTGCTAGTTTAAAACATTTAGACACACGTTATTGTTCTCTTCTTTCAGCAGACCTGAATCCGTGCTAAATAAATGAGGATGAAAGAGAAACAAAATCACTTTTGTCACAGATGGAGATGAATATACTAAAAGTTAGATAGCTCTTTAGCTTCCATAGTTGTTCTAAGAGCTGGTTGCACTATGTACCTCAAGAATTGTTTCTGTGTTGTATCCTGTCTTCTATGTTGAGCCCTATCTTCAAGGTAAAATTCTCTGTCAGTTGATCTCAGCATCACAAGAGGAGTGTTGATGTACATTTTAGCTTTTCATCAGTGAAAAGGTGCTTATTTGTTTCTGACCTTTAGAACACGTTATCACAGTGCTATCACAGCACTGGCACGAGATATAGGTAACGGTAGGATTTGGGAGCAATTAAAATTCCAAGTTATACTGTTACATAGTGACAGAAACAAAACCCAGTAACATAATGCACCCACAATGCAGAGTTGCAACTGAAAACCAGAAAGCATCAAAAACTCGATTCCGCTTCTTGGCATTCTAGGGTATAGTTCTTACAACATTATCTGCACTGTAGTATCACTCTGGCTGTTACACTAAGGAATAGTTTCCCCTGGGCTAGGCTAGAAAATATGCATATGAAGACATTGAGACTGCTAAGATGTCGTGTCGGTGAACTATGAACTAAAAAGGAAGAAACTTTTCACATCGTTTCAAAGGAAGAAAACCTGTATAAGTGAGCTGGAAGAGTTGATAGGAACACACACATATCACAGCAGATCAGTATCAACAATGCTTAGTATGCTCAGAGCAAAACAATGTCAAGGCTATGAAAATTTAAGATCTACCTTGTAAATTTGATGAGAAACATAATTTTCTCTTATTGTTCTAGACTAATGGATACCCAATGAATAAATAATCTGAATGCATTCTTTTCATACAGTTATTTGTTTGATTACACTTTTAAAACATCCTGTGAGAAGTCTGCAATCAGTTCTTATATATAATTACTGCTATATCTGCAGTTACTAAAAAATCTCGTGCTCGGTACACAAAATAGGAAACAAATGCAAATGAAAAAGCTTATTGTTGTAGGTTTCTCTGACAAGCAAATCAAAGAGAGACTACTCTGTGCTGAAGGCAGTTCAAAAATTAGATAGGTTAAATTACACTTTGGAGTGTAATTTACTTCATTTACTTATGAAATTCATTTACTGTATATGAACTTAATGATAATCAGATTCTGACAGAATATATCTGATAAAATGGAGATATCTTAACACTTCAGAGACCAATTTCTTTCATTCTAATGTAGATATCTAAAATAGATCAACATTATCATCCTCTGAAAGTGCTTATTTCTTCCACTGCCTGTGAAGTTTTTCATACAGGATGACTGGCTTACATGTAGACATCTAAATTTTAATTGTTTAAAGTTAGGTAAGATGAATCTAACACTCCTCCCCTCCTTACTTAGATGCTTCAATTGAACTTTTAAATTTGGATAACTCTAAAGATCCATCTTAGATTGTGTTCTCTCTTTTTTATTCTTAGCCTAATTTGGACAAGGATTCCCTTATATTTATCTGAGGTAAGACAGAACTAATAAGTTAAAACAGATAATTAACATAGGTAAAGAGAGGACTTCAAGATTTTTATCAAAAGAGGGAGAGGGAGAGGGAGAGGGAGAGGGAGAGGGAGAGGGAGAGGGAGAGGGAGAGGGAGAGGGAGAGGGAGAGGGAGAGGGAGAGGGAGAGGGAGAGGGAGAGGGAGAGGGAGAGGGAGAGGGAGAGGGAGAAGGAGAAGGAGAGGAACAAAAGAATATTTGGAATATTTTTGGAATAATAAAAATAATTTGTGAATAATTTCTCATACTTTTAGCTGTCATACCCTTAAATAATTCCGTTCATTGTTTATATGCCTTATTTGAACAAAACCAAAAGTACTGTATATAAAAGACAAAATATTATATTGAATGTTGTTGTTTGTAGTTACATACTAATCTGATGTTTTGCTACTTTGAGAAGCACGGAGACCAGAACATAGCCACAAACATCAGCATATTGGAAAGCTGACATACAGTCAGTCTTTTTAAGGGTTAGAGTTTTATTCCAATGTATATAGTGGAATTGTTATTTATTCACCATTAACAAAACTCTTCCTTTACAGTATATTGGTTTACTCTTTATCAGCTTAGATTTCTGCTTTTTGTTTTCTTTATCAAATGGGTGAATCTAATACATCTCAGCATAGGCATAACATGCACTGAAATTATTTGTTTTTTATTTTAGGGATTGGGCCCATACTCCCAATGACTAGACAATGAAGGGATTATACATTAAAAAGGACTGTAAGCAATCAAGAAGAAATTTTAATTAATCATAAATAGAACTGGTTTTGTGGAAATAATTTGACCTGACGTTCAAGGTTTGATCAGCACATCACAGAGATTAAGAATACTTTTGACTTGAACAGACAGAGTCCCAGAGAGTCACTGCAGCCTGAAATACTTTAGGAAAGCTCGTGTGTACAGATCACATAATGTCATTGTTTCTCTTAGTGCTTCCATTCCATTAGGAACCAACGCGGGGCTCTTTTAACTTCCGAGAAACCCTCCAATATCATGCTGTCCTGGTCAACACTGAAGCAACAGAGATTACAAGACATCAAACTACAATCTTTTATCCCATGTTCTGTGTGTATAAAACAAGGAGTCAGCTTCCCTTTGAAGTACTAATTGACTGTCTGTATCAATCAGCACCTAATCCCTTTCCTGCATGCATTTGGGTCTCCACAGTAACTGAGCTCTCCTTTCCTGGGGTCTAGGCTGTGAAGCACTTACAGTAAATGTGTAGTATGCAAAGGGAGTAATTGATCTCAGTCTTAGAAAACCTGTCTAAAAGCAACTAGACCTCCTAATTCGTGCTTTAGTCTAATAGCAAGAAGACAAATATAAGTTAAGAGAAAAGAACTCTAGGAGACAGTAAATTAAAAAATTAGCAGTGAAAAACAGACTTCTGATATTTTCTTTTTTTTTTCTCTCTCTCTCTCTTTTTTTTTTTTTTAAACACAGTTTATCCAGGAACAGAGGGCACCAGAGATTTACTGATTGTTCTGGGTCCTTACATTTAAGGTTGGAGATGTAATCACAAAGGATTTGCTTGATGTTGTTAGGCACAGCTCCAATCACTACCTTGCTCATTACAAGAATTGTTAGTACAAGACCTTAAAGATGCATTTTACCCATTGCTGCGAGCACCAGCCACACACAAGTGATCTTTTAGAGCTGATAGCCTCATAGTCTAGCCAGGCAGCTGAAGTGATTTGCACTTATTTGATTGCAATCTCTGCTCCTCCCACGAAATAGAGATGAGGAAGGAGCCCACTTGGAATGTCAGTTTGTAATATGTAAAAGGTGAATGAAAGGGACATACTAAAGGGTATTTGAGGGACATTCTCCAGCAAGTACTGACCCTGTGAATTAGAACAGAAAAAACGCCATAGGTCACAGTAAATAACCAAAAATGCAGGTCTTCAGGTGCACAGTAAAAAACGACAATTCATGTAAGCAGCACTCTGATGCATAGTAAAAGTAAGACTTAAAGAACATTGGCTATTCAGAGAATGTTGTCTTTTCTTTGAGTAAGTTACTAAAAGCATTTATATTTTAGGATTCTGATAAGTTTTTTCTACACCACAAATATTTTTTGAAAGAATGAATATTTCCTCAAAAGGAAATAATAAACTGGTTAGTATTAATTCCCAGCACGTAGCATTTATGCTTAGTACATAAAATAGAAACGCAATATTCTGGATGTTCTTTTCTTTATGCTTTGTATTGTTAAATTATTAACCTTTCAGATCCAAGGATTAAAGATAGGGAGCTTTTATAGTCTTTCAGACAGAGAACACAGTATAGCCACATTTGCTTAAGAGGAACCATGCTTGCACTACTGTCACTGGTGAACTTATAGCATGGATCTAAGATAGAATATTTTAAAAATAGAATGAAAACCTCAGAAGAATTCTTACCTTTGTTAGAATTCAGTGTCAAGCAGTTGACATGCTTGGCTGAAAAGATTTCCTATCAAGTACAGTCATCATTTGTGTTGATGGAAAACTTCTAAAATAACCCACAACCTTGAGTGCCTCTGTTTTGAGGTATCTGTCTTGCTACACCATTGGGAAAAGTTTAGTTATTAGGAAATGACATTTTCTGGAATAATCATTCTAGTAGTTCTTCTTCAAAAAACTTTTCCACCTTTTTGTTATACAGTCACGCAGTTCAATTAAATGTTAACTGAAATCTTGAATTTGCTTGTTATTAGGCAATTATTTTCAAGTGGCATGTCATGGTTTCTAAGGACGTTTTATTTTTGTCTTCGTGTAAAGCACTGCTCTTAAAGGTGAATTAGATTTGCTGGTCTCTTGGGGGGGGTCACTTAAAACAGTACTCTGCATATGACCAGGACTGCCATAAAGACAGATCATGTAGCGAGGGGGTCAAGACAGAGGGGACTATAGAAAAATAAACAAATCAAGCAAAGGAAACAAACCCGCTTGTACTACAGCTGCTTACACCTTAGCAGTTTTGGTTTTTTCCTTAGCTGCTCCCTGGGCTACAACTACCCAGTACTAATCCATGTGACAGTTTCTTCCCCTTTCAGGAACTGTCTAAACTGTCTGTTTAGAAAAGATGAAGCCTGAAGCCTGTCCCCTGCTGTCATGCCCACTTTGCCCTGACCCTGACCTTGTGCTATGACTCTACTCACAGTTGTTTGTTTAGGAGGAGAATTTGGAGCTAGTCCTCATTTGGCAGAAGAAGGTCCATCTGCAGAAGGAAAGCCCTGTCAGTAGAAAGAGCTCCCTATGAGAAGTAGGGCGAGAGAGAATCAGTGCCTTTAGCTTGTTCAGCCTAATTGCTAGATTTTTGATGGTTCTGACTGACTTTTCTGACAGCTCTGGCTTTGAGAAGATGATTATGCCTCTGTTCATGGAAAAGCAGGAGAGGGGAAGGAACGACCAAAGCTGTGCTCAGGCAATGGATTTTTCTGTTTCCTCCCCAGTCCCATGCTCATGTAAGAATGGCATTTGGTGAGTCCTCACCTTTCACAATATCTGCCCACATCCTTCAGGAGCCTTAATTGATGGCTTTTTCCTGGGTACTGGGGAAAGAAAAGGGGGTTCATTTTCAGCTCAGATTCTGACATCTGAATTAGGTCTAGATTATCAGCCCTGGGATGAACCGAATGGGGTTGGAACTCGATGATCTTCAAGGTCCCTTCCAACCTAAACCATTCTATGATTCTATGATTCTATGAATACACAACCACCTGCATATTTTCTAGGGCAACCCAAGCATTGTTAATAAAATCATAATCCTTGACATAAATATTTTTAATCAGAATATATTTAATTAGATATCTCATAAAAGGAGAGTGAGAAATTCTGATAACAACAATAATGAGTACATCGTTCTGCCCTGACAAGACAGACTACTAAATTTACATTATGGATAAAAGAGTGGAAGGATTATATAAAAAGGAACAGTTCACAGTTTGAATTAGAACAGGCCCAAGGTTAGTCTGAAGAACGATGGGCTTTAGGCAATGAATTACTTCTTGTAATGTGAAGGGGATATGCAAATCTAAATGACTGTGGGATAAAATGGCTAAAGAATAACTAGAAAAAATCAGACCTTGGTTTATTGCTTGAGATATTTATTTTATAATCTTTATGTTAAATGAAAAATCATAACATTTTTACACCCAGAAGTGCCCATTATGAGTTGTTTCCCTGAATAGTGTCCTTACTGATTTCACTAGAATTAAGGTACTGCTTAACCTACAGTAAGTAACAAAAGTGAGTTTCTGATGCAGTCACACATAGCTCATATGTTTTGTAGTTTTATATTTTATTTCTTCATCGTGAACTAGCAATCAGCAGCATTTCACAAAGTTATTTTCTTTTTACTTCTTTGCCTATTTTGTGATTTTTCCCTCTGCTGATACTGAAGCTTAAAAAAAAATCAGTTTATCACTACCTAAACTGTACTTCAGTTTGGTTCTGCTGAGAAGCAAAATAGCTAAATTCCTCATCCTTTGGCTTGAAAAAGTGCTTGTCTTCACTTTGCTGCTGTTGCTGTGCCAGAGGAAGAAGACTCGTATTTATTATTTATTGTTTTCTGTGTGTTACTAATCTTGGTTTGAATTGGAAAAGCTGACTTCCTGTGAATGTATTAAGAGTGGCATGAAGAGCTCACTAATCAGCACTTTATAAAATATCATTAATAATTTACGTGCTTAAGAATGGACCCATAGTGTTTCCAGGAAATATGCCAAATATTATCTATGAGTAACCTCCTGTTAAATATTTTATCAACAAGAAATAATTTAAATCATCAAATGAATTCCAGCTTTTGGTGTCATGATGGGTCACAAGTGTGAGTCTGACATACTTCACAACAAACTGTGTTGGTCCTCAGATGGGAAGGTAAGGTATGAGAGGGCCATAGAGAAGACTTAGCCACGAAGAAACTATGCATTTCTGGGGTGCTCAGAAGAGATTTGAGGGTTAAATGATGGGTGGCAAAGGGAGACATTACCTCTCTGATGTAGGTTTAAGAAAAAGATCAAGGAATTGAAGGAGGTAAAGATGGGGTGTCATGTAGGAGAGACAGCAAGCACATTCCAGAGGATCTGAGGCTCTGTCTTAGTCTTCTCCAAATTTGCTGAGCAACAGTGAAGTGACAGACTGCTTTTTGCATATTAGCCTCCTTCAGGGTGATGGCAGCAGAAAGTGATTCACCTATCCGGCAAGGCAGCCTCTTTGGAAACCAACCATGTGAAAATCACGCAGTATGAATGATCAGCCTAGGGTATTGCTGTCAGCCATGCTGTGCTCTGGACATGTTTCTAGGCTGCTGTCAGGGAAATCAGTGCAAAGCAGTTAGGAAGTGCACTTATCTTGCATGCTGCTGTAGTCTTATCCATCACATAAAAGTTTTTTTTTAAAAAGAAAGCTTTTTCTAAAGGAAACATCCGTCATTACATTGTATATAGAGATCAACAGGTTTTGCATTCCTTGTGGTGTTATCAAGCCCTTTCATCAGCTAACCAGCTAATTTACACCACCGCAGCCTTCCTGTTACAGATAGAAGGAAGGATTTGATGTAACCTGAAACCCTAACTCACTCATTATCCAACAGAGGGTCACTCTGCTATAGCAGTGAATGCAATGAATATAAAAGCATTTTAATGGAAACCTTCCCTGCAGCTGGAGAACATCATTCTGTTTGAAGAATTTCTGGTAAACAGGCATTTTCCAAAACATAAACATTTGGTTTTTAAATGAATATTTATTCTGTTTCGCTCTACATTTATTTGTAAAGAGGAAATGTCTGTATAAATAGATGATTAAGATCTAGAGTGCATAGTACCAAAGAGGGATTGTAGCTTATTCTTGATCGCTGTAGGAAGAAAACATTCTGAACCTGTGATGGTCAAAGGAAAAAGAATATTGAAAGCTGCTTTTGGTACATTTAGAGTGGAAAAGTGCAGTGTTGCACGTTCAGAGTTTTAAGTGCTTCTTCTGACCGTTTATGGTGCATAGGGCACATGCATAATCACAGAGCAATAGCCAGAATCATTTGCAAAGCTGAAGAGCTCACGTTTGCTCATAGTTGGCCCGGGGGCAAGCATGTAAAGTAGGAGAAAGGAGATAAATCTTCCTTGCATATCACTCAATGCCCGCAGTTATTGCTCTTGCTCTCCCTGAATACAAAAACAAGGGAGAGCTAATGTCCTCATTCAGCAAGCCATTTAGCATCACTGCAGCTACATGAGCTGTCTCACATATGCTTTTCCATTTGTTTGCAGTGCTCCTCACTTTAAATATTTGATGGTAAGGTGATGCTTCAGCTAAGGCAAAACCAGAGTTTTGTCTCACTTCTGGCCTCTGTGCAGTGGAAGTAGCTGCGAGCAGTGAAGAGACTTGGCCTGCCCATTAAACTGAAGATCTCGCTGTCAGACTGTGCTGACTGGGAAACTCTGATCTGCACCTCTGAGTCCCTATTTTTGCTTTACTCAAGTCAGCCTAACTATGTCAAATCAAGGCTTTATTCCTTAAATCTTATTTCAGCTAGTTTTGAAACAGCAGTGCAGTCTTCTGTGGTCATAAATCTTTATATACTCTATTAGATCAAAAATCTGTGCTTGGATAATCACACAGATGTCCAGATGATGTCAATGAATCAAGGTCAGTATTGACACAAGTATGTTTTAACTAGGCATGCTTACATCAGGTATGTGATGATTTTGAATAATTCTGCATACTTTTTTGAGGGTAAAATTTGCTCCTTACTTAGGTGCAAGGTCATCACACAGTCTAAGAGGATAAGCTGTAAGACTAAATTCAGATATCCCTCCCACCCCTGCCCTATCCGTTAACAGCACTAGGTACACAGGGAAACATGAACAAAATACAATTTTTTCCCCAAACTTGCACTTACATGGAACTTTCCAAGAGGGTATAGTATCCAAGATATCAAAATAATGAGGCGATTATTGTTTTCAGGGGGGGTAGGAATCCTGCATTTGGGTTAATTTCTTCCAATTGTTATTTTGGACTTGATTCCCAGCCTACTGATTATTTGCAATCGTCTGTTCTGCAGGTTGGCCTAATAGCGAGAAGACCCTGTGTGGCTCTGTATGACTCCTGTCTAATTCCTCTTGTTGAAAAGTTTCCATTACCCCCTTGAAGGAGTTCAGGAATGCTATGCAATACCACATGTAGAGTTTTTCAGAACTTATTTTCAAATTCAAATGAAACAAACAGTTTCAATAAGATTAAAATACCTTGGAAGAGTGGATTTTTCCAGAAAAAAAGTATTGTTTTATAGAGGTCTGTATCCTGCTGAAAAAATAATTCAGAACATGCCCTTCTTGCTTTATTGCACTGTATTTTGCAAAATAAGTGGGATTAAGGATGGACTCAGAACAGCATTTTTGCCTTGATTCATTTTTTGTATAATACATATTTAACATGTTTCCCTTGAATGGCCTTTTTATGTTAATGGTTCGGAGGCTTTACTGGAATGTTTGCAGGAAGGTATCACTGTTGGGTTCTGTGGTTATTTTCTTTATATCCATTAAATTGCTGTACTTCTTAAATTGTAATTGACAGAGTAATATCTGAACAATTTCTTTGTTCAGTGCTCCAGTCTTCTTGCTCATTCTGAACTGCTTTCTGGGAAGACGTTTGAAAACAAACTAAACCCATAATGGTCTCTAGAAGGGTAAATGGCACTCAAAGACAAAATCTTCTAAATGCAAAAACGAGTTTCTCTGAATGAACACTGAACTGTTTAAGCCTTTAACCATGTGGTTAATCTCTGTTCATCTGTGTGTTTCACCAGAATGTTCTGAATTATGTTAATCTTCACTGAATCTATGTAAAAATTATTTCTTTCCCTTTATTTTTAAACTCAGAAACCAAATGATCATGGGAAGAAAAAAGTACAGAAAATGTTGAGGTGAATCTAGGAGGTACTAGGAGATATTTCACTGGCTATTTACAAAATTCCTTTCTGCAAAGGTCAAAGCAGAAACAATACAGCATTTTTTGAAAAGGGAAGTGAATGGTCCCCATAAATCCACCTTTCATGTTATTATAATTATTAATTCTAACGTATTAGAGGGTGCATCTGTATTTTTAAGAAAGAGAGAGCTGAGAAACAATCTTAAATACCTATCTGTTTCCTAACCTGACTGAAGTATTCACTCCCTGATCTATTTCGAACTGGTAAAATTCTCCCCCTGCTCTGATACAGTAGAGAGAAGCTTTAAGCTGTGTGTATGTAACCCAGTTGGTATCATTTGGTCTGAGGACTAGGAGTCAGCTCCTGTTCCCTTTTTTTACTGGGAGAGACATAGGTATAGTGGATGGCAATAAAAAATGACCAGGTCTCTGGAGGTCTTGAACAAACACAACAATAGATGGTCCTCATTAAGGCAACTTACAATATAGATGCAAGTTAACCTGTTGATACAGACTGAGGAACAGGACATAATATTCAGGCAGACATTGGTGTTTATAAACCAGCCATGTAGCACTGAAAATTTTAGTGTGCTTCAGAGAAAAAAAAAAAAAGTGTTTTAAAGAGGGATTAAGATCTATTGATAGACAGTATTCTTGCTATGTCTGAAGAAAAAACATGGAGAGGGGTGAGTACAATAACATTTTTTCCTGCAGCTATGGAGAAGGTGAAAAACCTTGGAATTATATACAGAATAAAACTTTGCTTCCTGTTACTGAATCACATAGTGTAAGTTTAAGATGGAAAAGGTTTGAGGAGCAAAGACAAGAAAAGTTCGTTACTTGATGACAGAGAGACTGAAGAATGAGTCAGGGGATGTGCAGAGCGGTGATGTTGTTCAAGCTATAACTTAAGGGAGGTAAGGACATTGATTTTAACAGAAGCATTCCAGATGGGTATTACGTTAAACTGAAAATCTTGTTATTAGTAAAAGGGAACTCATCATGCATACAGTCTGATTAAAATTTTATCATTGCAACAAAAAAATACAATAGATATTGTTAGTAGTACAGTTACATTAGTATCAACACTGCAATATTCAGTTTGTTTGACACTATTTTTATGTCTTCTTAACGTAGACTACTTCTTTCTACCGATCCCAACTAAAATTTAAAAGTTGCACAACAGCCAACCCTCTTCAATTAACATAGAGCCACCAGTTTTTGTAATCACCTAGCTTTGTTAGCCCTTTATCATGCATTGTATTTTCAGAACTACACTGAAACAGGCTAGACAGTAATCACTTAACCACTGGTCAATAGTTATTACAGCTAAAACAAACTAAAACCCATTTATAGCAGGGCAAACCCAGGCAAGTTTTAAGACCCTGAACTATTAGGCCAATACTAAACTTGTGGTGTTTTACCAGTCATGGCAATATTATTTTTTTTTTACTGGGTTAGAGTGGGTGGAGCATGAGTATATTCTATAGAGACAAAGAAATGTCTGTTGCAGTAGTGATGGTGAGTGCCTTTCATGACAGCAGCATTTCTGAGGCCTGACGTGCTGAGTACAGAACCTGCAGAAAGGTCCCTGATGAATATGCTGGTGAGATTATGGGCTCACATATGGGTTTACAGCAGACATAATGATGCTGCTGGTTATTAAGGAAGAAGGTAATAGAGAAAGTTTGGCAGGAAATAAATTAAGAGCTCTTTTTTAACTGATAGAAAAAATTGCATTAGAAAATGGTATCACCATTTCAGTCCAAACAAAACCGGAGAAAAGAAGTAGATTAATGAGTTGTTCTGGTAAAGTCAGCTGTTTATTTTGTGTCTGTGGATGAGTTTACCCAAAGATAGTGATGGGTTCTTTGAAACTGGTGTGAAAAAAATTGAAAGAACTTCCTGAAGATATAACTAGAATAGTAAAAGAAGAACAAAGAATAGATTCATGAATTAAAGAATGCAGAAAATATATAAAAAAAAATATAGCTGGCTGTTTTCAAGCTAGTGGATCAAAGAGATTGCTGTGAAGTACTGATTTTGCTCTTTGGCTAAACAAGGCCATGAGAAATTTCTGATGAGAACTTCAACTAAGTACAAGTGACAGAAGGTTGTTTTGGAGAAGCTGTTGAGCTTTCCTAAATCTGAAAATATGAATTGAAGTGAGTGATCCATAGTTTCTGATTTTTTTCCTGAGTTTCTACTGCTGGATGTGGTGGAAATGACACCGCTCCAAAATGTGCTTGTAATGTGTGAACCACATGTTATTAATTTGAGATTGAAGATTCAATTGATAATTAGATACATGTTCACCTTTAAGCATGTATATAGTCCTGCTGTCCTCATTAGGTAGACTAGTAGGAAGTAGTAATCAGAACAGCTTTGAATTTTTTTAGCGAAAGGTTTGTCCTCAGAAAATGTTAATTCATGAAAAACTTTCTTTTAGTAACATTTCAATGAAATTTTCCTCTGGGGTGGGCTCAATGCTCCAGACTGAAGGTGGAACTGAGACAACCACTATCATGCCAGATCAGCGTCCTAGACCAGGGCCTGGAGCACACAAATGCTCCTCAGCTTGTTCCTCCAATGGCGGATTTAGAGTACAGACATTAAATCATAGAATCATGGAATGGTTAGAGTTGGAAGGGACCTTAAGAATCATTTAGTTCCAGCTCACCTGCTATGGGTAGGGACATCTCCCGCTAGACTAGGTTACTCAAAGCCCTGTTGTCCCCATCCAACCTGGCCTTGAACTCTTCCAGGGATGGGGCCTCCACAACTTCCCTGTGCAATCTGTGCCAGTGTCTTACCACCCACACAGCAAAGAATTTCTTCCTAATGTCTAATCTAAATCTACCCTCCTTCAGTTTAAAACCATTACTCCTTGTCCTATCACTACACTCCCTGATAAAGAGTCCCTCTCCACCTTTCCTGCAGGCCCCCTTTAAGGACTGAAAGGCTGCTATAAGGTCTCCCCGGAGCCTTCTCTTCTCCAGACTGAACAACACCAACTCTCTTAGCTTGTCTTCATAGGAGAGGTGCTCCAGCACTCTGATCATCTTCATGGTCCTCCTCTGGACTCGCTCCAACAGGTTCATGTCCTTGTTATGTTGGGGACTCCAGAGCTAGACACAGTTCTCCAGATGGAGTCTTATAAGAGTGGAGTAGAGGAGCAGAATCACCTCTCTCAACCTGCCAGCCAAGCTTCTTTTGTTGCAGTCCGGGATGTGGTTGGCTTTCTGGGCTGCAAGTGCATATATCCTGCTCATGTTGAGCTTCTCATCAAGCAACACTCTCAAGTCCTTCTCCTCATGGCTGCCCTCAAGCCATTCTCTGCCCAGCCTGTATTTGTGCTTGGGACTGTCAATCTTAGTCTTTTGCAAGTTGAAAGAGTTACCTCAGAACTAGAGCACCAGCTACCCCTGGTTGGGTCTCCATGCTTTTGTTTGCAAAATACATAAATTGGCTTGGAGACTGTCCTATTGAAGAACTAATACAACTTGCCTTACGTATTTATTCTTTTTTGATTGGCATGTCATATGGGAATTTGAACACCTTGTTACAGATTACCCATCAGGTTAGTGATTTATTTTATAAGTGAGGGTAGATTTAATGCTAGCGGTCTTTTAACACTTCATCTGTCAGCTTCTTGATACTTAATCTAGGACCATTTATCATATGTGTACGCTGCACATACGAGTACTGTGTTCAATTTTGGGCACTACAGTATAAGAAGGACATTGAGGTGCTGGAGAGGGTCCAGAGAAGGGCAACAAAGCTGTTGAAGGGTCTTGAGAATAAGTTTTATGGGGAGCAGCTGAGGGACTTAGAGTTGTTTAGTCTGAAGAAAAGGAGACTGAGGGGAGATCTTATTGCTCTGTACAACTACCTGAAAGGAGGCTGTAGAGAGGTGGGCATTGGTCTCTTCTCATGTTACAACCAACAGGACTAAAGGAAATGGGGTCAAGTTGCACCAGGGGACGTTTAGGTTAGACATTCGGAAAAACTTCTACACTGAAAGGGTTAACAAAGACTGGAACAGGCTGCCCAGGGAAGTGGTTGAATCGCCATCCTTGGATGTATTTAAAAGCCATCTAGATATGGTGCTCAGGGAGATAGTTTATAAGTAGGCCTGGTAGAGTTAGATGACAGTAGGACTTGATGATCTTAAAGGTCTTTTTCAGCCATAACAATTCTATGATTCTGTGATTCTATGATATGGCTTCATTTTCTAAGCAATTTTTTCAACCAGCTGAGGATTTGTCCACCAATATCACATTATCTAAACCACTTGCACCAGTAGGTACTGTTTCAAAAGCCTTCTTCAAGTTCAAATGCTGACTACGCCTGCTACATTACCTTCAGCATTTTTTTTTTTTACTTCCTAAAAAAAGTTAATCAAGTTTAAGTATGACTTCTTTAAAATCTATGCTATTACCTGTCTTTAGTTATTCAAATTCCATTCTGCTTGATTCTTGTACTTGACTTGATTCTTCTGCTTAATTCTTTTACTTGATCATTGAATTTAAAATAATTTTCACAGAAGAATTTTAATGTTTTACTTTGTTACTCTTTGTCTTGATGTTTATGAGATTGATGCTGTGTTTAGTCAACAATTTTCTTCTTTTTGGCTCAGGGAAAATGAAAGAGCTGGGTTTAGTTGGTTTTATTCATATAAAGTTGTACCTTTATCATGGTGCAGCCTTGCTGACTTAAACTCAGTTTATTAATGATAATTTCTAAAACTTCTGTTAGTGCTGTTGACCAGCAATTACTTTTCACGAGATGAAGTGGGCATCTGAATACAGAGTTTGAGAAGTAGTGTCTTGGACGTAGGATTTCATAGAAAATTTCACTAAAGCTAGTTTGTTTCTGCTAGATTTCCCATTGAACACTTTTTCCCATTAAATGCATCCCAGCTCCTCAACCTCTGTATACCTAAATAATCCAACAGCAAGTCCTTTAGAAAAGGTAGAAATGTTTTTGGCAAAATTAATCCTTGAAATCATGAAGGTCTTGTATTAAGAACAGGAGTTCCTTTCTTAATGATTTTTTATGAGGTCTGTTTTCATTCACTGTGCTGAGTAGATTTTTCTCTACTCTGTATTTTTGTATTATACTCCAATAAAATTACTACAAGTTTTCCTCCATCCCACTTTAAAAAAAAAAGAAGTAAAAGAGAAAAAAAAGAAAAAGTGTCAAACACAAATCATTGTACAGAAGCAGGTTTAGGCTCTGCTTTTGTTTTTGCAGCAGAAACAATCTGTTTGAAATATAATAAATCACTTCCTTCACCTGCGTGTCTCTGTGCATAGCTACGTGTGCTCATTCTCTTCACACTCTTTCACTTAAGAAACAGATGTTACTTGCTCCAACAGGAAGGGAAAGGTGCTAGCAGGCTCTCTGAGACCAGCTGGGTATGTAGAGTTTATTATATTCCTGCAACAGTTTATTCTCCTCAAGACTGACTTATTGCTTTCCATTTCTTCATATACAAAACTTCCTGTAGCCAGAGGAAATATAAGCCTGTCATAAAATGTCCGCTTAAAGGATCAGATCACCCAGCTTTAGCTCTTTCCTTGTCTCTAAGTGTTTCTCTGGTAAGGTATGATCCATTTTAAAATTTGAGGTAATTCAAGAGACAGCAATGACAATTTTGACCTTTACAGGAATTAGGAGCAGTAAATGACTACGTATTCTTCCATAACTCATTTGGATTCTTATCATATTTGCAGCCTGAAAGTCTTTCTCATCGATACCCCTTCAAGATCATGCTTGAAATTACTTAACTTAAATGTATGTCAGCACAACAGTATAAAGCAACTTTCTCTCAGGCTATTTCCCCAGATGGCCAGCAACCAAGTGTTAAAGCTGAACGTCCCATTCAAGGTGGTCAGGGATGAGGAATAAACCTGGATTTTCATACCCTGTTGCATATAAATAGGAAAATTGGGAAAGCAGTTACACACTTTCTGAAGACTGAATAAATTGAGTTAACAATAATTTCAATTTTATCTGGGTGCAAGAAGAGAGATTTTCCCAGGTGTCTGACCCAGGAGCTAAAAAACACTTAAAGAACTTTGGTAAAGCTTTCTTGTTTAAATCTGACAATGCCACCCATTTCCTTAACTTAAATGTTTTTGCTATGCTGAGCCAGTTGTCTTTTCTATTGACAACGAAAGATTGACAGTCTTCCTGAATAGTGTCAAGTGCTGTGTTGCTTTTGCTTTGTTGCCAGTAACAGAGACAAAACCAAAACTAGACCAAAATTGCTGACGTGGGCCCCCCAAACTAGTATTTGTACAGAATCTGGAGGTGAAAGCCTAATGCGCTAACCTCCAGCTGTGACCTGATCAAAGCACTGCTCATTGTAAAGGTAGATTGTGCTTCTAAGAACAGTCAGGAACTTTATCAGTAATACAAGAATCTAAAACTAAGACATTAAAAAAAATATATGCACAGTCTTGCTTTTGTGTTTTATGGTGTATTGGTAGTCTAGGACCTCTCAAATCTTGCATCTTTAAAAGAATAAAGCAATGAAAAGAAAAAAAATGAAACATTTGAGAGCAGAAGTTATGTCCTCAGTACTAAAACTGTGGTAAGAGTTCAGCTTAAAACCAGGAACATAAAATATTAATGATATTGCACCGCAGTGGCGTCACAAGATGAGAAAAACTGCTTTGGTAATTTTCATATTAATCATATGTACAGCTTGCTTTCTGTGGTTTCCCTGTAGGCTGAATAGTTTGTGAAAAAGTGGATGCAGGCAGGCACTCCGAAGGCAGTTAGACATTAATGAAGGGGTAGAATCAAAAGTTTAGATTTGTACCAAAACTGAGATGTTTTCAGATTCAACCTTTTGCTCTTGGTCTATTTCTGTTTCACAAATCCAATCAATATATGGCTCTATTTCTCAGTGCATACTATTTTATCTAGTTTGGCAAAAGAAAATGAATGTCTATACAATACTGTTTATTTTAGCCATCTCAGAATTAGGAGTGGGATTCAGTTTCTATTTCAGACACATCGAGATGTCTAAATTTAAGCATATGCTGTGTAGATGTTTACATTTCAGCTAGGGATCTAAACTTACATAAGATCTATGCTGGTCTTTAGAAAACCCTATCAGGTCTCAGATGCGTAACTTTTAGACAAGAAGATAACGATTCATTTGCCCATTCATTGATGTCAAATGTCCCTTGTGCCTAGGTTTGCTGCCTGGACCTCAGCTGCCAGTCCAGGAACTGGTAGTTTCCCATCAGTACTGTGTCTGATCTCATAGCCCCACGTAGATTTCTTACATACCTAAGGCATCTCCACTGACACTAAATGCTGATGTAGGGGCAAATGAATCAAGCTGCTTGAATTAAGTGAGTTGAATCGCACCCAAAATGTGTTGAGCAGTTTACCAGCCAAGAACCCAAATCTAAGTCGGCTCTGCTTTGAGTGACAAGGATGAGGTTTGATCAGACGACCTCCAGAGATCATTTCTAACCTCAGTTATTCAATGATTCTGGACTGTGTGAAATCTAGTGTCCAGCAAGGATATCCATAAGTCTATTCGCAAACCGCAGAATGTAGAATTTTGCCTTGTCTTACCTCTACTTACTTTTCTCTCATAAAGTGAAAATATACTGTTTGATTTCTCAGTTTTATGTCAGTTGAGGTTAATGTGACCAATTTTTTTCCCACAGATCTGAGAAAAAAAAAAAAGGACTAAGGAAAAGTAGTCAAAAAACAGGGAAAAGGGGTTTCATTTGACCAGGTGAAAAATTAAAAACTTGTTAAGATACTAGCCACTTTTCACTTTCTGTGAAACCTGACTTTGACAAATACTGAAGAAGTTGATGCAGTTAACTGCATGCACAGATTATGTTTCCAAATTTGGGATTTCAATAGAGATTTTTTTTTGCTTAACCTGGCTGCCTTCCTGTTAGTTGGGTATTATTGGTCTACAACTTTACTAAATACATAATAATGCAAATTCAAATACCTCTGAAAAACAGGATGAAGTCCTGATGTATTGAAATTAAAAAGATTTTTTTTTTAAATTCAATTTGGTACAGCACAAGGTTTCACCTACCATGCATTGCACAGATCTAGGCTTCCATACAATTGCTGCATATGGAGGTTCCCAGAATCCTTTGTATTGCTGACAGAATATGATAGCAGACCTGAGAAATAATGATGACAGGAAGTCAAATATTCCTGGAAGAATGGCAGGTGGAAAGAAAAAAGAAAGCATTTGGAAGGTAAACTATAATTTTCTCTAATAATTTCCACTTAGTGTAAGAACAGCTGTGAAACACATGGCTTAAAAAACCAGGATTTTGCCAGGAAAAAAAGAAGAAAAAAAAAAAAAGGCAAGAGAAGGGAAAGAAGAATAAAAACATAACTATCTGTAAAAATATGAATAAATGATTGTAAGTGTGTTGGGGATTGTGTTGGACTGGAGGTTTGGTCTGTGATTCTTGCCAATGTCTAGGCTAGACCTACCTAGGGGAGGCCATAGTTCGAAAAAAATAATTATAACAACATGTTTGTATGGGACAATGAACTCTTCCAAAAATCAATTGAATAGTCACTTTCTTTGGTGTTCAAAAGAAAAGAAAAACAGCTCTATTTTTATAGTGTGTCATTTACGCTCCGAATGCCTCAAAACAATCTGGACTTTGTCCATCAGGATGTTTGATAATGAGGTTTGGGGTTTTTTTTGTGGAACAAAGAGCATATTAACTCTTGCACAACCCAAACCCCATTTTAACACATGAATGTCATCATCTTAGTTGCCATTCCTCAGAGTACCCCTAGGGGCTGGACTTCCAGGAATATCATTGCACAGCAAAAGCATTTTTCTGGTGTAAACTTATTGAGTGAAACCATTGCCACATTTGATCCCAAGCTAGGTGGAATATTGGTTGGCATTTTGATGCTGTTCCTGTAAATTTCATACTGCCTTCAGTAATGTCATAAAAGATACTTTGGCAAGTAACACCAAAGTGATGTACTAGCCAAGATGTATTGTATTTAGAGGAGCATCCTCATCCCCAGTAAAAATATAATCATAATATTTTTGTGGCGGAATTATGCTGCCATGTGCTTTTTTCTTCTTCATTTTTAAAAAACATGTAAAAAATTGACTGACTGAAAAGTTAAAAAGTCTTCCTGTCTCCCCAAAGACATTTTAGATTATTTTGATGTTCATATGAAAACCACATAGAACCTAAACAAATACGTGTAATTGTGGAATGTTGTATTTCCTATTCTTCAGTATTTATGTAAGAAGGGAAAACAACACATATTACAGAGTTGTTCAGTTAAGGGTTGATATCTCTCCTGCATTAAACATATATTTTCTATGCTTGATTCTTTGGAATCCTTCCATACCAGTTAGCACTGCAGGAAGGACAAGTTGGTTGAAGTCTGTATTATATGCCTATTCATGCAGAGAACCCCCAAATTACCTAAAATACACCAAATAAAGAAGAAAACAGTAGAAAACCCTCCTTTTTTTTTTTGTAATATTGATTTGACTATGTGAAACTGGTTGCAGCTGCATGAAACTGTGTTTATGTGACTGTGATAGTAATGACTATAGTACAGGAATTGTGAGGTTTTTTAAGCACTTTTCTTAAGAGGTCACGACAGCATCAGAAAAGGAAATACAAAGAATAAAACATATGAATAATGGGAAACAAATTTCTTCATCTTACAGAAGGAGGGTAAAAATGGTCTAGTTTTTATTTGCAGCAAGGGAAAAAAATAAACCTATTGTACCTATTAGGAATAATCTCTTGTTGCCCGACTCCTACTGTCTTTGGTAGGCAGGGTATTGAGCTTTGAAACCAAATGGTAATTAGTTTGCAGTAGACTTTTAGGGCAAATTTCCTCCTATAATTTGCTAAATGCTATTTTGAATACTTTCAGCAGAACTCCAAAAAAGAACAAAGAACTCTTGCAATCCTCAGTGATCAACGGACAATGTTCATATGAAGTAAACTAGAGCAGAAAGAGGCTGATGCAGATGGGTGCGCTTCCATGTCATAATGAATCACCCTGTCTAGAAATTATGTCTGCAACATGCTGTGGGTTAGAATTGACCAAAGGTGTTGCCTACATGACTTTTTCATATAATTTTCTCTTGTTTAGTTCCAGCAAGGACCTCAAATGCAAATTTACATATAGAGGAACCTACGACATTTAAAAGTTGGGCTGTTGTTTCTAGGAATTTATAGTGCTGACTTACTGACCTAAATGACCTGTAAAAAGAGTCAGGCACATCAGAGTGGAATTCAGGACAGCCAGCCTGTTGAGAGACAAGGTCTAAGCTGAACAGAAGGAACCACTGAAGAAAAGTGTTTGAACCTGATTTTCACCTAGACTCAGATGCTGATTTCCAAACTGCAGAAATCAGGATTCACAGCTTAAGTTCTCTGCTTATTTGTGATGTGTGTGCAATAGTTAAACACTATGATTAGTTATTATAGTTATTGTAGTTATTGTAACGGGCATTCAGAGAGGAATATTAGGTATTAATGTAATGGGAATACAGCTAAAATTGATTTTTTTTTTCCTTTCAAGGAAGTAAATTTTTCATACACCTCCACAATTAAGTTTTGAAATTTCTGACATTCAGAGGCAAAGTAGTTGGAGAGTTTATATCAAAGTTTTGTTCCTTTCTTACTATCCAAAGCTTAATTTCCCCCCATGATCTTAGGTTCTTTGTTTAAACTCCCATATTCTATAAACATTTTTAGTAACTTGAATAAGAAAATACACAGGAAAGAGACAAGGAAATTACTTTTTACTTCTTTTACTACAGAAATAAGAAAAAATAAGAGGCACCCAGTCTGTACTCACACTGAAAGACAAAATCAGAATTTTTAGAAGTCTTTGTGATAAGAAATATAAAAAAGAAAAGCGAAGCAAACAACAAATCTCAAACAATAAAAAGTTTACAAGCGCCAAAGTCAATTCACAGACATTTCCAAAATTTTCTATTCTCAAGCCTAGTAGCAAGAATTTATTTGATAAGTTTTTAAATATCAGAATCAAAGATATGGTATTAAATTGATAACTGACTAAGGTGCATTTCTGCATTTTAAAAGCTTTGTTTTATTATTTAACTCTTTTTTTTCTGAGTTAAAGCAATCACAGTGCTAATAATAATTTCAAATTAATACATAGTCCGGAGAAGTGCTCAGATTAGTAGCACAAAAAATTTGATAGTGGTTCAGTATAAGTACATAAAAGTCCAGTGCAAAGTATAATTATGTCTCCAGTTGGCGGGTCAGAAACTCTCTCTTAATTCACATTTGGTCACTTACAACAGTTTCTGATTTCTCTCATTTAAAGGGTGTGCCTGACCTGCTGATACCAAAGATCCTATAAATGTTACCAAATTTACAGTTATTTCCTAAACAAGGGATTATCCCTATTTTTTGTCCATGTTAATCAGCACAGCTCAGTTAGCCTTGATGAAGCACGCCAAGCTTTTCCATGATAAGGATCTGTCTCTCTTTAGCAGGGCTATATCATAAACCTGCCATACAACTTTCACCCAGACTCATAAAAGCTGGTAATAAAGAAAATTGCACAGAAAAACAAAAGCTTTGCCACCCTGTGGAAATTATTATGAAGCAAAAATCATAAGACATGATTTAAAGTAACCTCTGAGTTTGTGGCCTCATATGGTTGGTTGACTCACAAAGATCAAAGGTAGGAAATAAGAAATCATTTCCATTAGAGGAGAACACTCTACTCGCCTGTAGCATGGGGTCAAATGAGGCCTTGATTTTTATCAAGACAGCAATGAAACAAGTGAGGTAATTGTTTTTTATGATAAAGAACATCGCTGTGGAGGATGAATTGAATCTGGAATTTATTTCATTGTCCTTTGCCAATAATACATCCGTTAACTATGGGAAGCACATTTCTACACTGTAGAGAGTAAAAACATTCTAACCAAAAGCAGCTGCCAACCAGTTGCAAATCACATCTTTCATAACTACACTAATTCAGCTTGAAATCCTTGTGACTTATTTCTGAAGTATTTGTTGTTAAAATAAATGTCCATTTTATTCAACAAAACAGATATATAATATGCTATTGCAAAACTGACAAGCATACTGGAACATTTGCTACATCTCCAGATTGTAATAAGACATTGTGTTGCCATGTTGGGTTCTCATGACCACATCAAATCTTCCTTTTGTGGTACAGCTCAGCTTTCTTCAGCATGGTGAGTTGAATATGAGGTCTATTTTCTCTTCAAAGGATTTGATGGCTTGGGGCTATGGTTTTAGGAAGAGTACTATAACACAAAAAAACTGTCTATGAAAGACATAAGCTATGGAGTAAAAGATATTTTCTCAGTGGCTATCCCAAATGTTGGGATGAATTCCCACAAGAACAAAGGGCTACTGTACTACTCATTACAGTCTATGGGGTATACTACAAAATGAGATAGAAAAAAAGAAATTTTAGTACTTTTGGTGATGCAGGAAGTACAAGAACCCGTGTAAAATACTTTAATGGCTCCTGCAAAGTTGAGTGACTTTCAGACCACACATAGAATCGGAGCAGGATAAGAAAATCAGGCTTATTTAGGAAAGATTTGTCTTGAGATTTCCAAATCATTTAAGACTGGCCTAACTCCACAATCACGAAAGTTGACTGAATGCCCTTTTAGCTTGCAACTTCACTGACATTAACTAGAATATTTCTAACAGAGGTCAGCAAAAAATGTTTGTTTGTACAACATAATAAATTAAACATTTCACTTTGTTTTAATTGACTTTGCAGCTTAACAACAGATCAAAAATATGTCTGCGGTTTTGTAGTTTTTAGCAGTTTTGAAAAAAGCAAACAAACAGGTTTGCTATTCTCAGCATTCTATATATTATGGTATGAGAGGATTTTTTTTAGAAAAGACAGTGATTAGGTATCTCAAGTTGCAAGTTGATTGGAATTAAATAAGTGGAATAAGACAGCATGTTCAAATTTGCAGAGCATTCTAAGCCACACTTCCAGTAACAAAGGAGTCAAAATTAGTCATGGTCTGTCAGAAATCTTAAATTATTACAGAAAAAAATAGTAAAAATTAAAAATCATTATAGCATTGTCATTTCCACTAAATCCTTTAAAGCACATTTTAAAGGGAATTTGACACTGAATGTTCATATTGTTATTTTTTAAATTAGTCAGATAAAGGAAGAAAACAATTGCAAATATACCTTTAAATATTTCCATCTGTTACACTGAAAGTATATGCCATGACCTGCATGAAAGTATAGTGAGTTATGCAAAGATCCTGTCATTCACTTTTTTTGTTTCTTTTATCAAACTTTGAATCTCCTCAAAGCCATATAAAGAAGTTACACCTGAAAACCAGCAAAAATCCATGTAAAAAAAATTTAAAAAAAGGAGAGTTTATTTTGGTTTTTGTCATATGTTTCATTAGCGTAAAGAATCAATAATAATAATAATAATTTGGTAATGATTTACACTGAATTGTGAAATTACTGAGTGCTTTCAGATTTGAAATTTCTTATGGAAGGCCTAGCACCAAACCATAAGTAAACCAACATACATATGAGGTCTCACACCAAAAAGAGTGTGATTTCGGTTTGAGCATTTTTCATGGGAACCAAAAGAGAAGAAAAAACAGTTGTGACTATCTTTTATTCTCTATAATTTTTTAAAAATTGCATAATATGATTGAGCAGTGCACGGAGTGGGGCCTTTTTCACTGAACTACAACCTTTGAAGTCCAGTATTTCTAGACTGAAGAAAAAAATCTCCGTGTTCACTATACTATATCACAACAATATGAAGTCAGAGTACAGACAGCAAAATATTCACTGTAAGAAGATGGTGAGATTTTCTTTGTGTAGCAGTTGCGATTGGACAGAAGCAGAAAGGAGAGGTGGAATGTAGGAATTTGGTGAGGGAGAAAGGGAAGACAGATTTTTTCAGCAGGAAGAGCAGATGACAGAAATTTGGCAGGCTCTGTGCGTGACAGCTTTGAAAGTGATGGTTTACAGTTGAGAAGACTGCCTTTGTGTAGGCAGAGTTGGTCAGTATTGCTTCTGCTTCCCAGAGTCCCAGAATAGTTGAGGTCAGAAGGGGCCTGTAGAGATCATCTAGTTCAACCTTCCCGCATACACAGCATCAGCTAGACCAGGTTGCCCAGTACCATGTTCAGTCAGGTGTCAAGCATCTCCAAGGATGGCAGCTATTCAGGACTACTTGTATTTCCAATTGGCCAACATTTTAACCGATCAATCTGGTTTTGTGTCAAAATTAACAAGCTCTGTGAGACAGAAACAGACGTAGTGTGGACTGGCTAGTGGACAGAAGGCACTATACTGTCCAGAGTCCTAAAATGATTATTGATTTAGTACAGTTTTGGCTTGAGGCTGATTTCACTGCCTTAGCACTGAATTTACACTGATTTTTGTCTGTCTCGTATCTTGGAGTACTGCTCCTCACAGTCTACAGATACCTCCCTAACTTTTCAGAAACCTCCTTGTATTTGACATAGCAAGCACTGAACTGGAGTCAGTAAGTCTGGATGGATTCAAACCGAGTTGCTTCTGATCCGTATCGCCAAGGGAATTTTGTAGCACCTGCATTGTTGGGAATTTACATTATTCAAGTCCATCAGTATTTTGGATAATGGAAAGCTGACTTTGCGTTCATTGAGATGATACCTTTTATTTTAGAAGGCATGGCTCACTCTTGCTTCATTGAATTGTAGGATCACAGAATGGTTTGGATTGGAAGGGACATTTAAAGACTATCTAGACCAATCCTCCTGCCATAGGCAGGGACAACTTTCACTAGATCAGGTTGTTCAAAGTCATATCCAACCTGGCCTTGAACACTTCCAGGGATGGGGCACCACAAAAAAAATTTATTCCTTATGTCCAGTACAAATTTACCCTCTTTCAGTTGAAAACTATTGCCCCTTGTTTTGTCACTACAGGTAGTCTTTCTCTGTCTTTCATGTAAGCCCCTTTTATATCCTGAAAGGTCACAATAAGGTCTCCCCAGAGCCTTCTCTTCTCCAGGCTGAACAACCCCATCTCTCTCAGCCTTTTTTCATAGGAGAGGTGTTCCATCCCTCTGATCATTTTCATGGCTCTCCTCTGGACCCACTCTAACAGGTCCATATCTTTTGGTCCAATACAGAAACAAACATCATTGTTTTGCTAGTATGGTGCCCCATACATTTCTACACCTCTGTAGTGAAATAGCTACTGTTATTCCCTTTCTACAGCCAGCTCAAGCCTGGATATTACTTCTTTCCTGTCACCTTAGCGAGTCTTCTTCTGAAAAATGTGGTATTTTTCTATATGTTTCCTGTGACTAGTCTTTTCAACATCCTGTGCCCTGCTTGGATGCTTCATATTTTTTGTATATTTTCAGTTCTTTTCTCTTTAAACTTGCCATTGTATATCTGGTTCATTCTCCCTCACCCTTCCCCCATTCTTGAGTCGGAGAACATAAAATGGGACAAAGTCCAAAAAAGCGCATCTGGTATATTTTTTAATTTTGGCTCACCCATCCAACCAGAAGTTGAAGAACAGAAGGATTGAAGCCATCTGGCAGCAGCAGTGTGAGGAGATACTGCTGTTTTATTTTTTAATGGCTCCGTCCCAGCTTTGCAAATGACTGATTCTGCTATTGCCTTCATTTAAGTTACTCTTGCAGCTGTGGCTAGATCTTTGGCTTCTCCTTATCTTCTTACACCATGGTAAAGGAAGTATGAAATTATTAATTTTGAAATCATACGATTATTGATTTTTTTATATTTATCACTTTATTTCATATCTGATTGCATTGAATTGTATGCAGGGAATTAGGGAATTATAGTATTTTCTTGTGTATGCCTCTGTAACATTTTATTGGATATGGTTGTCATCTTAATTTTGGACACTTATTAAAATCTAAACAATACACCTGAATAAGCTTAACATGGTACTAATTATTTAAAGAGGATGTTCATTAAAATGTTTCTTCTGTGTACCAGGAAGAGACAAATTTCATTACTGAAGTTTACTTCTGCATTAACTTGACTGTGTTCATCTACTGAATATGACTTCAGCAAACAGTAAAAGTAGAATAAGTAGAGTGATATCTAGCTACTATGTTGAAGAAATAAGGCTCAACTTTTTCTTTTAATTAAACTTGTAAAATATTGGAGTCAACAGAGTTCCACTGACTTACTATTAATCCAAACTAACATCAGCTCCTGGAGTCTACTCTGTTCACCGAGGGTCAGCTAATGAAACATTCTTCCTAACCTACAAGTGTTCCTACTGAAATTAATTGTGGTGTTTGAAGAGTAAGAGTAGGATTCATTTCAATAAATTACCACTAGAAAAAAGTAAGCTGTCAGGAATACAGGCATGGTTCAGTTTCCTAAATGTAGGCATGTTGTATCATTTGGGAAACAGCACTGATGTTATTTAGACATCCACATTTGGCCAACAAATATCACCTATGAGAGAGAGAGATCTGTGTCCTTCCAGAAGAGCAGATGGTAGCCCAACAACATACCCAAGAGTGTCTACAATGACACTAGATACCTATGCTTGAAGTTGCCCAAATTAAATTCCCTCTCCCTATGAAGGCTGTCTCATCTTCACTAAATGATTCATCCAAGACAAAGATGGTCCTGTCTCCCTGCACTAACTATGAGGGAACCAGAAGGAGTACCTTGGCCAAGACGTCCAACTCTGAAACAACTGAAGTTAAGCAAGATCATTCTTACTTAAATCAACTTAACATCATTTAGTGGCAATAAGCATAAGCAAATGCTGCAAAAATAAAATTATACATTTTGCACTTTTTTTTAACTTAGAAATGTATTTTTTGAGCTAAAGTATGACCAAAATTAATAATATCCCTATATTAATGTAGAAAAAAGTCAGCATGCTGCAGCATTAAGGCTAGGAAAGAACCAGAAATATGGTTCAGATGAAAAAAATCTGTTTCTTTTATCTACTGAATAAAAGCAATGTCACATCTCTGTCATCATTCATGTTGAAGCCAATGATAACTTTAACGTCATTTTTATTGGGAGAATGATCAATATTTTGCACAAAATATAAAGATAGTTGGTCATTTAAAGCTAGGTAATACATACCTAGCAAAAGTTCAGTGGAAGTAGAAAGAAACTTTTATAAGTTAAAGCACAGATACGTCTTGCAGCTCATCTGGCAAAACACCTGAATTAAGAAAAAAAAGAAGGAAAGAAAAAGACAAGGAGAAAAAGAGACATAGAAAGAGAAAAAGAGAGAGAGAGAGAGAGAGGGGCCTGGTCTTAATCTCCAGGCCTGTCATTTATTTCTTTCACACAAAAAGTATGGGACACAGGTGGCTGAATGTCAAAGATCATACTCTGTCTGCATGCTTCATAAGGCATGGGACAAATATATGAAACAGGCTGGGAGAACAGAAAAATCACAAGTGGGTGCAGTTTCAGTGACCCAGGTCAAAGGTTGCATTGCTTTTGGTGTTTTACAAATGTTTGACAGATTAAATGCCCACCTCCCATGGTTAGCAAATAAGCCATGCTAGTAAGAGTATTCATAAGAAATAAAACTTCATTCAATGTCCTTATTGTGAGGGATCAGGGTCAATTAACATGAGTAGCACATATACGTTCTCAGTATACACACACACTCTCTTGGATTATCCTGGATTTTGGAAAACGTATATTAAAATATGCTTGTAATGGTAGAATAACACCCTGGTGAAGGGGAAAAGGATTAGAAGTAAACAGGTAGGATATTTACATACCATTATCAAAGAAGGTGATAATTGTATAATTTCCTATATATGTATTTGGCTTTTTGAGATCCTTCTTGAGTAAAAGTTTATTTAGTGCTATTTCTGCATTGCATTGCAAAGGAATTTGGTAAAAAAGTATGGGAGATTGAAAGCCCATGAAGTTTCAACACATCATAGTCCACAGACCTGTAGCAGTAGTTTTCAAATTAGTTCTTGTTAGGTCCATGTTGTATTCAGCCTTGTTCCCAGTGGTCATAATTTTGACAGGTAAGGTGAAATACTGTGATTATTTGAAAGAACATATTTTCACATAGTGGCAGCAAATGAAGTTCTTGGTAGGCCCATGAGAGTACTGTAAATGCACTTGAGAATCAATGAACTGCACACGCAACTGTTTGTACAAGTGTTGATCCTTATGTATTTCAGTACTGTGGCAATGAATCATTCCCGAAGAGATTGTCTTATTCCTTCAAATAATGCCATAAGTGCTACTACAGTGAGTCTGAGATTTTGGGTTTATCTGTGTCAGTCCCTTCTTTCTACCCTTTGGCAATTACTGAAGGTAGAAAGCATCAATTTTACTTGCTGAATTTGTCTTCATAGTGCATGAAAAGTTATTGGAATTACTTAAAAAATGCTTCTCTGCCTGAAAATAAGCTTTTCTCTTGTTCTCTAGCCCCTGAAGATTTCCTTAGGTAACTGGTGATGGGATGGGATCAGGACTGGATAGAATTATATGCTAGTACAGGAAAAGTGTGATTTGAGACCAGATCTGATTATGGCTATGGAAGACTTTTATTCTATTATTGAAGATTTTAGTACAGTTTCCTAAGGAAACAAGGTTTATACAGTCATACTTACTGTCTCTTTTATCTTTTTCTCTGTATCTGTCTCATTCTGTTCTTTCCTCCTCTCTTAGAATCAAGTGAACAATAATCTACATACTGGAAAACTGTAAAAGGTTTCAGTCAAATTGGACATAAGGGAGAGGTCTCACAGAAAAAGATATTTCTTTAAGAAATACGCAGCTAAAGTGATGAAAAAAGATATTGGAAGTGTTGATGACTGTGGGTTGTTGCTGACTGCAGCTAAGTCTCCCTGTTACCAAACACCAAAGAAGCCACATAAAAAAGCAACTTTATGGGGAAAGTTTCAATCAAAGCTTGCAGTCAACCATGAGAAGCAAATCCATAGGAAATCAGGCTTCATGAGTTCTAGTGCTCAAAGAACTTCTTGTTTTACTTAAAATGGATGAGGATTTTTTTCTTTGTTAGGCTTCGAAATAGAGGTCTTTGTATTGAGGATTAATGAATTTGACCAAATTAAACTGACTCCAGTGAAAGATACCTCAACCTGTTTTGCAACTTTCTCTAAAGGACTTATTGCATTTCTGAAACATTTTGCTTCTGAGAAACATGTTTCATTGGCTTCATGTTCTGAGTATTGAAAATTCGGAACACTTTCTAATTAGAAGGTGCAACAAAAGAAGAATCTGAATGTATCCTCTATAAGTTTTTAGTAGGTTTCTCTATGTCAGATACATCCATGCTTATGCCTATGCTACATGCAACAGTGTAAATTAAATGTTTAGTCACAAACCAATACTCCAGATATTATCTCAAGGTGACATCACTTTTTGCAGCTGTCACTGACAGGTTTTTCAAGAATGATCTTCAGAAAGAACAAAGGCCTGGAAAGCAGCAAGAATCAAAGGCTGGTAACATTAGGGAACTGGCTACTGGGGAAGAAATGATAAGAATTACTGTAGTAAGGATATTTTATTATTGCTATTAGTTTTGCTCTGTATCCTACCTGTTGGTTGTAATACATGTAAGTATTTTTTTTTACTACAGATTTTATGAAGGAGAAAATGTATATTCACAAGGCTCAGGACAGTGGGTTAGGGGCATGTTCCTGAATGACTGTGTTTGTATTTCTGTATGTGTATATGTATAATTTTTATGTGCATGAACTACAAAAATTTACAAAATAATTAAACAGTTTATGAAGAAACCAAAGGGTATCCACCTTACTGAAGCCCCCTTTTTAGGGAATACCTTTTGCTTTTATTTGGAAGAAAAAAATGTGTTCTGTTCCTTCACCTGATTTTGTGTGTGTACGTACAGAAGAGATGAGATTTCTATACTGGGCAGATGAATAAGTTGTATCACATCTGCATTAGAGTCTTTTGATATGTTTGGCAAAAAAAGTGCAGAGCTGCAACGTTTTCTGTTGTTGTCAGATATATTTGCTCTTTCATTTCATGGACTGCAATGACTGACTCACTGAGACTCTGGGCCTCAGGTCCAGGTGTGAAGAAAGTAAGATTTCATAGGTGCCTCTCCTTTTTCCCATGTTTTCTTTATGCTATACATAGGCGAAATTCAGCCCCTCGGAAAGCAGTGGCCACACACCAGACCTACTCTGAGAGCTGCTCCTACGTCCCTTCTGCTTGGCTTAGCTAACAAGCCTCCTGCCTAAGTGAACTGCAAAATCACCTTTACATTTGACAGCAGAATAACACCTCCTAACAAGCTGGAAATTCTGGGTAATCGTGTGCTACATCTAGGTTGACTAGCAGTTACATGGTTTTGACTGCCGCAAAGTCCTGTTCTCCTTATGGTTCATGCTGCAGATGTGGTCAGAACATGCTATACCTGCCTCTCAGCATGCTTCCTTGGGTCTTGTTTTTATTGAAACGGGTTAAAGAGGGTGTGATATATATGCTGAAATCTCTCCAGTATAATGTTGGGATGCATGGGATGCAATTAGAGTGACCATTTGAACTCAGAAGTTTGGAAGTGTTCTGATTCACGTTTTGGCCCAGCCTCTCCATCCCTCCCTCCTTCCAGGTTTGCTTTCCCCAAGTAGGAGGTTTACAGCCAGGTTTGCATGTTTTCCCCAAGTAGCATATCCTACTGCCAGTCATGGAGGCAGAATAGTGGCCTGGATGGGCCACAGATCTAAGCCTATCAGATATTTTTATATTCTTCCACTAAAAATTTGTGGAAACTGCTGTAGCAGGGTAAATTAGACTAAGTATTCTATGTAATAGATTTTTAAGAGAACTTTATGTGAAAGACTTAAAGACACATACTTGTTGAGGCAAAGCAAGTATAATCTACTAGATGATTGTTTCCCTCCTCAACCAAAAGTAGCTTCCCAAAGTTGTATTACAAATGAAAACCCTCTAACACTCTTTCAGTTTAATTCTGGATTCATCTCTAGCTCCAAAATTCCTCCCTCTGGTTGCTTGCTTTTATCTCTTAGTGAGCAGAAACAATATAATGAATTTTAATACACCAAGATTCAGAACAATTTAAATTCAAAAATAGGTCTGGAAGTGAATATTAGTAACACACTGTACTAACATGCTAGGTGATTCTTCAAGCAGCAAGAATGATGACTGGTCCATAATGCAAGACTGAAAGTTTCATGCTAGGCTGAAGAAGAGAAATCCAAGGGGACAACACTACTCACTACTTTAAAGGTTGTTGCCTCTCTTGGATACAGAGTTACAAAAAGGAATGAAAAACAGTGGAATGACATTTCTGTGGTACTTTCCAAATATAGAGCAAGTGATATATCCTAAGGTAAAATACCTGTGTGAAAGGTTATGGTAGAATACGATGCTTTTCCCCTTTGAAACTATACATGTAAGAGCAAAAAGCTTTTAAAGTGTGTCCTTTTTAAAAGGGCTTCTCAATTTCAGAAGCAGTATATGTAGCTCAGTCAATGTAAAGAAGTGTTGCCAATATAATCACATTTTTTTCTCTAATATAAAAGCCAAAAAGAAAATGATCCACATTAACCCCAAATAAATCATCAGTGTTCACTTTTACTGCTGAGTTTGAGAGGCTAATTTTTCTTCTGAAATTTTTATGTGTATATATACTTGTGTGCTTGCACGTAGATGCATATACATAGCTATTTGTGCATATATGAAAGTAGGGATGATATATTCTTTTATTAATGTTTGAATGGTAGTGAAACAAAGTTATTCCACCGTGACTTTAGAATTGTGCAATTCAGTCAACTGGTGATAAATCACAAATTTATCTCTTTCTCTTAAACACACATATACATATTTCTCAGTTAAAAAAAAAATCAAAATTATTTAAAAATTAAATATATTGAAAACAAAATTGTGCAAAAGGCAGACCAAGATTTTGTATTTCGAACAAAAGGGTAAGAATATATTTAATTTTTAGGAACACTAGGAATTCTGCAGCAGTTTGGTGGAAGAAGGACGGAAAAAGGAAGCAAGGAATAGCATGTAATACAGGTCATACTGGTTATTACCCTAAATAATGTGAAGATACTGGACGCACATAAGAAAATACAGAATAGTCTTAGCGTATTTGCTGGAGAATGTAGAAGGTGAGTAGGGAGAGGAACAAAGACATCTATTATAAAATAGAAAAAGAATTTTTTACATTGACCAGTAATCTTAAAGCTTAGCAGTTACATTCATAAAGAATAGCAAGGAAATGTTAATAGTGCCCTTACTAAATGATTGTCTACAATTATTTATATTGGAAAATAAAACAGCAGAGGCATAAATTGACCGAGGTCAGAAGAGACCTCTGGAAATCATTGGGTTTAACCTCCTGCTCAGAGCAGGGCCTACTTAGATCAGTTTGCTCTGGACCATGTGCAGTCAAGTTCTCAGTATCTCCAATGAAAGATATTCCACAATTTCTTTGGATAATATGTTTGAAAATCCTCTTTGTGAATTAAAAAATTCTTTACATAAAATCAGAATTTCTCTTTTTCCAGCTTCTGTTCATTTCTTCTTCTGTTGTTGTGCCATAAGGTCTCCCTTGACCTTGGTCTTCTCCAGGCTGAACAGGCCCTGCCTTTGCTGTCCTTCTACAACCTGAACTTTGCCTTGATTAGCTAGGTGTCCCCCCTTATCCAGTATGCCCATGTCTTTCCTGTGCTGGGAACCCCAAAACTGGACACAGTACTGAAGTTGCACACTTGCATATGCTGAATACAGTGAAACAATCACTTCTTTCAACCTGTTGGCTGCACTCTTGCTAGTACAGCCCTGTATTAACCCTCCCCACAGCAGGCCACTCTGATAGCTTACGCTCAACTAGTTAACGACCAGGACTCCTAAGTGGTTTTATTTAAAGCTGCTTTCCAGCTGCATAGATGTGCAGGGTTTTGCCTTCCCAGGTTCAGGATCCTGCATTTGCTTTTATTAAACTTTATAAGGTTTCTGTTAGCCTATTTCTGCAACCTGTTGAGTAGTCTCTGAATAGAAACCCTGCACTCCAGTGTATTAGGTGCTTCCCCTGCAACTTGGTATCATCTGCGAATACTCTCTTAAAAATCAGTGAAATTAGTTTGGTTTAGTTTAGCAAAACTAACCAATCCATTATCTTTTTAATGAATATACATTGCTGCTCTGTTCTAGATATGCAAGGGTTCCAACTAGGAACTCAGCAACACTTTTCAACTATGGAGGTCAGTTTGTGGTAACAGTGGAAGAAGCAATAGCGTTGCTGATTGTCATAGTTTCACCTGGGATGGAGTTGACTTTCTTACTAGCAGCTGGTATAGTGCTATGTTTTGGATTTGAGATGAAAATACTGTTAATAGCGTACCGGTGGTTTTGTTTGTTGCTAAGCAGTCAAGGCCTTTTCTGCTCTTCACACCACCCCACCAGCAAGTAGGTTGGGAGTGCACAAGAAGTTGGGAGGGGATACAGCTGGGACAGCTGACTCCAACTGACCAAAGGGCTATTCCATACCATGTGGCGTCTTGCTCAGTATATAAAGCTGGGGGAAGAAGAAGGAAGTGGGAGACGTTCGGAGTTATGGCGTTTGTCTTCCTAAGTAACTGTTATGTGTGATGGAGCCCTGCTTTCCTGGAGATGGCAGAACATCTGGCTGCTGATGGGAAGCAGTGAATTCATTCCTTGTTTTGCATTACTTGCATGAACAGATTTTGCTCTACCTATTAAACTGTCTTTATCTCAACCCACAAGTTTTTTCTCACTTTTGCTCTTCTGATTCCCTCCCCCATCCCTCCAAGGGGGAGAGTGAATGAGTAGCTGCATGGTGCTAGCTGCTGGCTGGGCTTAAACCACAACACTGATAAATAAATCCATGGAGAAATTGTGGTTATTTATGCTATTAAAAAAGAAAAAATCCAATCCAAAACTCAAGTAGCCAGAAGAAGAGGAAGTTCTAATACGTTTAGGGACTCAAGCAGTAGTATGCAGGTTGTGAAAAACCTAGATTCAGTTCACCCTTCTGCATGAATGGTTTCAAATCTACATCTCACACTTCTCAATGCTTGCCCTTAACTTTAAACTAACATAAAAGGGCTCTCTCAGTGTCTCATGTTGACACTGTTCCACTGCATATATTCAATTAAATATTTACTGGAGAGAAGCAATCCATGTGTTCCCATCTCCTGGGAGAGTGTCCTAGCTAGAAGGCTGGATAGCTATTCTTGTTCTCCATCTCAATGACCTTTTGAGCATTTTATCTAAAGTGGAACAGTGTCAACAGGAAAGGTTGAAATAAGCTTCCTAAGAATGTCTTGTAGCCTATCTGTTCACATCTTTGTCAAATTCAGAATGGTGATTGAAACAGCGTAAATAACTTTTCAGGTAAATTACCTAATCATCAGGCATATTTTCAAATGTCTCTCTCAATCTCTCTGCCTGGTGTAACTTTTTATAAATTACTTAAATACAAGCTGCGATAACATATAATAGAACAACTCTGTTACCTGACAGTTGGGATATTTTGTAAGCTGAGAGACTGCTATTCAAATCTCCTTGGGCAAAGGAGATTTGTCCTGCTGAGCAGGACATTTTATAGTGCACGTTTTATCACGGTAAAGAAAAAAATAAAGATATTAAAGTTTGTTTGAAATCAATTCCTTTTTAGAAAAATAAATTACCATGCATAAACGGTGTGCTCTGAAAAAAAATGGTTTTTGTCATATATTTACTGTCAGAACATAAACCTGTCATATAAATGTTTTTCTATAGGTGTAAGCACCTCATACCCGATTACTTCACATCATGAAGTTAGATTTACTCTGCCTCATGCAAGAAGCTAGAACTGTATTTCTTGACCAGACATATTTTCAGTTTCAGTCTTAAACTGGCACCTTAGAACTTTTTCTGGATTGATGACTTTGCAAATTGAATGATTACAGGAGATTCTGAAAGGGAAACAAACCTCCAAAAGAAACTTTGCGGCTGTTGTGTACTCTATCATTTTTGAAAAAGGCCTTGGAGTTTTCCATGCCTCTCATGTTATTAGCAGTACCAGATTGGTGGTTTTGTCTGCAAGCCAGACTATAAATCATCATCAGTGTTAGGCATGATATTCAGTATTAATGCCTTGTTTTCCCTACTGAAACGTCTTTTTGTGCTTGTTTTCTCTTGATCCTTGGCATTTTGCTGACCATCAATCAAAAGAGCAAGTTGGACATTCCTCTCTGTCTTGCCTCAGTGAACCCCTTATTTTCTTGACCATTAACCACTCTCTGGAATGTACATTTACTGTCGGCATCTTTAAGTCCCCATATTCTCCTCACCCAGCTACGCTCCCTTCCTGGCACCGGGTTGCAAAGCAATATTTCCCATATATTGAATGAAGAGCATGTCATAGGCTGTTTGACATGGTCTGGGAGCTCACAGAAAACCACTGATGCACAACCCACTTTTATTCCACAGGCCTGTGGGAGCCTAGAGGGATAAGAAGCCTTTCTGCTAGGCCGAACACACCACCTCACACACACAAAACAAATATTTCTGCTTTTGCTGTCTAATAGGTTTCATATTCATGCAGAAAAGGATTGTAGACTGATGTTTATCTAAAGATATATCTTGAGAGAAGTTTTCTTGAAATGTTGAGTAAGCTTGATTTCATGCACCAGCTGTTCTCTTTCTTTACAAAAATGCAGTGTTTACTGGAGTGAGGAACAGTCTGCATTCATTATTCAGGAGCAAGGAAGTTTTGACTTTTTCTTGAGCTTCTGCAAAACCCTTCAAAGGGAAGGAAAAGGAAAGTGGTTCAACACAAGTTCAGTTAGATGGTTGAATAATTCGTAGTGATATTTCCCAGAAGGCTGCTAATTCAAAGACTTTCTTTTATAAAATAGATAAGTCAATAGGCCACTTTTCTTTATCGGACTGCTTGGTTTTCATGGGCTGAAAGCTAATACGTATTTTCTTATATTTCCTTGAGAAGGCAAAAATACGTAACATACTATATCAGTCTGCAGTGTTATCTTAGTCATGTTTCTTCATCACTAAAGCAAGTTATTAACTTTGCCAAGTAAGGGGCTGTGAAAAGTTTCACAGATTCATTGTTCAAAAAATTCTAACTTATTCATGATATATCCTTGTCCATACACTATCAATATAGACACAGTCATTCTGATAAAGATTTGAGCCTTGATACCAGATGTAGTATGCATGGTTATATGGTTCTTCGTATGTAGATTTTATTACAGTATTGCAAACTAAGGAACTGACTTTCATATGTAATTGATTTGGCACGATGTAGGTAACAACAATACCTCTTCCAGGACCAAAAGAGGCTTGGCACCTCTCTTGCTCAGAAAGATCATTCTTCTAGCTATCCAATGAAGGGCAACTTAGCTTAAAAATACTTGAATAGTGTCAAAACAACAGATGAAATTAATTAGAATTAATAACCTCATTAACTTTTTAGTCACATGCCAACACTAGAGAGGGAAGCTGGACAATGAACTGGATGAGGTACCACTACCAGTGTTGCAGTTTATGCATCTACAATCTGATGACCGGACACAGTGGTACCTTCTAGATGCTTTGTTCCACTTCAGCAAAGCAAAGTAGCTATAAACCTGGCTTAACTAAGCCGTAACACCAAGTTTATGACTACTTTGCATTGGTAAAACTATAAGCACCAGTTGTCATGTACCTATGAGTTTAATCTGTGCCTTCTTTGATTCTTAGAGCAGTAAGGAGGGGAGTTAGCAGAATTGTCACCTTGGACTTCCAGAGGGCAGACTTTGGCCTGTTTAAGTAACTGGTGGACAGAGTCCCTTAGGAGGCATTCCTGAAGGGCAAAGGAGTCCAGGAAGACTGGCCATTTTTTAAGAAGGAAACCTTAAAGGTGCAGGAGCAGGCCATGCCCATGTGCCAAAAGATGAGACAGTGGGGAAGAAGACCGACCTGGCTGAACAGAGAGCTTTGGCTGGAACTCAGGAAAAAGAAGGAGCATTTATGACCTTTGGAAGAGGAGGCAGGCAACCCAGGAAGACTACAAGGATGTTGTGAGGTTATGCAGGGAGAAAATTAGAAGGGCCAAAGCCCAACTAGAACATAATCTAGCTAATGCTTGAAAAGACAATAAAAAATGTTTGTATAAATACATTCGCAACAAAAGGAGAGCTAAGGAGAATCTACATCCTTTACTGGATGCCAGGGGAAACACAGTGACAAAGAATGAGGAAAAGGCTGAGGTAGTTAATGTCTTCTTTGCCTCAGTATTTAACAGTAAGACCAGTTGTTCTTGGGGTACCCAGCCCCCTGAGCTGGAAACCAGGGACAGGGAGAACAGTGTAGACCCACAATCCAAGAGGAAATTGTGAAGCGACCCACTACAGTACTTAGACACACACAAGTCTATGGGACTGGATGGGATACACCCAAAGTTACTGAGGGAGCTGGTGGAAGTGCTCACCAAGACACTTTCCATCATTTATCAGCAGTCCTGGTGAATTGGGGAAGTCCCAGTTGACTAGTGGTTAGCAAATGTGATGCCCATTACAAGAAGGGACACAAGTAGGATCCAGGGAACTACAGGCCTGTCAGTCTGACCTCGGTGCCAGGGAAGGTTATGGAGCAGACCATCTCAAATGCCATCATGTGGCCCATACAAGACAACCAGGCAATCAGGCCCAGTCAGCACGGTTTGTGAAAGGCAGGTCCTGCTTGACAAACCTGATCTTGTTCTATGACAAGGTGACACACTTAGAGGATGAAGGAAAGGCTGTGGATGTTGTTTACCTGCACTTTAGCAAAGCCTTTGACACTGTATCCCATAGCATTCTCCTGGAGAAACTGTCTGCTTATGGCTTGGATGTGTGTACTCTTTGCTGGGTAAAAAACTGGCTGGAAGGTTGGGCCCAAGGAGTAGTGGTGAATGGAGTTAAATCCATTTGGTGGCCGGTCACAAGTGGTGTTCCCCAAGGCTCAGTACTAGGGCCAGTTCTGTTTAATATCTTTATCAATGATCTGAATGAGGGGATCAAGTAAGTTTGCAGATGACACTAAGTTAGGTGGGAGTGTTGATCTGCTTGTGAGTTGAAAGGCTCTGCAGAGGGATCTGGACAGGCTGGATTGATGGGCTGAGGCCAATGGTATGAGGTTCAACAACTCCAAGTGCCGGGTCCTGTGCTTGGGTCACAACAACCTCATGCAGCGCTACAGGCTTGGGGAGGAGTGGCTGGAAAGCTGCCTGGTGGAAAAGGACCTGGGAGTGTTGGTTGACAGCCGGCTCAATGTGAGCCAGCAGTGTGACCAGGAGACCAAGAACACCAATAGAATCCTGCCTTGTATCAGAAAAAGTGTGGCCAGCAGGACTAGGGAAGTGATTGTCCCCCTGTACTCGGCACTGGTGAGGCAACACCTCCAATACTGCATTCAGTTTTGGGCCCCTCATTACAAGAAAGGCTTTGAGGTGTTGGAGAGCATCCAAAGAAGGGCAATGAATCTGGTGAAGGGTCTAGAGCACAAGTCTTATGAGGAGCATCTGAGGCAACTGGGGTTGTTTAATCTGGGGAAAAGGAGGCTGAGGGGAGACCTTATTGCAGCTACCTGAAAGGAGGTTGTAGTGAGGTGGGTGTCGGTCTCTTTTCCCAAGTACCAAGTGATGCGATGAGAGGAAATGGCTTCAAGTTGCACCAGGTGAGGTTTACCTTGGATATGAGGAAAAATTGCTTCACCAAAAGGGTTGTCAAGTGTTAGAACAGGCTGCCCAGGGAAGCGGTTGAATCACCATACCTGGAGGTATCTAAAAGATGTGTAGATATGGTGCCTAGCGACATGGTTTAGTGGTGGACTTGGTAATGTTAGGTTAATGGTTGGACTTTATGATCTTAAAGGTCTTTTCTAACCTAAATAATTCTATGGTTCTAGGCCTTTGCCTCTCACATGTTGTGATTTTAGAATATAATTGAAGTGCATGTATGTAAGTCTATTAGAGAAATCTTGCATATACTTGCACCAGGTGATAACTATTTATTCTTGAATTAGCCCATATATGAAAGTCCATATGTTGCCATAGTGGGTTGTAATTTAGAGTGGGATTTCTATCTTCCAAATTTAGATATCTAAGTGTTGAAATCTGAGCTCATCTCCATAGGTTCCCTGTGTAGTAAGTGAACAGAAATAAGCAGGGGTTGTTTTTATATCTCTAAGTCTCTACTTCAGCATGAGCTGAACTGCCTTGTAGAGTTGCCTATTACAGGAAACTTACATAAATATGTTCAGAGTAAAATTTCTAATGTGGAGGTATCTAAATTTTAGATTCTTATCCCATTTTAGTTTCTTATGACTTGCAGCCTTACTGAACAGAAAAGCCATTTAAATGGCCAGCACTAAATTGGATCAACTACGAGGTGGTCTTGCAAGAGGAAACATTTTACGCCACAAGATTTTTCTGTTTTCTTCTCTTTGTTCCTTACTGAGCACATTTCATCCATGGAAGGGGCAAAGGAATTCCTAGTCCCTTCATCTGAATTTGTATCAGTCCTACTGGGAACAAGACCAACAGTTCAATTCCTAACAGGTTGTAAGTCATAGCTGAGAATCAGTAAGTTATACAGATGCTGTTCTTCTTAGATGGATGTACTTTGAAGGGTTGATATATATTTTTAATATATCCTTTTCCTCCTTCATCACATTTTTCCTTACATGGTGACTCGTATTCCCCTGTTCTGAAAGTACAATTTTCAGTGGTAACATGATAAAAAATAGCTCTCATACCTTTTAAAAAATTATATTAATAACAGGACATAAAAGAATGACCTAAATTCTCCTTATACATACAGAGCTTTGTCATAATTAATAAAGATGGTTTATTTCTACAAATTACATTTTCTTTTAAATCCAATTTAATAGGAGAAAGTTAACTTTTATTAAAGATCCTGTTTTTCTTTTGAGGCTAGGAAAGACCATACTAATAAAATTTCCATGAACTTCTAGGCAAACTTACTTGCATATAAACCAGATGTATGTTCTTTCTTATACCATAGATTTGTTGAGGTATTTGCATGTAGACAAAAGATTAAACTAGCCAAATTAAGTAGCATTGACTTTTGTTTCTTTTTCCATTATATGAAGTAAAGCTAGTGAAGAAAACAATACATGCTCATTTAAGAAAGCCTCCTCTGTTTCTTTAGTTTTCTGTAGAAAAGATCTTGCTGAAGAGAAATAAACCCTATACACACAGACTGAATGCAGATACTCCACTGGACTGAGTTCTTAATACTTTTTTATTGTATAGATATATATACATTTTTTGCTCCAACTGGCTAATTAAAAAAAAAAGCAAACCAAAACAAAGTAAAACACAACAAAACATCAAAAGTTAAAAATGAAAAAATACTTTTGTCAGTCTCAGGATGAAAAGTATCACATAGCCTTAGCTCTAGGAACACTTTGACAGATCTACACTATGAAAGATATCCACTCAAGAGAACAATCTCTGGTTGCCATACCAGAAACGGCAGATCAGTTTGCATCCACGCTGCTCAGTGATAGTCCTCTATAGAGCAGACTGACTGTGTTTTCCTGCATTGTCCTTTTTTGAGGCCACCTAGCAGGACCCAGAGACAAAATAATTACTTTTATTTGAGATTTTATTCTTTTGGTGGTTTATTTTTTATTTTATTTTATTTTTTTGTTTGTTTGTTTAAAGTGTCTGAAATAATGCAAGGGCTCACCAGAATAATGCTCTTTAATGAAGCAGAGTATGTGTTGCATGTTTTAGAGAATGATATGAGGGCACCTGGGGATGCTGGAGTGTGAAAGATCTGCCAAGGATGATGTTGGGTGACTGATCAATCAGAGGTGCAAAACTCCCTTCCACTTCCTGGATGTAGTCCATGGAAAAGTGTTTTCCCGGAACAAGAAAAAATCTGTTTCATCCTTGAAAAAATGAATTGGTTTGTTCCAAGAGAGAGCCCAGGACTTAAATTGTCTGCGTAATGGGGATGATTTGGGGATTAAGATCTGAACCACAATAAAGTGGAAGGGTAAGCTTTTTGCCTGTGTAGGAACAGCTGTTCTTCAGTCTCTACCTCAGGGAAGTAAATAAAGTTTCAATCCTAAAGGTTACCGGACAAAAAGGATCTCCAAGTAGAATGAAGCATTTGTTAGTAGTCAGTGTTAATTTCTATGCTTATGCTATTGACATTGGACTTTGCCTACTTGATATTTTCACTGCATTCCTCCTTCTTATAATTATTTAGTTTCTTTTTCTTCCCTGCTTATTACCTTGAAAACACGGATTTCAGTTTGTGAAGTTCTTAAATACAAATCCTTACTCTAGATGGTCCCATGATAACTCCTGAACTGGAAGCTGAGGAAAAATACAACAGTTCATCCTTCCTGTGGTGCCAAAAACAACACAAGTCCAGTAAGCTGTATCACTTATTATGATTATGTCAAATACCTTCATGTGTATGATGTCGTTTGGTACATAGATTAAATGGACATTCCTTTACATTTGCCTATGAAAGTTCGATTCCCCAAAATGGACCATTTCCACAGCTGGCATATATCAGTATGGCTCCTTGGAAATTCCTAGAGTCGTGCAGATTGACAACTGAGGATCCAGCCAAGTAAGATTGAAATGTTGATTAAAAAAAAATCCCCAAACTGCATGTAAAAGGCTTTTACATTTCACTTGAATGAAAAATGAAGCTGAAAATTGCAAAATTTCTGTGATCCAGAGGACAGTTTTCTTTGTGGGATGGTATAGAGCCTGACATTACCAACTGCTCCTGGTTTGCCAGATGTCCTTATCTTTGGCACTAAATACTGGGTATTTAAACCTTCACTAGGGCTAGAGAAAAATGTGGATCCTTGGTGTTGTAGTTATTTGTCCTCCCATGTTCACCTGGTTTACTTTTCTTTTACCAAGAAAATCAAATTATGATCTCCAAAAAGACAAACCTAATTTTTTGTCCAAAGTGATCATCACATTTCAAACGTTATATCTTAGGGGGAAAAGGATTACTATTTTGTTTTTCTTACCCTAATCAATGAGGCAGGGTATTCTAAGAAAATAACTATATAAAATGCTCATTAGTCAAATAACCAAACACAATAAATTATTTTGTAATTCATGAAAGATTCAGTGAGTAATATGGCAGAAGATGAAGCCAAGTTATGGAAAACTGAACAGGTCATCTTTTTTTTTCCCCCTCCTTACAGGAAGCTGTGGAACTTTTCTAATAAATAAGCCACTTAATGTCTCTCCTGTTAACTTTGCTATTATTTGTACTGGAATAAGTTGCAAACCAGCAGCTAGTAGAAGCCAGCCAACTATCAGACATACCTGTATTGACCAAACTTAAGCTGTTGCTCATGAATGACAAGAAATGACAAGAATGACTTTTGGACGACTTGATGGAAGGTTGTTTTATACTCATTTTGGAGCTCTGAATATTCAAAACTGGAAATATTTATGTGCTTTTAAAAGCTTTAAAAATAATAGTGAAATGAGGTAAAAAAATCCATAGAAATGAGCAATTTATGACTAATAAAAGGTGGCCTTATTCTTGAACACATGTAATCCCCTAATTATCCACAAAACATTGGATGAGATGTTCATTATTTGAGTCCTTACCATTTGCCAGTGTGTTCTTGGCAGACCTTTTAGTGGTATCAGCAGGAAAAAAGGAAATGAGCTGGAAAGCATTAAAAAATAATACTCAAAAGAATATTTAGGCATGTGATCCTCTTATGAACTTCACATTGAGCTATTAAAATACATTCACTAACTGCGTAACAAGGAAGTAACAGTCTGTACCAAGAAAAGGGGATTTTAATGTGGTCAAATAGCTTTAACAACACGGGTTCAGATTCTTTTTCTTTCAGGTTCATGTATAAGCAGCATTGAGGAATTTGCCTTTTAAAGATCATCTACTGGACTTGCCATTTGGACAATCAGGCTGATTCTCCATGCATTTTATGGATTTGATAGCATCTAACAACTGCTTTATTTTCTACAGCTGTACAAGAGACAGTAGCCAACTCTTTGGATCTTATGAAGACACAGGGCACCTTTTAGCTTTGCAAAACAGGCAGTTCTCAACACCTGTTAGGTGATGTTCCCTCTCCATGGGTGTTACCACATCTCATCGCTCACCAAGGTAGCCCAGAAAAGAGTCCCATGACCTTCCTATTGCCTGCTCCAGGGCCCTGGAGAGCAGTCTGTTGCTCAAAAACTTTTTATAAGCAAAGGAGAAACACATCTTATGTGAAAAGCCAAGAGGTTATTGCTAGTATAGTTGAAACCTTAACAGTCTAATCACAGAATTATTATTAGTCCAGAACTAATTATTACAGAAAACAAAATAAAAAGAAAAAACAAACATTATTATACAGATTTTATTATTATTATTATTATTATTATTATTATTATTATTATTACTACTACGACGACGACGACTACTACTACTACTGCTACTATTAACAGGAACACAGTTCAAATTATTGTACACATAGCTTCTAACCCCTTTCTTGGTGTGATGTTCACTTTTCCTGCTCCTTGAGTTTCTAACATTGATAGCTTTGGTCTAGTATGGGTAGGGCACAGTGAGTTGGAAGCCTCCTGATTCTTCCACCAGGAGGACTATGATGTTGATATTTCCATCTTCCTTACTCTAGGATACTCTTTTCATATGTTTGCTAACATTGCTTTACAGTTTTCTCCTTCTTCACTTGTTTGTAAGTTCATGGTGAATCCAAATTTACCATATATGATGCACTTTACATAATCAGGTACTTGTTCTTTGTTCTGTGTTACCACTAAAGCTGGTTTTGTTGAGCTCCAGATCTGCATTTTTTAGTGACCACTGATGAGTTATCTAGAGCTATGGGGTCTCCAGCATCAGTCTGTACTTGGGCTCTAACCATCCCGTGCCTGTAGTCCTCTGCACTGCCTTTTGTGTCCCCACTTCTCAAATGCTTTTACAGTGGAAATTGCACTTTGAATACCCAGGTGACAACCCTTTGGGATATTTTCTTCTCTTTTTTTATAAGCTGTATTGTTTACTTTCTTTCCTTTTTACAGCTTTCTTTTATCACTTCTCCTTCTTTCTTGTCAGTGCAATGTAGGTCTGAGTAAAGCAGTGTTCTCTTTTATCAGTTTCTCTGAAGGTGGCTATTAGTCAGGGGTAATCCTATTTATTCTAATAGATATTCTTTGACTCAAAGTACTTTTCTCCTCTTTCCATTAATTTGATTTTGCTCTCTTCTATATGCAGCTGACGACAAATCCTGTCAATATCATGTGCTAGTTTCTGTCCATTGTGGCTTTTATATATTGGGAAGAAGATTCCATTGCTTCTAGTAATTTGTTCTATCATTTATATATGTGTACTTTTTTACAAAGTGCTTTCACAAGTGAACAACAATGTAGAAGCTAACAGACAAAAAAAGCCAGACTGAAAAAGAAAGTGAATAATTAATGAAATGTGTTCGATTACGTGTAAATTACCTCTTATATTACCCATCAGTAGTCTGAAATCACTGTTGCACTTATCAGTGCGAACAAAGGAAACATGGGAGAGGAGATCACAAGGCGTGGTTACATTCCAAGCTTACTTGTAAAAATCACTGTGGGAAATAGTGTGAAAAACCTTCACTTTGAATTTATAGGTCTCTAATGAAATAGGAGTCTGTTTATCCAACCTCCAAAACAAAGTAGATAATATGTGCTCTTAACTTTGCACTGATTTTGCATCAGTACGAACCTATTAGATTAGCTTCTTAAAAAACTTAGATTACACCTGATATAGTCACATGTGTCCCTGACATAAATCCCACTAATATTCAGGAATAAACAAATGAACTTTAGAAAAACCCAATTTTTGCTAAAAAAAATATATAACCTAACTGTCTGAATATATGTTTAATAAAACACTTGTATATTCTTCATAAATTCAGGATATATAAAGATATAACATATAAACATCATCAGATTCATAACTTTCAGTCTCTAATGGAGTGCTAATTAATAAAAAGTCCTTATCAGTTGAGATGAGATTACATCTTTCTGCCCATCTGAACCCTGTGATCCAAAGGGGCCCAACTCCCTATTTCCTAGTTAGACAATATTTATTTGCTCATCTTCCCTTCGCATACATATGGCAGAGGAATGTGAGAAAATTAAGAATGTGTGTTATAAATTACAACATAATTTAGAACCTTCTGAGGTTGTAGTTAAATTTATGTCTGACAAAACTGAAGGTGTCTGGCTTTCTATATGAAAGCATAGAGCGCATCCTTCAGTATTTTTAGGAATAGAACAAGACTTATTTCCACACAAAAATCTTTACTGGTGGCTTGGCTAAATCCTCCACTAAATTAAAAACCCCAGATTTTAGTAATTATGTCTTACTTGACAAACAATGCTTTAAATGACGGGAAATAGTGTTTTCTAAAATAGAACGAGTTTCCTGACATCAAAACCTTTGAAAATAAGTTCTAAAGGGTTCACAAAATGTTTCCAATCCTCTCATCCATAACATGACTCGCCACACACTTAAATATTGCAACGGTCTTACCCTTTCCTGCCAGCAGATATCTACGTTTAACTTTCTCTTTTTAATAAAATGCTTACAGCCCTTTATGCAAATTTTAAGTTTTTAATGAGAGTGATCAGATTTAAGAGTGACCACCAACCTGTGAAAGGATGAGTAATTGCCACTTAATGGAAAGGAGGATTGTAGAAGTGCTCTTTCCCCATAAGATCTACAGTAAAACAAGCAAATAAACAAACAAACCTGTTGAATCTGAAAGCAGAATTTTGATCAAGAATTTATATGACTGGGTTTGGTGGGATTATCTGAAGCTTTCTGAAGACATATTTGGCTTCTTTGGAAAATGTTAGAGACATAAAATAGAAGGCAAATCCTTGCATTTAAAACCATGCTGTAATTCTTAATGTAATTCGGAAGAGGAAAGTTAGGATTCTACATCCTTCTGTTACACAATAAATTGCTTCATCTCACTGGACTATATATCCTGTCATAAACTCCTTTTGCTGTCTGCTAACCAGTTCATGTGGCTCAGTTATCAATGGTAGAAGTCTCGACAAGGCACTGAGCCAGGAACCAAACACCTTCAGTGCACTATGGCACTACTTTGAATCACAATAGGTCTGCTTTCAGTTGTGAAAAAACATTGTGCCAATTGTCTGAAAACTGAAGAGTTTGTTTTTCAGACCTTTTTACAGAGTTTTTTTTTCCTCTAGAGAAAGCCGAGTTTAAAAATAAAACTATTTTTTTCTCAAAAAAACAAAAAAGCAGCTTTCTAATGACCTAAACAAAGTTAGGGATATTTCAGTTTCCATTAATTTAAAATACATAGTCTTGGTTATGCAAGTAATAGAAATATGTTATAATTTCTCACTGGACATAACATACTGAAAAAAATGATGTTATTTTATACTTTAGGAATCACAAATATGTATTTTTCGTATGTATAGGCAGTAACTAGAGGCTGACAGCCCTTTAAATCCCAGTGAGAAGTTACTACTACAGTAGGACAGGAATATTACAGTAGAAGTCGATTATAATAGAGAAAAAAACCCCAACTTATTTGTAGAAAGAAACAAAATAATCATATTGTGCTGAAAATAGCATAGCTACCATGAAGGTGGAGAGAAAAGCAAGAACACCTAATAGAGGCCCATACTGTGGAAAATTCTACCAAAGGAACTTAATTCTAACTAGATGTAACAGTAACTTGAAATAGCACGTACAGGCTTTTACTATGTTTGGGTTTGGTGTTTTTTTTTTTCTTTTGAGGGGAAAGGTTATCTCTGAAGGTTTTTGGGAATATCAGCTGCATAAAGCCTGAAGTTATTGCATATTCATTGCAGCTGAAGAGGGGTTATTGAAGTAGTGATCCGTGATTTAGGTCATAGAGATGCTAAAATTCCAACAAATCTCAGAGAAACAAGATTATAGTAAAAATCTTCTTGAGACCTGAAGTACAGTCCTAGGCACTAAACTTCCAGTATGTAGCTCAGCCAGAGGAACACATAAAATTAGAAGCCATTAAAAAAAAAAAAAGAAAGAAAAAAAACCCTAAAGAAAAGATCTCCTCTTCTTTCATTCTTTGGTTTCTTTTTTTAGTAAAATACATAGTCCTGAAAGTTTCTTTGGGCTTTTCACTGTAATATAATAATGCTTTGCGCTTGCCTTTCTCTTCTTACACACAGATCTCAAGTGCTTTACAAAGAAGAAGAATCCTGAGTGGCTCCACTCTACAAGAAGTGCACTGAGGTTAACTATGCTACATTTCAGTCTTCTTGCAGAATGAGCTGAAAATCTGCGCGTAACTGTTTCCCACATGTGTTATTTGTGTTTTCAGTCTGTTGCATGTCTGTTGCATGATTGTTTGTAGGACAGATTGCCTATTGCTGTTCCATTCCATGTCTCCAGACCCCCTCAGAAACGGAAAGGCTATTTCTCAGTGGAGTTCTGGGGTTAACTATTTTAATACAGTGGAAATAAAATAAAATGAAAATAGCCAGCCACAGGGAAAAAGTACGGTGTTTGAGAAAAAAAGTTGACATTTTGCTGCTCTTTTCCAGTTCCTTTCTTAGGGCCATCTTCAGTTTTCAAATAATTTCATTATTTATATCTCAAGGTGAACTCTATACATGGACCAGAAGGGAAAATCTGTCTGGTTTCAGTTATTATGACAATTTCTTTATTTCTTTTCTATATAAATAATGTTGCTAGGCAGTACTTGTGCATATACATCTAAGAATTGTACAGTGCAACCTGGAATACATAAACTGTTTCACAAAGCATATAAGATTATAATCTTCATGTGGCAGATTTTCAGATGACAGAAGAACTTTAAGTCTCAAGTAATTTAGATTTTACAGTGATAGACCCTCAAGGCTAAGAATGCCTTTTTTTTCCTATAGGAGTCTGAAATGAAAATCAAAATGTACTTTTAGCTACACTTGGTATCATCCCTCTTACTAAACTACCACTGTTTGATGCATATAATTAAATTTTACAGATGTGATGAAATAAAAAACTTTCAGAAGGACTCTAAATTCTATAATCAAAAAAAGTATGAATTAATATAACCCCATATAAGCAGCTAATTTTCTTTCTTTCCTTCATGAGAATGGAATTAATTTAATTTGAAATTATTTAGTAAGGTTTTTTTTTGCTGTACAGTGCTTGATTATTAATCAAGCCCAACTGTCTGGAGGGATATTTTCAGAGATAAATAGGGACTCTCCATCTTCTTTGTAGCCACCCTTTAAATACTGAAACATGGTGATAAGGTCTCCCCTAAGCTTTCTTTTCTCAAGGCTGAACAAATCCAATTCTCTCAGCCTTTCCTCATCTTCCCAGTCCTTTGATCATCTTTGCAGCCCTTCTCTGGACCCTCTCCAGCCTGTCCACATCTTTTTTGCATAGTGGGGACCAAAACTGAACACAGTATTCCAGGTGTGGCCTGACAAGTGCTGAATAGAGTGGGATAATAACTTCTTTATTTCTGCTGGTGTTGCCTATGTTGATGCAACCCAGCATCCTGTTGTCCATCTTTGCCACAGCAGCACACTGTTCACTCATATTGAGCTTATTGTCCATGAGGACCCCCAGGTCCCTTTCCACAGAGCTGTTGCCCAGCCAGGTAGATCCCAGCCTGCGCTGCGCTCCCGGATTATGTTTTCCCAGGTGCAAGACCTTACACTTGTCCTTGTTGAACTTCATAAGGTTCTTGTTAGCCCACTCTTCCAGCCTATCCAGGTCTTCCTGCAGAGTGGTTCTCCCTTCTGAAGTGCCTGCTTCCCTCTCAGTTTGGTATCATCAGCAAACTTTGTCCTGGTACAGTCGATGCTATCATCCAGATCACTTATGAAGATATTGAACAGCGTTGGGCCCAATATCAGTTCCTGGGGGACCCCACTTGTGACAGGTTGCCAGTTTGAAAAGGGGCTATTTACCACCACCCTCTGGGTGCAGCCTGTCAGCCACTTCCCCACCCACCACAGAGACCCCTTGTCTAGGTAGTAAAGTGTCTGTTTCTCTAGCAGGAGCCTGTGAGTAACCATATCAAAATCCTTTGAGAAATCCATGTAAGCAATGTCCATCACTTGCCCACATCAGCCTAGCAGGCTACTTTGTCACAGAAGGCGATCAGATTTGTCAAACTCTATTTTCTCTTGGTGAATCCAAGATGGCTTTTCCCAATCATGTTCTTCATTTGACTTGTGATAGTCCTCATGAGGATTTGTTCCATAACTTTCCCAGGGACTGAAGTAAGACTAGTGGGCCTGTAATTTCCTGGATCCTCCTTTAATCCCTTCTTGTAGATGAGGGTGACTTTAGCCTTCCTCCAGTCTTCTGGGACATCCCCTGATCTCCACCACTTCTCAAAGATTATGGAAAGCAACCTTGCAATGATGTCAGCCAGCTCTCTTAACACCCTCAGGTAGATAACATCAGGGCACACTGATTTGTATTTTTACACATATATACACATGCACACACATATGTATGTGTGTGTATGTACACATATACATAAGTCTAAACAAAAAGGTTTCACAAGTTTGGGAAACCGAATTTCTCCAGTACAAATTGCCAGCATGTCTAATCTGTCATGTTTGCTGTATAAGCACCCAAAATCCCTCTTCTCTTTAGATATATTCCATGCTTGCTGAACCTACATATTTAACCTTTGATTACACTACAAAGCCTAGAAAATGGCCAGTATATTTCTTTAAATATGAAATAGAAGATTTTTTTTCCTCTGGTCAATACTTTATCAATTGGTGTATACTTCACCCTTAAGTACATCATGCATACAGGGAGTGACTTGTCTGGACGCAGACACCTGTACTGTAGCTGTCCGTATGCAGCTAAATGAATCCTACCCAATATGGCTAGAAAAGAATTTACCAGCTTTTATGACTCTTGTTCTGTAGTATGAAGCTCATTCCTGACATTACACCTATGGACTTTGCAGCTTTGCTGTTTTGGGGCACTTTGGGATTAAAAGGCAAGATTCTGGAGCTCCATTATGCCAAACTTCCTAATATAGGACTGTACCAGCTGTGCAACTTACAGCCACCTGGTAAAAGCCATGAGCACCTCCATGATGTAGGAGCCTCGCAGAAAGAAAGGAGCAAGTTAAACAGTTTGTTCAAAGCAGAACTGAAAACATTTAACATGTTAAATGTTCCATGACAGATCTAACAATTACATCTGCTGGTTCTTATTTCTGTGCTTGAACCAAGATTTTAAGGATTGAATTCTAGGGAAACATAAGAAAAATGATAAGGATGCAAATCTCACCAAAGGATGCATTCATAACTGTGAATATTTGTAGATTACTCCTTGTTTTACTCAAATCATTACTCATCCCCAATTTCAGCTTTCAAACTGTACTGTTTGCCTCTCCCCTTCTAGGTCCATTATTGAACATATAAAATTAAAGTCTTCAGAACAATATTTCGTCGTGTCCCAATTCATTTAACAAAAATGGAATGCAAGAACCTTTTTGTCTGACTTGTTTGAAACAACAACCTTTCCTTCTTGTCCCCTCCCCCACCAATTTGATGGGACTCTCAACAACTGAAGCCAAAAAAAGATACTAATTTGCTCAGACATAACCATTATGATCTTCAAACATAGCTTATAAATTGCATATAATTTGAAAGCTTTACTGGGATGATATGCACCTGCAAATTGTTAGCTAACACCCACAGACACATTTTATGGCTCATGCTCTGGTCTTTTAACAACTCACATTGCAGGCAGTTGGAAGAGTCTAAGAATGGTGAATGCTTGAAATTTGTCCTAAGTGGTGTTGACATTACAGTGACTGAAAGATGCAACAGCTCCCCTTCCCCTTAAAAAGCTACTTTTTTTTGCCTTTTTTTTTTTTTTATAAGGAAAAGTACCTCCTATTCAATCCAACAGAAAAACAAAAACAGACAAAGCGATATCTCTGGGACTGCAAATCATAGCCAACAATACAGCTGCAAAGTTATAAAACAGCCCCAGAAGGACTGATGATTATCATTATCTGGCATCCTTCCAGGCTTAATGGCCTCCTCCTCTTTGGAAAAAAAGCTAAAATGTGTTCCACAAGTAATTTTTTTTTTTTGATATCTCCAGTGTATCTGTATTAATGGGAATACTGAAACTGTGGATTTTTGGGTAGGGAGAAACTGCCTTTTGCTATAATATGAAAAAGATTGAGCTACATAAGAATTCTTCATTTTTTTTACATGAGAAGACTAAAAAAATCACATTGGAGTCTGTTGGCAAAAAAAAAAAAAAAATCAACAATCACTTCCTTGCACAGCCTGGTTCTAAAGGTGTGTAATGCAAAATAAGATCGGAGTGCTTTTAGATGACTAAATTCTATTATTATATTTCCTTAGAAATACGGATTCCCTGAATTCCTTTCATGTTCTATCTAAAATATAATAAATAAATACATACATACATAATAGATATTCTGTTTTGTATTAAGCTGTATAAAATCAGTAGCTGAGCTGACTGCAAAACTCCCATGGATTTTGATTTTCATATCTGTTAAACATATATTTTGAGTTAATTTGGACATTGTCATTCCATATGTACAAGATTTGCAAATAAAGAATATCATAGAAAAGTCTTACTGAACTTCATAGAATTAAACAAACGTGTTTTCAAAGAATGAAACATGACTACCTTATTTTTTTTCCTCACAAGTTTAGAACTTAAAAGAGAGTTTTTCATAGAACTTGTAAACTGACATCTAGAATTTGAAAAAGATGTATCACTTTTCTCACGTCATAGTTTTAAAGATGCTACAAAATGTTGCAATTCTTTGTAGCAAATATATTTTTCTAGATGGAAAATATTTTTTTCTCAAAAGAAGATGATTCAGGAAAAAGACAGACTACAGCCACTCGAAAAGCGTAGAACAGAGGTTCTATGTGCATCTTACGGAACCATCCGAGACAGAGCAGAGAAAGAATCAGGAGACAAGACCGAGCAGATGATAGCTCATTTGACCTGAACAAAAGTTGCAATATTTCTGCATTTTAAGTTATATTCTGCGGTGAGTGTCTGAGTGTGTCAAGCACATTGAAAACTTTGGCCTCCCTAACACGTTACACTCACACCACTGAGACCCTGTTGTGCCACTGGTACTTCCAGATGAGAATAAAGTAGAAACCTTCTTTTCTATCCTTTTTTTTTTTTTAATACAACTGTGGAATTGGCAGTAGCATGAGGTTTATTTTAGTTCCAACTTGCTTTAAATGCTCTCTCAGTTTGTTATGTGGTACGGCATAGTTTTGTAGCTTAAACATACTTGGCAAATCCTCTCCTATTTGTTCAAATTGCCCCCCACCCACTACATCCATAGCTAAACAACACTGAGCAAATACTTCCAACTGTCTTCATACCCGGCCAGAGGTCATCCTAATCGGAAAACAGGGGCTTCAGATGGTATTTCCTTTACATCAGCTAATTACAACCATATGTTTTCTGTGACAGAAAGGGAGGTATGTAAGTATCAGACCCATTAGCCAGGTTAATTGCTCCTTCCACAGCTGATACTCTGTGTAGCTTTTGTCCTGCAGTTTAGTATAGTCTGTGCTGCCTGGTTTTAATTATTTTGTTGTTGCTTCTGCCCTGTTATTTTATTTATTGCCTGCAGTGATTTGTAAGCCATGTTATGGGGATTCAGCTATTTATGTCTTATAGCTAGGACAGTTTTCTCTCTACTGAATCTTGCTGGACAATTCTTGGATTTTTTCTGCCATTGTCTTTGTTAGGAAGGACAATTTGGAACATAAACAGCAGAGAATCCAGGACGATGATAGGAAAGACAAAACACGTATGCATCCAATTGGGGCGATGAGGAAGAATTTCACAATTCATCACCAGCATTCCCCTCGGCCCACTGCATGAAGAAAATCTAGTAATCCAGATGATCTCTTTGGTGTCATTCGTGTACATGTCAAGGAAATCTCCCAGCATTCAAGAAAACTGACAAATGCCTGACAAATTTGGTGGCCTTCTACGACAGCGTTACAGCATTGATGGATAAGGGGAGAGCAACAGTTGTCATCTACCTGGACTGGTGCAAAGCATTTGACACTGTTCTGCATGACATCCTGGTCTCTCAATTGGAGACATGAATTTGACTGATGCACCAAGCGGTTGACTAGGAACTGGCTGGACGATTGACCTCAAAGGGTTGCAGTCAATGGCTCCATGTCCAAGTGGGGAGCAGCGACAAGTGGTGTTCATCAGGGGACAATACTGGGACCGGTACTGTTTAACAACTTTGTTGGTGACATGGATGTTGGGATTGAGTGCACCTTCAGCAAGTTTGCCAATAATACCAAGCTGCGTGGTGCAGTCGACGCTGGAGGGAAGGGATGCCATTCAGAGGGACCTGGGCAGGCTCAAGAGGTGGGCCTATGCCAACCTCATGAAGTTCAACAAGGCCAAGTGCAAGGTCCTGCATGTGGGCTGGGGCAATCCCAAGAATACATACAGTCTGGGCGGAGAATGGATTGAGAGCAGCCCTGAGGAGAAGGACTTGGGGATGTTGGTTGATGAGAAGCTCAACATGACTCGGCAATGTGCCATCGCAGCCCAGAAAGCCAACTGCATCCCTGGGCTGCATCAAAAGAAGCATGGCCAGCAGGATGAGGGAGGTGATTCTGCCTCTCTACTCTGCTCTGGTGAGACCCCACCAGGGCTACTGTGTTCAGCTCTGGAGTCCTCAAAATAAGAAGGGCACGGACCTGTTGGAGTGAGTCCGGAGGAGGGCCACAAAGATGATCAGAGGGCTGGAGCATCTCTCATATGAAGACAGACTGAGAGAGTTGAGGTTGTTCAGCCTGGAGAAACGAAGACTCCAGGGAGACCTTATAGCAGCTTTCCAGTATCTGAAGGGCATCTACAAGAAAGCTAAACAGCTTTTTACAAGGGCAAGTAGTGATACTACAAGGGGTGATGGATTCAAACTGGAAAAGGGGAGATTGAGATTCTATATTAGGAAGAAATTTTTCACTATGAGGGTGGGTGAGACACTGGCACAGGTTGCCCAGGGAAGTTGTAGAGGCACCATCCCTGGAAGTGTTCAAGGCCAGGTTGGATGGGGCTTTGAGTAACCTAGTCTAGTGGAAGGTGTCCCTGCTCATGGCATGAGGGTTGGAACTAGATGACCTTTAAGGTCCCTTCCAACTCTAACCATTCTATGATTGTATGAAAAGAAAAGTGATGTTTGTGAAAATCACACTGATATTCAGCTCCAGAGTGTTCTGGACTTACCTGTTCTGGTCTTGTCCTCTCTGAAGACACTTACAGGCTCTGGAGAGGCAAGGGGTCCTCATTTTCCAAACCATGGACCCCAGGGAGGACCCACAGAATCAAGGCAAGTTGGATTTGGTTTACACTGGTAGCCTCACGCACATGCTGTAATACCCACATTCTTAACACTGCCTTTTGCCACCTGTTCTCAGCATGTTGTCACACAGTCATTAACTTAGAAAACTAACATGAGACAAACAAAAACTTCTAGAATAAATGAGTTGCTATAAGAAAACAATTAAAAAGTCACCTGTTGTGAAAAAACATATTCAATCTAACATGGGTAAAAAGACCACCCAAGATTAGCCAAAAGTTGTGTTTTTCTCCTCCCCTCCTCTCCCCAAGCCTGTTATTTGCAATACAGGTGCATTTAAATGAATGACTAATTGTGAAGGACTGGGATGATGATCTCATCTTAACAGCGTTGACCGTCTGGATATTAAGTAAGATGATGAACAGTGATTAGTTAACAATCTAAAGAGAAGGAGCAAATAGCAATATATTTCTCTTTGTAGTTTAAAATATTACATTTTTTTAAAAATAACCCATAGATATGACAATATGGAAGGTGATTTCTGAAACCTATTCATACAAAAATATCTTTATCCAGGTAGATAATCCTAGCACAACTTTGTGATAGAGACTTCAGGATCAAGATCCTGAAAATTCAAGCTGATTGCAAAATTTATTATCTATACTACATTTTATGTTTAGGATAAAACTTCGGTCAGGGTTGCAAACATTTCAATAGTACTATTTGAGCCTATTTGGAAGATAAAATGGTTATAGTCATGCCAAATGAAATTAATTCTGTTGAAATTTAACCCTTAATTAGATAAAGACCTATTATACATTAGAAGTCTCTAATGATACATTAGCACAACATTACACATAATTTTTTCAAAATTCATGCACTTTGTGTGTTTTTACACATGTATTATCTTCGACATGGAAATAAAAATTGCTCCATTGATCCAATGTATCACTTCTGAATATAAAGAGTTACCCAAATTTAATTTATTACCCAGAACTTTTGTTGACAGCTCATCACAAAGTCTATCTTGTTGCCATTAAATGCTGGGTAATATGTTAGCTGGAGGAAGCCACTAAGAACACATTAATCTCCCCACTTTTCCAAATATATTTAACTGAGCTACAGCTTCATGCAATATACAACAAATATTTTCTAGACAGATCTGCTAGTGCTACTTGTTACTGCTTTTGTTTATGACCTTCCATCAGAAAGCCCTGCTTTTAGATGGCATTAACTTTTCCAGTTTCAAAATTTGAACTAAAAATTCTTACCTAAGACGATTCTTTTTTTGGGGGGGAAAAAACACCAAAAAACCAAACAGCAAACCCACCTTTATTTATTTCTAAGAATCACACTGGGGTAAACTATTTGTTCTTACAAGTCTGATAAACTCTCCTTCTATCCCCATTTTTTAAATAAGCACATTTATTAAAAAAGTTATGATCTTTGCTATGCAACATTCCTGTATCCTTGTGATTGATAACAAGGATCTACCATTGGGCAAAGTGATCATCTGTTTTAGACTGAGATGAGAGTTTATAGTGAATATGTCAGAGAACTAACTAACGAACTTTTAGATGCCTAAATTAAAGCTAAATTAATTTTAACTCTGTGATTTTTATACTTTTCAATATGCTTATCACACACCCCGGAGATGAGCAAGTTTCCTGAATGTTCATGTGCAGTGGCACATGCCTGAAATGATAGGAAAAATCTTGCTCTCCTGTGCCAGAGGTGTGGAGGAAAAAATCTGTTTTATTCACATGCATCTGGAACAAGAGCCATTCAATACTATAATGGGGAGATGAGGACAGTACACGACAAGTACGAACCTGAGGTGAAGGACTGAAATGGTGGATGGAGGAAAGGTTAGGTTGTCTTTTCAAGAAGTGGGACCCAGGAAGAAAAAACTTCACAACCGTAAGCAATAAACTGAAACGAAATGAGGACTTGAGGGGAGATTGCATGTCTCGAAGCATGTTGGTCTAAGAACCGGTGAAGCCAGGACAAGCTGGACTATGGGGATGGAAAGGTGATTTGGGTGAGGCATCTGAATTCAGAAGCACACGGAAGAATAATGGCAACTAGGTGGATAGTTCCCACATGGAGGGAGGGTATAGTTCTTGCGAAAGATAATGGAGACTAACTGCTGCTAGGAAGTTCAGTAGTGGTGAACAGAGACCATAGTGGGAGGACTGAGCTAGCTTAAATGAGGCAGTGCAGAGAGGAAAACTCAGTGGAGACCATTCAACTTTGTAAAACTCCAGGGAGGACCCTCAGTATCCCATTGGATACAGTATTTCCTCAGTATCTGGTAGACCAAAACTGAAATTCCTTCATATGTAGAAACTTAAAGTTTTTTCCAAGCCTCAGTCAAAGCAGATGGTTGAACCATAGGCAACTCCTGGCTTTAAGAAGAAATTCAGTTCCAGACTCCAGCTACCTCAGAAAAGCACTCCCTCAAAATATTTGCTTATCTTAGAAAATATGTATCTTTGAGTGGAATTATAAAGGGGGTAAAAAAAGTAAAGGTGAATTAAATATAAACTTTCACATACAGAGAAACTAAGCATTTTGCTATAGGTTGCAAGGTAAATAAATCTCTGGCAGAACCAGAAAAAAATGGACTTAGTACTTCAGCCATAGAGGGTTGTCCTGCACCACTGGCTTTCCCTTAGTTGCTTGAAACAAATATCAGGACAGTTATGATGGATATAGACGAGTAAAAGTATTTTCTCTTTAGTTGAAAGTACTTTATATAGGTAAGCAGTTTACAAAGCATGAGATAAAGACTCTTCGCTAAAGAATTTAAACATAAACATTTGTATTTGTTTGGTATCCATCTAAAAAGATACTCCCTAGAGATTCTTTGGCCATCTCACTTTTGAGAAGCAAATTTTTCATACGCGTCTCAGTCAGAGGCCACAATTTTCAATGGTCTTTGAGTCTGAGAATGTGATTTGATTAAAGTTTTACCATAGACTTAGGTGGTGGTAAAATTGCTGTCATTTTCTGTAAATGATGACATAGATAGCAAAATGCTCCTTTGTGCCAGCTGAAGATCCGGCATAGGATGTTTCTGTGACTATTATTTATTCACTTAATAGTCTTTCCTGTTGCTTAGTGGTTTTAATTTACTGGATATGTTCTGTTTGAATTGAAGCGGACTGAGGAGAGACTTGTCTTGCCACTGGTAAGGTCCACTATCATTCCCAAATACAGATGAGAAAAACCCAGAACCTCATATCCAAATCTTTCCAATATCAGGGAGAAAAGATCAGATGTGAACACTCTGTTCTAAACCCATTACTGTAGCTTTGATCCCAGGTCAAATCCAAAATTAGAAGGGGCCTCTTTTATAGCTCCAATTTGGACACAGCCAAATTCTTTTTTCATCAGATTGTGCTCCAAGAAGGAAGAAATTGTACATGAGTTTGCCACTGTTATGTATGAAGACGGGTCTGAAACCTAACCTTAATTTTGCCTCAGAGCCAAACTCTAAACCATACCCCAAATTAATACAGGTTTGAGTCTGACTTCCTTATCCTACCTGAATCCATGGCTCATAAAAATGTGTTTCTGAATAACAATGCATTTTTGTTTTTGGAATGCATTAGATTATGCCTAATTGCAAATACTTGCAAAAAAATCCCCATATGTTGGAATGCTGTATGTGATGCACATATGTTAAAAATCATTCTCTCTCATCTGTAAGGTACCCAGTTTGAACAGTGACTAAATGAGTAAAAACAAAAATCCCCCAAACAAACCTCCCTCCACAAAAAAATAATTAAAAAAGGGTAAACATTTAATTTTTTCGCCCTTTTGCTGGGAGAGGTCCAAAAAGCAGAAGCAAATGAGGGAGAAGCAGCAGCAGCAGAGACCACCAGCAAACAGCAGCTGCTATGTGAAAAGCAGGACAAAACCACTCACAAGAAGAGAAAGGGCTGGTCCTCCCCAGTAGAAGTTTGTGCAAACATGAAAGCAACCAGCAGACACTTCCAGAAAAGTAAAGGTTCAATCCAAAAGCAGTGAATAACTAAGGGGAAGATTGAGAAAAGTCCAACTTTGCCGCAGAAATGACCATTAACGCTTCATTTAACTCTCCTGAAAGTTGGGGCAAGGGGAGAAAAATGAATGTCTTTCAACTGTACTGAGGTACTGTACTGATAAAGATACTAGTGTTATTCTCCACTGAGAATATTTTTCCTAACCCAGAAGGAAACTGTGCTAGACAGGCTTTTTTTTTAACTTGTGCTAATAGAATAAAAAGAATAGTGACAATACAATCTAATGAGAAGCATTCGGTAATGTCCCACTATGTGAAGGAAACTTAATCACCTAAACACCAAAATGTTCTAAAAAAATAATATATGGGCAACTTTTATGTAAGCATTGTTAGGGATGGACTAGAAGGAAGAATCTAGTAGTAGTGGGTGGAAACAGGATAACCACAGGGAAGCCAGAACGCGGGTTTTCTCTTTTTTCATTTTTAAGTGCATACAATAACCTGTCAAGTTAGAGGAACATTATTAAAAATACTTGCATTATAGCTGTAGAAAGCTGAATTTGCACAAAATGGTTTTGAAACTATTATTTTGCAAAATTATATTGCCTTCTAATAAAACCCTCTCTCTTTCTTTCCTAGGCCCAATTCCAAATCGTCATCACCTTTTGCCCTCACATCTACTGTGTTTTTGAAGAACAGCAAAGAAAAAAAAATAAAGCTTGAGGATTCATGAAGTTCTGCTAAGTTTCCACAATTCCTGTGAATGTTGTATGAAATGTCATGATGGTGGAAGGTTATGTAGTATTCTCTTGTAAACAAATTTTGCCTATTTCTCGTTCTACAGGCTGCAGTTTCCCTTTTAGCCATAGCCCAGTCCTCTCCCTCTGCCAGAAAAAAGAAAAGGGCACTCTGAGCAAATATTGTGTTATGGACAAGATTTCTCTGAAAAAGAGCACTTCGAAAGGTGTTAAAATAGCTGATTTTTTTTTTTTTTGAGGGTAGCGTATCTCATTATTACAATACTCAGGCCTACTCTCCTTTATTCTCCTTTTTAAATTCAGAAACAATTGATTTCTCTGGGAGTTTTCACCACTGCACTTGTCACTCAGTCTATGCCTCCTTTTGAATTTGGCTTCGGGTGTTGATACATTTATTTTGATTCTTTGATGCCCTCCACTACACAAGTGGTCTCTGAATAGATTGGTCATATGTGCGACTCCCTAGTATGTTCACAATATGGATGAAACTGTTCCCATTCATCTAAGGACTGTTTTTATCTTGCCCACCATCCTTTTCATAGTTGGCTAAGGGATCTGTCTTTTGTGGCTGAGCCACCCTGGTGTACCTGCACTACTAAGATATAAGGGAGAGAACAAGTTCAAGAACTGGATCCTGCTATTTATTTGGTGGCCTATATTCTGGCTCTGTTCTGGACAGAGCTCCAGCAGCTCCAGAAGGGCTTAATTCTATAGCAACATAGGCATGGGGCAGTCCTTAGCAGCCCAGCTACAGCCACTGGCCTAGTGTGTCCCCCCTTTGCTCAAGCATGGGCACCCAGCACTGCTCCTGCAGGTTAACACAAGACCTGTCAGCCTACTCCACAAAGATGCTGATTATGACTGAGTTTATATGTACCTCAAGACCCTCCTTTCCTACTGTATGCATACTTTTTTTCTCCTGCATGTCTTCTTTTTATCATCAGGGAAGTAATTAGAGCTATAATACATAGAAAATGAATGAGAGGGGATTACAAAGGGCTCTTTCTCCCTGCTGTTTTCCTTTATTCTTTTCATCTATTTCATCTAATTCCTGTTGTCCTCCAGGCATCTCTGAATTGTTTAGAGGTGTAATTAATGATGAAAATCCTTCCAGTTGTTACATGCATGTGGTCATGCATACACACTTCAGTGCTCTTCAAAGGAAGAACTCTTATACAAATATGTATATATACAAAAAAAGAAATTTGACCAGATTTTCTACTGTCTGGTAGCAACATACTTTTCTTTAACCCTTTTAATATTTAACAGCAATTCAAATGCATGTAACAGAACCCAGCATACAACAGCCCTAAGAACGTGACACAAAATAGCTGGATAAAGTGGCAGTCAGAAGAGGAAATGAGTTTTTTCCAAGCAGGAGAAATGTTACAACCCAGCGTAGCTCAAGGGCAGATTGCTCACCCACATTGCTTCCTTCAGGACTGTTTTGAGTTTTGGTTTCCTAAAAGGGGGTTTCCATATGGAAATTCAGTGAAGAGCAAAACAAAACTAGCCAAGAAGTTTATGAAATGACAAGGTTTGAATGACTATTTCAAATGGAGGTCAGATATGTGAAGACTTGTGTTTCTCAGATTAAAAAGATAAATTGAGTGTATTGTATTCTACATGTATGTTTACAAATAAGACTGGATCAAAATTAACTACTAAGCCTAAACATCTCCATAGAAGAAATCATAATTCTGATGAAAGGTTGGTACTGCTTATGTGCGTACTCATTACTAGAATGATACAGTCTCAGTTGGCATTATTCTGTCCATTTTTCATGTGTTTACTTAATATGCACAATAAAAGTCTATGGGATTCTGGAAATAGGATAAGATGTTACTCTCCCAGATAACCTGATACAAAAATTACTTCTTATCCCCTCATCCGTTAAAATAAGGCACATGGACGAACTGAGACAGGTTGATGAGTGTTTAGCTGCAGGGAACCCTGATTTCCTGGGATGCGTCCACTGCAAGAAACGTCTCAACTTATTTTTCAAGCTACAGGATCAACAGCCTGTTGGCTTGGCAGGGGGCTTTGGAATGGCAGGGACAGGCCTTGGAGGTCTGCCTGGCTTTAGAAGCCTTGTGACCCACTGCATGGGGCAGTCACCACCGTCTTTTGACCTAGAGACCCTGACATCTGTAGGCTTGGTAGTCTGTCACAGTAGGTTTTATGAGGCAGATTTATGCTTAAATAGTGTGCTTGTGAGTACTTTCACGTTTTCACTTCTGTAATTGGCAGGATTCCTTTCTCATATTCGGTAAAAACCAAACCAACAAAAAATTCCAGGCACTTGATACCAACCAACCAAATGTCTTTAGCAAGTGCCGCCTAGTAAATGTCCCACATATAATATCTGAATATGCACGGGTTTAACAAAAATTTCAGTGTTAACATCTGCAAAATTCTGCTACTGCATCTACTACAAGGACCAGCTGTCAGCTCTCTGCATTTGGGGTGATAATTATTTCGGAGCATACTACGTGCAAAGGAGTATACATTTCCTGTTCTTCCAAGGAGGCAACAACCAAATCTAGTGACATCATTCTGATCCTCAGACAGGCATACACATAGAAAGACTTTTTTTCCTGATTTAGGTGTTAACTGCGTGTTTATGTGTGTGGGGGATGTGTGTTTGAGTACATACGATGAAAATTCTTACAGTGTGTACGGCTTTTGCTACTCATAGTGCTGAGGTCTGTGATTTTAGCAAGTATGTGATTGATTCCCTCTTAGCTAATGCACTGGGAATCAATTCTCTCAAAATGCCAGATGTACTGTATGATGCTTAGCTTAGTGAAATTATAGATATAGAATGGGAAAGAAAAATAATCCCCAAAAGTGTACATTTGAAACTAAATCAAGCCATCAACTACTTCCAGCCATCTAATAGTCTCCAGGGAAATTCCCATAATGTGGTCCTTATTGCTTAATCATTTATTGTTGTTAAAACAGCATTTCTAGCTTTGTTATGATTAGGTATATGATTAACCCATGAAGGTTTCAAATATACAGGGCTGGATAAGGGACTGATATAAACTCCAATTTTTCCCTTTGATGTCCGAGAATTACTGTGGACAGGATAACCTTGAGAAGCACTGAAGACAATTGGTCATTGCGCTTACTTAGAAGTCAAAGTGAAAATACTTTGAGAAGGAGATGGAAAATTCCTCTGCTTCTTCCTTTAATTTGCACCAACAGGACATAGGAGCTTCTGAGTCCAGAGGGAAAAAGGACAGCTCAGAGAAGCTCAGAACAGGACTACTGACTAGGCTGAATTTGAAGGACATCAGTTGACGTTATTCTGTAGACATGTTGAATCTGTCCTTAAAAAGTAGGAGAAAGGCTATCTTTACTGGGGCAGTTAAAGAAGATACAGATTCATTTTTTTTCATCTTTTGATATATGAAACAGTTTGTACCGTAATAATATCTAGCAGCTCCGTACTACTGAAGTCAGTCAGGTTTGTGGTTTGTTTGTTTGTTTGTTTGTTTGTTTTTTTAAATTATTCCCATTGCATTATGATACCGGGCCTACATGTTGAGAACTGTAATATAGAAAAATAATCTAAAAAAAAGGCTATTCATTACTGAAAACTTCTGTAAAATATGGGAAGGGGACAAACCATGCACTTCTGTTAGTTAATATATGGGCCTGGAACTGGTTAGCTGTGCAATGAAAAGCCTATGGTAGGATTACTTAACATTTTCCTTTATCTCACAAAAGCGTATGTTGGAAGTAGGTGACTCTGTTTATCCCTGCTAGTTATGTGAAATTCAGGGTGGTGCCTTCTGAAGTTCTGAATGGGTGAAAAGGGACACCTGTGAAGCCTGAGATGGCCACCAGTGTAAACTCTTCCTTTTGTATCTTATCTTTCTAACTCCCGTCTGGCCAAAAAGACAGTTATAACTCTTTATATAACCGTTTATTATTCTTAGTCACTGTTGTTTGGCCAAGACTCGTCAGTTACTTTTAGGATTTATATAGTGTCACTGCTGGCAGTGCATAAACTCTGAGTATTAGTAAGAGGCAGCAAATCTTCATGTGGCTTTGCAGATTTCTTTCCATTCTTTTTTTCTGGTCATAAATGAATTCAGTTTTGAATATGCATAAATGTCCACAAACCTTGCTGAAAAGCAGTATTTCAAAAGAATTTGTTCCGATGCAAAATCACAGCAGATTTCCATTTGGATTCAAGGATGTTTGCACAGTGCTACATTCTAACCTGGAACTGAAATTTCAAGAGTTTTAATTTGATTCTGCACTATTTCCACTTCTATTTTAGAAATGACACATACTAATTTGGGAGTCCTTTCTTTCCCTTCCTCTTCAGCCCACACTGAGGTTAAGATTCTGAATGTACCAGCAGTGCCAGGATTGTGGAATATAAGTTCCTCCTTTGGAATAAAATCTACAAAATTCTCTGTGGCAGCTGGGAAGGAAGGGGCCACGCACTGCCTTACCTGTTCCGTCACACTGACCCAAGCGTTAAGGTGGAAATGTGTAGAATAGAAGTGTCTGCTTCTGTGGGTCGAAATGGTGTGAAGATGAGTTTAGGAACATCAGCTGGATCTCTCTAGCAAAGATAAGCCCCTGAATGGATTATACCAATTTCTGAATCACTTATCTGGCAGAAAAAAAATGGAAACCTAATGGCTAAATTGCAATTTGCTCCTTGACAAATAGGATTAGGTAAATAGTAAGTGAATATTAAGTGCTTTTAGAAGCCCTGCATTAATCATTTGTGGTTATGACCATTCAGATTGGCCAGCATTTTTAAGGTGAACACTCAGCACCTCACAGGACCAGGTCCTCTATCTTCACGTAAGAGGGCTGAGTCCAAAATTGTGACTGCAGAGTTATTTCATAATGGACAGCGATTACGATGCAACTGAAAAAAAAAAATATTAAGACAAGTCTTTGTGAAGTTTTGTTATCTTTCACATAATTGCTGTCCTGCAACCAGTTGTTATTTGCCAAAGTAACCATATATATCACAAACTGTTTTTGTTTGTTTTAATAAAAACCCCATATCCTTCATGAACTCCCTGGCAAAGAGAAGAGAACCTTGAGTACTCAATATCTGTAATGCTAAGCTTTTACATGTATCTTCCTTCTCCTATGTGGCAACCTTAACAAAGGATGGTGTCTCTGGCATAAAACAAAATAGAGTTCAATACGCAATTTTTTTCAGGAAAAGGTTTGTAGGTGACAATGACTCATCAATTTTTCTCTGCTAGTTTCATAAGGACTTATTATCATCTACCTGTACCTGAGGTTTTAAACTTTCAACTACTCTAGTTGGTCATAACTTGATGGGTCAGTTGTTTGATTAATGCCAGCCTTCCAATACCTTTAGTTCTCGTTTTTCTTTCTGGCAGTGTAATTATTAGTTACATTATAGATGAGTATGAATGGTTGTGTCAACATATTTCAGGTTGTAATGAGGAAAATATATAGGGGTATAATAAAGATAATGTGACTTCAGCTATACTTTGTGAACATGTCTCTTGATTTATGCTGTTTTTAAAACTGCAGCGATAACATTCTTGGAAGTAAACATTGTGAGGTTTTGTTACGCTCAATGTCACTCTGAAGACATATTCCAGTTGGCTGGAGCCTGTGGCTGCAGCTGTCTCTACTTCATTACACCACTTCTAGCACCTGCAGATTTAGGAAATAACTAAGATTTTCAGCTGACATCTTCTAGGCATTTATTTATGCTGCAACTTAGAATGATTTAATCTGTATGCTAGAGGGGAGTGTTCTTTCTTTAAGGGCAGCAACTGATGAGAAGAAAATGTGCTCTAATAATGAAAGGCAATCATTTGTATCACCCTACACAGCAGAAAAAATGAGGTTAAACTAATGTTAATCTAACAAGCAGACAAAGATAATGAATTTCTGATATTTATACAACCATTCTAGTTTATTCTTCCCTTTCCATTTTTGGGATTTTTAGGACTCTCTAATGTTGTGAGATACTGCATATTAAACAGCTGCTTGTATTTAAACACAAGATAGTAAGTTAGAGATATTGGCACGGTCACACTTTAATTAAAAGTGTGCTCTCCTTTGTCATTTGAATTCTTTAAAGAAACACATTTTTCTGACCCTTCATAAATATAGCATCATGAAAGATTCCTCACTCCTTACATAAAAATATTCTGAGATTTAAGAACATGAAACTAGTCTTACTGCTATCTGTATCATGCTTAAAATCAATCCAAGTGTAAGAGGTATTTGGGAGGGAGGTGCTTAGAGATGTTAGTGTTCTACTGAATTTGTAGATATAACAAAATGAGATTCAACTGGGAATTAAGCCCTAGTATATTGAATATTTCATAAATATTATACTGACTTTAGCAAGCATTCTAATTCACTTTATTTCTCTACACTTTAATGCAATATGTAGTCTTAAAAACACATTAGCAGAATTGCAGAGAGATGAACCAATTACTCTCCATGGATTTACTCTTCTCAAGGATCCCCTTGGCTACAGGTGTTTCATATTAAGTATACTATTACCTGGAAAAGTATTACAAGTTTATTCTAATGAAGAACAGGATGTAACCTCTGGCCATTAGAAGAGATATTTTCATCATACCGCCCTCAGCTGTAGAGCTTTAATGTCCATTTCTGGACAAATTTAATTCTTCTTTCTTAGATTCCAAAATTTTTCCCCACCAAACTTCGTCTGGTGGATTTTATGTAAAAAACAATCAATGTTATAAATGTGCCAGGCACTTTGTATGTTGACTTAAGAGAAGATGTAAGCAAAAATTTAGGAGAAGATGCAAAAAAAAAAAAAATACTTAGAAGAAAAATGACAAATGGCAACTTCTAATAATTTTAAAAACATATTAATTGAAAATAGCATGTGATACCTTGCTGTGTTAAAATGAATCCACTGAACCACTGGAACAAAAATTGTCTGATTGAAACCTTGAGGAAAATTATGTAAAATATGCATAGTGATATTTGCAAACATTTAATGTCAAGCTATGCTTCCATTGAAACTGGAATTTTGAGAATTCTGAACTGAGAATTCATTTCTGTTACTTAAGGAAAAAACCCACATGCCTACCTTGATCCCCTTTTGGCATTAGCCCTTCTTGAACAGAAGTTTGTACTAGGTGACTTTCAGTGATCCTTTCTGATGAACATTTCTAGGATTCCACTAGAATAACATCTTGATATGTAGCTGTATAAAATATTAGAATATGAGAATTCTAGGTTAAAACTGAAGACAAATATAATAAAAGTGTAGAAATGCCTCTTGAAAAGCTTGGTGTCTGTTCCAGATTCCCCACGTATACTAATAGAGTTTATTTACCGGGCGTATAGACATCCTCAAAGGAGAGTTACTCCTGAAAATAATTATATATTATGGTGTCTTTCTGATACCACAGATTTTCTGTGTACTTAGGATGAAAAATAGCCGTGGTATCTCAGATATTGTCTTGCAAAAGCTGTAGGTAATCTTTTACTGTTTCATAAACAATTGTAAGTGACCAGAATTATTATTGTGCAGCGGTTTTTGGGGGTGTATTTCCTGGAAGGCATGCAGGTGTGTGGTATTGGTCACATACAGCTACAGGAACTGAGCTGTATGAAAATGAAAGTGTTATATAGCATTTGGCCAGAACACATGTGCTGTGTTAATTACTAGCTTCTGTGAGTTTCAGCAGAATGACGGTTGTAAGCAATTTTCTGAAAAGCATGTAAACAAGGAGGAAGGAAATGCATGTATTTCTTATTTCATTTGTAGCTGAAGATATTAAAAATTAAGGAATGCTTTTACTAAGCACAGTTATAAGAAGAAATGCAGTATGAAGATCTGTATTACAGTATGTGATGAGAATTCTGAAAATGATGCAGCAGTTAGTGTAGCAGTTCAGAAGCTTAGAGGATTATTTTTGTAAAGGTAGACTATGGATTTTGGTAAGTGGTAAACTGAATATTTACTGCAGGAACTTGGAGAACCCTTTGAATTTTCAAATACTCATATATTAAAGGCTTAAATTCTGTGTTAACATCCAATCTTCTAAATTATTTATTTTTAAATAATTAAAAATTCTATAAATTTCCTTTGATGGCCCTATTATCCATTCTTTTAAAAATTTACCTGTAGTTTCATTCATTTAAAAGAGAAAATTTATTTTGTTTGAGGAGGCAATTTATTTCTTTTTCCTCTTATTATCCTTAAAATAGTCATATCATCCTGTATGAAACATCTCAAAGCCAATGTCAGCTCCTGTAGGATAAGCATCCAGGTACAGTATCTCTGAATTCAGTGACTTTATCACAGGTCTTGTGGTATCTACTTTTTTTCTTACAGCTCTTCCTCCAAGAATAAAACTCTATAGAAACTATATAAACTATAGACTATAAACTATATAAAGCACCCTGGCTTCCTCCCTACCTTCACGTCATCCTCTTTCGCTCTCTCTGTCTCTTTCTTGCTTACACATCCATCATAGTTGCACAGATTTGACAACCTATACCTGAAATGCTTCAAAACTAGAAGGTGAATAAAACCCAATATTTTACATTACACATTTATAGATAATCATAAGATTTTTGTAAACTGATTCACAATTTATGATTGATACAGGCCAAATACTGTAGACATAGTATATATGTGTGCAGTTTTGCACAATGTCTTACTAAAGGTGGATTATGACATGTTCAGCCCTTCATCTATGCTCTTCGAAATCTTTTTACTTCAATGGTTAGCATTTAGATTTGAAACAGGCTGCCACAATATCCAAAGAGAGTTTTAAATAAAGTAGATCTTTTTTTGAGTTAAAGCAATATGGAGGGAAATGATTGCTTTCCAAGGTGGTACTTTATTGGATGAAACTTGCAAAATTCTTCTAGGGAGTTTTCAAGCATTGAAAGGACAGGTCAGGTGTGTAAGGTCAGGTTCACTAAACAAATATTTTAGGATTAGCCTTTTAGTGGACTCAAAACATCTCAAGTAGTGGTTTTTCTTGAGGATGACAAAATAAATCACAGAATCACAGAATGGTTTGGGTTGGAAGGGCCCTTAAAGATCATCTAGTTCCAGCCCCCCTGCTATGGGCAGGGACACCTTCCACTAGACCAGGTTGCTTAAAGCCCCATCCAACCTGGCCTTGAACACTTCCACGGATGGGGCATTGCCAACTTCCCTGGGCAACCTGTGCCAATGTCTTACCACCCTCACAGTAAAGAATTTCTCCCTAATATCTAATCTAAATCTACTCTCTTCCAGTTTGAAACTGTTACCCCTCATCCTATCACTACACTCACTGATAGAGTCCCTCTCCATCTTTCCTGTAGGCCTCCTTTAAGTATTGGAAGGCTGCTATGGGGTCCCCCCGGAGCCTTCTCTTATCCAGCCTGAACAACCCCAACTCTTTTAGCTTGTCTTCATAGGAGAGGTGCTCCAGCCCTCTGATGATCTTTGTGGCCCTCCTCCGGACTTGTTCCAACAGGTCCATGTCCTTCTTATGTTGGGGGCTCCAGAGCTGAACACAATAGCCCAGGTGGGATCTCAAGGAAGTGGAGTAGAGAAGGAGAATCACCTCTCTTGACCTGCTGGTTACAAGGCTAGATTCTTCAGGCTAAACTGTTCTTTAGAATAATTTTTGCTGCATAGAACATATTGCCTAAAATGAACTTGTTGAATTATGTTGTGGTACAGAGAGTCTACTTGTGAAAAACACCAAGCAAACTTGTTTGGCTTGTCAAAGTTACTGCATCTGTGTATAGGGTCTCCAATGCAGCTAGAATCACCGTCTGGACTACAAGGAGATAAATTCCCAGAGGAACTCAGGAACAGTTGTGTTATGTCTTAAGGTGCCATATCGCCTTCTTGCATCACTAACCTGGGTGCTGCGACACCCAATTAATGCACAGAGAGATTAACAGAAATATATCTGATACAGTATTTATTATAGGTGTTGTAACTTCTTTATCCTCTAAATTCAGTAAATCAATTCATTGCATAATGTTTAGGGGAGGCCAGATCCTGCTTCCTCATACTATTGGTGGAGGTATGTAAACTGGACACCAGGCAGTCAAGCCTATAAACCAAGAGGTCTGAGTGTATCCTGAAGCAATTAAGAATGGGAATCTCAGAAGCCCTATATTTTATCAGGAAATCATATAAATTCATTAGTTTGTAGGATAAAGTCTAAGTATAGTTTAAATGTAGCCCCTCAAAATCAGTGCCTGAAATTCAGATAGGAAGTGGGTTCCTATCAGCCACTTCTGGCCCTGTTTCATGTCAGATTCCTGCTATGAATTTAAAATTTCTGCCACTTTCAGCAAGGTAAGATTGTTCTTGCATTCTCGAAAAAGCTTTCAGTCCTATCATAGCAGGTGTTCAAGTGGCTGGTATATTCATCTGACAGTTGTGGGCTCAGTTTGCTAAGAAGCAGGGATACAAACTCAACTATTCAGCTGTCCAGATGGGTCTTCTTGCAAGCTCTTCTGAAGAAATGTTATCAATCTATTCTGCTGAAGTTGTTTGTCTTTATAAAACATGTTAGGGATTATTTTAATTGTCAAGAAACCTCTTGAGAGACTTCTTAGGAAGAATAGCAATGCTTGAGAATCTGTGGCAGGGGTGAAACTGTCTTGACCCTTTAGTCATCACAGAGCCAGAAAGACAGAGGGATCATACAACAGGTGAGGGCTTGCCGTGACAATTTCAGAGGGCTTCAGAGGATATACTTGCAGTCTATTCAGAGCAGGAATTAGAAAACCAGACCTCATTCCCAAATGGAGGAATTCTTCCCAACTTGCTGAAGAGTTTGACAGTGCTACTCACCCCTGAGTATTTGCCTGTTGGTTTTGCTAGGAGTTGTAGAAGATTTTGCTTACTGAGAGCTTTGAGACTATGCAATACAGCCTATTGAGGCTATGTAATACAGCTAAAGCACAACAATGGGAAGCACTGTTATAGACTACATATCATTCCTTTATTTCTTTCATGCATTCAGAACAGACAGCATTTTTCCTGTCGTTGTTATGCCTTCTCCATTGTTATAATAATAAAAAAAACCCAAACAAACCATAAGGTAGTGCTTTTGCTGGTATGAAGATCTGCTACAATGATTAATTAAACATGAGTATTTTAGAAAAAACAACAAAAAAAATTGCTTAATCCAAATAATTTATCATGTCCATAAGCATTCATAGCATTGATAGATAAGTTTAAGATTTTTCAATAGTGTGTATAGCTACATAATGGGCTTTTCAGAAGTCCTTTGGAACAAAGTTACCAGCTATTCGAACTGAAACTAGACACTGTTTAGTTCAGAAGATCTTTAGAGGTACATATTTCTATATAGAAGTATGCCCCAAAATTTAATCCTTAAACTAGATGAAGAAAGAAATCTTTTAAGGACAATGACAGATAGCCCTATTTGTTCTTACATGCCAGAAACCCAAGTTTTACTACCCTTTGTGTAATAAATACTCTTAGGAAAGAGAAAATCTTTTGTAACACGTCTTCAGCTGACCTACACAGAGACGAGTAACATTTTTAGTGACAGTCCTCGGTAGAATAAACTAATTTGGAAATAAACTCTGAATTTTGAATTTCTTAAAGGAAAACACTGAGGTCTGAGCACCGGAGAAGATTATGTGACAATCCAAATATGAGATATAGATCCTGGACCTCTAACTTATTTAAAGTCATCTTGCAAAGAAACACTGTTGCCACCATCTATTGAGAAGTAGCTCTGACGGACTTATTCAAGAGGCCTAATTTTAGATGTTTGTTTTCTACTTGTTCAGTTAAAAGAAATGCAAACCTCAGAATTTTATTAGGAACCTAAGTTTAGGTCTTTTAACTTGTGGCAGAACTTTCTCCCTCTCCAGCTACTATAATGAGAGTCTTGGAAAATTAATCTACTATGTGGAAGTAGTCTTTTTCGATATGCTCTCTCATTTCCCTTACAGTAGTAGAGAGTAAATATCTCTTTACCTGAGTTGAATGAACAAAATTAGAACCTGTAGATATTCCCTTAAAGCCAATACAACTTTAAAAACTTGAAAGAGATTGACGGTGTAATGTGTACAGTCTTTAAAAAGTTTTTTGTTCTTCTTTTTCTAAGCCACTGTCTAATGAGAAAAAAAAACCCAACCATTTTAGCAAAATTACTTTGATTAGTTTTGTAATTAGTATTTGTAAGTATAGGTTTTTGCAAGATTCTAAAGGTAATGACAAGAAGGAAGAGAAACATCAAGTGATTACTGCAAATCTGTTTACAAAGATGATTACTTTTTGAAATGTTGAAATGTTTTATCAAATATTTGGAAGTTTAACTGCATAGAAGTTAGAGAATAACAGGAAGTACAGACATGCTGCTGAAAAGGATCTGTGGTTTATAACGATCACAAGCTGAAAATGATCAACAAAATTAGTTTACTGCAGAGATTATATACATGCAAGGCAAACATCATAATGAAACACATAAACATTGTATGCATTGTTTAAGTGACATATGAAGTTGTTAAATTCTGTTTGGCTTTGGTTAGGCCTCAGATGCAACATTATGTCAAGTTTTGGGCTTCGTGCTTCAAGAAGGATATGAATCAATTGGATTGGGTCCAAAAGAAAATAAAAAGAACAGTTCCAGGTCTAGAAAACATAACCTCTGAAGAAAAATTGGAGGAATTAGGCTTGTTTAGTCTAGAGCTGAGGAGACTAAAGGGAGCCATGACAGCAGGCTACAGAAAGGTAAAAATAGGAGATGGGAATAAACAGTTTTGCATGCCCAGCATGAATAGCAGCAACATAAAAAAGGATTAAGTGAAGCTAAGTCTAAACATTAGTAAAAATTTTCTAGCAGCAAAGCTAGTTGAGCTGTGAAAGGAGAGTCTTATGCAATGCCCCCTTATGAGGAAGCAAATAGTAAAACCTCTTTGTGGAATAATACAGGTATACTATGTACTTGAGTCAGGAAACGGACTGCATAACTCCTTGTGATCCCCTCCAGCTCCATCATTTATGATTTTATGATTACTTATTTTGCATTCTTTTTATTAGATATGATGTAGGACATATTGTAAACAATATATGTTAGATTTTGTGATAAAAGCTTATCTGCACACCCAGAAAGGAGCACGGAGAAACAGCAGCAGGTGGGGGACCCCAGGCCAACCCCAGGAGCCAGCAGGTCATCAGAGGTCCATCTCCACAAACCTAGAGGAGCACAGAGGCCCAAAGTCACATGGGAACCTAAACTAAAGACTCATAGGAAGTGACACACTGTCTGGATACCTCCCAGAGCTGTCCCAGGAGACCCTCAGCCCCAGCGTCCTGGTATGAAACCCCTCAAGATGAGTCAATGGCAGAGCACCTTTTGCACTGACAGGGTTGTTGCCTGGGGTATGGGGTGTGTTATGGCATGCAGGGGAAGAGCATATTGGGTTATACAGGACTTTCTATGGGATGTTTAGAAGATGAACCAAAGGTGGGGAAAGGGATGGTTTCAGATGATTAGGGGAGGAACAAGTGTGGGAAAATTGAAGAGTAAGAAGCTAAAAGGGACCAGTCTTGTGTAAACAGTTGCTAGTGGATATACTTGTCTGGTGATTCCCTCTGCCTGAGTGGTGTGGTCTGTCCTATGTTCCTATTAAATCCCTTTCTAGTCCCTTTCCTGGGTGAGGGCTCTGTAATCGGTGTGTGCACATGTGTGTATGGGTGTCTGGGTGCAGCGACTGGAGTCAGACCATGGGTCGGACGGTCCATATGCGTGGGTGCAGGGAGTAGAAAGACTGGACTTAGTAAAACCAAATGCCAGTAAGTGGGGTGGGATCATGGGTCACAGGGGCCCATGTCTCTGCTACCAGCAAGTGGAATGAGTGTGGGTGTCAGAGTATGTTCACTAGTGAAGATCAAGCTGGACTAGCCAGTGAGTAGGTGAAGTGGCCTGGGAGCAGGTGTGTGTGTATCTCAAAGGTCAAGACCACAGGAGAAGCTGGCTGTTGGGGACCAAGGGAGTTGTGTGCATGTGTGTGTCCGCGCATGTGAGTACATGATGGTCTGCACCAGCAACTGGTGTGGGGATGCGGACTTGGGGGCTTATGTGTCTTAGTACTAGCAAATGGGGAGATTGGGATCCAGGGGCAGCTCCTGGGCAGACTGAGTGACCACAGCTGCTGCAGGGATCCACCTTATACATTTGTATATATAAATATATATATATATTCTCACTAGTGGACCTTTATCCTGGTCAGTCAGAGAGGGGAGCAGGATGAGGCTATTGGTGCTGTCTGTGTTCATGTGAGTGCTGAGTATGTCTGTGATCTGTGTGGTTGGCCGTGTATTTTTGTATAGCCGCAGCGTGTATATCTGCTTTGTGTGCATGTGCCTACAAGGAATGCATTGCCAGCCTTACTATGGGTTGGACCTGGCCACATGGAGATGTGGCACTCTCACCATCACCAGACTACTGAATTTGACCCTAGCCACCAACAATCTTATTTCAGTTTACAGAGGTCAATCTGTGCTCTGTTACTTGGTTATGTGTGCTTTCTTGTCTCCTGCGTTGATTAAAAGTGAATAGATCTTCACTGTATTAAGGTTTCTAAATGCCTGGTAAACTCCAGTGCTTCTTTCCTGCCTGGCTATCTCTAGCACATTTGTTTTTCTCACATTCCCTGTTCTAACTTCTTGATGACAGTGACCCTCTGTAGAGCTCCCTGCAAGGATGCCTACAATTCAGACTTCTGTTGCCTTCAGCACACACTGTTACACAGTCTCAGCTTTATAGATGCTTTGAGAGTGTTGGGGTGTCCTGGTTTGAGGTAAAACAGGACCAATTTTGTTCAGTAGCTTCGTTTCTTAGCTGGGCCTCTTTTAACTACTGAAATTAACAGCATATTGTGCAGACAATGTTCACTCTCTCAGAGTGATAAGACCAATGTTTATAGCTGATGTCCAGACATGGTATGCAGGGAGGCTCTTGCTTACACTTATTGTTCTAACACCCAAGGCCAACCGGCTGTGTTATTTGCCACGTTGGAGGGTCGGAAGCGGAAAAGCATAATGGGGTCCCACCTGCGGGGAGGAGCGGACATGGCAGGTGACCCAAAACTGACCAACAGCGTATTCCATCCCATCTGCCTCATGCTCAGTATAAAAGCTGACGGAGCAAAGGGTCAGCCCTTCTTTTTCGCCTTCTTTTTCGCCCTTCTTTTTCCCTTCTTGCTTCAACGGCTGACGTCTGAGGAGGACTCTGTCTGTTCGTCTGCCTTTGGACCCGATCCTGAATCCAGATCCGGAATCCAGTTCCTGTCCGTCACTGAGTCCAGCCTGGGACTGCCCCAGTGCCAGCCGGTGTCGTGATTGTCATCTTGGGAGCTTGATACGGTTTTGTATATTTCTCATTATTTCTTTTATTTTATTATTAATACTTCATTAAAGTAGTTTAGATCCTTCTAAACTCGTAAGTCTCTTTTTCCTCCTCTGCCTCTCTCTTTGAAGAGGGGTAGAGGGGAGCATCTGTCGGTCCCATCTGGGGTCCCCTATGTCCCCAGTGGCCGATTTGGCCTAAACCACAACATGGGGGAATAACAGTCACAGCAGAAAACAGACACAACTATTCCACAGGTATGATTCTAAAAACAAATTGTACCAGTAATGAAGGAATTTTTAACTTTTTTGATAAAATACATAACCTTGTCCAAATTTCCTCATAGCTGTTGACTGCTTTTTTTTTTTTTTAATTTATTGTCCTGGAGAATATTCAAGATCATTCTCAAGGTAAAAATTTCAGAATCACAGATCAGTTCTTAAATTTTACCTCTTCATCTACCAAAGCATTCTGACCATTTCCTCAGAAGTCAGTTTATGTGTTTCTTTTGTGAACATGTCTTCTATTTTTTTCTATTTGGGAATTCCTCACAATCTGAAGTCAAGATTTTCGAAGAAAAAAGGTGGAACCAACTGCTTTTTATAGGTTTTAGTTAGGTCACCACTGCAAAAATGCTTCCACCTGAATAAATGATCATTAACATATGGCTGATTTTTGTACTTAGTCTGATGGGGAAATTATATGGTTTTTATTAATAAACCATAACAGACAGGCCAAGTCACACCAAGTCCCTGTAGTTCTGTCTCTAATACTGGTGAACAGTATTCAATGGGGGTTTAATGCATGACCGCCCCAGCATGCTTGCCCAGACTACAGTAATTTGTGTCTCATGGATATCCAAACCTGAAAGATGTGCCTTTGTATTTAAATAGCCCATGTCAGATTTTCATCCCCTGAGTTTGCTCAGCCATTTTCAAGCTAAGTGAATCTTCACCATCTACTGTGTCCTAGACCAGAGAGGTTCCTCAACCTTACTGTGAACTGTGTGAAGAAATACATCCTCTCTTTGCCTTAAAAGTCACCTTCCAGTTTCATTTGGTGCCCTACTGGTACAAGCAGTAGCTTGTGTGGAAGTGACAGTGAAAATAACCATTTCCTATTCAATTTCTCTGTGTCACTCATGACTCTACAGGACTTTACCTTATCCCTTCTCAGTCACCTCTTCCCCAGGCTGAAGTGGCATAGTCATGTTTTCCTCAAATGAAAGCTATTCCTTTCTTCAGATTATCCTTGTTGTCTTTGTCATATCCTTCCTGACTGTTATATCTTTTGTGAGATGAGGTAAATGGATCTGCTTGAGCATATGAGATGTGGGCATGCCATGGATTTACATACAGTGGATTCCACCTATGCAGAAACAGTGCATAATATAACTTTGTCACATAATATCATCATTTTAATGAGAATCTTTAAATCATACTGACCTTATTTCATTGCAGCTGCATACTTAATGAAACACAGAAACAACACTGACATTTTTTTGCTTGGGTAAGTGATGCCTGGTTGGTAGGAGTTTGGCTTTTTTTCACTGAAGTGGAGTGGATCTTCATGGTGCTCTACATTTTCAAAGTATTGCATGATGGTCAAAACTGAAACTGATTCAGCACAAAAACCTGACAGTTGGAGGCTCTCCTCTCACTCCCTTTGCCCTCAAGAGTTTACATGTCTTTTCCTGTTATAAACACTTTTCTGAAGACTGAATACTTTGAAATGGAAGGAAAGCCTAACTTTATATCAGACATACTTTTCCTGTACTTTGAAGATGTAAAGTGCTGCATATGTGTGTATTCTTATTTATAGTTTATCTTGGTTGTTTGCTTCAAACCCCTTCTGCCCTTTCCTTCACAGTCACTTTGCTTCAATCTCACTTTAGCTGCCACCTATATATCCCTTCATCTTATCTTATCCCTCTTCCACTGCTTCCACCACCCGCTTTGTCCTTCTCCTTCTTCGCTTTGTCCTTCTCCTGTCTTCCAACATCACCAGTCGACAAAGAAAAACCAAATAAAAAACAAAGGAACTAATATGCCAGCTGCAAAACATTAATGAACTTTCTTTTATGTGGTTTCTTTTGCCTCTTATCCCTTTGTTTGTCTTATCTATTTATAAACTGTTTAGGGTAAAGACTATGCTTCATTCTTTGCTGGCAAGGTTGGTGCCATAGTTCCTCTTTGGAGTGCAGTGCCTAAACTTTTCTGTAACATAGGCTGTGATGGTATTGATGCTTTGACTGACATGAAAAATAAAGTTGTATTTTAATTGACTAAAGATCTTGCTTTGTGTAACAGTGAAATAGCTATTAAATGATCCCTGAACTCATTGCTAAAGCTGTGTTTTGTTCTTTTCCTTACTGAAGTCAACTGACTACTTCAGCAGGCTTTGTAACAGACTTGTTAAGAGCTTAATACAGGCATGGCTATGTGTTGAGCTCTAATGAAGGGCTGTTTTATCACATTTCCTGCATTCAGTTCACACCTCATAAATAGCCATTACTATGGCATTCAAGGTGTCATTGTGACATTATCATAGTCTTCTGAAGACATTGCTGACACTCTCACAGAATGTCTAGAAAGGTGAGAATCTCCGCAAATAGAGATGCCAATTCCTATTTCCATGCTCACTCTAAGTCATCCAGTGAAACCCTAAGTCTCAATATAAAGATCTGGAGTAGTCTGTGTATCTGCAGTGTTTGTGATTAAAAAATGGAAGTTTTCCCAGGATTTGGAAAAGGTAAATAACTTAGAAGTTCATTGCTATTTTACTGTGTGGAACTGTGATATTTGTTGGTTTACTACTAGTACATTCAACCCTGAAACTTTTTTTCTGTAGAGATGGGCTAGCCAGATGTGGTCTTGCTAGGAGGAGGTGGAAGACAGTAAAGGCTACATGTCCTGCAGGCTGCCATTCAGATTATGACTTCCTCATTCAACAGGAGCTTTTGGCTCTGTAATACAGTTGTGTGGAATCGCAGCCCCACTCAGGCAGTATGCAGGTGTGCCCTCCTCACAGAAGTGTGTTCACTCAGACCTGTCCTGTCTGACCTCTAGAAATCTGTGCATTTGAGGCATCTCTTCCTGCAGATATCTCAATGAAGGAGGAGTGAGACCAGGGTTACTCATTCATGTCATGAATCAAAATCATCTGAACGTGATACAAAATCTGTTGCTTCTTCCCCCCTTTCATAAGCTACTACAGTTTGCACTGCTGATACATACATACACGCATACATATGTACACATATAGGCATATACATATACACACACACATATATGTAGAATCGCAGAATCATATAATCATTTAGGTTGAAAAAGACCCTTATGATCATTGAATCCTAACATTGTCAAGTCCACTACTAAACTATGTCCCTAAGCAACACATCTACACGTCTTTTAGATTCCTCCAGGGGTGGATACTCAACCACTTCCCTGGGCAGCCTGTTCCAACGCTTGATAACCCTTTTGGTGAAGAAATTTTTCCTCACATTCTAGCTAAACCTCCCCTGGTGCAACTTGAGGCCATTTTCTGTCATCCCATCACTTGGTACTTAGGAAAAGAGACCAATACCCACCTCACTACAACCTCTTTTAGGGTAGTTGCAGAGGGCAATAAGGTCTCCCCTCAGCCTGTTTCTCCAGGCTAAACAACTCTAATTTGCTCAGATGCTCCTCATAAGACTTGTGCTCTAGACCCTTCACCAGCTTTGTTGCCCTTCTTTGGACACTCTCCAACACCTCAATGCTGTTCTTGTAGTGAGGGGCCCAAAACTGAACACAGTATTCAAGGTGCAGCTTCACCAGTGCTGAGTACAGGGGGACAATCACTTCCCTAGTCCTGCTGGTTCATAAACCCGTGCTGACTGGGCCTGATTGCCTGGTTGTCTTGTATGGGCCACATGATGGCATTCGAGATGGTCTGCTCCATAACCTTCCCTGGCACCGAGGTCAGACTGACAGGCCTGTAGTTCCCTGGATCCTCCTTGTGTCCCTTCTTGTAATGGGCATGACATTTGCTAACCTCTAGTCAACTGGGATCTCCTTGATTTGCCAGGACTGCTGATAAATGATGGAAAGTGTCTTGGTGAGCACTTCCGCCAGCTCCCTCAGTAACTTTGGGTGGATCCCATCCGGCCCCATAGACTTGCGTGTGTGTCTAAGTGGTATAGCAGGTCACTAACCATTTCCCCTTGGATCATGGGGGCTTCATTCTGCTCCCTGTCTCTGTCTCACATATATGCAACTCTGCTACACATCTCTTTTGAACAGTGAGTTTGAGTATTACTTAAAAAACAGCACAGGCATCTTTCCTTGTCTCTGGAGTAATGTGTCTGTGATTGTGTCAGTAGATTTTTAGGGATATAAGGGATGTATCTCCCAAGTAAAAATTTTTTTTTCCAAACAGAAAGATGCACATAATGCCTCAGTAAATACTATTTGAAAAAAAAAACAAAAAACCAACAGTAGGTTTTAAATTACTGTGTGATAGTTATCCAATTAATTCTAAACTACAATATTTTTGTACACCACATCCAATTTCTTTTTCATTCTTTATCCACCTATAGATGAATGGACCCTTATGGGCCCACTTATGGCATAATTTGACCACTTTGTATGAACAAAAATTTTCAGTGCAATTTATCCTTTCAAAGTTCACAAATCTCTCACAGTCTATAACCCATGCTCACCACTATGGGAATTCATGATGATGTCAAAAAAACTCCTGAGAAGCACTTCATGTGCTGAACAAACTATTGTATCAGGAAAAAATACAGGTCTAACCAGAATTAAAAGGCTATCAAACCGAGTATGTACTTCAGCAAGGCAAAATTCTCTCTGAATTCAAGAGTTAGGTAATTCTTCTTTCCATCTATATTTTTACTAAAGACAGTGTTTTGTTTTTTTTTTTCAAAACCTAATGTATAGTTCTGCTTCATAAGTGAAGAATAACATTACCATAAATTTAAGCAAAAAAAAAATAATTTATTTTTTAGTTATTTTTTTCCCATTACTTTCTTAATTCAGTACAATTAATTTTAATGTTATGCTGAATTCAGTGGGATCAATAATTCAGATTTTCTTAACATTTAGGCTTCTGTCACTGTTGAAATGTTCAGTGAGATGACATCCCAAATGTACATGAAAATCAGTTTTTAATCCTGAGAAATCACTCAGAATATGTCCAGCAAGTATACATTGGCCTCCAAGCCCCTTCTCTTTATTGGGCTGCCTGTTTCTCTGTGCAACAGGTCATTAAATATTTGCTGTAAAAGAATAAAAATGAGTAGTTGTTACTGTCTGTGAGGCAACTTACATGTTGAAAGTGAAGCACATTTTTCTTTAAGATCACAGTTCTGTGGCCCTCATTTACCCTGGATGCGAAAGAGCAAAATACTGGAGCTTTTCAAATCAGTGGATTTACTGTCATAGTGTGTGTGTAGTCAGGACTGAACAAAACATGTTCTGGCTCTTCCAAGGAGGGACTGCAGGATCAAAAGATGAACTGAATTCTCACTACTTACATGTTTTCATGCTTTAAAACCATCATGAAGAGAAAGTAAGATGAGAAACCCCTTGTATCTTACTCACTGCCTGAAAAGTTTAGAGAAAATTTTAAGCAAAAAATTATTTACTTATTTGATTAGAGCTGGCAAAGTTTGAACCCAGTTATTCCTGGGTACTGAACAGCTGCCTATAAAAAGAGTAGTTCTTCCTTTCTCCACATTGATGTAATTTATTAGTTTACTAACAGATTGCTCAAGACTGAGATGGTTGCTTACCGCAGTTATGACTTGAATTGATTTTAGCAATACATGGTTTGTACAATTAAGGCCATTGTGTGGCTTCAAGTCATAGCCTGTTTGTTTACATAAGAATAAGAACTGTATATATTCCATTCAGTAAACTTATTTGTGAAAGTCTTGGTGGTTTAGTCCTGTAATCCCAAAGGAGAAATAAGGATGTACGAATTGTCTATATCCCTAGATCGCATTAGACAGTAGACCACATCATGTAAATACCACAAATCTCATTTGAATCTCATTTTTACTTATGTTTTAGTTACAGAATATTTTCAAATACCTCTTATCCTAAATGAGTGCATATATAAGACTTATAAATTGTAGTGTTTTGTACATGAATGTCCTGTCCCTTGAACGAAACAGACAGGAATCTTTTTTTTTTTTTCTCTGTTTAAACGGTCTGTCTTTATTAGTCTCAGTATATGTATAATGGTGAAATGGGGAAAAAGGAAAAGAATATGTCAAGAAAGGGAAGAAAAAATAATTTAAAAAAAATACCAAAAAAAAGAAAAAATAAAAAAGAGAAAAGAAATACCTGAATTCAAGAAAATAGGTCTAGAAAAATTAATGTAAATGTTGATACTAATGTGAGATTGAAGCCAGTGTTATTATAAAGTTTTTAAACCTATTTCCACTACTTTTTGTGCAATATTTGTGCAAAATGAAACTGTGTTCATGGTTTTCATTACTTTGAATTTATTAACTAAAAGCTTGATATTTATTGCAATTACACATCAATTTGTTTTGTTTTGTTTTGATAAGAAGCTGTTTGAAGCCACTGATTATGATATCAAAATACATACAGAGTAAAAATACAAATCAAGAAACAGCTCAGGTAATACATGAGAATTGCTCATAGTACTTGTCCACATGGTAAACAGTGGTTTCAGTGAGTGAAAGTTTTAATTATATTAATGTCTTTTGTAGACATCAAGGCTGAACACAGGTTTAAAGTGCTTGGAGAGAAACAATGGCTGTTTTTAAAGATGTTAAGGACAGAATCTGCTGCATATGAAGGACAACATCAAAGCAAGAAGTTGCTGCTTCAATAAAGATAGAATAAATGGATGATGATGTAAGTGGAGGTGGGAGCTAGCTTCCTGGCAGCGACTGAAGGTCTGTAGGATACTTAAATGATCTTGGCCCTCAAGTAGTTTGAAATATATACTGTAATTACGCTCAGAATATTGTCACAAGACAAGTCCATTGAGAATTGTAAAGGGAATAGGCAACTTTTCCAATCTCTTAGGTTACAGAGCACATTAACTAAAATTCAGCAGTTTCTAGGCAACTACTCTAACCATTAAGAAGCACTATGAAAGACAGGGTTAATACACCTACCCCCATTTGAGAGACAGAGAAAGAAAGAGAGAGAGAGGAGACAAACACTTATAACTTTCCTCAGAAGAGGAAACCTAGATCACCAGTGGTGAAGGCACTAAGTGTTTCCTATTGGTTCCTTATAGAGATAAACAGGAGAGGTAGAAATTTAACTAAAGTGCTCTTGGGAGGTCTTGAGACGTGCCCAACCTTCATTTACTGATGTTAGTGTTTATCTAAAGAGGACTTCTTTTTTCTACTGAGTAAGAAGTTCAGGAGCATCGTAATGTTCTTATGAATGTCAGTCTGTTACACTGGGTCTAGTGTAATGTCACTATTTCTCATGGATCCAAAATGTTCCGTTTGCCTCAAAGAACTTTCAGGTGACGTTTAAAGGCATCTCACTGCCTCAATTTAAACATGATACACATGAGCAAGCTATTTCAAAGCTAGTGGAAGGTAAACAAATAACTAAATTTTGTCTTTGCTTTTTTTCCTTGTCTTCTTAAATGAATTTACATAGAGACATGTATCTTTCCTCATGTATACTCTCATTGGTGTCAGGTGCAAGAGGTGGCAAGACACTGAGAAATAGTAAGGGAGATGGAAAGAGAAAAACTAGAGGAGCTGTGAAAGACAGACAAAAAGAAAGAGGATTGGGTAGCCACAAATTTAGGGATCAGGACCAAACCCCGCACTTTACAGTTATGTGTCTAAACCTAGTCTTGAATTCCCTCCTTGAATTTTGTAATACATTGAGTTCTGAGAAGATCAGTGTTGGCTCACAGGTTTCTGGATGAATATAACAAGGAACCTGCTGTTAGGACTTGGTATTCCTTAGAGGATTTCCTACTCAGGTGGGAGAAGCAACATGAACTTTTTCTTGCATGTGATTATTGCCGGTTAGAAGTTTTCATAGTTTAGTAACATAAGAACAACTTCTTGGGGGAAAAAAAAAGAAAAAAAAAAGAAAAAAATGAAAAGAAAATAAAGTACTCAGTACACAATTGACAGTCTGGGAAGTTGAATATGGTGGAGAAAAGGCATGCACATGGCCGAATTAGCCATCCTAAGACCAGGTATCTCCAGAAGGAACTTTTCACTTTGCCGTGAGAAGGAGATGGATGAAGAATTACTGGGACTAGTATTTAGTGGTGACTAAGGTGGCTCTGGTATCTCAGGTCCAAGCAGATTTTGAAAACAGACTCTTAATAATCTCTCAAATAAGCTGTGTCCAGAAATGTGACACAATTTTTTTCCTTTTGCATTCTAAAATATGGTTCTATATACAAATCCAATGTTTGTGTAGTTTTACTTTGCAGCCACAGAGACCAGTGTAACATTTTATATTATTAAAATGGTGATGACTGGAAAGCTGGTAAGGGATTTCTGTAACAACTTATTTCATAGTTCAACATATCCAGTGATTGTATGCAGTTGGTACATATTTTTTTTAAGAATGTGCTCTGAAAATAATTCCTAAAATGTTCCTAAAATGACTCACCCTCTCCAGTCCATCTGCAAAAAACACCTTTAGCCAGCAGACTAGTTACAAATGTTTGCGATTTTCACAGCCTTTCTAATTGTGTAGAAATTCTTCAGAGGCACATGGTTATACTAGCACTATAGAATAGTCTACAAGCTCTTTCTGCTGATGTTTTCATATTGTTCATTTAGAATGAACATGCTTTTACAACGTAAATATCCTCCAGCTGTTTATAGAGCCTTGAACTGGCACTGGCATGTCATTCTAACTTCAAATCAATGTAAAGTTGTTTTTTATTTCTTTTTTTATCTCTTTTCCCCCTCCCTTCCTGTCTCCCAGTCCCTCACCTCACCCCCACCCCTTTATTTCTTCATTCATTTTGGCTAAGTGTTTAAGTGGCAGAAATTTGCTAAACATCACATGATCTATTGCAAACAATATCCAGAGGACTTCTGAAGTATTTACACACTGTCTTTTAGATACTCTTTTATGCTTTGAAAAAATGCACTCATTTGGGTGGATACTAAGGAACATACACCAAAATCAAATAGCTTCTTATTTAAAATAAATTGTTTATGGAACTCTAATGCTGTTAATGAAGAAATTCAGAAAAAGGTTATTTTCTGCCTTTTTTTTTCCAGCAGAGACTGTCTATAAGCCTATCTTTCTGCAGCATGCACATTGCTTCCCCACACCTTAGGCAAATATTTATGTTCCACTATAGTATGCACTTGGCATTGTTCATGCTAACCTTTACTTTTTCCTTGTAAAATGTCAGTGCAACATATCTTCATAGTCACTTATGTAATCTTTTAAATGTTTTGAATTAAGAATGTTAATTTACTCTTATTCTGTTCTCTAGAGGTGGTATCTTCAGAACTTTCACTTTGCTTCTCCATTTGCTTGCCTTGGTGGCTTAGATATAGAAGAAAGACCAAGTTGTCTTTGCTTTCTTGCTTCCGCTTGTTCAAATTTGAATTGCTTGGGTGTAGGGAGGGAATTAATGTTGTTTCTCCTTATCACTTTCACAGTAGTCTTTCTTTATGTTTGAGTGTTTGCAGAAGAGGTGATGTTTTCTTTTTCTTACTGTGGCATTTGACACAAATCTGATCCGGTTTCAAACCTTTAGGTTAGAAATTAAATACTAATCAGTATAACTTCAGTCCTCAGACTGTGAAAACAAGTAATCAAAATTTGTAAACAATGCTATAGAATGTGGCATAAAAAGAGGATGAATTGCCAAGACAAATGATTACAGACCAGATTAACTTTTTCTATAGTAGATTAAGAGGCACTGTAACTAGAAGAGAAGAGGAGAATGTCTTATGTCTTGACTTGAATAAAATTAATGGCAGAGTGTCCCGTGATGTTCTTGTAAGTAGGTTAGAGAAACATTACCATAAGTTGATGCAACACTGGCTGAAAGCCAAACTAGTTATCAATGGCTTGTTGTCAAACTGGAGGATGTATAGGTTTGAGTCTTCACAGTTCAGTTTTAGCAGTTTCTCAATGAATGCAGTAGAGGATACTTCAAAAAAATCAGAAACTGATAGAGGTTACAAGCATCCCAGAGAGCTTAATTAGCATTCCAAAAGGGAATTAAAATATTTTCTTGAAGGGTGCAGTTTGTCAAGAAAAGAGAAAGTTTCTACATGTAGAAATGAACAGACACAAGACACGTGGCTTTGAAAAGATCTGCATGATGGAGTGGAACTCAATTTGAGCATCAACGGAAAGTTGTGTAAAAGGGTCTTACAGAGGGGAAAGGATAATATGTTTACATATCCATAGCGGGTAAGAAGAAAAATAATGGGTTTAAATAACAGCAGGGAAGATCTGGGTTAGATATAACAGGAAAAAATTCAAACAGGAAGGCCAAGGAAATACCGGAATACATTGCCTGCGGAGACTGCAAAATTTCCACTACCTGGAGATTAGATTAAGATAGCTGAAACCACTCCCTGGTATGCCTTTTTTTCATGAGTCTGATGATTCTGGGAAGTATACCGTAAAAGGATGGCATGTATCTATGTTGTGTTCAGATTGCAAAATCAGAAACCTTTATTTTTGTTGTTAATACTTGGAAGACAGAAACAAAAGCATATGTTCAATTTTTGACAGACTAATTTTCTCAGTTTTCATTATGTAACTATTGCTGAGGCCCAACACTCTTGTTGCCAGTTTTGTGGAGCCCAATCTGACAGTTCATCTACAAGAGTTAGGGTTCAGTTCCAACCCCAAGTTAACTTATTGCTTAGTCTCCTTTCTGAGACTGTAAACAAGGGTATCAATGGATACCAAATGCGACTGTGGTTTTAGTAAACTAGATATTGATTGAGAGCAGGGCTTCGTTTAATGTACGCTGAGACACAGCTAGAGGATAGTAACACATTTCAGTCACCACCAGCATAGGCCAGAACCATAACTGGGAATATTCCAAATCTTGTTATGAAACTTTTGAAGGGCCTTGTTCCCTAATTTACTTTTTTTTTTCAGTTGTACTCCAAATAATTACTGTTGTGTTATGTTATATTTCATAACTGTTAAATTGCTGAAAAATAGAGGAATGATGGCCCAATTCAGAGGTTAAAGATTGCACACAGGTTGAAGGCTACAGTTACGTGCAGGTATTTAAATTTAACAGGATATGAATATGTGGCATCTCTCTTGGAAAAGCAACATTTTTTGATGTTGCTTTGTTTTGGTATTTTTGTGGTAATTCTTAGATAAAAGCTTTAAAATTATGTAAAGAAACTGTTAACAAATTCTGTGGCTGGAAGACTGTCAATTCCAAGTTTCTGGTTATAATTTAAATATATATATATTGCAGAAATCAAATATGTTGTTCAAAGCTGCCAATATTTTTTCTGCCTACAACTCCAGTGACAACCCAGTACTTGAATGACACAAGAAGTTAGTCACATCATGCTTTAATATATTTTACAGTAGGAAAACGACCTAATTTTTTATAATATTTCTTTTTCAGTTGACAGTATATATTGGCATGCACATCGTAAGTGAAACAAGGAATTCTAGGAAAAAATATGTAATTAATCTTTTGAGCTTGACCTGCGAGGGCTTACAAATAGTACCACTTGGCAAGCATTCTCCTAAGGGCTTTATTTCTGTCACAATTTATCCTTTGTAGAACATGGAGTTTCATGCAGCCGTGGAGACTACTTCCCATTCAGAAGTACATTATTCCACCTCTGGTAATGATGAAATCAGGTATTTTACCCCCCTATTTTCCAGGGGCAAAGGCTGTTAAATTTCTCAAAGCTGGTGATGTCAGAGGACACACATGATTGTACAGAACAGGTTTTCTAGCAACCAGAAAAGGAACTGTTCCTTCCCTGGTAGCTGGAATGTCACAGGTTACCCCCTTGTTATTTTTTTTTTTTTTTTTTAAATTCAATTAAACTGAGAGAGTCAATCGACCAATTATATGTGTAGAGAATTCTTACAACATAATGTACTAAATTTCAAGAATAAGTTAATTTAAGAATGTGAGAAAAGCTGTAGTTTTTTTCAGGTCATATTTTTTATTCTGAGGTATTCTGTACCCAGTGGAAGGCCTTAAAGAGAGAAAAGATAACATAACACAGCCTTTGCAGTGTATGTTCTGAGCCTCCAGAAATCTGCAGGCCAGGAACTTGCTGAGCTGGAGCCTGGAGATGATCTTTGTAGCCCCCAGTGAATCCATACTCAAGTAATTTCTGTAATTAGTTTATGGAGCTGCTTTTGCTTCTGGCTTCTGTAGCAACTTGTGGCAATGAGTTCCATCACTTAACTGTGTGTTAAATCAGATCTCATGCAGTGCAGGAGATGAGTACGTTGTCTCCAGGGCTTGATCAGCTCTAAGCTCACTTTTCATGAGTTCTGGGAACTTTTGTGGTTGGCTTGATTAGCTATCAACGTAGCACAGCTCAAAGTCAGAATCTGCAACCTTTTGGGGCTTCCGTTGTCCAACAAACCACAGTTACACTGTCTGGATTCGGCCCTAAGCAGATAACTAGTTTTCCTCAACAGTAATATTCAGCTATAGGGAGCAAAATGTCTTAGAAAAAGAATAGTAAGATTATTTCAAAATACTTAAAAGTATGGATAAAAAGAGGCTAATGTTATCAAATTCTTGACAGAGGTGACTCAGAGAAGACAAATTTTGCTCTTCATGAGAAAGGCAGTTTCATTTCACAGTTTTTTCAGTGATTATGCACAGTCTTAAAGGCCATAAAACTTCACGTCTAAATTTAAACATTACAGTTTTATTTCTAGGAATAGTACACATGCTCTATATCCCCCATAATGCTTTTCTCTATAATTATTACAGGGCATAAGAAACAGTGAAAAAAAGCAAACTACTTTCCTGCAACATCAGTCATGATTAAAATGTAGATTGACCAGTGGAAATGCTCAGGGTTTAACAAACTGAAATGGTCTCAGTTATGTCTAGAACAGAAAATGTAATTAAAAGTCATAGTTTTCACAACTGCAGATAGTATTAGTGATAGTGCTTTTATTTCAAAAGGATTACTTATTCTCTACTGTGTATAAATACATACTTCAAGAGCACATAAGATTAAGGATAAGGGGTTAAGTTCTAGTTGGGGTAAGAATCTATCACTTAAACATGTAAAGATAATGCTTACATCCTGTTCAAATGAGAAATGTACAGCAGTACTACTGAAATTATACAAAGAAAATACATGGAGATTTTTGTGGATGCTGATACTCTCCAAAAAGAATCACCTATGACTTTTCCAAATGTACATCTCAATGTTTCCTTTAATTTGGGTTCTGATTCTGTTCTTACTGTGTATGTTTTCACAAATCTTAACCTCATTGATTTCAAAGGAGTCCTCCTCCTGTGCTCTGAGATTGCACCAAAAGATGATTATAAAGTCTTGAAGACAGGGACATTTGGTTCTTAATCGAATACAGAGTACAGAGTGAATCAGTTGCAGAATGGATCAGCTCAGCTATGTAGCAAATTGGATGTAAACATTTGTTGTAGAACTTATTCTCAAAAAACGATAATTGCTTATGAACTTGTTATTTCGTTAACTGTGCTATTTTTAATATGCAAGACTTTTGTTAGCCATAATATTTTTTTCCATAACATAGTTCAGTACGTATGCATCCAGAATCGACTGATATTCTTGTTTTATTAAAAGATAACAGCTAATGGATGTCTTGTTTGCCTGTCACGTATGAAGATTTTTCTCATCATTTGTATTTTGACATTTTGATGTTTGAGATAAAAATGCCTAAACCACACCTTTTATGGTAACTTATTAGTTAAACATCACTTGCTGTTGGAAACAACCTTAAACACGCTGAACACATAAGGAAGAAAATTTGTTAAAAATATGATTCACATTTAAAGTGTATGGAAACATTACATAAATTACATATAGATACATACATAGACATAAATGTGGTTAGCAAACTGAACGGATTATCCCTGCTAACCATCTTTCTCAAAGTTTAGAACTATAAGACATATCCTCTTTCAGATTGATTTTTTCATGTACTGTGACAGAGAAAATGGTCTTTCTTGCTTTTGAAATTCCAATTGGTTACTTGGGTTTAAAAGACTTGGAGATTGAATTAAGTAACACAAACTGAATAAATGATGATTTATTTGTTGATGTTTGCTTGAAATTTATTGATGTGTTTTTTAGCAGTTTTGAGACATTTATGTCTTCAGCTGTTGAGTTTGTGGTTTCATGTGATAATGATAGCAGAAAAAGCCCAAAGTAGCAAAGAAACAGGAATTAGATTAATTCAGTGATCACTCATCCTAGAGGCCATCTTGTAACAAACAGTGCAACAAACGGCACATAATACCTAGACATCTCTCCATGAATGTCAAGATGGATTACAAAAATCCATTGGAACCATTTCTTAATTCAGAATTAAATTCAACAGGCTTCCTTTTAGGGAATGGTCCCATTTTTGCTAGAATTTATCTAACAATTTTTGGAGTTAACATTTATAAAAAGTTGAACTGAAATAATTTTATGAGGTATAAAGTGATAGCTAGCACATCTTATCCTATGTGGCAGGCAGACTAAGAATCACTTAAGTGCACTTAAGTTACCCTTTTTTAAAAGTAATAGGTTTAGGAAAGATGGAAAAATACTAATCTGAAAAAGTAATACATCAGTTGTGAGCTTCATAGGATATATCAGTTACTAATATATCTGTTACTGGCTGATTTATTCCTCAAAGCATCCAAACATGTTCCAAAAATCTAACCTTTTTTTTTTTTTTCCCCACAACATTAGCTTTATAGTTTATGTTTTATATTGCTCATGTACCTGAGTTTTTCATTCTAAACAACTCTGCCATCTGCTATTTTTTTTATATTATCATCCAATCAAATTATGTCTAAGTCATTAAGTAATGAGGACCAATAGGAGTAGAGTAAAACAGTTGTCATGGAGTCCTCATTGTTCATAGCAGAGCAATTTGGAGGATAGGCTGCTTACTTCAGACTACTTCTAGTTTAACCCTGTGGACTGAATCCTGATAGTCGATACAGTAAATTAGGTGAACCTCTGAATCACATCTTCCACTAATTTAATCCAAAAGGAACATAATTTATGTGTTTCAGGCCTGCTTTGCAATATGAATCAAAACATCAAAAACATTATCCTGTCATTGTTCTGATGGTCAGGAGCTTTGTTTCAAAAATGCATTCCTGATTCTAACTAAAATGTTATGTAAAGAAGCTCTCAGTAGTCAATACTGAATAAAAATATTTGTCTCCAGTAATTTTGTGGAGAAACTTTAGAGTTTGTCTATTAATGTTTTTCTATGTTGAAAATGGACCATTATCTTCTGCGTCCTAATTCCTATCCCATATTTTTTATTATTTACTTTCCCTTCAATTGCATTTAGTTAAGATATCAAAGAACTTTACTAGAAGGGACATTGCACATTTCTCTGCAAATGTTTCACTGACTTCCTTAAGATGCTAATGCAGGAATTAATTGGATGATTTTATGCTACACAGGTAAATATTTTAGTAGTAAAGCATTGTATATCATTTTGTAGCATTTCTGTATGTGATTTAGTCTGTAGGTGCAACCTTCTCTCATCTATTTCTTACCTGTGTAATGAGAGCAAAGGTAGGGCAAGATGACATAGTGACAATGGGAGCAAAAGAATAAAAAGATATCCAGTAACAAGAGAAACCCCAGGGGAAATTTGATCAGTAGATTGTATGGATAAAACTTTCAAGCCAGATTTTGTGAAACAGATATAACCATGCAGGAGGCTGGAAAGGGGGCTCCAGAAGAACTGCAGGAACAGCTGGTGGGAAGCAAACATGATCTTTGATAATGTTCTGAAAGAAACAGGAGCCAGAATTTCCCATGTAATCCAGTTTTCTCTATTATAACCAATGGAATTATTGTCGTGATGAATCCAACACATGGATAGATTACCTGTCTTTACTTTAAAAGATGAAAGCACACTATTTTCATGGCTTCCCTTCCTAAACATGGTTACTCAGCTTTATATTCCTATTAATTCAAAGTGGATTAAAGGAAAAAAAAACCCAAGAAAAATCTGCAATTACTAACTTTGTCTTCTTAAAATGAAACTAGTTGCTTCAATATACTTTACTGGAAGCTGATTGGTTATTTTTGAAAAAAAAAAAAAAGAAAATCACTACTGAAATTCAAGGAAATGAGTGGACCTTTTGGTGACGCCAGTCCCAGGCAACGACCTGATGATCAGTTGCCTAGTTTGCTTTTTGGGTGTACAAATATAGATGAACTTTTGTGTGTTCCAGACAAAGCTAGAAAAATATGTTCCTTCTTCCAAGGAGAAAAGATTAGATAAACATCTTGTAATGTAAATAACACAGAGATCATGATCAGGTAGCTTACTTCCCTTGCCAAATCAAGGTCTAAACGTCTCCCTGAAAAATATGAAATGTCTGCTTTCTTTCTGTGCAGTGAAAGTTTTGGATGTAATTACTTCTGGCCAGGCAAATAAGAAAACTATCAACATCAAATTGAACTAGACTACTTATGCAGATTAAAAGATTTTGATTATTTTTTTTCTCTTTGTAAAATGTCCCTTTTAATCAGTCAGAACCATATCCACACTTCTAGATGATATCTAGGGAATCACTTTTCGTGAACAGATGAAAAATAATCAATGATATGAAACCAGAATTTTTTGTAGATTTTCTTATATCTGTGTTCTCCATAAGTAGGTGCAAAGTAGCATTACACCAATTTATGTAACTGGATTATTCATATTTGTTCTGGATTCTCTTCCATCTAATAGTAGATCATTCTTTACCTTTTTTCTCCCTGAGGTCACTGATTAAATCTCTTTCCTCCAGAACAAGTTTATCTTCAGGAAACCTGTAAGAACTTCGCATCTTCAAGATTACTCTTCCTCAGCCCAATCTGGCTCAAAATTTACCACTCTTTCTTTAAGGGAGACAGATGATGATACAGGCAGTGTAGCCCTGTAGGCCTTGCTTCCATAGGGAAACAGTAAAAAACTTTTTTTTTTGCCATGAACTTTGACCTGCACATGAGCATAGGAAGATACTGCCCACTGATTCCATTTTCTCAGCTTGCAACTTAGGTGTATTACCAATATAGGCATGAATAGGAACAGTCCAACACTCTGTTCAGGATATTTGTGTATTAGCAGCTTGAAATATGGAAATCATATTATGGGGAGCTGGAGGGACTTCAGTTAAACTTTTCAACTTATAGGTATTGTCCTGTATCATACTGCTGCAACCTGAAATTCCAAATCACCTTCTAGTTCTGCAATGAAATCCTCAGAAACATTATTAAATGTTGCAGCTGGCTGTCTAACGTACTGGTATTGACTTTATCACAACCTAGAAATCATCTCTGATGTGTGGTATTGTAGTGTGCGTTGTATGAAAAACCAGAGCAGCCGTGATGACACATCTGCATAATTGTTTGCAAAATTGAAAATGTTCAGTGTGCTCACAGTACAAAAAGTTCTCTGCAGTCAGTGCTTTGGTACTCTGACAGGATGAAAGCCTTGCTTAGGGCTTTTGGATCTGATTTATTTTCTTTCTTTCTTTAAAAAAAAACAACAAAACAGAATGCCTCCTTGCATTTTTATCTTTCCATCTAATACCTAAACCAAATGAAACTAGGAAGTCCATGAGATTAACACATTTTATCTGAGGACTACTTTGCACTTATTGGTAGGCCTAGTGGGGAATTCTCAGATGAAATATAATTTCATTTAAAAAATGCACAGTAATTTGAAGAAACAAAACATTACTGGTTATACATTTTTTTTCTGAAACAAGAGGCAGTGTTTCTTAAAGTTTTTGGGGTATGTATCTCAATAAATAATTAAAAAAAAAAGGGTATGTGCTTGAGCCATGATAGTTGATAGTGTTCAGTGTTAATATGTTGTAGCATACCAGGAAATTCATGAGCAGAGAAAGAGGATGATATACGCTTAGCATTGGTCCTGTTTGGCAGCTGAGCACAGCCACTCTGTCCTGGGATGTGAGAGAAACAGTGTGGATGCACGCCATGCTGACCCATCTGGCATCAGAGCTGGAGGGAAGAGACTGGGCACTTTCGTTTAAGAACATAGGTACAGCTGTGGACTTCAAAGGAACTAGCTAGTACCGGATGTAAGTTATGATGGCAGAATTAGGTTTTCTACCCTCAAAAATGAGTATTTTATATTTCAGAAAATCTCTAGAAGGCTTTCCTGAATTTGCCTAGGTATCTTCTTTTGTTTTCCAACCATCCTGGGAGTTTTCTGTGGCTAAAGGACCAAGTTTCTCACTTAGATTCTTTCCCAGTTTATGGAATCCTACTCATTCCACTGAACTACAGCTTTATCATAGTATAGGACAACTAGACCTGCCATGCATTAATTTGTACCACCTTTAAGAAAAGTACATTCCAGTATCTGTCTGTTTTTCTTGATGAACTTTCTTACTATCTCTAGGTGGGCCCAGGGGATGGTTCTGTAAAATTGCAGCTTCTTTAACAGCAATATAGGTCATATGGTGACTTGTAATGGGATTTCTTTCAGCAGTATGCAAAGCAGACAAAACTTTTAGGGGATGGATTAGATTAGCAATGACTACTTTATTTGTAGAGTATATTTCCTAATAAAGATGGCCTTTTACTGTCACAAATAAGTAATCCACCAAATTGTGGTATGTTAGGAAACTTACTTTCTCTGTAAAGGTATTTTATTATTTCTGCCTCATTTTTAATCTAAGAATCAGACGTTCTTTTGAATTAAAGATTCCTGTTGTCAGAGTGACTATTACTTCTTTGTGAGTAGCATAGCATTGGTGAGATTTTGAATACTCAGCAAGGTATTGGTAGCACCATGTTTATTTAAGTCTTATAATTGGAACATGGCCTCAAACGGCCGCCTAACTTCTAAACCTGAAGGTACAACATGCCAAAGTATATGCTTATCCGACAGATATATCCTCCTAAGAGGTAATAGATATTTGGTCATGTGTATTTGAGAGGTTCTTTTTTTATTTGCCTGCATATTGGAAAATTAATTTTAAATCATATTACTAATGCCTTTGCATATTAATACATTTTGGAAAGATTTCAAGTCATGTTACTGTGTACTCCACTCTTGTAAAACTTGTGTAGTAGAAAGTTATGGAATATAAAACAGCTTTTGTAGTTCATAGGAAACAGTCTGGAAGCTTTGTAAACACTGAAACCTAAGTTAAAACCAAAGTGATTCTGTTTAGTACTGTAGGGCACTTATCAATTACATATGCAAACAGAAAATGTTTTTTACAGAGCTTACTTCTAAATGAACTTCTGTTTCTGGTTGAAAACTAAATCTTTGTAAGCTTCAGTACTGCAGAAATCAGAGAGAGTAAGCTGATATTTTCTTGCTTAAATCATTAGTGCTTTAAGCTTCTCATACCTTTTGTCACCCCCACCAGTTTTCTTTATCAACCAGCTCTTCATATGAGGGGTCAGTTTTTCGGGGTCTTATTGTGGGGTTCTGTTTCCTACCTCCCTCGTTGTGTTTATAGTGAATGCACTGTTTGTATATAGAGAGAGGACATCAGAAACTCCACAACTTACTGGAGTTTAGTCTATGAAGAGCTGGTTGTAAACAAAAATGAGAAAAGACCAATTTGCTTTGCACAGGAATGCTGTGTGATGGGTTGATGTGGTGTTTTTGTGGCTTTAAATACTCTTCTTGCAGTTTATTGCTGCTTTCTTAACCATTCAAACAAACCATAAATATTACCTCTATGAGATATGATGGCTCATAAATAGTCATATACATTTTTAGTTTCTGTTGTAATTATTTTTAATGGAGCTATGCCTTTTTGCAGTTAGCACTTTTTGCAATTGTGCCTACTTGGCTCAGCACAGAAGACCAAAAATAATCTAAATGCTCCAAAATCTAATACAATCTAATAAAAAATCTAACACAAAATAATCTAAATGCTCAAAAAGGTTACTCTGTGCCCTGACTATTGCACGAATCTGCAACTGACAACACTGAAAAGGTGTATGGGTACATTTGAGGCACATCTGTAAGTGACTGCATCTTATTTCCAGACTGCTGCTGGTAGGGTACTGTGTTGCTGAAAAAAAGGAACATAGTTTAGAAATATAAGTAGTAAAGAACTCAGGGCAGCAAATTATGATTCACTTCTTGCCTTTTACTTAGATGTCAATGGCTTGAATTCAAAGTGCTTTTATTTTTTATAATCAGTACATAAACTGTTAATTAAAAATTAAATAATTGCTATTATTATTCAGCAAAATAAGAGATTTTAAAAAAAACTTTAGTCTCAGGATATTTTGCAGGTTCAGTCATGCTTCCATTTGTGATCACTGCTGAAGTATCAGAATTTTCAAAGTCCTCTTAGTGTGACTTAGCTTTCCTCTGCAGCAGATTGTTTCATAAAGTTTGAAATGAGGAAAATCAGAATTTTCTTGGTTTTGAGATTTTTCTCTTACTTTTGAAGGCTATTTTATAGTTCTCCTCTCTTCAGCTACTGAGAAGGAAGCAGAAGGAAGGATTCAGTCTTCACATGGTCTGAATCCTTGTGGAGGCTTCCTCTCTTTTCATCGACTGCGAAGGGAGCCTTGGATGTCGTTATTCTTAAAAGAGGCATTCAAGGTCCAAAAAACTGTGGTTTGAACAAACTAAAATGTTAGCATTTGCTAGTTTTGGAGTCATGCTCGTGTGGCAGACACATCCTCCCTCTGTAATCTTATTCTTTAAAATGTATGAGACAAAAAATGCGATGTTTTGGAGTTTTTTGGGGGGAATTATTAGGGTATTTAGCAGACACCACCAGAATACACTATACCTCACTAGCTTCAACAGGTGACACATAAGGTGTAGCTGGCCTATAAAAAGCCATATAGCCTCTGGCCTGCTTCAGATGTTTCACGCACCATGCTGGGGAGATATCAGGAGGACTCTGAGTCAGGTAAAACAGTGCTGGCATCAGGGGGGCAGCCTCACCTTTGCCTCTGTCTTCTTCAGGCACTTTCCAAGTCATGAGGCCTCTTGCTGCATGTGTTCCGCATTCACAGCAGAACTGCTCTGTGCATGCTCAGAAAGCCAGAGGCTCCCTGGCAAGCAGTGGTCTTCCTGCTCATTTGGTCAGGGCATGCCTGAGAGCACATTCAGCATGCCCCGGAAACGTAGCATTTTCTGAAGGTGCATTAAAAGAATGCACTTCTTACGTACATAGAAGGGTATTTCCACATTTTTTCCTCCTCACTAATTTATTTCTATTGATCAAGTTTCTAGTAAACTTTCCTGGTTTCTCCAGGCTGCTTTTGGAAGAGGAGCATTTTGATGCATGGGTGTTGTAATAAAGAACACCGAAAGAGTTGGGACATTCCAGAGACATTTCACTGTACAGTTTCTATTGCAGGCAGAACTAGATTTGCCTCAACCTGGTAAAGTCAGATACGATCCTTTAAAAATTATAGACCTAACAGAGGTTGCAGATAGCTCAATACATTTAAAACCTGTCTTTTAATCTAGATTGGATCAGATCTAGGACTGGGTTTTTAGGAAAATTCAAAACGTGTATATTTTCTGTCTCCTCTTAGTCTTTGAGAGTTCATCATTTCTGGAGAGCAGTGCCCGTCCTTTCTGAGGAAAGGAATTACAGATAAATATAATAGTTACACTTGACTCAGATCATCAGCTGTGAAGTTATGGCTCTTAATACTTCTAGTATACAGTTTTAACAGTGGTTATATATTTCAAAGTGTTTATTAACAGTAAAAGTCCATTTGAGAAGCTGAGTAGACTTTTTTTCAATGGATGATCTCTGTTTGAAACTAAAAATACACACATGAACAGATATAAACACATATGCAGAACAACAGCAAACACTTTTCTAACTTTAAAGGAAAAAATTGAGTTTTTAAGGTAATAAACTGCAGAAGATTACATAAATTAGATAAAGGGTATGTGCTTTGATTACCTGGGAATAGTGATGTCTGAATTTCCCCAAAACGCATTGTTAATTTGAAAGATCTGTGCAGCTGTGCAGGATGTAAAACAAGTCATTGCAGTAGAGACAACAGTAATGAAATGAAAAACGCTAATAGGCATGAAAATAGACATGCAAGAAATGGCTGGTTATTTCAGGCATCTGAGAGAAATGTAAAAAAAAAAAGCTAAGAAAAGTTTCCTTTGCATGCTATTTAAGGGGGGCTTTGGCAGTCTTGTGTGTATTTGTACACAGATTTTAAACAGAGGTCCAAATCAGCCTGTTATTTGCCTTGGAAGAGAAAATGTTAATGGCAAAGATGAGAGGTTTGGTGGGGTTTTTTGTTGTTGTTGTTGGATTTTTTTTAATAGGAGTTCTTTTCAGTTTAAGCCCTCACAATTCATGTAGCCTCTGCTTTTGTCTGCAAATCTGGGACAAAAGTTATTAGCATAAGGAGATGAAAGAAAGATTATTAGTTTATCCCAGTGTCCACAAACCGACAAGGAAGAACCTTCTAACTGTTTCCTTTCCTTCTGGAATTAAAAGAGAAGTGTAAATGTGGCATATCTCCATCCAAAAAGTTAAAACAGATTCTGACAGATGTGATCAGATGCTTCCTTTTAACCTTTGGCTGCTTAGCTATTTCTTTGAAGTCATTCCTGCTACAGGTAGTGAAAACTGAGTGCATGTTATTTTAGTTATTTCTCCTTCCCAAACAGGAAGCAGTTCTTTCATAACGTGCATTTTTTATCATCTGATTTATAGCCTTTGTTTGCTTTACCATTCTGTCCTTCTTTCTTTGCAGAAATATCTTTTGTGCATACCTTTGTCTAAGTTGCTTCCTATTCTTTACAAGATCTGCAAAGCTTTTTTTTGGGAAAAAAGTTCAGACGTCATTGAAATGTAAGCCAAATATTCAAATGACCATATTCTTATTTCACCTTTGAAACAGATAGTTCTATTTAATTAGAGGAGTGTTTGGTGGGGCTTTTTTCCTTCTTCTTTTTTTCTTTTTTCTTTTTTTTCCCCCTTGGGAGGATTATTTTAAATACTTATTTTCAGGAAATTTGAAGGCAACAGGGGGGAAGGTACCTTTAAAAATGATATTTGTTTACTCATTTCAAGGATTGCTTTGTGTCACTAAAGAGAACACAGTCCATTCTTTCATTACGAAAACATCTGTAATTTTTTTCCCATTGAAAACAATACATTTCCTCAGCTACAACACATCCCACTAAAGTCTTTAAGAAATGAAATAAACAGTATTATTACAACTGAAATAAAGAGAAAGAAAATGCAGTACAAAGGTACAGATGTTGAAAAGATTTTAGGATGAAGGGGGCTGTAGTTTTTTGTGTATTTCTTATGTATCCTGATTTTTTGTATATTTAAAAAGGTAATGTAAAAAACATTCTTCCAAACAGAAACTGGGTAACTATGCACCTTCTGTTTAGTATCTCTATATTGTGTCATATCTGTTTTTTATGCAATGATTGCAAAACCTGTTTAGCATTATCTGAATTCTGTAGTGTGTTGGGCAAGATCTCACAATAGATAACAGAAAATTTAGTTCTGTGACCTGGCACAGATATATTTTTTATGAAAGCTGAAGTGTATTACAAATTAGAGGAATATATATCTAATATAAAATGTAGAGGTTAAGCAAATTGTTTCTCTCATTGGGGTCAACCTTGCCTATTCTCAGAAGAAATGTACATTACCTTATGGCTATATATCCATAGCCTACACTTGATTGCTCCCAAGTTATTTAAAAAAAAATAATCTCAAAATAACATAATGTGCATTTTTAAACATCTGTTATTGACTATGTCTTTTGGGGGAACAACTATGCTAACTCAGCCTCTGGTCAATGAGAACTTAGTGTGCTAAACAACAATATAACAACAGATGTACAATAACGGCCGGAAGGCTGGAATATTTTGGCTACTGCCTCTTCCTTGGGTAACAGGAAATGAACAGCTCATGGCATAATCTGTCTAAATATTTCTTTGTCATTCTTTGCCTGACTCCAGCATGAATTCAATAAGACAGCACTTTGTTCTCTTAAAACATCCATATTCCACCACCTAAGTTTCAGTGTTTCTTTTGCACAAGCAATGCTTTTGTACCAATTTACCAAAGGCAAATATTTTCTTTTGGTCTTGAATGTTTTTTTAATTGTTTTTGCAGTGTTCCTATACTTTCAAAGAGTACTTAAACTAGTGTTAAAGTTGTGTTTTGCATTTAATACTTATGAGCCATATGAACGTAAGATTAAAAAAAAAAAAACCAAAACAAAACCTAAAAAAAATGCTTCGGTCAAGCCCCAGATTCTTTCTAAAAGATTAATTCTTCTCCTTCACAAGGAATTTTTTTGTCTGTTTAAAACAAAGAAATAGTTCTTCCTTATTTTTCTCAATACTGTATTTTTCCACCAGTTCACTGACAATTTTATGCTTTCTTGTAAGAGGTCTTTCCAAGCAAATAGTTTTCTATAGTACTAAACTCCTACGGTGAATGGAATGTCAATTTTGTACACATTGTGTATTTGCAGAAAGAACTACCTAGTAGAAATGTAGCAAAAATCACAACAAATCCAGGTAAATATGCAAGGAAATTTGCAGGTAGAAACCTCCTGAAAGGAACACTATGAAAATGTTGTCACTTTGAAAAAGACTTTTTAATTAATCTTTCCAGGTGCATGCACAGCAATATTACCATAATACTTCTGGAAATCTCCATGAATAAAGGCAAAAATCCTTTCTTTCCTATTTGTTTTTTGTTTACTTTGTCTGTGGTAGTTTTTTGTTTTTGTTTTTTCCCCCAACTAGTAATAAAGGACATTTAGTAAACATGGCATTTCTGTTATTATTGATTATACCTGATTCCATTTAATGGGGAGAAATTGTTCCAGCCCCTTGAGTATAGCCCCCTGTATTATAACGCCATTTTTCTCCGGTACCTTAAATGCAATGTGTTTTTGTGAGATTTGTTTGGGTTTTGATAGTACTAGTACCATTTCCTCTGCTATACCAGAAAATCTTCAGCTGCAGTCTCCCACATTATGGAGCAACAACCAAAAACTTGCCTCAGATCTGCCCTTTTGACATTTCGACCTGTGTATTATTTTTTATCTGACTGTACAGAAGAACTTTGGGCATCTGTTATGTGACAGCATAAAGTGCTCAGAACAAATATCTGGGAGTTTTATCTGACACTGAATACGTGAAGAAAAACTATGCACCATGATTGAGATGCAAACTCCAATAAACTGCAAAACTTCTGTAGATACATGGTGTGTATATTTTTTTATCTAGTTAGATATCTCTTTCTTTCTAGGAATGACATTTTGATCTCTCAAAAGCTGACTGTGGTTTTGTATCTCTAATGTATGTATCATTAGTCATGATAGACTGAAATATTGTGATGCAAAATTTATTCATAAATTTCAGAGCTACTTTGCCACTTCATGCAATTGCCTTCACATACTCTTTATTGTAATACGGCTAGAGCAGGATTTCTGCTTTCTTTTTGGGTGATGTTGCATCTGGAGTGCTTAGTACCATGATCAAAACAGTCAGTAATGTGCTGGACAGTATATTGTGTATGTTCAATCAAGGCACAAATTTTGATGAAAAGTTCTTAAAAGATTCTGTTGTTCCACTCATATTGAAGACCTTACCATCCTGTCATAATACAAAAAAATATGAAGAATATTTACAAATTTGTCCAAGCAGCAGAATTTTTGCATCATCATCCAGACGTAACTGCAGTTATTTATGTTAGTTTTGCTAGAAAGGTAAACAGTAGGTATAGAGCTACATGTACTATGTTTGGCTGCAGAAATCACAAGCAGCTTTGTCTTTCCCAAAGGATTTTTTTAAAGCAACTTAACTGCATTATCTAAGACAAGTAGTATATCCTGGTGCTGAGCAGCATTCTCTTTATAAAGGTGTATGATGTTCATGTCATGCTCTCCTTATTCCAAGTGATGGCAAACATCTGCACTGATATTTTGATTAGGAGATGTGCAATTATATATCACATATTTCTGCAGGAGAGACCTTAGTAGCTCCTGCCTTGCTTTGTAACAACTTTAAAGAGCTTTAAGGGCATATTTTACAGTTGTTGCTAGATGCTTTTAGATGGAGGAAGGCTTCTCCCACATAACAAGTGACAGAGCAAGAGGAAATGGCCTCAGTTTACATTGGAGTGGTTTGGTTTGGATAATAAGAAAAATTTCTTCATGGAAAGGGTTATCAGACATTGGAACAGGCTGCCCAGGAAAGTGGTGGAATTGCCATCCCCGGAGGTATTTAAAAGACAGGTAGACGTGGTGCTTAGGGATATGGTTTAGTGGCGGTTTTGGCAATGTTAGGTTGATGGTGGCACTCAATGATCTTAAAGGTCCCTTCTGATGTAGAAAATTCTATGATTCATTTCAGGTTGCTCAAAGAAGAATATTTTAAGAAACTGTCAAAAACTTCAGGGCTAATATCTGGCATTTCCTTTTGATCAGCCAAAAGCACTTGACCATTTTTGTTGCAGAGTGGCATAGAGATAAAGATTTTTGTTTAAACTTCATAGAACATTCTGAAACGTTCCTAATCACTAAAAACTTTTCCCTTTCTCTTCTCATCACTTTTTATGATTATAACTAGTACTCACTATTTAGCAATACAATAAACAGATATGTTTTTTGCCAGTTTTCTGAGTTTTATCAAGCTCTACATGGAACACACATCCAGTTTAGTAACAGTCATAGATGGAGCTATCATCATTCAGTCCTGATGTTTTACAAAGCTACTGTATTACCTTATTTGTTTCTCAGAATTTGCCATGTTAATTCGATGTTTTCTCTGGTTTTGGAATTGAGTTGTAGCAGCAATATTCTTAGTTTACAATTATTGGTATATGTCATTTTGAATAATGCAAGTCAAAGCTTGAGTTCAGAAATATTCTCTATTTAAGCAAGAAATAACAGTCAGTATCTCATTGTGTATGACAAATAATCACCATCAGATATGACCATGGTAATTCTGACAGCATCAGTTTGAATGGCAAGAAAATAACATTTGCAATGCCAATGTCTGAGTCTTGATAGTATATATGCCATCCTGTATCATTTTAGCATTCTGTGTCAGTGCTGATTCCTCTACAGGTAAAAATTGCTGAAGAACTCGAAACCTGTGGTGCACCTGAGTATTAGGAAGAGGTAGGGTATAATTACACCTTGTAATACCAATGAGGAAATTTTGTAGAAAAGGTTTATTAAATGTCTGAGCCAAAAGTTTAGGAAATCTTTGAAGATATTGTCAGGATACTTAGTGTTTTAATTGAATATATTTCTTTGTTAGAATACCTCTATCAGTTTATTCAACTGGATCATTAGCTTGTTAATAATTTTAAAGTGCTATAAAATTATAGTGATAACTGCTTTTCCACTTTACTACACATTGCTCTCAAGAGTGAAAAAATACAATAGAACTATTCCAAAAGCAGCATGTATATTTAGAAATATTTCAAAGAAGTGATTTTGGGACAAGAAGAGTATTTACATACTTTTTTTAACTCAAATTCAGCAATTTTTGGTTTACCAAAAAATTTGAAAAAGTGTCAGTGAATTTCTATATACATGGCAATGAAAGTACAATATGTATTTAAGAATCAACCATTCACATGCAAATTTTTTCATCTGTCACAAATAAGGAATGTAGTAAGGGTATCCCCATGATGAACACTTCTAATTTCTAGTGGAAATGAAGAGAATCAGGAACGCATTAAACGTAATTAGGACAAAGAGTATACCAAATTTCGTATATACAAACTATTCTTGTATGTTTCTGTATATGTAGGATTGTTGTTTAAGCTATTTTTTATATTAAATTTAAATGAAAATAAGCAATCACTAAAAAAGCAAAAGTGCTTAAAATATTGGATAAATCATCTTTTAAAAAACTAATTCAGTTTCATGATAAATATGTCGTGTTGATTAAAATCCAATGAGAATGTCATGGCAAAAAAAATTCGAAAATTGCCTAGAATTATAAAAGCTCCCAGATATATCCAAGGTTATCTGATGTATTTGCCACAATGCAGTGTGCCTGGAAGTCTTACTAGCACATATACAGTATAACATAGTACAATTTAGCCAAAAGCAGTTCACCACGCAGTAAAAAATAATGCTATTAATTAAAATCAAACCACCTGCCTCACCCTGCTGAAGGTGAGAAAGGACTCTTCAGGTCATTGCATCTGTTTTCAGTTCCCTGCTGGCTACTCTGGCTTGTCTTTTACTCTGGATACTCATTTATTTTATTTTCCCTGGTATTAGCTGTGATTTCTGTTGGTAACAACTATGTGCTCTAAATAATTTGCCGTCGCTAGGTCAAGAGCTACAAAAGTGGTTAGACCTGGAAAGACTTCCTGGCATAAAATCATTGCCAGAATGGGAAGTTTCTAAGAATTATAGTGAGCTGATAACCTGCTGAGTTTATGGCATCTTATTTATCCTACCTCTTCCAAAAAAGAAGCAAACTGGGAACAAAAGACAGAAATTAAAACCAAATAAATTAAAACCAAAGAACCCATTTAATCTGTTGGTTCATCTTTTTTCAAAACCAGGTGTCTTAACGCCACTATTTTCATATGCTGATTTGCAAGCTTTAGGGCATGTACTCTTCATAGTGAGATTTAATACTACTATATCAAATAGTCATTATATTTTAGAAAGATACACTGATTTCCATGAAATTCTGAACTACAACCGGTTGCTTCATTTATTCAAACAGCAGGAATAAGCTCAATATTAGAAACACATGAGTTTCTGATTGATTTAGAAAGGAAAGTAAACACATCTGAATTTTTTACTTAAAACACCTTAACAGTCTACACTGAAAATTTTAAAAGTCCATTCAGAATGATTTCCATCTAAGTAATTATTTCACTCAGAATGTCTGAATGGATGCACGTCTGTATCTGAGAAAGGAAATATGCCACAACAGACATACAGCCTGGAATACAATAGCAGAGGGTGAGAGAGAGGGGGAGTCACATATGGAAGATGTTAGAAAAGTCTGTAAAATTCAGTTGCAAATCTGGTGTTTCTTTTCATTTTTACACGGTTCTAAATCAAACAGTGGGCACTAACCCTCTTTCTGAAATCTGTGGGTTCAATGTGGGAGACTCGAAATCCAGCTCTGGATCTGGGTTCTGTGTCCCAGAACCATCATTAATGCTGAAGCATAACACAACTATGACAGTGTAAGAGATGTGTATTTATACGCACTGCTCATGAAAATCCCAAACAACACTAATGGTGTTTTATTTGAGAGCCTTTGATGTTAATAAGAGATAGGCTTATGCCAAGTCTGGCACATCAGAGTTTGAATTGTATAAAGGCAGCAGCCACAGCAGCTTTGTTCTGCATGAAGGCTTACATGTTGAGAGAGAGATTGTGCTTACAGTTATGAACAGTGTAAAAACATTTTCAGAGGCCATAATGGTGTTTCATGTCAATTATTTGTTGAACAAGGCTGACTATCAACCAGCTGACAGTTTTCAAACTAGTGGGAAATGAAGCAATGGATTTCCTCCCTGCTTTTATACCAGAGACTTTAGATAGCTATGTCCCAACCCCAAAAGAGTTCTTTGAAATTGTTCTATTTTATGATCTAGTTAGAAATAAATATTCCTAGCCTCCAGCTTATTTGATTTCACTTGGGAAAAAAGTATCTTGTATTCCAAATGGATATACTTAAGAATCACTTTTGTGTTAAAAAGGAGGAAGTTAGAAAACCTAGCCATATCTGTAAATACTTATAAATCTTATATACACATGGCTTAAAATTTCTAGTGATACAATTTTGAAATAGTCATAATGAAATTATAGGAACTAAATTTACCAGTGGTTTTGGGATTCTTCCAACCCAAAAAATTTCCATTTCCAGATCAATTCAAGCTTCTGAAAACAATGCTTGAAGTCATCATCGCTATACAGTCACCTAAGTTTAGGCACCTAAAAATTAGTTGTCAGCACTTAAGTAAAGCTCTAATCTGACATCATTGTCTATAAAATTCAGGACTTGATTCATTTGCTTGTGCACACATACCCGTTAGCATTACAGATACCCCTAGGTATAGAAGACAGCTGCATAAGGCTGGCAGCTACAGCACAAGACCCATGGGAGAGCCCCACGCTTCCAGATTGGCAGTTGAAAGTAGAGTAGGAAACCAGAGCACACCAACACTGTGCGCTCAGGTGTGGACAGCTGAACCGAGCCTCATGAAGCTTTGAGAGGTATTCAGGTGAGCTATGCAGAACGTGGATAATTTAGAGTGAGCTCAGCAACTCTCTAAATCTATTGACTCTATTGCTGAGATCCCTGATTATAATACAAATGGAGGTGTAATACTGATGTACTGTAGTGCAGGTGACTAGCTTACATCTAAAAATTTGCATTTTGGCAGTAGAGCTCAACCTACTCCATCTGACAGAATGCTATATTCAATTGTCTAAACAGGCAAGTTATCCCATTTGAGGTTCACTAGAACATTCAAGGTATCTGCGCAGGTCTAGCAAGGGACAGTCAAGAAACTCACATCTTTCCCACATGCAGCTGCAGATAAGGCAGAATGTTGTAGGACATCCAAAAGGGCAATAGGCATCTCTGTTTATGTAAACTATGTAAATTATCTTACACCAAAAAGTCTGCAGCTTTGCTATATATTTTCTGGTTTAGTAGTATTTTTGAGGATAGAATCATAGAATCATAGAATCATAGAATGGTTTAGGTTGGAAGGGACCTTGAAGATCATCGAGTTCCAACCCCCCTGCCATAGGCAGGGACACCTCCCACTAGACCAGGTTGCCCAAGGCCACGTCCAGCCTGGCCTTGAACACCTCCAGGCATGGAGCTTCAACAACCTCTCTGGGCAACCTGTTCCAGTGCCTTACTACCCTTAAAGTGAAAAACTTCTTCCTAATGTTTAATCTAAACCTGCCCTCTTCCAGCTTAAAGCCATTCCCCCTCATCCTATCACTACGTGCCCTAGTAAAAAGTCCTTCCCCAGCTCTCCCGTAGGCCCCCTTTAGGTACTGGAAAGCCGCAATAAGATCTCCCTGGAGCCTTCTCTTCTCCAGGCTGAACAGCCCCAACTCTCTCAGCCTCTCCTCATAGCAGAGGTGCTCCATCCCTCGGATCATCCTCGTGGCTCTCCTCTGGACACGCTCCAGCAGGTCCATGTCCTTCTTATGTTGGGGACTCCAGAGATGAATGCAGTACTCCAGGTGGGGTCTCACGAGAGCGGAGTAGAGGGGCAGAATCACCTCCCTTGACCTGCTGGCCACACTTCTTTTGATGCAGCCTTTTGATACAGTTGGCCTTCTGGGCTGCGAATGCACAGCCTGCGAGACAGGATAGTCTCAGTTCTGATATGTTCTTTTTTTCTTTTTCTGTTTTGCAGAAACATATCTAAACATTTAATGTTTTCACTAGCTTTGTGCAAATTTTGCCTAACCCAAAATAAAATGGCAGTGGAGAAGCAGTAGATGATGAACATGATATAAATAACATACTGTGAAGACAAAGAAGAAAATTAAGTTTTCATTTAACTACACTGATCCAGGTGACGTCCATGGCTTCGAATGAAGTTCCTCAGTAGGAAATAATACAGCTTCACTATTGTGTCAAATTTTACAGTAATAATTTATCAGTCCAGTCATTTTTATAAAAGAACAAAGTTTACTCATGGTATTAACCATAGTAGAAAAGGGCATGAATATATTTGTATAATTAGGTTTCTAAACAAAAAAAAAAACCTTTTTCATATCAGGGATGTTTGGAAGAGAACTCTAGCAGATACGTACAAGACAAAATCTTAAAGCATCCTCCACTGTTCATGTCTCTTCTCTGTCTAGCCTGTGTGCCATTTCACTTAGATATCATTTTCTTTAGATATCATTGTAGACATCATTATCTGTCTTCCTACTTTCCCGATTTCTATGTCTTCTCACAGAATCACAGAATCCCCTAGATTGGAAAAATCCTGTAAGATCATCTAGTCCAATAATTAACCCAACACTGACAAGCCCACCACTAAACCAAGCACTATATCTACACGACCCTTAAATACCTCCAGGGATGGGGACTCCACCGCTCCCCTCATTTTGCTTGGCCTCATAACTTCCAGCCTAAGGCCATACTATCATTGGTCTCCTCAAGTAATTTCAAACAAAGGATTAGCTCTCTTGTCCCTCCAAGGAGTACTTGGATCCCTTTTCTAGTAGCCCTGCTTTAACTTTCCCATGTCTATTTCCCATGTTCTTCTCCTACTCCTTTTCAGGCCTTCTTCCCTCTCCATCTTCTGTGTTACCTTCTATGAGCCCTCTATTTTTGATGCTAATGTCTTTTTTTGAGAAACTCCCTGTATGATTATATTAAACATGCTCAGAATGATTTGCTAACTAGTATAGAACAGTTCACCTCCTCTTACTAAATTCTCTAATTCTTCTAAACACAGGGCCTACATACAAACTTTCTGTTGGAATGGCCCCAGCTTAGGCTTGCCTCTACTCTGCCCTGGTGAGGCCGCATCTGGAGGACTGTGTCCAGTTCTGGGCTCCCCGGTTGAAGAAGGACAGGGAACTGCTGGAGAGGGTCCAGCAAAGGGCTACTAAGATGATTAGGGGACTGGAGCATCTTTCTTATGTGGAAAGGCTCAGGGACTTGGGTCTTTTTAGTCTAGAAAAAAGAAGACTGAGGGGGGATCTTATCAATACTTATAAATACTTAAGGGGAGGGTGCCAGGTAGATGAGAATAGTCTTTTTTCAGTGGTGCCCAGTGATAGGACTAGAGGTAACAGGCACAAACTTGAACATAGGAAGTTCCATCTTAACATGAGGAGGAACTTCTTTACTCTGAGGTTGGCAGAGCACTGGAACAGGCTGCCCAGAGAGGTTGTGGAGTCTCCCACACTGGAGACATTCAAAACCTGCCTGGATGCCGTCCTGTGCAACCTGCTGTAGGTGTCCCTGCTGTGGCAGGGAGGTTGGACTACATGATCTCCAGAGGTCCCTTCCAACCCTGACCATTGTGTGGTTCTGTGTAAAGTCATGAAAGTAACACTTCTGAAAATTGATGCTAGTGAAGACTGAAATGTTTAGGAGCTATTTCATTTACTAGTGTAGACATACTCTGTCTGTTCTGGCCTTCATTTTTGGGGCATTTTTTTCTCTTGAATATCAGCAAAAAACCTTTTTCATTAAGAAAGTGTTCATTTTAAGTCCAAGTTGGAGCCCACACCCTCCAGCAGTTGAGTATAAGATCTCTTTCTACTCATATCATGTCAGTAGATTGAGAGTACCACAGACTGTGCCACACACAAGGGTATACCAGATTCAACGTCTGGGAAATGTCAGGGGAGGACTGTGGTAACCATTATTGCACTCTCAAGTACACATACACCTACAACTTAAGCAGGACAAGCAAGTCATGCCTGGATGAGTGTCTTCCATATAAGTTGTCTGTCTGTGGTGGGTTGACCTTGGCTGGATGCCAGGAGTCCACCAGAGCCACTCTATAACTCCCCTCCTCATCTGAACAGGGGAGAGAAAATATAATGAAAGGCTTGTGGGTCGAGATAAGGACAGGGAGATCACTCAGTAATTACGATCACGGGCAAAAGCGACTTGACTCAGGAAAATTAATTTACTTTATTGCCAATTAGAAGTCAGAGTAGGGTAATGAGAAATAAAGCCAAATCTTAAAACACCTTCCCCCCCACCCCTCCCTTCTTCCCAGGTTCAACTTCACTCCTGAATTTTCAACACCCCCACCGCCCCTGCAAGCAGCACGGGGGGATGGGGAATGGGGGCTGCCATCAGTTCATCACGCGTTGTCTCTGCCACTTCTTCCTCCTCAGGGGGTGGACTTCTCACACTCTTCTCCTGCTTCAGCATGGGGTCCCTCCCACAGGACACAGTCCTCCACAAACTTCTCCCATGTGAGTTCTTCCCACAGGCTACAGTCCTTCCCAAACAGCTCCAGAAGTGAGTCCCTTCCACAGGGTACAGTCCTTCAGGAACTGACTGCTCCTGTGTGGGTCCCCCATAGGTCCACAGGTCCTACCAGGAGCCTTCTCCAGTGTGGGCTTTCCACAGGGTCACAGCCTCCTTTGGACATCCACTTGCTCTGGCGTGGGGTCCTCCACTGACTGCTCGTGGATATCTGCTCCACTGTTAACCTCCATGGGCTGCAGGGGGACAGCCTGCCTCACCATGGTCTTCACCACGGGCTGCAGGGGGACAGCCTGCCTCATTATGGTCTTCACCATGGGCTGCATGGGAATTTCTGCTCTAACGCCTGGATCATCTCCTTCCCCTCCTTCTGCACTCACCTTGTTGTCTGCGTAGTTGGTGCATTCACATATTCTCACTCCTTTCTTCTGGCTGCCAGCACACAGGGTTTTTTTGCCCTTCTTAAATGTGTTATCCCAGAGGTGCTACAACCGTCACTGATTGGCTTGACCTTGGCCAGCAGCAGGTTCATCTTGGAGCTGGCTGTCATTGCCTCTATCACACATGGGGGAAGCTTCTAGCAGCTTCTCACAGAAGCCTCCCCTGTAGCTCCCCCACTACCAAAACCTTGCCAAGCAAACCCAATACATTGTCCTAAGTCATTCAGGGCCCTTGCAAGTGAGTAACTGGAGAAGAGGCAGGACTAAGCTCTTCCTTAACAGAAATCCTATTGTGGATGTTCAAACACTCAATAACATACAGTTTGACTGAACTGGCTGTTTCACAGTGCTGTCTGGGGACCAGAATTTTGAGCTATTAGAAATAAAAAAAATTCTGAAATTATTTATGCTTTGATTTTTTAAAAAGCTCAAAATGTTCACCTTTAAAATTTCACATATAATCAGATTTAATATATGATCAGTTATTGAAAGAACTGAACTTCAGTATTTCAGAATATATCCCCTCAAATAAAAAAATATTTGGATGATATTGAAAAGTTTTACATAAAATGTTAAGTAGAATACATTAAAATTTTAAATGACAATATTATTACATAAAAGTTAAAATTAAATACAATTACAATATTGAATGTAAATATTGTAACAATACCAAAATAAAGTATTTTTATACTAGCAAGAAAATATCAAAAATTCTAAATGTTCATGTTTGTCTTTGCTTTTTTTCCCCAAAGTTTACATATTCTCAAAACCCCAAAATTCCAATAGAACTAGTTTTGCTAATGAGCTCTATTTGATCCAGTCCTTGCATTTAAATTTCTACCCAGAGACACTTTTCAGCCTTCCTAATCAAATTACTTTGAACTGGTAACTTTGTATCAATTAAAGTTGAGAGACTCAGTTCTTTCGTGTCCTATATAGAGGACTGTTTTCAGTGCTTACATCATTGCAACATACATATTCTTCTGGGAAGAATTAATAGAAGCAGGAAATCTGCTAACATTTAGAATGGATAAATGAGATTATTGATTAAATTCCTTTCCTACAAATGCAGCTTTTACAAAAAAATATTTACAGTATCTAGAAGCACTGCAGAGTAATGCAAACCACATTTTATAATGATGAGGATGATATAAAGATTAGGTTAATCCGCAGTTTTATCCCTATTTGATTGTTTATATGAACTCATTGTTTTAAGAACTGACAGTTAAAATGTGATTTTTTCGTTCCAGCTCCAGTGATTAAAAAGCCTAGCTCATAGTGCTATTGACTGAGCATCGTTAAGTTGGTAGTTTAATATATACTTTGTACAAAAATACATTTTAAAAGATATTGAAGCCATAAAGGCAAGTGTTAAAAAGTTGCAGAAAACCATTATTGTTGAAATTTCCTTAGCATAATCAGCCCCAGGGAAAATCAATCTTAGAAAATTTCAGCTCAAATGGTAAAAAATCTTATAATGTATGAAATAACTGAGGTGGGAGGCTTATAATGGTTAGTACAGGCCAAAATTAACTGTAACTTGAATTACTTGTTTCACCTATGACAGAGACCTGATTCTTTTTAGAGTTCCCTGAGGCTGATTCTAATGAAATTTTAGCAGTAATGTTGAAGTTCTGCTTTATCACCATGGACCATGGCTATTTGATATAATTTAGTGGCCCACTGTGGAAGTTTTCATATCTGGGAGAGGCTTGGTCTGTAGGCAAAGTGGAGTTTACTGTTGAGTCATGTTTAAGGTTTGGTTTCAGTCAATCTTGCTGAAACTTTGTAAACTATCCTCTTGAGTTTTTGGATACCTTTCAAGGTAAATCATGGAATATACCTCTTCAAAAGGTAGGTATGATCTGGAATCAAAATGGTACTGCAACCAGAAATGTAAATTTAAATTCCATTATGATATCCAACGACCCTATCTTTAAACCAACTTCTGTTGCTTTTTGTTTCTTTTTCTTTTAATACCTTCCTCCTTTTTATTTTAATACTGAGATAATCTGTTGACTGATAGTTTGAGTCTAAAAGTGACATATGTATTGTATGAAAAACATATTCCTAATATAAAATTAAATTGCCATAGACCGCCTCATTAGAAGTTATAATTTCTAATAACAAGCATCTTTTTTCTAGGTGACCTACAGCTTAAAATTTTTGAAAGAATATTCTGAAGAGAGTCTAAAGAATACACCCCATTTAAATAGGATTATATAAACGAAAAAATATTGGCCTGTTAAGTTTATGGAAATTAAAGTAAGATCACATTAAATTTTCAATTTGAATGAAAATTGATATAATTCCATTTTTTGTGTCACTTATCCTTCCAATATTTAGAAGACAAATTAATTACAAGAAGGATCAGATAGATTCAGTATTTATTTTTGGAGATGATTTACTTTAAGAATTTTTCAAGTGTAATCAAAATTGTGTTTCATTTTCTTTAGGGCAGTAAGTGAGTTTTGTGCATGTTTCAGAATCCAGTAGTAAATGTCTTCAGTAGAATTCTGCTTTTTAAGTTTTGATTGTTTCATTCTGGATAGATCTAAGTCTCCTTATTCCTGATTTATTCAAACAACATGTACAGGTCCTAGGAAACTGCAAAAAATTAAATAATCCATACTGAATTTACTCCAAATTTGTCAAGGGCTTTAAATTTAGTATTAAAACATATTTACATCAATATATATAGCAAATACTAAGCATGTCTTACTGAATGAGTACCACTTATGATAGAGGATTCCCTTCCAAATTTATTCATTTATTTTTGATATTTCGTTTCTTTTTAGCAGCTGTACCTACTGTGTGTTTCTAAAACAGTCCATAGATCTCATTCCTGTTAACACAATTCAGAGGAATTCTTTAGGAATTTGACAGAAACGCTAATACAGATGGCTATCCATCCTCCACACAGTATATAAAAATGCTTCAGCATCCTTTCCGTTCTTTCATGAACACACACGTACACAGAGATGAATCAGTGCTCTTCCTAGCACTGCCCTTGATGTTCTGTAATTTATATTAATACTGGTCGGTACTTTTGTGGCATTCACTTGAGGACTTTTTGTTTCTTACTTCAGTTTAAAAAAAAATCTTAAAGTGTAAGGTGGAAGCATTTGTGGTTTTAAACATATGTTATTGAGAGACAAATATAAATCAATTTATGGGGAAAGCAGTCTGTTTTGTGAATATAAGAACACACAAACATAATACCTGCAAGTGTTGAAATTTGCAATTAAACAGTATAAATCATTATTACTTCATATTTTTTCTGAGTCAGACAGTACCTGTGTCTTCCCTGGAACTCATTTATCAATTAAAAAACACTTCTTGCAATTCCCCACGTCTGCCTTAGGTGCAGGAGGGTTGTATGAGTTGACCAGTAGAAAAATCAACCTTGTAGCTACCATAAACATATTTAGCATTTCCTCTGTACCTTCCATATGAGCAGTCAGCCTGCCTGCGCTGTGTCTTGATAAGGAGAGGGATTCTTGGAATAACTGCCTGAATTGTACTGATATAGCAGAAACCTGTTGTTTTTACAAATGGTTTATCCCGCCTGGGGAATTATTGCTGTTAGGAATTGAATGAAAATTTAGAAAGGGTGCCTCACCAATCCAAGCACTGACATGGGCACCCGCCTTTCAGGTGTGATAAGGAGAAGCAAGTATTTCTTCCTCTTCCTACCATGTTAGCTTCATGATGATATTTTGCTTTGCTTTCCACACTGAGGCACGTAAACAGGATGGGTGGAGTAAATTGAAAAGTTCTTGTAATTTAGCACTGCTCGTGTAATGGAGTGTCTTGGTCACTGCTGATCTAAACTTGTAGTGAAGGTCATGGAATAACTTTCTGGAAGAGAGACAGTAGAGATGTTGGGTGGGGTTCAGGGAATGACTTAATTCACTTAACTTTAGACATCTATAACATATATGTCTACACCTGTGCTAGGATCCAATTGAAAGAAATAGGCAAAATGAGATGTAATCATATATAAAATTTTTGGGTTTGGATGCGATGAATTAGTCCACACAAGCCTCCACTGACAATAACATGCTTAACTCACATATAATTATCCTGCTTCAGATACCTAACGTTACATTAAATTAATTGTGTGTCCGAATTTTGGTTTAGAAAACACTCAAACTCTTCTTCGTCTCCTTCTTTTCTCTTCAGAGAACGACACAAGATCACTGCAACATTTTTGGGGTGACCATGGAGGCTGTTATGAAAAACAGAGTATTCTCCGGAACAGTGCGGTCTTTACTGCTAGATTCTTTCCCAAGTAGGCTAGTAAAACTGTGGACGAGTTAAACCACAGGCTTTGTGTCTTGTACCTCTCTTCCTCTTGTAATTTTTTTTTTCTGGTTGTTTTTTATAACTGTGAGTCTCTGTATTTTTTAGACTAACTTTAAATTTATAACATTAATTCACATCAGCTTTTGATACTGTATCTGAGATGACAGATCTCTTTGGGGCTGTCTCTTTGCTTTAAACACAGTTTAACTGATACTGTTCAGTTATTAATAAAAATGAATAATAGTAACTAGCAAAATACATCATGGTCTGCGTTCCCCGCTTCCCCCCCGCCCCCCAATCCACAGGAAGCAGTAATCTCATCCACAAGAATTAATCTTGGAGAGACCTGATACAGACTAACATGTTCACTTATTCAGTTGCCCTGTGTTTAACTTGCTCCTTCTCAGCTGGTTCAGAGATGAATAGAAATATGAGTGTTTCCCATCCCCAAAACCTGTTTATGAAAGTAATATTTTAGACCACCCTCTTTAAAATTTACAGTTTCCTATTTATTCTTCTACCCCAGGTGTGTAGCTGACTTCCAACCACAAAAGAAGCCAACAGTTTCTCCCTTGCAAGTTGCAGATTCCCCAGTGAAGTAGTGAAAATTAATTACTGCATATATTCCTTTCTCTTTCCTGCCATCTGCTTCCAATGCCTTTTCTTCTAAACCTGTGCTTCCTTTTCTAGATTTTTATCTTATTCTCCAAAGAAGTTCCTCCAGCAGCAAATGTCACTGCAAACTGAAGTTACAGTACACTAAAACAGAATGGGAGAATGTTCATCCAGGCTCTCTGTTGATTCCTAGATCTGCTAAACTTCTTTGTATCTTTTCTCTCAAAGCCCAAATCCTACTGACACACTAGTGGTTTCTGCAGGGACAGATGTGGGGGTTAATATGCACCACAGGCAGCAGTTCTCAAGTCCAAATACAGGTAGAGTTCTGACCCTGAGAGTTGAATCTGCCAAGTACTTTAATATTGTGAAAAACTTATAAAATCCACACTGCATTAAACTGCTTGAATTTTTTATAAGAACTGTGACATTGGACTTGCAGTTATGATAATGCTTTTCTTTTTTCCTTTAAGTATGTTGCAAACATCAACTTTTTTTTTCCCTAAAAAAACATCTGTGAAGTAGATAATAATTTTCTTCATTTTTGCAGAAACTCATGAAAATATTGCCAAAGCATAGAGGGAGCTAGTGTCAGGGCTGGATGAAACAATATTTTATTGCTGTGCTTAGATCAGAATTTCTGAGAACTTCATGATCCTGAAAGAAGCTCAGTCTAAATGCAGGATATGGAAAAGGATGTGGGATGTTCTAACACACACACATACGCACACACCCCCGCCCCCATGCATACAGATGCATACAGATACTTGAATATTACAGCAGATCCTCTTAGGACACAAATTACTTCATTTTATGTCATATCAGACCATCTCCTCTGGTCTGATATTGTCTATATGATGAATATGGAGATTTCCACAAAAAATAAAAATAGAGTGAAAAACAGAATCTAAATTCTATTTTTACAAATAGCATTTTGTTTCCTCATTTTGTTTTTTCAAATCAGATCTGGAAGAAATGAGGGTTTTACTATTTGAAAGGTGATTCCCCCCCAACAAAAGATAATTCACTGTGACAGACAGTTATGCCTGAAAATTTGCAGCACCCACAAATTCCAGAGACAAATACATAGAACTTAATTTTTAAACAATTTTTTAGATATACTAATTCATCACAGAAAGAAAAAAAAATAACCATTTGTTTGAATAAATGCTCAGAGGAGCTGAACTTCTATCTGTTTCTTCAGTAAAGAAAGTCACCAAGTCCCATTGACAAAATTCTTTACATTTCTTGTGAAAGAATTACCGTTTCTAATTTCTAATGACTTTTGAAAAGCGGGTCAGATGCACTATCTTCAGTGCTAGTTCTCTAATCTTGCATGTACTAAGCTAATTACCCATCAGAGCTGAGAGTATTCAGCATTAGGACCTTTCCCAGGCTCTGGGCTGCACTTTTTCAATGTACACTGCCAGTCTATCAGCTGTTCGCTAGGCCTTGAACAACAGCTGCCAGCAACTGCAAACATCCGGCCTCAACTGAGAGGCATAAAGAGCCAATTGATAGGAACAAACGTCAGGATGCATAGGAATGCCTGCACAATTATAAATTAATTCTTTGAATTGTAATACTCTTAACAGAATAAGAGAGAAGGAAGAGGAAAAAAAGGAAGCTGATGTTAAGCTAAGCGAGAGTGTGGTATATTGGGATTATATTCCTGGATGCCCCGAGATGATTGCAGTGATTTTCACTAGAGTTGTCTTGGATTTAATCCTTTCTGACTTTCATTTCCTATGCATCTACCCTTACAAGCAACTTTCTGCAATACTCCGATAAGCTGCTTAGCCAAACATCACTTGGCTCTAACTGTGGGCCGATTTGTTTCCTTGTCAAAAGATAGCTAAACCAGTTATTCTGCCTCCAAAGCATCAGGTGAGAGACTAGATAGGTATGTTGGTCGTTCATGACTGTGAACCGATATCCCTGCCAAACTGACTCTCTTATTGTACTGCAACTAGAAATTTTTAAAATATCTTCATGATAACTTAGGCATTTGAGCAAATGAACGCTGCTTTGTCAGGAGAGGTCTCTCCTGACTGAGTTAACAGTGCCAGATCAGATAGAATTTCTTAGTAAAATATTTCCATGTTTAATCTCCTTTTTTAAAAATGAACATAAAAAGTATAGAAGAAACGTGTGAGTTTCGTGCTGCTAGATATGACTAAGTAACTGTTCTGTGGCTCACAATCAGTTATTGCGACAAACTGGCTCTTCATACAGCTAATGCAGCATTTCAAAATGGGTCATTATAAGCCTGGAGTTCATGAATGAAGTATGTTCAAATAGAGGAAAGCCACATTGAAATGGTTGCATTAGAAACTCCAGCGAACAAACCCAAGACAATTGAGACTATACAGTTTTCTCCAATGGCTGTGAGAACTCAGAAACAGGAACAACAGCATGGGCTTGTAATGGAATGTCATCCTTAACTCTGAATTTCCTGGCAGTCATTCATCTGAGTCACAACTTTAACAGTGGTTAGTTTTTTGGTTCCCTCCCCCCCACATGTGAATCCCCTCATTGTGTTTTTTTCTTTTTTTGGTTGTTGTTTTAGTAACAGTTTCTCTGTTTTACATAAACTTGTAGAAACACGTTCCACCGGTATTTAAAAAAATGCATTTTTTCAGGTTTGAAACATAGTCTGATCTTCATTAACAGGCAAACCCAACCAATGCCTCTTTAGCCACATATGGGCTCTTGGCTGGCAACCTAATATTTTCTTGCTTTGGATCTGGAGACAAGAAGAAGTACATAGGGTTAATATTTCCATCAGGGAGCAAAGCCCAGCCTTATGCAAGCTGCATATATAGGAGTAGAAAGGCATTACAAAAGCACGTGTACGACAAGACTGATGTGGGGCTAAATAATCTAACACTGAAAAAACATTTCCACACTGCCTCTCTCTACAGAGGGATCACAGAATCATACAAAGGTAACTTCAGAGGCCAATCTTTGGTGGATTCCTGGGAACAGACTTTATCCTCTCCTTTTCCAAGAGTGTGTTTGACAGTTCGTAGCCATGGATTCACATTAACACTGTTATATCGGCTGTTCTTCAAGGCAGTGGGTATCCACAGCTTACTAATTACAGTAAATCAGGCCATCTTTAATCTCTTTTCCTCCTGTTAGCAGGAAAAGATTCCAAAATTGTGTCTGTGCCTTCAGTCAAGTTTTATTTGTTATGAAGAAAAAATTCAGGATATGTTCTTAGGGTTCCTTTTACATTATCAGAAGAAAATAATATTTCAATCAGAACTTCACTGATTGTTTTGCTGCTCAACTAAAATGAAGGTCTGAGACTGAGCATGCTACTCTTAGGCAAGCAAACCTCCCACTGAAATAGGAGGCATTGCTGTTCACTTGATTCTGGGTATCCATATTGTAGATCTTTGCATCTGAGCAGCTACTTCGATTCTTTCTTATTCAACTGAAGGACATAAACCCCTTCATGGTTCAAATTATTGAACCTTGCGTAGATAGCTAACCTTGGATACAATGAATTGCTGCTCAAAACCCTGTTCTTTACCTGTAAAAGACCCCTAGGTGAGCAGCTAAGATGGATCAGTTTACATTGTAGGGGGGATGACTTCTACCCCCAGTGTTAGTAAGAGATTTACACGTAAAAGAGGTCCTGGAAGACAGCAGAGCTGGTAGAGACATTTTATCATACTGACCACAAAACTTGGACAGAAGTTCATTGTCCTTTTTTCCCAAGAATGGGAATTATATTTTGTGAAGCTAGTGGGAACTGTAGGAATTCAGTCTGCCCAGAGACTTAGTGCAAAGAATACAGCAATTTTTATTAGTACGCTGAGGCAGGTCCCTGCTTGTCTGTTTCTCCCTTTTCTCCTTGCATTCTAGTTCTTGCCATGAAGGTTAGGGCACTTTACCCAATGACTCTTTAATGCAGAAAGTATAAGGTCTCTGAACCAGGAAATGGAACTTACGACCCCCTTCTCCTGCCAGGGGAATGCGACTGTATTAACCATTCAGCAACGCATAAGCTCTCTTTTGTGTTTCTCACTGATCTAAGTTTTGCACAGTAGCCCAATGTTTAACAGGAGAGTCTTCTCACTGCAGTTCCAGCTTTGCACACAGTCTGGTAGTTAAGCACTCTTTTTGAAAGAAGAAATGAACATCTAGGACAAACCTGCAGCCTCCCTCTGCCAGTTTTGTGAAATGGCAGTCCACACGGATAGCTGTGTGGTTGTGTTTTATTTGGTGCTTTGAGTGTGCTTTAGGTGTGGTCTGTTCCTCTCTCCTCCCCCCTCCTCTCCCTCCAACAAACGCATTTCAGGAGAGTTAGGCACAGGGAAGCCTCCTTTGCTTGATCCAAACAGCCTGAAGCATGAGATAGGCACCAAGATCCTTGGCTCAGACACAATGGCAGCATCTCTAAACAAGTACAGTAGCAGAACTTCAGGCATTTCAGTATGTAAACACTCCTGCATTGATCCCTGTGGTCAATGACGGTTTAGGCAACTAAGCTAACTGGAGCCCTAAGTCAGCCATGATTTCTCTGCATAGCTTACTAGCTTAGTTGGTTTTTTGGATTTCATCCTTAGCCATCAAACTAATGGAATTTAGCAACTTTTAGCAAAATCCTTTAATGTTTAGGAAACAGAGTGCAGTTAATGTTGAGACATGCCTAAATGTATCTGGCCTGAAAGGAGCAACATATATTTTACAAATATAAAGGAACAATGCTGCAGCTTCTTTTAAATATAGCTTGTTACTTTAGTCTGACCCATTAAGTTTTCCAAACCAAGGCTCGTGGTATTTGGCATCCATTCTTCTGTTCTTTCGATAAGTACCTAAACAGGATGTCCTTGCAAATTAAATGAAAAACAGCACTGGAAGATTTCCTCCCTCAGGAATAAGTATTAAGATTGGCAGATGGCTTAAGTGGAAATACACAGGAATGCACTTTAGCCAGTACTTGAAAATCATTCCAGCAGATATTACTGAGGTAGATTCATGAAGCTCCATCAGACATCCTTCTGCATTGAATCAATTTTTTATGGCCTTGAGGAAGAGTTTTAATTTATTCTATCCTAATTGTTGCAAAGCAGCCTTAATCTAAAAATACATAAATAAACTAAAGTAATAATATTTTCAACTAATTTATACCACAGGAATGTCCTTACCATTTCTCGGTAAGGAAGGTAGTTGATATACCCTAGCTAGTAATCACCTCTGAAAACTTGATGCAAGCTCTCTTAAGTCTTCAGGCAACATGCAACTGAGTTCAAATGCATGTGCGTGTGTGCAGTCATTCATGCAAGCATCAAGTTTAGCATATTGATGTATGTGGACAAAGTTTGTGTATAATAAACCAGGTACTTAATTTATTTACTTATGCAGTTTTGATCCCCTCACAAGAATTGTGCACTTCAAATCTTTGCTTCACAAGAACTCAAACAATTAGATTCTCTGAGCAGTGCCCAGTGGCAAACAAGGAAAACAAAGCAATGACAAACTGCCAGAAATAATATTTGCTCCGTACTCGCTCCAGATTCTTCCAGCATTAGCTATATAATGGAGAAGTTAAAGAAATCTAGTATCTACTGGCCCTCTAGTGGTAAACCGAGAGCTTTGGGGAAGGGGTGGATTCTAAAGCTTCCAGCAGAAAATACACCAAGCTTCCTAGTTATGGAAGAAAGAAAAATGAGAGATAAAATAGTGTGCTTTTGTATATATGATGTATGTATGTATAGGTAGATGGGTGGGTAGAAGCTAGTTTAAGTAATTTTTAGAAACTTCCTGGATTGGATCTTAGCTGGTTTGAGGGTCACCACATTCCATTACACAGTACTAACACGCCTGATGACAGTACTGCCATTGTTTTCATAATAAATAAGGCCTGGACTTCCTTGGTTGAAGCATAAAAAGAAAGATGACTGTGCTGAACAATCTAACACTAAGAAAAATAAATAACTAATTGTCTTTAATAGACGTATATAAGAAACGAGACGCATATGTGTATCTTTCCAGCAAAGAGAGAAGAGCTGACAATGGGGTTTGGAATTTTGGCCATGATCTTGTGATACTTCTTTTAACTCTGATTAACTCACAGGGTAAGCAGAGAGGCAGGAACTTTCTCTTTGCCTCTAGATTTCTTCAAAGGAAAGGGGCAGTCTTCATCTATTAGGCAGTAATGGTGCTTTTCTTTTTGCTGTTGTAAACTTCATATAGTTGCAGGGATTTCCCCCCCCTTTTTTTTTTTTTTTTTTCAGAGATCTAGCTGCAGTGTGATGAAACATGCTGCTGTGCATGCTAAAGTGTTTCCCTGTTGTAAATGAGACTTTCTGTGTTGCTGTATCACCTGTTCCATGTCATCTGGAAACTGTGATGTGAAATAAAACAGCATGCACAGGTGGTACAATTTGCAGTTTAATTGCTACCATGCACCAGAATATATAAGGGAGAGAACATTAACTATTAAATGGTTTTAAATGTTGCAAAGACGGTTCAAAGGGTAAATTAGATAATAATGTGAATGCAGTTACTTATGGAAGCACTCATAGTAGGCTAAGTGTTAGGGTAATGCTCGGATTTTCCTTTTCAAAGAGAGAAAAAGGGCTACATTCCTCTTTAGGACTCTTTTGTATGGGCCCCAGTCTGGCTTCCATTTGACGCAGAGACAAAATTCTGACTGACTCTCTAAATAGTAAGGTAAGAATGGTACTTGTTCTTATGTAATACTTTTCATCATAGATTTCCCATATAGTATATGAAATAATAATCTTATTAAAACTGCATGAAAATGTATTAGAAAATATTAAATGTACAGACTATATTTTGTGCATGTGCACAACAGTGTAGTCAAAAGATTGTAATTTGTATTTTATACTTGGAAAAAAAGTAAACCTCTAAGTTTTTATATAACTAACTAGAAGGGGTCCAGATGGACTCAGCAAAGCAGAAAGCATCTCTGTAAAATGGCTGTTGTAGCCTGTGTTTGCTGTATAATGCTAAAAATGTTCTTTTTCTTTCTTGAAAGCAAAATTGCCTCAACCTGAGAGATCTACATGAAAGGAACATTTTTCTTTGATAAAAATATGTAAAAAAATGTTTATTCTTGTCAGTGTTGAAAAGCCATGTACCCTGTACATGGATAACCCTGAGAGATACACAGGTTCATATGTTCAGTTGAAATAGATGAAAGAATAGATGAAAGGTACTAAAAACATGGCAGTGACAGTTCTAAAGTTAAAAATCAACTATGAAACAATCATAATGAGAAAAAAAGTCTGCATTTTGAACCTCAGTGTGTCTTCTGACTGGTTCTGTGACTTTCTAACTGCTGAATTTAATTAATTTATTCCATGGTGTCCTTCTTGACATTTCCAACAGCGGAAGGTAACAGAAAAATGTGTGTAGGTTCTAAAGTGCTGAGGCATATTTGAAGTTTTTGCTGCCACCAGTCTTTTGCACCCCAGTTTTTAAGCTTATTTAAAACTCACAAGAAAATAGTCATTTCTATCTTATCCTAATCAAAGTTTTCAGAAGTATATTCCCCAAACAGCAATTAATGAAGGAAAGTAAGCTGAGCCACACTATTGGGATAAAGGTGAAATGAAATGTTATTAAATTTAAAAACCTTTTTCTCAAGAGAGAAAAAAAATAATGTAGAAAATACATTTTGAAGAACATATGTCTGTAAAAGGACAATACTTTCACTTGCTGGAGTACTGAACTTGGAACAGGATGGCTAGCTCTAAGCAGCTGAATTGTTAAGCATGGAGTAGTTGTGTGTGTTTTCCAAAGGAAGGTCAGGTTTATTTTAAATATAAAATCAATTTAACTGTAAGAAAAGAAGCTCTTAATAGCATTTACTTTTAGTATTTTCCTGGTCAATAATATCCTCCCTGCTCTGACATCAGGGTGAGCAGCATGTGGGATGGAAAGGAAATTAGCTTGTTTTTGCAGGGGGACATTTGTGGGCGTAGACTAAAATCCTTAGGGAATGCCAGCTGATTTACCACCACTGGAAACAATAGATTCTCTCTCCTCAGCCACATCACACCACAAACTCAGGCTTTTTTATTTCTTGTGCTCCACAAGAGACCTTTTACAGTATATATGTGATTTTTATGACTGCAATGTGTGTAATGACATTTCTTTGCAGTTCTGTGTTGTCAAAGGAAGATAAAGTTGACATGAATTTATAGTGACCACTATGTGCAAATGAGAGTGTTGTGAAAGTGGGGGAGTTGTATAATAGCGGTACAGAATATTACATTCCTGGACATCTTATGTTTTTTTTTGTTACGTGTTGTAAATTCCCACTACCAGTTTCTAACATTAGGAAAATCTTGTTAACAGTGTTTAGCATTAATAATATGGCATGGATTTTCCTTGAGATAAACTGATTATATTTCTCTACTAAATTTGTCCCCATTATAGTATTTAGTGCCACAATTCACAAAATAATAGCACTGCTTATTTAAAGAGAAAATATATTTTATATCACAATTTAAAATATTTTTGCAAAATTGTATAAAGTGTTAACTCTAGAGAAGTCAGTTCAACTAAGTTTTAAAGTAGCAATGAACAGATTTTAAGAACTGCAGAGTTTGGATTAGGATAGTCTGATGTTTAGTCAGTTATCACAGCTGTTAAAAGTGCTTGGCTTAATTAAACACTGACAGATTGGCAAACCTTGTGACAAGTGGTTAGCTGTGAAAATTTACCGGATTCGACCTTCTTTGAAGTCATAAATACCTTACAAACGCATCAGGACTTCTCTTTTCAGTACCTTTCAGAACTGAAATGACAGAATTCTACTAAATTAATTTAGATAGGTTTAGGTGACATCGAATATCAAGTTTTAGTGTGTAGAGTCCATATCATTTACGACACTTGACAGATGGACAAAATGACAAAATCCCTGGTTCCCATGTAACTAGTGCTTAATCCCAACCTTGATTAGCTAAGTTGTTCCATTAAATTTATGTTACAAGTGAGGTTACTGGGTCTGTTTGCATGCTTATGGCCAAGTACTTGCTCAAAAATTTTACAAGATCAAGATTAATCAAATACTCTGTCATGACTATTAATTTAGCACTGACTTAAATCATCAGTATCTTCAAAACTTCTGGTTCTCCTCAAAATTTGAAATTAGTTTAGGCTTGTAAGAGTTAGATGTTTCAACCTGAGCTGTTCATAATATTTTTCCTTATAGTCAGTGGAGAGAAATAGGCAATTGAACTGTCTAAGATCTTAGATCTGAGGATGAGACAAACTGTGTTCCTGAAGATTTCATTTTCCTCTACTGATGGTACAGTGAGCCCAATGCAATTGTCATACATGTTGATGGCCAGTTTTAGACATTTAAAGGTATGTGAGGTAAATCCTCCCCCTGGAAGGCCAACTTATAGTGTTTTCACCTACTCGTGAAAAAAATGGTATCTCTACCTCTAGCTCTATTTTTGCAGTAATAGGCTTACACTGCAACAAAGAATACAAGTCATTCAGCCATCTGTACTAAGGAATTTTATAAAATGTTGTATTTCCACCTTATGAAAAAAAAACAAAAAGAGTTTCATTCTACTGCTTCCTTGATGTCTTCTTTTCATAGTTAAAAAGCATGCCTTCGTTTGTGTACAGTTGGCATATATGTACACATATATACATGTATATATAAATGGCACTTGTATACTCAATCTTCAATTCAATTCATGAATATTTTTGTGCTCTGTTATTTTTGTATGCTAAAACGTTACACTAGCACCTAACTTCAACGTTGTTGCTTAATTAAACAATAAAAAATACCAATAATTCATGTTTTAATTTGTTTTAATGTTTTATTGCCACTACTACTTTCCAATTAAAACAGCAAATATCCTGAGCTCAGCTGAAATGACTTCCTGTCATTTGGAATTTCATCACTGTTCATAGCTGCCAACATAGCAAAAATAGCATATGATGGGTAGAATAATGACTAAATTGCCACAGAGTAGTGTAGTGTAGCATTTAATGGTGAAGGCCAAGTCCTTACTCTTAAAACAGTTCCACATAGGAAGAATCCTGAAGACTTTGTGAAGTCCATGGGGTCCCTCTGGGGTTCAACAAGCTGACCAGAACAAGCAATCAGCAGAGCTGAAGCCTCACCACAAAGCACTGAAATGCAGAGAAATTTCTGTTAAATGAAGCTGATGATTTCAGTGAGTTCTAGAAGAAACTCCTAATAAGGTGAAGACAAGTAGAAATGTATGAATTGGCAGGTAGACCTATTTTTATACTGAGAGACCTGAATTGATGATTGCATAAGCAATTTAAATAACTTCCCACTATCATAGCTATAAGATGTGTGTAAACATTCTTCAGAACAAAAGGTGTTTTATGACCTGCACAATAAATTAGGAACCCAGATGAGGACAGGTATGCAAAAGGTGTTTCAGTAATAGAATGCAGCTGTCTGCTTTCCAAACTGAAGGCGCTGCATAAAATTGACCATGATGAAACTGTGTGCAGTATTGAAAGATTTTGTGTTTGAAATATCTGTCCTCTATTGATATGTTAATTCTTCTGCAGCTTGATTCTGATATTTGCACTTATTTTACAAACTGTTCTCTGGAAAGAAACAGAACTACATCTTTGATTCAATAAATAGTGTTTAAAAACACCATGTATATTGATCTTGTGACACCTTATCATCCCATCAAACAGCAGAAGTAGAAAACATACACTGAAGATCAACTGGCTAATCAGTGGTATTGAATGACTTCCATATGAAGACTCTGTACACAGATGAGGAATCTTCAGCAAGATACAAGTATGAGTGATATGCAACAGAAGTCTTTAAAATCCTAAAGGGACTGACGTGATCATCTGTAATTGGCAAATTGAAGAGTAGGACTGGAGTTCAAAACTGATCTTGACTTATTAGTGAAATTAGCTGAGAAGGAAGTGGGAGGAATATTTAACAAGGGCCATCATAAAGTAAGAATAATTAACTGAAGAAATACAAGACGAGAAAAACTATTTAACAGCAGTTCTTAAGAAAAGACTCTAAGATTCCAGGGAACCAGAATTTCACTATGCCATATTATTATGAGGAAAACAATCAAATTGAGATGTTTAAATATGAACCAAGGCTGTAAGACATGTAAATGATCCATCTGCTCTATTGAGCAACATCAAAGTATCAGCTGGAATTCAAGTTTGGGTACCACAGTGTCATAATAAGTGGCCTAAATGAAGAGAGTCTTAATGAGAACAACAAAAACATCCACAAGTATGGAAAATGTGATGTGTGATAAGTGAATGAAAGAAATGGTGTTGCTTACTTTAAAGAACAGAAGACTTATAGAGGTCATGATAACACCCTTAAAATCTGTAAAACAATTTTCCAGTGAGGAAAAAAATAATCTGTTTTCCATAACTATGGCAGATAAGAGTAGTAATATATTACTATTGTTTGGTTGGGGCTCTTTTTAACAAGTTGATCATGCTAGATATCAGGAAAACTTTCTAAAGGTAAGAGAAGCAAAGAACAGAACGTGTTAAACATATATTGTGTGGTCTACATAACTGGAACACTGCCAGAAATAGATACGATCATGCCAGGGCAAAATTAGACAGAAATGATGATTTCTGAAGTCATGGCAATGCATTTTCTTATGATTCTTTCTCACAAGAATCTACTGATATTTGGTAATGTGCACCCAGTAATATGTTAATTAAAAATATAGATAATGGAGCTCAGACCTACAGGATAACATGGAATATAAAAACATAAATAGTTTGAAGAAGTGACTAAACAGATTTGCCAATGATAGTCAGCAGATCAGGAAGACAATGATAGTCAGCACCACAAGCAATGGTACAATGCTGTAACGTTTATGTAGGTTTGCTGCATCACTCAAATACACTGGAAAGATTATTTTGGGGTAAGCTGTTACCCTTGCAGAATTCTACAGATGCTTTTAAAATCCTCCAACCTGAAGATACCCTTCAGAAAAATATCTTAGATACCCTAATGTTCATCCTGGTGTTTTTTCCTTTCCTTTTATCATTTACTCATCCTGTTTCCCTATTTAAAAAAAAAAAAAAAAAAGTTGTTTTCTATATGCACAATACAATAGTCTACATTCTGTGAAGTTCTTCAAATAAATGTAAGCCATCATTATTTTTGTTCTTATGCTTAACCATCAGATTTCAAAGATTTTCAGTAATATCTATAGTGTACTTGGGGCCTCTTTCTCTTGGTAAAATGTAAGATTTAAGAGAGACTATAATCAGTGTTCTGCAGAAGATCGCTTTATGTTTCAGGCATCAATTATTTATGTTAGTTGATGCAGCAAGTCCAGTTCAGCCTCCTCTTCTGGAATGGACAGAATGTAAAGAACACAGATGAAAATCTGAGAGAAGTAGCTACTCATTCAGTTTTTGATGGAGGTACAGACATTTTATTCCTTTAGGGAGGAAAGAGGAAGAAAAAGGGATAAAAGATAGAATAGCATATCTCCTCAGCAGATGATTCAAAGAGACATTGTCCTTCCAAGGGAACCGAAAGAATGATTCTCTGTCAACATGGGAGTCTGGAGATAATGCAGTTGGAAAGGCTTCTCATCGCAAAGGAAGCAGAAGCCTGGGAAAGTTGGTTAAAAGAAAACACACATAATATCAACAAATTGAAATGTGTGTGCAGTTACTGGGAAAATAAGAAGAAAAACATGAGTTTATTAACCAATTTTGCTTGCAAGATGAATACTTTAGAAGAGTTTCTTTTATTAGACCTCTGAAAAACTTCTGTATGCAGAATTAATAAATAATTTTTGTAAAAGGATCAGAAAAATCTGATTAACTATAGGAAAATTTTAAAGTAAATATAAAATTCTCATAAAAAAAGGAGAACTCTACCTTTTAAAAGATTAATTGACAAAAGTAAAGCCTGGAACAGGGTGCAAACATTGTTAGACAGAGATGGAAATTAAAAAGTGGATGTTTCTGGGGTGGCTGAGATACTTTACAGGTAGGGTGGATGGAAAAATTTAAAGATGAGAATGTCACAGTTTTCATAAATTTGAGCCCCAAACAATGTTTAATGTGCTTCCAAATGCAGCAACCATAAGTAGTTCATCTTAGCAAATATTCTGAAAAGCAGGACCAGTTCTTTGTTTCCTTCAGTGACTCAGTCTGAATGTAACTAAAAGCTATTGCTTAGACTAGAGGCACTTCCAATTAATGCAAATAATTATAAGAGAAGAACATACCTTTGCTGTATTGGTATTTTTGTGCATATTAATTTCTGGGCTCTTATGCCAGGGTGGTACTAGGAGACCTCAAGGAGACAATGCTTCCCAGAGTTCTTACAGTCCTGTCAGGAAATGAAAACTCAGGGAATTTCTATATGGTTGGATGAAGATGGGCTCCTGCTCCTCGAGGCTGTGTTTGAAAGGACAGAACAGTGGAAATTTATTCTGGATACCACTGAGCTACATTAATATGTCACAATGCCACAATGAATATGTCTCATATTACTGCCATCCAGACAGACATAACTGACCCTTGCTAGGAGTCACGCTCACTTAGAAACGGCATCAGGCAAAAATAGCTACCTAGTTTGTTGACTGTAGTTGCCCATCTTTAGTCCAGGTTGCAGAACAAGCAAAAGACATCATGTCTCTTTATGCACATAATGCTCTGTGTAGACATCAGGCTGCTCTCCAGCTATACAGGTGAGGAGCACCATGTTTATTATTCACCTCAGTGAATATATATCAATGTACTATTCATGTATCTTTATATATGTATAATGTAAAATGTATTTTTATTATATATGTGAAAATATATGTATGTATATATATATTCAGGGATATATCAGCAGATACATCTCATCCTAAGGTAAGCATTTAAGAGCAATCACATGAATCGCTTTCTTTGATTCCTACAGAATCTTCTTCTGTAGGATGCCTACGTAACATGAAGTAGATGTATCTTACACTGTAAGCACAAGTTTTGAGCTTACTTCAACATACAGAACTCCACTGTTGTTCTCCCAGGTCTTTTCAAAATTACAAACATTTCCCAATTAATTTGTGGAAGAGGGAGTTGCTTTGTGATACTTGTTTTCCTTTTTCATGCTAACTGAACTTCTCATAAGGAATTGATACAGAAAGATTATCTGTCACTTCAGAGATAAACAAGGGCTAGAAAGACTAGCTGGAGAGAATTGGTCTAAGAAGTATCTGTTGCTCAGTAGATGCTCACACACTGTCAGCATTACTAAGTAGCATGGCACAGTGGGTCTGTAGAGGGAACCAGCTGGTGCTGAGTACCTGATATGTAAACACCATATGCATTTCAGGACATTTCACAAACTCTAGGTAGGTCCCGTGGGCTGAACATCCGTTAACAGTTGGAAGAAATTAAGTTTGTTCCTTGAGCACATCTTCCATTTTACTTACAGCTAAACCAGATCCATTTAGTGCTCTTTGAGACTACATCGTGAGGAGAGTGACTCCACAATAATCAGAAGATTTAGTTTCAAAATTGCATTCCTGATCTGACCTAAAACTCAACTGTAGTTACACCCAGTGTATTTTGCACCATCAGGGATAGGCCTCTTGGCGTACACATTGTGGAATTTGAATGCTAGACTGTTGAAAACTGGCTAAAATTAAACTCTAGCAAGGTTGAAGCTCTGGCCAATTGGGTGAAAGTACTATATTTGTCAGTGCTCTAAGAACTGCTATAAAATTCAATTGAAATATCAGGAAGACAAGCATGAGGGTTTATATGACTATTATGCACAGATGCTTCAACTATTTAAGTGCACAAAATGGTGTGTCTGTTTATCCCATCCCTCTCCAGTCCAAAATAAATAGGAAAGGGAAAGGGAAAGGGAAAGGGAAAGGGAAAGGGAAAGGGAAAGGGAAAGGGAAAGGGAAAGGGAAAGGGAAAGGGAAAGGGAAAGGGAAAGGGAAAGGGAAGGGAAGGGAAGGGAAGGGAAGGGAAGGGAAGGGAAGGGAAGGGAAGGGAAGGGAAGGGAAGGGAAGGGAAGGGAAGGGAAGGGGAAGGGAAGGGAAGGGAAGGGAAGGGAAGGGAAGGGAAGGGAAGGGAAGGGAAGGGAAGGGAAGGGAAGGGAAGGGAAGGGAAGGGAAGGGAAGGGAAGGGAAGGGAAGGAAAAAGGGAGAGGAGAGGAGAGGAGAGGAGAGGAGAGGAGAGGAGAGGAGAGGAGAGGAGAGGAGAGGAGAGGAGAGGAGAGGAGAGGAGAGGAGAGGAGAGGAGAGGAGAGGAGAGGAGAGGAGAGGAGAGGAGAGGAGAGGAGAGGAGAGGGAATTAGATTTGATCTTTAGCAGTGAGAATATAAGTAATAGATTACTTGTAGTGTTGCCTCAAATAGCTATTCTTTTTCATTTGTTCAAGTCATTTTAAACTTTCTTTTAAATTTCCCTCTATGTAATTGCTTTCTGGATTTTTTTTCTTCTATTCCTTTTCTACATTAATGCTTGATTGCAGCTCCTGCACATATACTTTATTTTCCTTTTGCACAGGAGATCCAACAATGACCTTCTATGCCAAAAAGAATTGCTGGACAGGTGGCTGAAGGTGTCTGCTTTTTCCTGCAAATATTTTTTTTTCTTAAATCTCTGTGGGGATAGTGGAGGAAGAACAGGAATTAAGGGAGGACTGTTATAAACAAAACTATAGCCCTCCTCCATGTGGCTGTGAACAGGTTTCCCTAGGCTTGGCCTTGAACAGTCCAATCCCCTGCAGGGCAAGTTCACTGGAGTGCAATGGCCTGCTATTAGAGGGCTGTGTTTTCTAACACCTGGGTGATGAATGGAGTTTCCAGCTAGTAATTAGACACCTCTTGCAGGCAGCAGAAGAGTCCCTTTTTGTACATTGTTTTCAAAGGTGGGGGTGGAGATGGGGCACCTAAAAAGCAGAAAGAAAAAAGCTTCCTGTATGGTGTTTCATGTTAACTTGCACTCTGTCAGGAAAAAACTGGGATTGAAGTTAGTTTCATATTAAATTTCATAAGGGGGCATTCCTGCTGGATTCTCAACTGATTTTTTCACTCTCTTAAAACTCAATATCATATTACAGGTATTGAAAATAAATGTGTTTTGCAAGCTAATGGGTAATGAGGCACTTAAGAGAAATCCCTGGACCCCTACATCTCTCTGGAGCCCAGAGAAGTTAGCATTCATTGACAGCTCCACGGGGATTTATTTAAGCCTAAAATAAGTATTTCTTTGGACTTAATTATAGGAAGTGCTTAAGCTGCTGAATTCAAATGCCAAAAGGGATTCATTTAGTCCGAAGTGAATCTTTTCCTGTTCTGAAATTAAATCTCTCAGAACAGTTTGAAACAAGCAAGAAAAAAAATGACAAGTGAACATTACTTATTTTTTATTGTGCTTATGCTATTTTTTGAGCTCTATTTTTTCCCCATATACTAAAAAAACTCTTATATGGAAAGCAGATCTTGTTCACCTCCCTGATACCTGCTGAAACTGGTACAAGTACTTTTGTTACAACAATAAGCAGTAAACAGCTCAAAGTTCAAAGAATTTAATTGTTTGAAAACTTTTATGACTTCTCTGGCTTTTCATATGTATATACTGTCCATGATTAACACAGGAATGATTGATTATTGGTTGTTAATTACAGCTCTATTTCAGTCTCCTGTATAACTCTCTTATTAGAACTTGCACGTCAGAAATTTTGACAAAGTGCAGTTTCAGGGAGTGCAGTCTTACTCACTGTCAGCAGACATTTGGCTCTGATCTTTTAGCAGATAGGAAGTCCCAATAGACAGTATCACTTGCAAGCACGAAGATCTGCATTGTAGTGTACCCAACAGTACAGGAGCATGGGTATGCCTTTTTGTGGTAATTATCAATGTTTGGGGCATGCTTTGTGTTCAGTTGGACCGATGCAACTACATTAAAGTACTATTGATATTTACTTACAATTTTCAAAGTATTTTGTATGGAAATTAGGGACTTGCTCCTGTGCTGTTTTGTTTGTCCTATCTAAATATATAACTCCGACTGTCCTTTGCTGGTGAAATCCAGGTAAAAAATACTACATCTCTGGATTTTTCTCAGCTTGTACCATTAGAAGTTATTTTTCAGTTTTGCCCAATGTACCCGGAGTTTCCCAAATCTCCTCATCTATGCCTCCTTTAATTTCTAAGTCCCTTTCTTCCAGAGCTTCCTAATAGCGTAGCAGCTATGAAATTCTGCAATAACTTCATATACATGCATTGGTGTGGTAAAATACAATCATTTGATATTTTTTGTTATTGCTATTGTTTTGAAGGAAAGGAAAGGAAAAGAAAAATCTTTTGTACTCAGGTCCAGCCCTGATATAGGGACTGATGTTGCTGACTCTAAATTCTCTGAAATTCTCCGAATTGTTTGAAACTGCTTGTATAACATCGGTCTGCAGGCTGTACTAACCTTAGCCAGGTGGAAAAAAATGTGTCCTCTATGGCATCAGTTAACTGACCTATTCTGTTCCTTAAATTCCTCATGATGTCTCAGACAATTGTGTCTTCTGCACTTCAATTTCTCTGAAACTCTGTCACTGCCAGGCATGGATTCAGAAGAGAAGTTAGAACAATAAAAAAATAGGGAAGTTTTGCCCTTTAGTTAAACCACAGCTTTCTCCCCAGCTAAGTACTCACGTAGCCACCTTGGAGAGGAGATAAGCACGGTGTCCCAGAGAATGGAAAAGGGACACTTCACGTGGTTTTGCACCACTCTTGGGTCCCAGGATGTTATTATCTAGTTTAACAAATGCACATATACATTTTATTCACTTGACTGGAAATCTAAGGGTTGTGCTGTAGTCATAACAAGCATATGAAATAGCATGTGACATAAGGAAGAGCTGCTCCCTTTTTATACTAATATTTATATCTGCTTCATTAGAGCAGAAAACACTTGCTGAACAGGCATGTGAAAATTTGGAACTACTGATGGGACAGAAAAAAACCTCAAGCAAATCAAGCTGCATTAAAATATATGAGAGCATTGATATAGCTGGTCCAGAATTTTTATTGTTAAAATAATGATAATAAGAACACCCTCCCACCTGAAGCATTTCTAAGTCACTGTGGACAGCAAAAAACCGAACAACTAAGATGACTTCATGATTCACATTATTTTAATACAATGTAAAAACATTAATGAATCTGTCCTGTAGTGTTGAGTTTACGTAGTTGCTGGTTCTTTATACTGCATTTTTCAAGTTAGCATGCCTTTGTACAGCAGCTTTTTTTTTTACCACAGGACCTGTTTAGCCATATAGCTTTAAATCCTGTTGACCTCTTTCTGCCATGGTGGTGATTTGTTTCTTTTCTTCTTTGTTTTTAACCTTGGCATTCTAATAACACATTGCAGTTATCTCTCCTTCACATTTTTTCAATGAGATATATATGCGTGCATGTGTGTGCATGTTAATACATATAGTGTATAGGGGGGTGTGTGCTAAATAAAGATTTACACATTTACGCATTATTCTATACATTTTATGGAATTCAATAGATTCTGATGTACACAAACTAAGCTTCTGTCTAGAAACCAGGATTTAAGCTGGTAGAAGCTAATGAAGTACTGCTGTGTTCAATGGTGTGAGTTTTCAAGAGAAGAAAAGTCTCCATTAAATATTGCCATTGTTTATAGTTATAATATTGAATATTGTATTTAGTATCATAAATACATCTACACCTATTAACATTCTATATCAACTAATCATTTAGTAATTAAATATTAATTTAATATTACTTTAATTAGTTAACATACTATATTAATATTAATTAATTTTTTTACAAGCTAAAGCAAAAACACTTGGGCAATAGTTTTTCAAAGTCAATTTAATTTACTGTTTATAGCATTATTTCTCTTTTTGTTGCTAGTATGACCTTAGCCTGAGTTACAGCTTACTTTTTTAGTGTCAGCCTAAAAAAAGGACAACGTTTCTTAGATTTGTTGTTTTTACACCTGTCTTTAGCAGTGATATAGCTTCATGCAAGTTCTAAGTATTTCAGAGACCAAAAGAAGGAAAGAAGCACATAAATCTAGGTAGGAATAATTATTGGAGTCCATGTTTGAAAAGATTGCAGTTCTGTTTTGAACTTCAGAAAACTTACGATGTTTCAAATTCTCAAGTGCATTACTCTGTATCTGTGTAATATACCAGGAAGATAACTTGTGTCAAATAGCATATATCTGAGTTTGGTTTTGCTTTCTTTTGACAAATCAAAGTATTAGAACTTATTCAGGTAGAATAAAATAAGTAGAAATCTATGACTTTTAAGATTTTGTCACCTTTGTATCCCAGATACTGAACTGCTGATGTTACTTCCAGACATTCTTGCTCTCCTACTTAAGAACTGGTATTTAATAATGATATAAGCTGGAATTAGCAATGGAATAATTTCAGCTTGCAACACTGGGAGAAGCAGAGGCACAAATAAGGGGAACACCTTGGAAGAATACCACAGCAGCTGCATGCTGTGTAAATGCATTTGTAAAACACATAAAAGATCACTTGGCTGATCTTTGGTGCTCTTTGTAAAATACAGTATGTCCTATTTCAGCAGCAGGGGCCAGATGTAAATTTTAAGCAGAATTTGACCCTTTTAGTTCAAGGAAGCTGGAACAAAGCCTTTACACAATTCATGTTTAAAACTCATTGTAGCATGCAGATTCTAATATAGGGAGATGGCTATTTACAAATCTACAGTTTTAATTACACTGAACTCAGCTGGATCAAAACCCCAGATATTCTAAGTAGTATTGTAACAATAGTCTAATCAAACAACCTGAATAAAAAAGAAAAAAATTTCAAATCCCTCAATTTGTTACATGGGCCACAAAAATGTATAGCTTAAAATACAAACATAAGTAGAATCTCTACTTTCATTTTTTTAATATTAAGAGTAAGATTTGTCTAATTTTTTGAAATATAATTAATTTTTTAATGCCAACACCTTGAAATCCACTCACAGATACAAAGTCTGCAAATATGCTGATTTTTAAAAGATAAACACCTAGATTCTCTTTCTAGAGAGTCTTGTAATGAATTTTATATTTTTAATATTAAGCTAGAAAAATATAAGTGTACCAGAAAAACAAAAAAGTCATGGTATTATTTTCAGTAACATACAAAGAAGCACTCCCCTTTTCAGAGTAGAAAAACAGGTCAGGATCCAGTATTGAAACACAATGTAATAAATGACCAATGTAATCTCATGGTTGTGGATACGGACAAATCTTGTCAAGCTATTCCAACTGATTTCATTTCAGCCTTACCTAAATCAAGCGGCTGATAGTCAACCCTCCCTGGTCAGGAATCAGTTTAATTCACATTTTGATTATATATACTATATATCCTTTAGTATTTAGGAAGGAAGTACTGTTAAACAGCATGGTGTATATAGAAACTTACTTAGCATGTCAGTTATTATTATATGTCAGAAAGCAATAAAGACGCTCAGCACATTTTAGCTACACTGAAATCAATAACAAAATTGCTGTTGTCTTTAGTGTTGGGATTTCATCTTATGTTACTTTTGTCTGATAAAAGGATTGATTGCACAGTGGAATCTGTTTGCATCTTACAAAAAGTTACAAAAAGATAAATTATCCACATGATGAGTCATAAAGCTAACTTTAATTAGTACATCCTTCCAGGTTAAATCTTTTTGAGAAACCTGCATAGCCAGATCTGCTTTTACTGACTTCACAGTAAGATCTCTGGCCACTGTCTTCAGTCTTGTTTCTTTTCAGTCCTTAAGTAGGTTTCCAAGGAAAGATGGTTTCAAGCATATAATTAAAGATCACAGTGTCAGACAGTCACTTGGGGAAAGCTACAAAATAGTATTTCATACTGATTTTGCCCACCATTCCAAATTCAATTATTTAATACTTCCATACTAACATTTACTGATCAGAAATTATATCCTTATTGTCTTCTCATCCTTAAAAATACATTAATTTTAAATCCAATCTGTATAATGCCCTAACCCTGCGTAATAATTCCATTATATAAATTTACATAGAGGTATTCAAGCCTGTGCTCAAAACAGCAGGAACCTGTTTTATGCAGTCCTTACTCATCTTCAGTAATCCTCCAAATAAAAAGACAAAAGTGCCAGCACAAAGACTCCTTAACACTTATTTGGAGAAAAAAAAAAGAAAAACTGTAGTCAATATTTTTAACCACGTTTTATTTAGCCATGATCACATGGCCTGTGTATATTCTAAACAATTTAATCAGGGTTGGTTTAGTTGGGGTTTGGGTTTTTTTTTATTTTTTTTTTCCTAATTGCTTTGGAGTTCTTACATTTATTTATTCTTATCCAGAATAATGGCTTCAGGATTTCCCATAAGAAGCCTGAGACACGAAAGATGATATATCAGGAAATGAAAACTTAAATGTCCCCAAGGAAAACACATTTCATTTGAGGATTTAGAGCAGATGTTTACATTTTTGCTGGTTTTGAGGAATAACATATGTCTGTTGCATTGATTTGTTTATCGAATACTGATATAGAATAAGATTGTTCCTGTTGTTTGTAATGAGAAACAAAAGAGGAGTTTAGGCACCAGAAAGAAGAAATAAGAAGATCCATTACAAACCTCAGAATAAAGAAAATGAGCTTATTCAATTTATACCTTTGTTTTTTGAGAATTATTCCCACTTAGTAAAAAATCCCTTTATATAGTAAAGCCTAGAAAAGGAGAAAATCTTAATGACCTTTTCAGTTGTATCATCAGGGATGGAGATTTGCCTCTTTACTGAGCAGACCATGTATCACTAAAGAAATTCATGACTAGATATCAGGTGAGCAGGAGGCCTGATCATATATGTAGACTGTCTCTGTGTCAGACTATGTTTGTTCGAGTCTCTCTTTTGCTGAAATTCTTGTTAAAACACCTAGTGCAGCCTAAGTTTATACTATTTCTGAGAAACCTTTCCACATCCTTTGTGAGAACAGCAAACACCACCGAACCCAGTGACACAGGTGCCACATACTTTCATCTTTGTTTCTTTTGTTACTTATGAATCTGAAGCCAGAAACCTCTCTGAAAAGGTCAAGGTACTACATGCTGCACAGGTCTCTAACCTTTCCCTCCCTTCCCTAGAGGAAATTGAGTTTTATGTGTTGGGAGTACCCAGATTCTCCCATGGATTTGATGGTTGGGTTTGGTTTTTTTTTTTCTCCCGCTCATATGTGCAAGAATGAGTGGCTCTTGAAAAGTAAACACATGACTTTTTTGTAAATTCACCCTAAGCATTTATCCCATTTTTCTGTCATTCATAACTAAAGGACCACCAGTAAGCTTAGCACAACCTCTTGGCCTTCATTAACCACATTGTAGGTTATCCCTCCTGAAAAGTCTTTCCTTCTTGTCTCATTCTGTGTCACTTCATGGGTTAAGTACCTTAGAAAATGGGCAATTTTGAAGAAGTAGATTATCCATTCATGGCTGTTTGTGTGCTTTCCCCTCCCCCCTTTCTGTTCCTTTCTTTGCCTTTTCAATGTAAGATGGAAAAGAACAAAGAGACTTGAAGGAAAGTCAAGCTAATCAGGTTGAATCCCCTTCACCTCAGATATGCAGGAGTTAAATTCTGCAGTTCAGGCTCTGAAGCTGTTCAATAAATTGAGAAGCGTATGTTGAGGGGGAAAAATGGGGGGAAGCCAAGGAGAACATTCTTTTATGGTGTTTTGTAGCCTCTGGGAAAGGAAAGCATTGCTCTTTCAGAAGAGTCAGATTAGAGCTCTCCTTCAGGCACCTCATCTGGAGAAACTTTTCCATGGCTGACTATAATCACTGTCATCTGGAAAAGAAGGGAAATGCTGTTTTTGTAATGAACTATATGATTAATTTGGAGCTGTCCAGCAGGGCGTGGGCTCATTGACAGTTTTTCGTATTGATGCGCCCACTCTTCCTTCAGTAATCAACCTATTGAGACGATATGGAAAGGTAATTGTTAGTGCTGTGTGGCTTATGTGAAGTATGAAAGTGATATCAAGGATAAGATTGCTTGAACAGTGAAAACAGTGAAAAGTACATGGACTTTTGTTTCTCAGAGTTTGCACATCATTGTGCTTGTGTGCTTTAGGCATGGAAGGAGATCCATTGAATTAATCATGACTATTCATTTGTTGTAAAGATAAGAATGTATTGGGATTTGGTTTTATTATTATTGTTACTTAGCTATTATCTCCATGAACAACCTAGAGTTCACTATTGCCTTAATTTTCCTCACATCTCTAATGCTTTACACCCAGCTAATTCCACTCTTCATCACCAGAGAGGGTAACAGTTCAAATAGATTTGTTATTTAATCCAGTCACGATCAGAATTTTTTGCCCTTGCACACAGGGAATAAAATCTTACTCCACAATTTCCCAAATGCAACAGATCATAAATAGTGTAAGTACAATTCAGCAAAGTTTTGTACTGTAAAATTGCTGCAGGTTTAATACCTTTCTTCTGAAAATAAACAGGATCTTGTTTTATGTATCCAGGATCACTGCAACAGGTCTGGTGTTTCTGTAATAAGAGGAGAGAATTATTCTCTGACAATATCCTGATACAGTGACGCTATCTGCTTAATACACCATTTTCCAGTTTAGTGATTCATATAGTGTTATAAAAAAAGCAACACATTTAATGTTCTACAGGCTAGGTGTTTTTGAAAGAGAAGAACAGAGAGTGTACTGCTGCAATGAAAAATAAGATGTTTTTCATTTTATAGATAACTGAAGTGTCCCAACTTCTGCTAGAGCAGTGTTGTATAAGATTTCCGGACATTTACTTAATTTGTCAGTCTAAACCAAACAAAATCTCAAAGTTCTTTGAGCAGTGAAAAAAATGCATACAATACATATACACTGTATATCACAATCTGGTCTTGCATTTTACTGCACAGTCATAGACAAGCATGCATTTAAAATAAGTGTGACTCATTTTCTAATGAGCTTTCAGAAATTCAGAGTTTAAATGGCATAAGTTTTATTGGTAGACTTTAATTTTTATAAAACTTTTTTTTTTCTCTCAGTGCAAAAAGAAATTCTGAAATGTAACAGTTTTGTTTAAGTGAAAGCTGTGTTGAGAGGTGGTAAAATGTAGAGTCTGAATATTCAGTGGGCTATGTAGGCACATCCCTGCACCCGCCCAGAGCTCCGCTGGAGTCAGTACACACATGCACAGCTGGAAGATTAGAGACTCAAATGGTGACAAGGATAATTCTTAACATCTTAACCTATATTCCACAACGTGGCTCCACACTTGCTTTTGTAAGATTGGTTCTGAGTGGACATCTAAGACTGTAGAAGTGTTTCTAAGTGTATGAATGATTTGGATGCATGAGGGAAGCAATTTTTGACCTCAACACAGTTTTGCTAGATTGATCAAAATTGCCATAAATATTCAAATCAGAATTTCCATATTTTAACATTGTTATCTAGAGATGTGGATTCACTTTGTCTGTAGACTGAAATAATAAAGGCAAATATGTTTATTTTTTGGACAAAAAATGGATAGGTACCACTGAAACTGTGGTCATTTAATGACAATTATGTAGATAATTTTTATTAGAGCTCTGCTGGATGTTTGAATATGCCTGAGCTAACTGACATGAACATAAATGCCACATTCTTAACTTTTACGCAATTATATGATCCCACAATTTAGCCCTGAGGTTGCCATCCAAAACAGATTAAACAAAAATATTTTTACTGCTTTCCTAACACTAACGATATTATCAAGTGCTAACATTTTCTGGAGAAAAAAAAAAAAAAAGCCACAAACTTTATTTTTCTAAGTTAATTAATGTGAAGGCAAACCTTTTTACTTCTTAGGGGAGATGAAGAAGAATGATCTAAGTATGATGTTTTAAACTATTTTATCTTTCTAGAGTTATGAATTTAGTCAGTATCTTCCATTTGATTTAACTTTTCCCTCACTGAGTCTCCTAATCATAGGGTTGGTTTATTGTAATATTACCTCTAGGTATGCACAGTGTCAGTAACCTAGGCTTCTGAGTAATTTTTGCTGGACAATTTAAACCAGTGATGTAAACTTAGGAGACGATAGTCAGTCAAATGCTTTCTCTCGTGCATGTTTTTCTTTAAGTATAGGTGAGTTATATTATATTTGAGCAAACTTATTTTAGTCAGGACTTGCAAGGGGGCTGATGGGAGTTAATCCAAACTCTTTTAACGGATGGCTATTACAGTAAAAGTAATTAACAATTTCTCCCTATCACTATCATTTTCTTCCAGGCTTACCACCCCCTTCAGATGAATGATGACATCTCATTCACAAGAGCACAATGCAATATCTATAAGCAAAGTTTACAGTAATTATTTTGCAGAAGTAATTTGAGAAGTGTTGAGGGAGAAATACTTCAGGCATGAAGAAACTGTATTAGATAATCCATTATTGTTTCTCATAAAATTTAGGAGTCTTTAAAAGGATGCCTGTAAACATTAATCCAAAACCAACAAGACCAGTGAGCACACATATTATGTATTATTTTGTTTTCTACCTATCTCCTAGCAGTGCTGACCACTAGTTATTCATAAAGTGCTATCTAAACTTCTTAGTAGTTTCATTTCTATGTAAAGGCTGAAGCATTTGGTCTTCAGCTTTATTCTGCTCTGAATGTCAGTGAGTCGTGATAGGTTTATTTTAAAGTGAAGTGATGATTTTGCAAGTTACAAGATGTTTGGTACTTTATAACAATTATCTTTATAGGAAAGATCAGTACAAAAATTGACACAATACAGTCATATTCAACACAAGATGATGTCATGCTCATAATAGCTCAAGTACTTCTGCATGTAACTGTGCTGTGCAGGCAAGTTACATTCTAAAAGCTACCTAACACCAGCCTGGTGCCTATTCTACTGCTATACAGCTGCTAATATGATTGTAATATTTATCTTTTTATATTTAGTTCTCATTCTCCATTAGAACCAGAACTCCCTGTTTTGTTCCCTTAAAAGAATTGTGCTTAAAAATGTGTTTGTAACCCTTTTACAATTACCAAATTGGAAGACATCTGTTGGAGTTAATCTAGGTCATCTCTTTACTGACCTTGAAGGATTTGGAGAATCTGAAACTTCAAAGAATCTAAAATATTTTAATTGCTCCCTTATCTTCCTTCTGCTTCATCTGTAATAAAGCTTCCATTCTCTCCTACCAACTCAGCCATAGTATCCAAACCTTGGTTTACTGTCAGAGTTTACTTGTTGTAATATTGCCTGTAAGTGTCAGGTGATGCCTAAGATCTATTTTGTATATTCAGAGAGAAGCAGAGAGTTTTCAGTCTAAAAAAAACCCCTCAAAGTCATTATTATTCTAGCTTAAGAGATTGCCAAAGGAGAACTGAAGGAATAAGGAATTAAACTCATGAAAGGAATTAGATAACTATTAATCATGCTAAGACAATATTTGACATTCACGGACCTCTGAATATTTTCAGAACTCTTTTGCACCCTCTAGCTAAACAGGGAAGTATTCAAAGTCCATAGGAAACTACACTTGTCCTAGTGGCAGTGTACACAGCTACTCAGCTCTTGGCATAGTCCTCAAACCCTCTGACCCATACCTGATCTTGCAGTGGGATTCTCACATTGTTTGTTTAATTCTAGGAACAGAGCCAATAGTGCTTTCAAAAACAGGGCTAGAAAAAATCAGGGAGAAGAAGAAATCTACTCCCTCGTCTCTGAAAGACTATTGCCTAGACCACCCACCCAGGCAGTGGTAAATGACGGTTCAACTATCTCCTCTGCCCAGGTCAGAGTGTTTGTTGGAAGACATGTTGTCCACCTCCTAGAACAAATGTTTTGCAGGTGAGTTGTGAAGTCTCTTAGGTTGAATCTATTCCATTAATAAAAATTTTTCAGGACACCAAGATGACTCTTAGATAAAGCATACCCTAAGTACCACAAAACATGTCTTCTGAATGTGTATTCATTTTTTGGTGATACATAAGGACTTAAACTGCCTTAAACTCTAAGTCCGTCTTTCTAACTTACCATCTTCTACCTTTCCCAGCTCATTATTTCTTTTCTCAGCTTCTTTTTACTCTTCAGGCTTTCTCGTCCTATTTGCTTTATTTCATGTATATGTTTATCAATCTGCAAGCAATGGGTTTTTGTGATGACAGTCACATTTGTATATTCACTCTTTGTGTCTCTTACCTAAATTTTCTTATCATGACGGTAACAAATTCAGCCTTTAGTAAATGGCTCATGGTGCCATATTACTGTAAAATCTTCACCTCATCTTCAGTCTATAAGTAATGGCAACTAAGATTATGTCAAAATGGTGGTTTTGTACAGTGTATTATAACTGTGTCATGTGAAGCCACGTCCTAGTTCCTGGTAACTCCTGGATGGGTACTCTGTCTCTTGATTGATGTTGGGATAAGAATTTGGTCTGTATCATAGGTGAGGTACCTGGGAGCTGAGTTGGGGATACATGAGCTATGGTGTGAATAGTTTGACAAGGACTGCTTTGCAAGCACATCAATTATGATTTAAAATTAAACAAAACAAAATGGACAATTTACAGCCTCAGTTACCTAGTGGGTATGAGGCTGTGTAAATGAAGTTAACAGAAGTGAGGTTGTAGCATTGACCTTACCGCCTTGACACCAAAATTGATGGTGCTTCACCTTAACTAGGATTTAATAGAAGGAGAGATCATGTGTGTATCCATTTGTTAAACAGGAAAAAGAAAACAAAATGACAGCCAATAACATTCCCTATAAACCCAGATATTCAGCAGGGATGTTTTGTTTTGTCTTGTAAAAAAATAATGAAATAATGGAATTCTACCACTTTTTGAATGGTTTTGAATATGCTTTCAATTGTTCACCAGAAAATAAACTCCCATAACACAAAATGCAATCACATACTATACCTCGACATCTGTTTGTAATAATTACAAGAAAACATTTGAGGATTTCACCCGACCAAGAAGATCAAGTGGATGAAGCCCTCTATAGACAGATAGGGGCGGCATCACGTTCTCAGACCTCGGTTCTCATGGGTGACTTCAACAACCCTGACATCAGTTGGAAGGATAACACAGCCAGGCACAGGCAATCCAGGAGGTTCCTGGACTGCATTGAGGACAACTTCCTTCTCCAAGTGGTTGAGGAGCCAACGAGGGGAGGAGCCATGCTGGACCTTGTTCTTACCAGCAAGGAAGGGCTGGTTGACAGGGTCAAACTCAAGGGTAGCCTGGGCTGTAGTGACCATGAAATGGTCGAGTTCGAAATCCTCAAGGCAGCGAGGAAGGTGCGCAGCAGGCTGCTGACCCTGGACTTCAGGAGAGCCAACTTTGGCCTTTTGAAGAATCTGCTTGGTATGGTGCTGTGGGATGAAGCGCTGGAAGGAAGAGGGGTCCAAGAAAGTTGGTTAATATTCAAGGACCACCTCCTCCAAGCACAGCAGCAATGCATTCCTGCAAAGAGGAAGGCAGGCAGAAAAGCCAGGAGGCCTGCATGGATGAATAAGGAGCTCCTGGAAGTGAATAAAACTAAAAAGGAGGCCTATAGGGAGTGGAGACAGGGGCGGGTAGCCTGGAAGGATTACAGAGGAATTGTTCGAGCAGCCAGAGCGTGGGTTAGACAAGCTAAAGCCCAGTTAGAACTAAATCTGGCCAGGGACATTAAGACAAATAAAAAATCCTTCTATAGGTATGTCAGCGAGAAAAGAAAGACTAGGGAAAATGTAGGCTGTCTCCGGAAGGAAACGCAAGAACTGGTTATCTGGGACAGAGACAGAGCTGAGGTACTCAATGACTTTTTTGCCTCAGTCTTCACGGACAAGCACAGCAGCCGCACTGCCCAAGATGCAGATTGCAAAGGAGAGGATTGGGAAAATGGAGCACCGCCCACTGTAGATGAAGATCAAGTGAGAGACCACCTGAGGAACCTGAAGGTGCACAAGTCCATGGGACCTGATGAGATACATCCGCGGGTCCTGAGGGAACTGGCAGATGCTAAGCCACTAGCCATCATATTTGAGAAGTCGTGGCAGTCTGGCGAGGTTCCTGCTGACTGGAAAAGGGGAAACATAACCCCTATTTTCAAAAAGGGAAACAAGGAAGACCTGGGGAACTACAGGCCAGTCCGTCTCACCTCTGTGCCTGGCAAGATCATGGAGCAGATCCTCCTGGAAACTCTGCTAAGGCACATAGAAAACAAGGAGGTGATTGGCGAGAGCCAACATGGCTTCACCAAGGGCAAGTCATGCCTGACAAATTTGGTGGCCTTCTACAAAGGGGTTACAGCGGCGGTGGACAAGGGAAGATCAACTGATGTCATCTACCTGGACTTGTGCAAAGTGTTTGACACTGTCCCACATGATATCCTGGTCTCTAAATTGAAGAGACATGGATTCGATAAATGGACCACTCAGTGGATAAAGAACTGGCTGGACGGTCGCACTCAAAGGGTTGTGGTCAACGGCTCGGTGTCCAAGGGGAGAGCAGTGACGAGTGGCGTTCCTCAGGGGTCGGTACTGGGGCCTGTACTATTCAACATCTTTGTCAGCAACATGGACAGTGGGGTAGAGTGCACCCTCAGCAAGTTTGCTGATGATACCAAGCTTTTTGGCGAGGCAGACATGCTTGAGGGGAGGGATGCCATCCAGACGGACCTGGACAGGCTGGAGAGGTGGGCCCAAGCCAACCTCATGAAGTTCAACAAGGCCAAGTGCAAGGTCCTACATCTGGGTCAGGGCAATCCCAAGCACAAATACAGGCTCGGTGGGGAATGGCTGGAGAGCAGCCCTGTGGAGAAGGACCTGGGGGTGATGATTGACAAGAAGCTCAACATGAGCCAGCAATGTGCGATCTCAGCCCAGAAGGCCAACCATATCCCCGGCTGCATCAAAAGATATGTGGCCAGCAGGTCAAGGGAGGTGATTCTGCCCCTCTACTCCGCTCTCGTGAGACCCCACCTGGAGTACTGCACACAGCTCTGGAGTCCCCAACATTACAAGGACATGGACCTGCTGGAGCGTGTCCAGAGGAGAGCCACGAGGATGATCCAAGGGCTGGAGCACCTCTCCTATGAGGAGAGGCTGAAAGAGTTGGGGCTGTTCAGCCTGGGGAAGAAAAGGCTCCAGGGAGATCTTATTGCGGCCTTCCAGTACCTAAAGGGGGCCTACAGGAGAGCTGGGGAAGGACTTTTTACATGGGCATGTAGTGACAGGACGAGGGGGAATGGCTTTAAGCTGGAAGAGGGCAGGTTTAGATTAAACATTAGGAAGAAGTTTTTCACTTTAAGGGTAGTAAGGCACTGGAACAGGTTGCCCAGAGAGGTTGTTGAGGCTCCGTCCATGGAGGTGTTCAAGGCCAGGCTGGACATGGCCTTGGGCAACCTGGTCTAGTGAGAGGTGTCCCTGCCTGTGGCAGGGGGGTTGGAACTCGATGATCTTCAAGGTCCCTTCCAACCTAAACCATTCTATGATTCTATGATTCTATGATATAAACACACAGAAATAGATTATTCAGCAAAAGTATGAATGAAAACATTGATCAGCTGTACAATGAAAAGATAAATACATTAATGAAATAAACTACAATAGAATAGAAAATTTTGCATTTTTACAATCTTTTTAAGCATAATTGTTGTTTTTCCATAAGAAAAAAAAGAAAATTGGAGTTCTTGAGTTGATGAGTTGATCCTGAGGTGAGGTTTTCTTGTTCTTTCACTAGCTAGAGATCAAAACCAAGCACAAGCTGTTGCATGAATATACAATTGTGTGCTATCCTCTGATGTTTCTTGATGGACTGTCTTTTTGATTCACATGCAAGTCTGTTATGTACATTTTATATCTGCTTTTTGGTTAGCAACTGCTGTAGTTATCGCCAATGTTTTCTTGCAACAAATTTATTATCTTCAGTAATTTTTCCTGTTTTCATTAATTTCTCTACTGCTTCCTGTTCTTTGCTATTTTTCCTCCTCTTACCTTTTTTTTTGCTTCATTAGTCATATTTGCTTTCTTTTTCCTTGACTTCCTTCTTCCTTGTCCTTCTAATTTTTCTCATACTTCTTTACTGCTCCTGCATTTTTTTACCATGCCAATTTCCTTGTGAAATTATTGTGTTTCTAATTTCCTTTCTTAAGTCTTTTTAGGTATGCCTGATTCTCCTTACAGAAAGGTTTTATAACACTGTGAACTGTATGTGGTATTAATAATAATGGTGTAACCAAGGGAAGAAGAAAAAAATATTCTTTTGGGCATTAACTGGACTATGAGTCACATATCTTGAGCTACAATTCAAAGATCTCTTTTCTCTCCATTTGCCTTAAAACCTGAAGCTCAAAAAGGATTTCACAATGACATAGGGGCAGATAATCTTGAAACCTCCAGTAGGATGAATAGTCATTTGGGGTAAGGCTGAGATTTAAAAATAAAACAACAAACTTTAGACTTATATAGCTTACACCATGATGATATTTAGCTCATGTGATGGAATTACTACAAGAATTAAAGCAGAAATTTTAGAAAAGCTAATGACAGTTCCTTGGGGCTCTGGCTTCTCCAACTTTCTCACCCGAATCTGTAATTTATGCACTTTCGTCCTGTATTGCTTTACAGCGGCATTGACATTGTTTAGGAGACACAATACCCTTTTTACAATGCGCTCATATTTAAATGCTGCTCTCAAATCTCTGTTTCTCCAAGAGTGTAAAACTTTTGCCTTTTCATCCTCCAGCTTCTCATAAAGATCCAGTCTTATTGCTAGGGCCCTGAGAGCACTATTGGCCCTAGCGGCCCTGATGGGCCTTACCTGGGGTCCCCCACCCAGGGTCCCTACGCTCCATTTTGGCTCTATCATGACCCACCTTGGTCCCACTGATGCTGTGGGGGTGCCTGTGCTCATCCCCATCTGTGGCCCTGACTCTGCGGTGACCTCATCTCCTGGACAGGCCCCTCAGCCCCGTCTTGTCTCCAGCCCTATCTCCAGCCACTTGTAATGGGACATCCCAGCTGTGCCCCAACCCTGGTTCACTGCTGCCCAAAAGTCCTGGGGGCTGCCAGTGGTCCCCGTCACTGGCCACCATCTCAGCTCACCCCACTCAGACCCTGTAGGATGGTGCCTGTCAGAGAGAGACTGTTGCTGTACTGCATGATGGCACTTACACAAAAAATTGTAAATTGCAGAAAAATGTGTCTTCCAAAACCCATATTTTTAGCAATATTGTCTATCATTCTCTTCATTGTTTTACTCTTTCCAACACCTTTTAACTTTATTTAGACTACCTTGATACTAGCTTTGAGAAATGTGGGAAAGAGAGAAGTAGCTCAGGACTTGGTTGGAGAAAATCAGGGGATATATGCCATCGGACGAGCTGCCAGTAAGATGAAATTATCATGGAAAATTTTTTGCAATTCGGATCATTTCAGAGATTTGGTCTGTCCCCGACAAAACAAAAAAAAACAAAAAACCAAACCAAACAAACCCAAAATTCAAACAAAACCCCCCAAATGAAACCAAACCCCAAACCAAAAAATCCCCCAAAGAAAGCATGATGGCTTTAGTAAAAGACAGGAGTATATCACATAGGGGGAGCAAGTGGGATGGTAACTACCCAGATGTACATTTAAGACTGGTACCTTCTCGATCAATACCCTCTGCCTGAGGGTAGGGAGGCTCTGCAGAGGGATTTAGACAGACTAGATCAATGGGCCAAGGCAAACTGTATGCATTTCCATAAGGCCAAGTGCTGGGTCTTACGCTTTAGCCACAACAACCCCCACCAACAATACAGGATTGAGGAGGAGCGGCTGGAAAGCTGCTCAGCAGAAAGGGACCTGAGAGTGTTGATTGGTAGTCGGCTGAACATGAGCCAGCAGTGTGCCCAGGTGGCCAACAAGGCCAGCGGTATCCTGGCCTGTATCAGGAATAGTGATTTTACCCCTGCACTGGGCACTGGTGAGGCCGCATCTTGAGTACTGTGTTCAGTTTTGGGCCTCTCACCACAAGAAGGACATTGAGGCGCTGGAGCATGTCCAAAGAAGAGCAACGAAACTGATGAGGGGTCTGGAGCACATGTCTTATGAGGAGTGGCTGAGGCAACTGGGGTTGTTTAGCCTGGAGAAAAGGAGGCTCAGGGGAATGAATGATACAGTCAAATATGCTCTTGTTATCATTCTCAAGGTATTTTAAAAGTTGTTGCCCCTCAGCTGGAGTTACAGTTCTTTGAACTGTGGTATGGTAATTTACTTTATTCCTGACAAGTTTTTGTGTAAACAATAGCCACAAATACTGTTTGCTTGGTGGTTTTTTTTTCAAGGATACATTTGTAAGTAACCTTCTTCAGGAAGTAGTTGTTAGATCCTGATGGTCAGAAGAACCCCCCGGCAGTCCCACTCAGACTCCTAATTTCAAGAGAAGTTCAGAATTTCAGGTTTCCTTCTGCCTAGCTCTGCAGTTCCCTGGCCAGCACTTGCAAGTTTTCCTGATTTCCTCTCTAATGTGTGTGAACTTCAATTTTGGATTTCCCGCAGAGTGCCAAGTGTCTAGAATTTAGAAGTTACAGGTTTTAACTTTCAAGCATCTGAGCTTTTTCTGTGTGTTTAGCTTTTAAGCTTAGTGTTGAAAGCTTTCAGATAAATGTATGTATGTGTGCACATATTTGCAGAACCAGGGTATTTTTATACATATAACAAGTAATAGAAGCTCATTTTCAGGTATCAAACAAGAATCTTGGAAGCACTTATCTAGCATGCCTTTATAACAGGAATGACAACAAGGACAACCATACTCCTGAAGTCAGAAGAAACTGTTCATTATATAAATAACGTTATCTGTTTAACCAAAAAAAAAAAAAAAAAAAAAAAAAAAAAAAAAAAAAAGAAAAGAAAAGAAAGAAAAAAAAGTGGGACAAATTGTAAAGTTATGTTTTAGGTTTGGAAAAGATTTTCTGGCAAGTTAGGAAATCTGGAAAGCACCACGAAAAGAAGCAAACTGTGCTGAGATCTCAGGGCTCTTCTGTTATTTATTTACATCTGAATCAAATCCCATTGTAATTCTCCTGAGGGTAATCATTTTCAATGTGCAAATCAGATAATAATAAATCAACCGATACACCATACAGAGGTCCTTAAAATAGCAATGTGGATCACATGAAAATAATTTTATTGAAGCCAGGACCCAATAAAAGAGCTAAGACCAGAGAATATACTATAGTTACTTTTAATTAGATAGAAGTTTATGTTTTAAATTACCCAAACTACAGGATTTTTCAAAGTTATGAATCATTTATAGCTTCCTCTGTCTTGGGTCATTGAACACTCACTGTTCATCAACATATATAGCTGCATTCTTCTGTCACTCCTGTAACATTTTCTCTCACTAATGCCCCTTTTTTGATTATCACTTCAGGACAGATTCAGTTTTATCTTATTGAACTTAATGATAAGCAGTGGATGTACAGAATATTTTAAATAAAATAGCAAATAAATAATACAAAGTTCTTTTCAGATATAAATTTGTAAATTATTTTCTTTTTTAAACTTTTGTTCTCAGGAATGCTGAGAACAAATATGAGGTAGAATCCTCATAACAGATGTGTTCTTGGCTGCAGCTAACTATTCACAAAGGAGAAATATATTTTCATTTTAAATGCAGGATATTGGGTTGTTTCTGCTTAAGGCACATTTAGAGTTTAAGTATTTGCAGGATCCTCTTAAGCTGTATTTTGCCTCAGCACTTGTTAGTGGCTGTTTTTCTCAGTAGAATACTGCAATGAAAATTACTGTATTCTACAAATATGTAGTATGAGGTACAAAACCAGTTCAATTTTGGGATTAATTTGTGTGTCCAGGGTTTCTCAGTCCATGCATAAGTGTATGTGTTTAATTTTTTTTCAGATGGCATCCACAGATAAGACAGACATTTAGAGTTTGATGCTGTTAAAAACAAGGACACCTTACTGTATTGAATAGATTTCAGACACATAAGTCTTCAGTCCTCTACTGTGTTGCAGATCCTTCACACATTGAAAAATGGTTCTAAAGGTGGTGTAGCCAGCAACAGAGACTTTCCATACCAGGGGGATCTTGATATTTCATAAAACTGATGCAACAAGCTGTCTAATTTATTGCTTGTGAGCATAGGGAATTTTACTGTAAAAAAGGTACATGACTGGATATTCCTTGCCCTTTCAGTAAGCACTCAGACATTGCAAAGGCTAAGGAGACTAAAGACTCCTTTGGTAGTTTTATCCCAAACACCATACTTTAAGATACACTGTACATTCTTCAGCTGCAGTCAGTCTGCTACTCGACAATGAGTTTCATTAACTTTTTGAACCAAGCACCAAAAGATGTGTGAGATTTCTCTCTGTGGGCATCAAGGCTCTCTATTAACTTAATTGATGTTAACAATAGTTATGGGAAGTCATATGGGCAGCTCAACAGCAGTTAGCATAGGTTCAATATTCCATCAGTCCTCAAGACTTCATTTCCTTTTTGTAATTGTGTGTACCAGCTGGAGGACGGAGGCCCTGAATACTCTACGTTGCAAAGAAGGCAAGGATTCATATTTCACATACTGTGAATATGGTTTTACTTACTTTCAACTGCAACAGAGTTTTGCATACTGGTTAGTAGTGTTTCATAATGTACTTGGGGAACGTAGAAACTTCATAAGATTTACATGAGATTTGTTCTTTGTAGTCCACTGTTATTTTGCAAGTTGCATGTAAGTTTCTATGAGCCTAAGGGAACAGAACACATGTTTGTGAATAGTACAGCAGCGATTAATCTTCTCTGGCGTTTGATATGAATGCAGATACCCAAAAATTAAAAGTTCAATAGCCTTGCTGTAGGACTGAACTCTTGCCTGTAACTTAAGTCAAGTGTGTGTGACACAGGAACCAACACTCATTCAGATAGATCCGATAGATGGTGATTAATATTTGATGAAGTACAGAACTGTCATAGAAAGGACAAAGTAGATGACCATTACCAGTGCCACAAATAATTTACAGATTGCTTTGATGACTTTCCTCATACTCAGAGTCAAACCTTCAAATTCATTTGCATTAGAAGATAAGGTATAAAGAGTCTGGCTTGATTTTAATCATAACAGAAGGAATGAGAAGAGTAATTACTGTCACAAAATTCACAAAATCTAGAAGTCTGTACCTACAAATAAGATAAATTCACTTGTACTCTTAAATGGCAGCCTAAATATTTATGCCAGGTATGTCAATCATCGTATTTAACAGTTGTAAAACTAATTTCTGCAAGTTTTGGGTCAGGAACTATGGAATTCAAAATTTTTTATCTTCCTCTAAAGATGTTTTTCGCTCACCATAAATAAAATAAATGCCCATGATATATAGAATAAATAAACCTCATATTGTCTGACAAAAAAATAAGTAAAATAAATTAAAAAAATTAAGAAATATAGAATGAGGAAATGCAGCTTTTTTTTCCTCCCAAATTGATTATGTTGACTTTTTTATTACTCTCCTGAAAATATTATAAAAGCTGGGATATACATGTATTCAAAATGTCATCCTACAATTCCCCTTCTATCTTCCTAACTGTATCTGAGTTCTGGCCTACTTTTTATTAAACTAATAAAGGCCTTTGGGACACAGGAGTAAAACAAACTAGTGTGTCCAATTCATGGCTGTTGCAGTCAAGATCATTATGTAATCCTGTTAATAAATATATCCAGCTCCATCCGGAAGCAGTTATGTTCCTTGCCTCCACTTATCTTGGTGAAAGGCTGCTCCAGAATCTTGCTTCTCTCAAGACAGTTAGAATCTTTGCTCTAATTTCCAGCCAAAGCTTAGTCATGGCCAGTTAATACTCACTTATTCTTTTTCTACCCTTATCCCTTTACTGTTGATATATCCAAGGAGAATAACAATGTCAGCTCCAAGCCAAATTCTCTTTTGTGTTTTTATCTGTTCTTCAAGGTGAGCCATTTTGCAAAATAACAACAGCTCATTTGGAAGGTACACATCGTGCATTATTTCAACAGTGATACAGATTCATACAGTGTCAATCTACCTACCTTATTTTTTATGACAATCAATGCAACATGGGTGGGGATGTAAATTCTATCATCACACAATCAAAGTTATAAAGTGGTAACTCAAGAGCAGGTTCATGAACAAGTGATTTAAGCTGAAGCAAACACAGTTTGGGTTTATGTTCTCTTGAAAATTTAATTGAGTGTTGTATGTGCATGGAAGCAGCCCATAGTCCTGGCTAGAGAAGTGTAGTAGAGCATGGTAGCAATCTAAATTGAGGTCTGATGGCTAACAGCCCTACTAGGAAGGATAATACTCATATAGGAGTCTTCCTGTGGACCTTCTCCTGTTTCTTTTGACTGTTGTTTCCTGGAACAGCTGGAGGCTCTTGTGGAATCATCGTTTGTTGCTCTTGAAGCCTTGGAGTGATCTGAAAGGCTTTAGTTACTTATATATGGCAAAAATGTATGCTTTCTAACAGTATTTTTCTGGTTGGGTTGTATACAGTGGTACTTAAAGTAGAAAAGTTATCTTGGACAGTGTCATACAAAAAAGATCCCTAAAGTGAGAACACTGGAAAAAGAAGAGTTTGTAAGCTCACAGAATGGATTTAAGCTGTGTGTAGAGCTTATCTTGTGGTGGACAGAAAGGATGGATATGTAATTACCAGAGTCTTGTGATTTCATTTCTGGCTAGTCTCCAGTCTCAGGCAGAGTACCTCCTACAACTCTGTGGAGTATTTCATTCACATCTTACTTTTCTTGCATCAAAGTAATTAACAGATTGGTTTAAAATAATCCTTTCCAGAAAATCTACTGCCTTGTCATTGTCTGTGACCAGTTCCAAACATGTCAGAAGGGGTGAAAAAATCTACTTTCTCTCAAAAATGTTGGAGATCAGGTTAGGCTCTGAAGTACAACATCCATTTATAAGCTTCCCATTCTGTATTTAAAGAATGAATTTTGCTATTCCTTGAGTATCCTTGATTCATAAGCATCTCTGATCCTTGTTTTCAAGTCTTCCTAAGTTCTGGATATCTTGTGGCAATTCTGCACTATGTAAGAGAGGCTCTATTGTTACAAATCTACATATCATCCCATTTTGTCATTAGTAAGTTTTATAAATAGGAAAAAGAATAAACCAAATATCTGCTTTTTTTTTTTCCTGTACTGCTGATCACATTGTATGTGTTTATTAAGTCTATTATTCATTTATATTTGATGAAAAGTATCTCAGCTTTTTTCAGAGTTTCTTTTCATGAGTGTTTTTCCACAGCCACAATTACTATCATGACCAGACTGTTACTCAGTTTGTAACCTTATCCATATGAAGATAGTGAGAACATAGCACAGTATCTGTAGTAAAGAAAGACCCCTGGTTTAAATAATACACTATAATATTCTATAATCATAATGTTCTTTGTTTCATTCCTCAGACCTAATAATGTGTTGAATTTTTAAACATTATTACGCATTGAGAAGACATGCAGTAAACTGTCCATTAAACTGAATCTTTAATCTTTTTTTCTTTTTTTTTTTTTTCTTTTCTGAGACAATAGAGCTAGTTTACAAATCAGAACTGTCTGGTTTATATTTTTTCTGCTAATATGCCTTATATGGCATTCACCAGCAGTGAACTTTCCAGATCTTTTTACCATTAGAATGCCTATCCTGTTCTCCTTTAGTATTTGTGCTTTTGATTTTGCAATTGTACAGGTAATAGTAGCTAACAGAAGGCTACTGCAAGTAACACAGACAGGACTTACCTTTCTCTGAGCCAGCTTTAGAGGTAAGACCTCTTTCCTGTGTGAGACATCTAGGCCACACAAAATGCCTCCATCTTTCTGGTGATTATGAAGAGTTTTGACTGGTTCAGGTGAACTCCAAGACAGATTTCAGATAAAAACAATATTTATTAAAAGTTCCTTCTCCCTATCCTCTGCTCATTAGTTTAATACAGAATTTAAAAAAAACTTTAGAAGTTTTAACTGATTTTGCTAAGGCCTCCATGTCCAGGTCATTGACCATCAACATCCATTTTTCTATTGTTCTGCCAATATTTTGACATTGGTCTTCTTGAGTCTGGTGTTTATGGGCTCAGTACTGGACACAGATTTTCAGTGAGTGCAGAATTCCCCAGCCTATGCCATAGATTAAATCTGTCTGTAGTGGACAAACTTTTAAAATTGTAATATCTTGAGCATCTGAGGTGAAGCCAATGGTCCATCTAGCCAGCTTCCTGTGGCTGGAAATAGCCAGAAATAGATGTCTAAGGGGAGAAAAAAAAAAAAAAAAAAAAGAATACAGTGGTGCTTCCTCAGATATCTCCCAGGCTTCTCTATGATAAAATTTCATAGTGTTTCTGGAAATCAGTCTTTGTTCTCCAGAATCAAGGTCTCTTAACAAACAAGATAGGAAAATACCCAGCCATCAAACAGGCCACGTAAAACAAAAGGAAAACTAAATGTACCTAGTCAGACTGGGGACCTAGTATCTTTTAGCCTCCAGCTGACCAGGCACCATAGATTTTGAGGACTTTTCAGGTCTCCTCTGTGTATACTGCTGACAACAGCAACAATGTAACAATTCTGTTACATGTGTAAATATGCAAATTAGTACAGGAGTAATCTCTCGATTTAACTTCCAAAGCCTGTTTTTATTGAATAAATCCACTGAACCTCAGTGTCTCTAATCTCATTGTCTTTAGTCTACTTGAAACATATATGCTAGCACTTTGTTTTCCAAGCTAATGCATAATTGCAACTCTTTTTAGGTAGTTTGTGTGCCCAGTTCCACAAGACTCTCTCTGGTTTGTAAGTAGAGACAGCAAGGAATTATAGTTCAGGTATCTGATGCATTTCATTCTTAGTGAATATCTCTTTGAGGCCACCTCATAGTTCAGACTATAAATTTGAGTATTTATTTTTGTTACAATTTTTTATATCTTAAAAAGCTGCTATTCAGCATCTTACTGAGTTATTCACCTAACATTCTGACATTAACTTCTGAGAAATCACCAGTTTCTATAAGCTGCTAGTATATTTTCAGGAATTTAAACAATATATGCCTTTAAAACTGTTCAGGAAATCAAAAGTTTTCTCATGTTTTTCTGTCATGACAAAGCTGCTTTTAGTTGGCTGTTTTGGAAAATTCTGTAGTGTCCTCAAGAATCTGCACAAGACTTTGCATCCCTGTTTCCAGGAACTACCCAATATTTCTTAACATACAGTTTCTGTGACTGGGGCTTCCACCCATCTTCAGAACATGCATACCCTTAGAAGGTAATGCGATCCCTCACAAATTGACATTTGTTTTTCTCAAGTTTAAACCATTACTCCTTAAAAAGCTTTAGAAGCCTTTCCGCTCCTGCCAGATGTTCTTCCGATGTTTTATGGAAACAAATGAAGTCATCTAAATATGTGAGGATGTCTTAAATTCTCAAAATGTGGTTTAGATCATTTAGTGCCTTCTGCAAAGTCCCTCCTGCAATTGCAGTTTGAAAGGCATTCTAGTGGACTGAAATAATTGACAGGGTGTCATAAATGTGGTTTTTCCCCCTTAATCTTCATCCACTGTTTTTTTTTTTTTTTTCCTTTTCTTTCCTAATTTGATGGTATCCAGATTCTCAGTCAAAACCAGTAAAATATTTTGCTTTTGACATGGAGCCTGACATGGAAGGAAGTCAGTAACTATCCTGCCCTGTCTAAGCATTCTGTTTTCTTAGGTTAGTGCTTAAGATTGTTGGACTTTTTTATAATTACAACTGGGTATTTTCAAGGCAAAGAAAATTAGCTAATTAGTACATCCTACAGCATTTTTTAATCTTTTTTTCAGTGCTATCTGTGCTATCTGATATACCAAAAGAGTTAAAATTCACATCCTGGGTGCGAGTGCAGATACTGATGCAGTTCTTCACATTATTTATCTTAATACTTACTGATGGTTAATCTTATGTATAAACAATTTCTAGTTCTTCTTATGTGACATCCTCTTGTCTGGAAACTCCATTTTCAATAGCCTTTGTTCTCATATCAGCTACAAAATTTATCTGACCAATCATGAAATGTCTCATTCATGAAATAATTTACCTCGTGGGACCTATGAGGAGCCTGTGAATATTGTGTAGTTAAACATGTTCCAATTAGTATCTTCACTATCAAACAGCTCCCAATGTGGTAATCCTAATACAAAACTACAGCCCACAGGAATTAACAGCTGATATTCTTAAAGTTTTTAGCTTCCACACTTCTAACCACTTATTAGTTTGGGGAACAATGGTTATGAACTTACCCCACCAGACTCCACATATGAGTTATTTTCACACAGGGAAGTTCATACCTTGCAGCTGAACACTGACATTCATGACTAGGGAAAACTTACAGATCCTACAAGAGGTTAGCAAAGTATGATTTGATTTTCTTATGAGTCTATACCTTCCATAATGCAAAATCTATCAAATGAACACAAAATATAATTATCTCTGCAACTCGTAGTTTTTGACTCAGGTAAAGATGCTCTTGCAATCTTGAAGCTGTTTCCATCTGCTGTAACATCCACGAAAATAGTAGGAGTTCAGGGCCAGATGCAGATGTAATCTGCATAATGTTGATCTGAGAATTGCATCTCAGCAAGTCTTTTACTGACCAGTAGACTGTTCTATGGCTGGGAAAGTAGTAATAGAAAAAGAGAATTGTCTTAATTTCTCCTCAGAAATTATTAAGTGTATTGGAAAACTGAATGTAATATCTAGTCAAACAAAGATGGAACTTAAATTTGTTTCAACTCTCTGTGCCTTCCTCCCTACTCTTCCAATCAAAGACAAAAAAGCATCAAACAAAGCAGTCATTGTGACATGGACCTATAATAACATAGCACAACTTCTTACCAGTGATTTTGTATGAAAATTATTTTAAAAAAAATAATGTTCTGAAATTGAGCTGAAAGCAAGTGCTCTTACTTGTTGATCAATATCATCCTGAATTCATCTTGTTTTAAAAAAGATTAAAACTACTCTTGAGTTTTTGATCAAAGATTTTTTTATAGATTTGCTCTTTTATAAAGACAAAGCATTAATAAAACCTTTGCATAACACAATACTCTGAAGGGTACCCCTGGGAGCTTTCTTGATATATCTTCACCATTTGACTGTTAACAGCTATTATTCGTGTATTTTTTCAACTAGGTGCAAATCCATCCTTGTTTCATCTGATGCGGGATTCTAAAAAAGTTTTGTTAGGTGTACCAGGTCTACTGAATCACCCCTATACAATAGACCTGTTACAGTATCCAGAAAGGAAACGACACACCTGAGAGACAGCTGTTGATTAGTGTCCATGATGTCTATTTCTGGTCATCTTATTATTACTGAGGTGCAAGCAAAGTGACTGTTCATGAAGTTATTCTGTTTTTTTCTGTGGGTTCTAGAATTGGGCTGACTTTGTTTACTTTTGATTATCCTTTTAATTTATATTGCTTTCCTTATGTTCTTTTAAATATCATTATTTCTTCCTTGGTATCCAAAGAAGAACACTAACATTCTGGAGGTTGTGTTTAGTGGATTCTTTAGTGCCAGAGGATGGATTTCATCAGATTTTACTTGCTGACAATGAACCAAGTTGTCAAAATAGTCTATGAGCCATTCTTTCCTTTATAAGTCACTTGTTTGTAACTTACTTTTGGCCTTAGTCCTTTTTCAGTTTTATCCTTCAGTTCTCATGCTTTTCCTTTGTGCTAACCCTTAGATACATATATTTATAATGTTCTTTAATTTTCACATATCTAAATGAGTTACTGCTGCAACTATATATGCTTTCTGCTTTGCTTTGTACCTTTTCTTAACATCGTAATAGTATTTAGCTGTATCTTTACTATTGCCTGACTTAGAAATTTTGGAAAAATTACATAACGGTAAAATTTCTAAGTTCAGAAGTCCAACACAGTACTAACAGGTATCTGGCCTGTTTGAAACAAGCTTTCCTTAAGCTCCTGAAGATATGTTTCTACAATGCAATATCTCGTTATACCTGTAATTGGGAATTTCAGCACAGATAAGAGTTCATTTTCAGAAGAACGCAGTTTTAGAGCAAAGTCTTCCTCTTGTTACCTTTTAAGTAATATGAAACAGTAATATGAATAAAAAAATGGAAAATGGATATATATTGATTTTTCTTCCTTGCAAACAAACTGAGCCAGCTATCCTGATCTGCTGCTCTGTTGTTAAACCAGAGCTATTTGATGTAAATGTTTGCCACTTCTAATAGTTTCTTGCCTAAGACTTCCTGTTTTGTGTCCTGCTAGTTTGCCAAGTATATTGTGATGGGTGATCTACATGAAGCTACATTTGTACCATGTGCACTTCCAGTGCTGCTCTATGGTAAAACCTCATTCTATTGACTTCGTCAGGGTGTGTATACATGAGCATCGCTGTGGAAGTAAAAGCTGTGGCTTTGAGAGAAGATGGTGAGGAGAGAGCTGCTGGGTCAATGCACTGAACTCACCAAAGTGCCTGACAGTAAAGCACAGGGAGATACTCTTTTTTTCCTGTGAATCATTCCCAGATCTGCATTTTCCCTTAGTTCTCTGAAATATCTCTTTATTGTACAGATACTTTGATGTAGAGCTTCGAGGACTTGTTGAACATTGTTTCCCTAAGCCAAAACTTTCTAAATAGTGACTTGCAAAGCTTTTTGAAATATTTAAGATCTGCTATAATGCTCAAGTCAAATGATACTGTGTGACTGCATATTTACTTAAGTAAAACTTCATGTGATTCACAAAATTTTGGAAAAGAATTAGTTAGATGGAATCCTTTTTATCGAAGCTGAGATATTGATAGTGGTGTGCTATAGTGTATAACCTTGCAGTTATATATGAAGTGCTTCTTAAGCCTAAGGAACTGAGAAAATTTTAAATAACATAATTGAAAGTAACATAAACTCATGCACACCTCTTCAATTACCATAGACTTGTGATGTACACTGAAGTGTAGGGTGTTTGATTAAAATTTAGGAAGAGACATCAATAAGGAAAAATATTTACCATGATCAGTGAGGGTTCTTGGTCCCAAGTGAAGTGCTAACGCAATTTATTGTAACAAAATGTATTTCCACAGAGTGGTACAAGTCTTCTGGAAATATAAATCAACATAGGCTTACTGAAGTCAATATTTGTTCACTGGCTCCAGTAGAACAATACCAATTTAAACCAGCTGAGAACCTGAATTGTTTTGTTTATAATAGAAACCAATCGTAATGCATGCTAAAAATCTTACAGGTGATTGTCAAATAAAGGATGGGCACACACAAACAGTCAAACACGTGATCATATAACAGACATCACAGGCTAAGTTTATGCTGCCTTTTAAAAATTGACTCTTAAAAATGTGTTGTAGGGGGCAAGTTGGATAGCTTTATTGCTTCTAAACTGAAACACTTTTAAAATATGTGAAGCACTCTAATAACTTTCAGGCACTCTTACTGTAAAACTGGTCATGCTCAGAACCTTGATGACTTCCAAATGGATTAATTCAGTCTGCATATCAGTAATATTGAAGGTATACAGTCTTTTAGAGTTAGAAAACCAGGACATGTTCTTTAAGTACACCTTTATAAATTTTGGCATAACAAAAGATTTTATGGTTCAAAACTTTCATCACTTTCACACAGGCTAATATTTGAAACATTGAAAAAGTATTCACTGTTGCTAAATATGTTTTATAATAGAGATGGTAATGGAATGTAATAATATGATTTTTTTCTTTTCTTTTCTTCCAGTTCTTCAATTGTGTTCAGAGGAATTTATCTCCATGTACAGTGCACAAAATGCTTATATTATGTGTTTCCTGTAAAAAATGCTTAATGAAATTTGTAATGAAATCATGCATGCCGTATGAATATGCAATTTTAATGTAACTAAACTCCTTCAAGTGTTAGGTTTTTAATGGTATTCTGTTTGTTAAATGTCAGGTGGATGTTAAGTGAATGGGAAAATGGTAAGGATGAAATAAATCCATTAACATAGTGAATTTCATACCCATGGAGAGGTGAATATATACACGGAGATCAGTGGATTCATTAATGTTAATATGCACACTCACACACAAACAAACAAACAAATTAAGAATATACGCTTGCAGCGTGAATCTGTCATGCATGTGGATGCAGGGCTGCCCAGCTGTCAGTGGGCTGATGACCTAAATTCTGACTTACTAGGTAATGCCTGAAATTTGACACTATTGTATTTATATTAACAAATGAGAAAATAAGATATCTGATACTGTGCCATTCTGTTGCCTATCACATCAAACATGATTCCTCAGCCTGTGGTAAGCCTTTTCAGATGAAAATTAAAATCTCTCACAAGCTACTCTGTCAGCAGTTCAATACTACCTATGCAGTGAATCACACTTTCCAGACGATGTCATGTTCATACCTTGTCTTTTCTTTATTCTTGCTTTAACAAATTACTTGCATACGGCTCTCATTTTTTTTAGAAAATATGCTGCTCCATATGACTTACTATCACCAGTACTACATAGGTTCTCTGAAGCTAGCTTTCTCACTTTTTCTAAATAAAACACCAAGTAAAACCCATTAGAAAATCTGGTGATGTAGATACTTGTTTAAATAAAGTCCTTTGACTTTGTCCTGAGGCAAGAGAGAACTATGGACAACATACATATAACTGGCTCTGCTCTGGTGGTAGTAACCTTCAGGAGAGGGACCAAATGTACAGCTGGGGACATTTATTCCACAAACCACATTCCCAGAAATATTTGTGTCTATGGCTACAGGGTTTCAGAATATGTTCAGACTACTTCAGATGATCAGGTTACTGCTGCTTATCAAATTATCTGTTGTGAATTAAGCCAAGGTAATTAACATATGTGTACCTTCCTTTCTCTAACATATCATGCCTCTTTGCAAGTGAAATGAGATACCTTTAAGTGGATCGAGGCACATTAACCATTTTGAAGGTTAAAATCATGATGAAGCTGATCAATTGACAAATGGTAACTTGTTAAATTGCAATAAATGTAGTGATTGCAATCATGTGAATGTACATTTAAAGTAATAAGATAGGAGTTAAGATTAAGAAGTTAGGCAGAAACTGAACAAGCAAAGACAGTTTTTAAACAGTAAGGTAAAACTGACAAGCACAAGCATCTGGCATTAACTTTGCAAATTACTGTCAGTTTAGCTGGAGCAATTGTAAATGCAAAGGCAAGTTAACCAGACTTAGCAATGATGGAAAGCTACTTTGGGTTGTGCTGCCAATTTTTAGTCTATGAATGCAGATATGAACAATAGCTACGCTCAGCTGTAGCTATGCACCATGTTTGTTTAAGAAAACTTGTTCTTACTTGAATGCTTTGTGCTTTCATTTGCTGTATACTTATACAAACAATAAAGAGAAGTTGTATTTCATAGTTATGATGTCATCAGAATGATTTTGGCTATGACAACATCAGAGTACTCAGACACGCTTATCATTTTCCAGGTCTGAAGATAGCACTGCTAGAGCCTTTATTAGGATAAAGACTTTGAGAGCAGCAAACTTCTTCCAGTGCATCATGGTTTGTATGCAAAGGGACTTTTTTTGTCTTCTCTGAATGTCAGGATTTATGTATTCCAGCAGAGGATGGATGAAAGACACTCTCACTGCAGAAGCGCGCCGTATCACATGCCAATAGGTATGTCTAGATGTAGCTACTCCTCGTTTCCTTGAAATAAATACATTTTCTTTTAACACTTAAAAGAAACTTAGGGCTTTACTCAGTTGCTTACACTTAGACAACCAGTGCTTTTTCAGATGCCTTAGCACATGGGGTCCAGCTTCCACTTTAGAGGGGCATGGGTCTCTTTGTAAGTCCTATATCATATCTGCAAGATCTGTGCAGAATTCTTGGATGCCTAGACCTTTGTAAGTGGCACTGAATGTTTTATGTGTGAGTAACTGAATTAAGCCCATAATATTATTTCCTATTTGAAATTAGACAGGAAAAGACAATATTTTATCTTTAAACACTTTAGCAAAATGGTTCAGGTCCTGACTGTAGATACATGACTGGATGTGCCTATGTAGTCTGGGATGTCTAGCTCCCACTATGGTCAAAATGAAAATCTAGTTAAAGAAGCCAGTAGAGATTTTCTAGACAAATATTCGGCTCACCCTAACAAAGACACCTAGTTTTTTTTTAACTGAAAAGCTGTGTGCACCATCCACCATATTAGCTAGGTCTCTATTGAGTTGATATTTCTACATAGATATCTAATATATGCCTTCAGTCTGCCATTGAGTCCTACTTAGATTACCCTAGACTTGGGTGCACTGAAAAAGATGCAGACAGAAACAGCTAGAAAGAGGAGTAGGTTTAATTTAAAGGCTCATTGCACTACAACTTATTTTCCTACTATAATTAATGCATAAATATTTCAGGAGTTTTGATTCAACAGAAGTTTTGAATGGAACTTGCTATTGTTATTATTAGAAGACTGTAAGCCACTGGACAAATGCAATATGTTTTTAGAGCTTTACCATTTCCCCCAGTCCTTCTCGAAAACATTCCCTGTATTGCCAGATTTGTTCTGAATGCAAGACAGAAACTTCTAAGAAGGTAGAGTTGATAATTGAACAGAAGTTAGTTAGTCTCAGCCTTAACAGACGTCTCAGAACCCTGATTCCACTATTACCCAAGCAACCAAACAAACAAAATCTCTGCTGTATTGTATAGTAACTGTGAATAAATATAATACTGTACCACATATGGTTTGATGGATTTTTTCATATTTAAAAAAGAAAACACAATGGCACACTGTTTTAAAATTTACATTGACTTGATTTTAATCCATAGAAATATATTAAAAAATTGCTCTGTCGTATTTGTTTATCCCTATGTATTTTACTTTATTATAACTCTATAATAGTGTCATTGTGCTTTGGTTTGGGATTTTGTGCAAAAAAAATATTATCTAGACAAATAAGTGTATAAAATATGATTTATTTTAGTAAATATCATTCACATACAGCTCAAGAATTTTGAAATATATCCGTAAATGAACAGATACAAAATACAGGATGATATTACATATCCTTCTATTAGAGACAGGATTATAGTTTAAATCCTTCATATAGTGAAAGCTTAGTGTGCTGAATAAATTCCTCTACCTAAAATAGCCTCAAATCAAAACCACACTTGATGTTTCTTCCTGCTAGCCTAATATATATATTAAACTGATTAGGAACTTCTACATAATAGGAGGCAAAGGGAACCCCCTAGCGCATGAAGTAAGAATTAAACATGGATGTTACCTGAAGCTGTATCCATCAAAAGTATACAAAGTAGTATTCAAGCTATATTTTATAAATTAAAGAAATTAAATCACAAATATATGTTTCTTATTTAAAACACATTTGGATTTTGGCACAAGCTCAAAACATCAAGATTAGAAACATTAATGGTGATTAATTGATCTGTCCTTTGGAACCAACAATATATATATATGTATTTGAGTTTTACTATCTATTAGAAATTGTCATCAAGCTTAAAAACATTAGTTATTGGATCCAGTATGAACTCTAAAGTCATAAATGTTATGTGCAGCATGATAGCTTTTGTTGTAATGAAAATATTTTAATTGAATCATATCTAGGAAGTCACTGTTGTGATATATTTCCCTGTGTGAGTACTCAAAATCATGCTTATGGGGAATTTCAAATATTGAGCAAATGCAGTATGAAAGCTTTAGTTGTAAGTTTCTGTTAATGAACCTCTCTTTATGTTTCTCATAATTGTTGATTATATGAGTCTTGAATGACTGTGAGCCCAGATGTGAATGATTACCTTTGCACGTTCACCCTAGCATGTTCCTATTTCAAATGTTTCCTCGATTCCTCATGCACTTTGATTCCTTTAGTAATACTTTTCTGCTTTTCTCTGATCTTTCTTCTTTCTGATAAACATTCAGCTATAGCAGAAGTACAGATGTGCCAAAAACTTCTAGCTACTAGAAGTTTTGATTAGATTCCAGCTACTACCACTTGCTGGAATCATTATCAATGCAAACGTGTCCTCACAAATGATTGGGGATTTATAATTTGGTAGCTGATGTATACTCACTTTGTGTTCATCACAGACAGCTGTCAGACAACACCAGACTCCAGCACTGAAAAAACATACATCTTTATTAAAGCTTTTAGACTATTTTGTATTATCTTTTCACTCCATTTTTATACCAGGACTTTTTTATCTACTTTAATGAAGTTATATCTGGTTCCAACAAATTTTGTGAGATCCAAATTAGCTTCTGTGTTTCTAGCTGTTTTAGAAACATGGCAAAACCAAACACAACCCAATCTGTTCTGCTTTCCAAAGGTGCAGCTGCATTCTGTTTGCTTCCCAGATTGCTAATAGGACATTTCAAAGGCTTTGGTGGTATAGTCTAGTTCACAACCTACCTCACTGACTTTTAGAGTCTTGACTAAAAAAAGTGTTGACTTTTAGAACACACTTTTTAGATTCACACTTTTTTATTGTCACCAACCTTAAATTCAGGATGAGTTTTGCCACTTGTAAAGATGAGTTTAACTAAACTGGAAGCTATGGCATAAATTAGGGTATAACCTAATACAGGAAAAGATTAAGGGAATGCATTTCTTCAGGATTTTCTTTTATTTTAATATGTATCAGCTTTTCTTAGATGGTTTCAGCTTTTCTTAGATGGTTTCATCTTTAGCTTGCTGCTCTTCATCTGTATCTTGATAGACACTATACTGTTTTTCTATGAATGAGTCTCTTCGGAAATCTCTTTTTATTTCACTTCTACTTCCTTCAGATTTCTGCCACTTATCCTATTCTCTTCTCAAACTTTTTAAAGCCCAGGAAGACTCAGAGCAAATATTGGTCCTGCCACATTTTAGTGTTGGGCTGGCTGAGAATAATGCACCCCTGTCTCAATAGGTTCACTCCGCCCTTTGGCTGCTCCCTGTTCAGGGACATGCTGAGAAGGAGCTGAAATAAGTGATTATACTCAGTCATCAGTTTGGGGAAATAGAACTAGGAGGAAGTTTTAGAAATAGGTCTGCTGTCCACTCAGCAGTTAGAGAGAAGAACATCATAGAGTAGAGAGCAGAGGTGAAACCAAGAGAAAAAATACTAAGGGCAGACGGCCAAGACAACCCAGTGGTGAAGGAGGCCAGCCAGGGAGCTGGAGAACTTAAAGGAAAGCCTGAGTATCCAGCCAGAAGCCATGAGTTAAGCAATTCTTGTGGGAAAGCTTGACTGTGGGATCTTAGCACTCATCAGGAGCCCAACAAGAAGGAAAGACAGACAGGTGTAGAACACTGAACCTCATAAGTCATTCTGTAAACACAGTCCAAAGAAAATAAAAACCTCATTAGTATTGGAAAGTTTGACTTTCGCTATGCTCACTTGACCAAATTAAGTACTCGTACCAAAAGTATCAAGCTGTACTGGTCAAATGTATTGCATAACCTCATTCTGTGTCAAGTCTCAATTGGTGTAAACTTTGAAAACTCCATTAGCTCCAGTGACATTATATTTATATAAGCCTGCTGAAATTCTAGCTCTCAAAATGCAAAATTAATTTATTTGTTTTATTACTTTTAAGCTGAGCGCTCTTGGGGTAGCAATAGAAAAAAGAATGTCGTAAGAATTCACTAATGTAACTACATAATGAGGAAACATTGCATTTTTAGCATGTGTGAACAATCACTTACAGAGTGTTTGGTTAATGTGCATTATGGTTTACTAAAACTGATTACCAAGGGTGCAAATTTCATAGCAACAGATACTCTTGCCGTGAATGTGGTGAAACACAACATTGAAAAGTTTTAGATTTTCAATCTAAATCAATGTTTAACAACCAGAGAGGGTGGTATTAATATCACATAACTTGAGGATTGATTCATTCATCTAGTCATAGGTGTTTAAAGCCATTTAGGACTCCTTTGCAAATCACCCTGGCTTCAAGCTGCCACTTCAGAAATGTCTGGATCTCCTATGGATCCTGTTATACCTGCCACCCTCACACAAATGTCTCTAACTGCAGCCTCTCAGACTGCAGTAGATGCCTATGTTTAGCTAACCAAATCAGACCCCAGATGCCTAGGCTGTCAATGCCTACATTTGAGATAGTAATCTTCCACCATCTTCATAGCCAGTAAAGGCAAACTGGCACCTTTACTTCCCGACACCAATACTGAAATGCAAACGTCCTCTTCAAGATGACTGCATCTAAGAAATGTCAGTTCATTCTCCGCTGGCAAAAGTAATCATCTTAGATTATATATCTACAATTTATGTGGATATTGTCATCTAGCACTATAATGTTTCTCGTGGAAGAACCTGTGTCTTCCCCCTTCCCTGCTGTTGTTTTTGTCATGGTATAGATTATGCCACCCACAAAACCACTAGTACCAATACCAGCAACCACAGGCCCAGCTGGCCTAAAATAAAGTGCCTATTTTTCCTTCGTCTGTGGAATGATTGACCATGTGAGATACCTATTATCTTTGCTTGCATGGTGCTCAGACAGCTTTGGGGATTGCAGTTGTTTGGTACCATACAGGATATGGCCTTACAGGAAACTTTTGCTTTGTTTCTCATTGCAGCTGATTTTACATTTACATTACAGCCTACTGATTGCAGTAACCATCTTTTGCAGGCAAATGTAACCATTTTTTCATAATGTGTTTTATTCACCTCATTGCTTAGTAAATTAGCTTTCTGAGGGACAAACAGAGGGTCACAGCAACTTGAGCCTTTTGCCAGAGAATACATCTGCTGCTTTTCTTAATAATGCCTTTAAATGAACATCTGCAAACCTTCTGAGACTATTGACTGATTTTGTCTTCCAACCTTTTAACACAGAGAAAATAAACAAACAACCCCCCAATATTTTAAACCTTGGAAGCATCAGCTCCATTTCCTCAAAAAGAAAATAAAGAAAGGACAAAGCTGAAAGTGATTATGCTTTCCAGTAACTTACCTGTACATAAAAAAAATTAAAACTGTGACAGAATCTTGATATTTAACATAATGTGAATACATAAATATGTATGTATGTGTGCACATATATGCACATACACACATATGTGTACAACATTGAATTTGGTGCATAATAGGTAGTTGTTGGAGAGCTGTGTAAGGATGTATGTATATAGAGAAATGGATACCCTTTCATAATAGTAAAGCAAGAAGCTTTTTCTGCCTCTGCTTCTTAAAAATAAGTTTAATTAAATTACATATAAAACAAACAATGTGAAAGATTAGAACAAAAAGAATCTTCATACATTTGTGCAGTGTATGAGTTACACAGTAAAAAGTTGTCTTTTACATTTTTAGTCATGTGCAGATGAAGGCATATCAATAGGACTATTTTCGCCAACTAAAACATGATAATTTTCTAGTATTCCATTTTTTGCTTAGTGTAATATTTAATAAAATTCATTGTAATTTTCAAGGTATTTAGTTTACCAGTAAATTAAATACTGACCATTGTTTCTGATAAAAAGTACTTGCTGCCAAACTGTAAAACATTGAAAGACTCCAAATACTGTAAAGAGACTGTAAAGAGAGTTAAGACATCTAGGTTTTATTCTTAGGAGCACAGTATACTGCCTGTGTACTACTGCACCATCCCAATCAAATTACTTATTCAAAGTCTTGAAGTCCAGAAGGAGCATTCTCTTCCCTATTACACTGGTTTTGGCTGGGATAGAGTTAATTTTCTTCACAGCAGCTTGCGTGATGCTATGTTTTGGATTCATGACTAAAACAGTGTTGATAACACAGGGATGTTTTACGTATTGGTGAGCAGTGCTTACACAGTATTAAGACCTTTTCTGCTTCTCACATTGCCCCACCAGTGAGTAGGCTGGGGTGCACAAGAAGCTGCGAGGGGACACAGCTGGGACAGCTGACCCCAACTCACCAAAGGGGTATTCCATACCATACGACATCATGCCTAGCAATAAAAGCTGGGGGAAGAAGGAGGAAGGGGGGATGTTCAGAGTTATGACATTTGTCTTAGAATCATAGAACAGCTTGGGTTGGAAGGGACCTTTAAAGGTCATCTAGTCCAACCTCCCCTGCAATGAGCATGGACATCTTCAACTGTATCAGGTTTGTCAGCACCCCCTCCAACCTGATCTTGAATGTTTCCAGGGATGAGGCTTTTACCACATCTCTAGGCAACCTACTGCAGTGTTTCACCACCCTCACTGTAAAAAAATTTTACCTTATATCTAGTCTAAATCTGCTCTCTTTTAGTTTAAAGCCATTACCCCTTGCCTATTGCAACATACCCTGCTAAAAACTTTGTCCCCATCTTTCTTGTAAGCCTACTTTAAGTACTGAAAGACTGCAAGAAGGTCTTCCTGGCGCCCTCTCTTCTCCAGGCTGAACAACCCCAACTCTCTCAGCTTGTCTTCATAGGAGAGGTGCTCCAGCCCTTAGATCATCTTTGCAGCACTCCTCTGGACCTGCTCCGACAGGTCCATGTCTTTCCTGTGCTGAGGGCTCCAGAGCTGAACACAGTACTCCAGGTGGGTTCTCACCAGAGAGGAGTAGAAGGGCAGAATCATCTCCCTTGACCTGTTGGCTATGTTTCTTCAGATGCAGCCCAGGATACAGTTGGCCTTCTGGGCTGCGATGGCACATTGCCTGCTCATGTCCAGCTTTCCATCCACCAGTACCCCCAAGTTGTTCTCGGTAGGGCTGCTCTCAATCCCTTCATCCCACAGCCTATATTGATACCAGGGGCTGCCCCGACCCAGATGTAGGACCTTGCATGTGGCCTCATTGAACCTCACGAGGTTCACACAGGCCCACTTCTCGAGCTTGTCCAGGTCCCTCTGAATGGCGTCCCATCCCTCAGGTGTGTCAACCACACCACTCTGCTTGAAGTCATCCCCAAACTTGCTGAGAGTGCACTCGATCCCACTGTCTGTGTCATTGATGAAGACATTGAACAGTACCGGTCCCAATACAGACCCCTGAGGGACACCACTTGTCACTGATCTTCATCTGGACATTGAGCTGTTGACCACTAACCTCTGGATGTGACCATCCAACCAATTACTCATCCGCAGAACAGTCCACCCATCAAATCAGTCTCTCTCTAATTTAGAGAGAATGATGCCGTGGACGACTATGTCAAAGGCCTTGGAAAAGTCCAGACAAACAACATCCGTAGCTCTTCCTTTGTCCACTGGTGTAGTCACTCCATCATAGAGGGCCACTAGGTTGATCAGGCAGGACTTGTCCTTGGTGAAGCCATGCCGTCTCTCTTGAATCACTTTCCTGTCCTCTGTGTGCCTTAGCATAGCTTCTAGGAGGTTCTGTTCCATGATCTTCCCAGGCACCGAGGTGGGGCTGACAGGTTGGTAGTTCTCAGAGTCCTCCTTTCTACCTTTGTAAAAATGGGTGCAATGTTTCCCTTTTTCCAGTCACCAGGGACTTCACCTGACTGCCATGACTTTTCAAATATGATGGAGAGTGGCTTAACAACTACATCAGCTAATTCCCTCAGGACTCTGGGATGTGTCTTGTCAGGTCCCATAGACTTATGTATGTTTAGGTTCCTCGGGTGGTGACAAGCCTGGTCTTCTCTTACAGTGGGAGGGACTTTTCTCCCCCAGTCCCTGCCTTGCAGTTCATCCACTCGAGAGGTGTGGGAAGAGAGTTGCCAGTGATGACTGAGGCAAAAATGTTGTTGAGTACCTCAGCCTTGTCCATCTTCCCAAGTAACTGTTACACGTGATGAAGCCCTACCTTCCTGGAAATGGCTAAACATCAGCCTGTTGATATGGAGTGAATGAATTCCTTCTTTTGCTTTGCTTGTTCATGCAGCTTTTGCTTTACCTGTTAAGCTGTCTTATCTCAACCTGTGAGCTTCCTGACTTTCACCCTTTCAACTCTTTCCCATCCTGCTCTGAGTGAATGAGTGAGCAGCTGTGTGGGGCTCAGCTGCTTAACAGGGTTAAACCACAGCACCTATAGATAGCAAGCATTATTTGGCTATAAATTAAGTTTTCTACACATTATAAATATAATGTTTTCTTAGTGAAATTACGTGTTAACTATTGTTTGAAATATTTCTTTTTCTACGCATTTTGCTGCTGATAAAATCTAAGTTACATATTTAGAAATGGAAATAAAATCCTAACCAGTCTGAGAGCCAATGAAAGACTCAGTTTCTTACAGAGGCATTAAGCCTAGTGGGAGGGCACTCTGTGGGCACTGTAGGTTGGGACACCCTCAAGGCAAGAAATCCACTGTATTAAAGAAGGCATGCCTCAGATGTGCTTTAAAGTATGCAATGAAAATCCCAATGCTTCACTGTTCTCATTCGAGTCTAGCCAACCTGCCCCTCCAGAGGATGTTCCAGACTGTTGACACTGAGATATGAAGCCTGAACATAGGTATAAGTGTCATGTAAAACTTATTCTTAATTACCTGCCCTGGACAGCCACATACTTGCATTGTTCTGTTTCAGAAAACTCTAATTTTTTATCTAGTATTACATAAAGACTCCTTGCCTCAAGTCAGACATGAAAATGACAGTCATCACAATAACGTTTAGGGATTTTAATGCTTTGGCCAATATAATCTGCAATTACTAATTCACAGGATTTAAAAATAAAATATGAGTATGGAAAACAGTGCAGACAACAATGGATAACAATATCTGCCAGCAAACTGTGACCATAGCACTTCCTACAAATTAAAGTGTCCAGTGATTTCAATAATAAGACCTTATTTCGAAATCCTTAATTCAACAACACCATTGATGTGCTTTTCCTCATTTTACCAAATTCAAGGAGAATTTGCTGTTTCTAAAGTAAAGGAACACTCCCAGACATTTTTCTTCCTACAAAGGACAAGCTTTTAATTTTTTCATAGTGGAAGAATAATTCCTATGACTCTACCTTCACCCAAGCCTGCAGGTTTTGAAACAAGGGTTTAAAATTCTGAAGGGGATGGACTTTTAAAAGGGTGTACCTTTTTGCAATCTATAAGATGAAAAAACCCAACAAAACCATAAATTACAAAAAATGCTGCTTCTTCACTTTGGAAACATTAAGTGTAAGCCTGGAATTCTGTGTATGAATCTGCTTTCCTGGCTGCACAGAAGCTCAGGTTTAATTGGAGGAAGGCTGTCACGCACACAACTACATAGACTACGTATGAAGGCACTTTCTTGGGCTAGGATAGATGTAGGTACAAATTTCCTCAGGCTTAGTAGGGCTGAAAATGCGCCTTACGCTAAGTACGCTACCTACTAAACTATTAAACAATGTGCACTGCCCTGATATTTTCATTTGAGTAATCTATATTTTGATTTGAGCTCAGTCGAATGTGAATTAGGTTGAGTCAGTCCTTTCCTTGCTGAACAGCCTCCGGTCTCTCAGTGCCACAGGTGCCATGGCTCTGTCTGCTGGATCTCAACAACCTTAGTCACTCCAGAGTAACCGTAGGTGTTTAACTGAGCAAAGGCAGTAGCCTTACTGGGTGTTTACAACAACAAGGTTCAGGTGCTCTGGGAAGTATTTGTCTACAATATTACATATTTAGACAAAGTCTGGCAGGTAGGCAAGTTAAGAAACAAATTACCTGATTGCTCTCCTGGATGGAAACACCAGAGAAAATGTTTGGGGCTGAAAAGAGGAATTGTTTTGCAGGAAAGTTTTAAAGGCTTCAGTTGTATGTATGAATAATAGTCAAAACTTAAATGGTGTCTAAGGTCAGAAGCTAAACAATGAGAGCTGAAAATAATGTTGAGTAGGTGTTTTCTAAATGAACAGCTTCCATGCTAATGTTTAAATGAGGTATATTCTGGAATACCATACCCAAGAACAATGTTCAAGTCAGGAGTATATAATCATTTAGGGATGAAAGAGAAAATGAAGGAGAGATTTTGGTTCCTGGTACAACAGAAAATTTGATATTGTAATTTTTATTTTTTTTAATTCTTAGTCTTACTAACATTTGACAACTAAGTTTTTCTTGTGTATTTATGTGAATTAAAGACCCGCCCATACCTTATCAACTCTCATTAAAAAAAAAAAGACAACTCAAGTGGCTTTGGAGTAAGAAATAGCGCAGATTTCATTAATATTATGTTAGCATAATGGAAGTATTCACAGTTCATAAACTAGAGATCCTCAGAATCATGAAATTAACTAATACATTCTGAAATTTAAACTAAATAAATGTGTTTTTCCATTGCCATACACTGATATTTATTTTAAAGGAGGGGAGGAGAATGGATCTGATATTATATTTTATTGCCAACTTAAAGAGCTATGACAAAAATATTTAACAGCACCATAAAACTAGCAGAGATGACACCACTGTATTCACAGCAGTCCATGACTGTAATTACTCAGTTATTTATTCAGAATTATTTAATGAAGTACAGATCAGTTTCATGAAATCTATAAAGTCAAAGTACTATGCAAAGAATTTCAAAAGTGGGTCCCTCCAGTTAAACTCATTCATTTTTTTGTGCCCACACACTCATAATCTGATTTTCTAATGCTACACTGAGTGCAGCTTTTGAAAATCGTGAATTACTCTAAAGCTTAATCTTAGACTATCTATAAATAAATATTGCCTGAATGACTGGATCTTTGAATGGGACCACAGGTATCTACGTTTACTATCAGAATTCTCTACAGTATCTCGAAGGAGACAGTAATCTACACAGAAAGATTAATCTCATCTATCTTGAACATTTATCTAAAGAAGATATGAATTTCTCTTGGGAGATACCTATTTCCACTGATAATTGGGGAATCAAGATGACTAATATAGCCTAGACCACTAATTTTTAGACACTTGACACTAAGTGAAATGCATCTCAGCTCAGGTGACTGCCTGGTTGAACACCCCTGGATTAGTGACATATATATGTCAAAATACTGACCTTATAATGCAAAATTTGTATGCAAGTAATTCTTGCTCCTTCCTCTTAGTGAAGAATAAGAACTAATAATATTGCCATTAAAATGCAATTTTTAAGTCTGAAATTATTTCTCTATGTACATTTCTGAATTACATAAAAGAATAAAAACACAATAACATTTATTAAAATCCTAGTTGTTTAAGTGTTTTTAAAAGTAGGATTAAAAAAAGTAAAGCATAAAGTTAGATTTCTTGGCAAGCAGGATGAATTATTTCAAGTGATGAACACCCACCTGCTGCCCTTGAGATTTAACTCCTTCATCAGTTCACCTTTACTCATTAGTGTATTCTCATAAAGACGAGATCATTGCATTAAGAACAAATCTCTAGGCTCAGGTTGTCAAAGATCCTAAAGGCAAGTTGGCATCAAAGTCCTGTGAGGAAACTTGATATACAGAATTTTGGCACCTTTGTGACAGATTGGCCTTTGGAAATCTCTCTCTTAATGTTAAATTCACTTCTCAGTCTCTTACAGCTATTAAAGAAACAGCAACTGAAATTGTTTGACATAGAAAATTGTTACCTGCAGATTGCATGCTCTTGTGAAATGCCCTAAGTTTTCTACCTTTGCTTAGTTTTGCTGCAGGAATCATCATTCCTGTTGCATGGGAACCAACTGTTCTGAGTGAGCAATTAAGTTATTAGGTAAAATGAAATAAGGTTTTAAAAGTATTATCTTGCTCTCTTTTTTTTTTCTTTATGTTTTTTCTTCCCCTTTTTATCCTGCCATAAGTAAGTGACCAGTTCCTTACAAGAAGAAAAGAGAATAGGTGCAAAACAGGAACAGGGGGCAGGTGAATCTAGTCAAACTTAATCTCATCTAATCAAGCCATGTTCACTTTCTCTAAACAAAGGCTTCAGTCACATGAAGAAGCCTGAAGGGAGTCAGAGCATGAGTGATGATTCATAACAATTTTCCATTTTAAAATTCAGTTTAAGAAACTTTCACCTATCCTTTTTATATAATGAAAAGAGGGACTGTATTTGGATTAAAGTTCTGCTTTGGATTAAAATGGAAATAGTAGGTTTGTTTAGGTTATTTGCTACAATTTGCATGATCTTTTTTATTATCTATTTGTTTGTGTTTTATTTTTTAATTTTTTTTTTTTTTTTTAGGAAATTCTATCTTTTGGTGCTATTTATTCTAATTTATCATGTAATTCAAGACTTTTCTTTTAGAGCTAACATGTAAACTATTCTGAGCTTCTTTTTTCATTCCAAACAATATGATTGCAAATGAAGAATTAGGACTTGTCCAGCCATAGCTCATTTATTTTCCAGGGACTCTCATAGCCTCCAGGCTAAACATCTGTGGAGACTACACCCTATTCTAAGGAGTTACTTCCTCTTCAGAAGCAGCCATGTAATGTTGAATCGACATGATACTCTACAGCCTGTGAAGCATGCGCCATTGCCAGAAGTGAAACCAGAACTACACCCAACAGCGTGTATACTTCAGTGTCTTGGAAGTGTGGTTTACATGGACACTGCAGAAGAATAATTTGTGTTGATGTAATACGTATAAACCTCTCTAAAATGTTGATATATGGTTATTGCAGTGGAGATTACAACACATTTCTTGGATATGCTATTCTAAATCATTGAAACTTTTAAAAATCTGTTTATGAATGTGAAAGAGATTCTAAATAATGAACACTTCTCAAAAAATCAACATCCTCAATCCCTTAGTGCCTGTCAATTTCTTAAGTTTCACTTTGACAAACTAAACTGCTTTAAGTTTTCATTTCTACTATTGTACAGATTCTATATATCACCTTTTTGATCAGTGGAATTAAATTATGGTGTTCAAAGTACCCAGCAAAATAAGTATCAGTATCTTCATACACAGCACCACAATACTATCTCTGGATAAAGTGATAAAGACTATTTCTTCAAACAACCTTCCAAAAACAGAACAAAACCTGACATGAGCAAATATTCAATATAGATGATCTCCCATGACTCCCAGAAAACTGAATGATTGTTTGTATTGTTGCTGAGTGTGGTAAAAAATATAATATCCCCAAAAAAGGGCTCCTTTGTTATTTAAAATCTGTGATCCAGAGACCTCTAAAAACATGTTGTCTGCCAAGTAACCACAAAGCAGAACAGCTGATTTAATGCACAAGTTATGGAACTCTGTGAAACTGCAAAAGTTGTAAGGATAAATGCAGGAAAAAAAATGAATTAAGTGGTAGTACAAGACAGCTGTTCAATCATATCCATCTATTCCACATTTTTATCAGTCCACTGGCAGTGAGAATCAGAGTTTCTCTGGTACCTTAATCAACTTCAGAAGGTACTAATTAAGGGGTTAGAACGGGGAGCAGCAGGCAGGAAGAGCTAGCAGTAAATTAATGAAGTAGAGTCAAGAGAAGCAGAGTAACTGAGAAAATGATAGGAAACAGGAACAGATTAGAAAAGATCAGTAATTGGAAAGTGTAATAGTGGGGAGGAAACTTGAGTGATATGTACAGACAAAGAGCTGTAAAAGAACTACAGTAACCCTTGGTTTTTTTTTCTTTTAACACAGACATTTCCTTACACACAATTAAAGTAGATTTAGGGGATTAAGAAATTAATGTCTCAGAGCCTGTGGGAATAGAGTTGTTAGATCTAGTGTCTTGGCCACATTCCAGCTTGGATATTGCCCCAATTTTTTAAAGCTGCATATGGTAACTCTCTGTACTTCCTGTCCTAAACTGCCAAGTAGCCTTGCTTTATGTTGTCAAACAGCTGCTTATTCTGAAGTAGTTTGCGAGTCTTTGGTGTGAAAGATGGTATATCCAAGAGTCTGGGTCAAATAAATTGCTTGGAGCTGCCAAAAGGAAGTTTTACGTGGCAAAGGTTTTAAAGGTAAAACCTTCCCAGAGTTCCTGCTGCAACGGGTGTGTGGAAGGTGGGGAAAGGAACATATTCAATGCATTTGAATGACGTTCTGGCAACAGGACTTCTGGTTTGGTTCTCATTGGACTTGATGAACTTCTTTTTGGGACAAGGCAAGGGATTTGGAGTCCATTTGATGAATTCAAGTGGTAGCATTTGCATATGTTGTGTTGTGAGAGTAGATTCTCATACAGCTACTTTCATCCACTGAGCAGCATAAGAATTCTGAATTTACACATGTGAATTGAGAAAAAAAATTAAAATAAAAAAATTTGAATGCTGAGGCAGAACACTGACCTCCTTAAATCCTTTCCTGCGCAGTGAACTGGGTAATGAATTGTGATATCATCTTTACAATTGTCATTAATAAGAAATTAATCCTTCCCTGAGGAAATAAATCCTGCTGGATGCCATTAGTCAAAGTTGATAGACTCCCTTGCCAGGACAAATTTCTTCTGGCTATACTTACACAAGCACAAACAGACATCTTGACTTCTGTGACTGCTTGGCCAGTGCAATAAAATGTAGTTATAACCTCAGTAACTAAAAGGGAGGAAAGGGAGTCATAAAATAATTACGTCCTTTCTGTTTGTGCCCAAGGCCCTTTTATAGTTTATTTCCTATCTGTATTTAGCACTGTTTCCACTATGACGGTTTTCAGACTCATTATTCTTTTTTTGGGCCTTATTTGCTTTTACTTTTTCAAATAAGTGAACAAATACCATCCTACTAAGAATGCTGTTGCAAACTTTTCTTTCATTGAAACTTTTGTTCTTGCCCAATATCTTTCTCTTCTGCTTCATTCCTCCTGAGGTTGATGAGTGTTATAATGGATAGTTTTGAGGGTTACTGGGTGAAGGTAAAGTTCAGGCAGGTTGCCTTCTGAATGACCCTCAGTGACAGATGTAAATGGGGCAAACAGTTCTAATAAGGAGTTCAGCCATACAATGTCCCACTTCACCATTTGGGGGGTTGGGGAGGGAGGAATGGTCTTTATTAGCTGAAGAGATTGTGCAGCTAAGCAGCTTGCAGTTCACATGCTAATGGTTAATTTTAATGGACAGGTTGTGACATTATTCTGAAAGAAGTTAAAATAACATTTTCACAGCCTGTGGTAATATAAGAAGTCTTGCTGTAATAAACCACCCCATTGATACAATATCAGCAGAAAAAGAACTTTTATGTGATAGCAATATATATACAAAAGTAAGAGAATTAATTCTCATGCTTTGCAGGTCGTGCTTATTAGAGATATTCTAAGGCTTTATGTAACACTAATAGTACATCATTATATGGACAAAGTTTATTTAATGTTACAGAGGCACTAGTTAGAATACTATTTTCCCTTGATGCACGTGACTGCAGGAAGACATGCAAATGCTAACACCCTCTAAGATACTGTAAGTAAATGTTTTATTTTTGCTGCTTAACATGTTTTGCTTGTTTGGAATAAGTGTTTAACATGAAAGGTATTATTCACACCTGATTTTGTTTAACTGCGTAGAAGAGTGACATTCTTTGAAAACGGCATGAAATTGTTGAAGTATCAGTGCTGATGTCAGCCCCATCGGGATTTTAGCAATGTCATGTGTAGATTTTTTCTAGTGGTGAATGTAAAATATCAGGACCGATGTAATATGAAAAGACATGCAGTGGAAACATGGATGGAAAAGAGTGAACTTTTGTTTAATATTTTAGTAGGAAGAACCTCAGAGGGAAAAATTATTGGTTTTTTTTCAAATGTAATTCAGTCTTTGAAAATAGACACAAATATAATCTTATAACAACATAATTATTTAATGGCCTCATTTTATGGCAGAGGTAGGATTGTTTGGATGCCCTAAATGATTATTTTGATGCCTACGCATATTTGAATTTATTTTAACTGGTTTTCTAAAAGGTACTGTGTCATTGTAGTTATTTAATCCTACACTTGGCTCCAACTTAGTCTAGCTTTTGTCTGTAACCATTGTACAGTGATTGTCTTGACAATGTACACAATCTACTTGCAGAGTCAAAATTGGGTCAGAATAACAATGTTTAGCATATTTTGCTATATGAATTCATGAGTAATACAAGAATGTTTGCGGGAGCTGTGTAATTACCTGTTCCATTACCAGAAGACTGCACCATTATTATCTGTATTGATGTGGGCAGGAATGCACAGGCAGTATAGTTAAACACATACTATTTTTGTGATCTAAGTTACCAAGGAGGTGATGCATGCCAGTCATAAAGGAACAATTGCCATGACTTGTTTTCTCAGCCAACTGCATGCTGTTTGGCAAGTTAACAGGGGAGAATTACATGGGTTATATATAATGGAATGTCTGAACAGCTGCTGTGGTGAGAGCAGTCGACAGGTTTGTCAGCTCTTAGAGTAATTAACCAGCAGGAAATCCATTCCCAGGTGGCTACTGGAAAGAATCAAGTTTGGTGAGGCAATAACGGGTGAGAAAGTGAGAGTGGAGATGTGTACAAACATTTCTCTCTTTTTATAGAACAACAAACACTTTCCTGAAATTTATGGGGTTGAAAGATAAGAACAGAAATACTGCTTCAGTCCATTTGTCAATCTAGACTCAAAGCTTGTCTCCAGCACTGGTCATAAGACTGTACTCAGGGAAGAGGATGGATAGGATAGGCATATGGCTTCCTAATATGCTCTCTGACTCCAACTGATTTCAGCTCAGGGAATTTATGGAGTCTCGTGTAGCTTCTCTGCTTCATCACCCCCAGTGCACAACTCTTCCAGTTGGCTGTACAAGCTTCTCATGAACCTTGCACACTCTTTGCAACTGCAATGCCCTTTGACAAGGAGTTCCGCAGCTCTGCTACCTGCTGCATAAGAAAACTCTTCCCTTTCTTTGCTCTGAACTTGCCCCCTAATTGTCTCTGCTGATGGTCCCTTCTTCTACTGGAAGAGATGAGGAACTGTCAGCTCCTGTCCCTTCTCTTCCTTGTACTCATGAGTATGTACACCACCCTTATATCCCCCTTTCCCCAAGCTGTGTCTTTTCCATGCTGACTATCCCAGCCTATTTCAGTATTCCACACACGGAAGCCATTTCATACTCTTTTTCATTTGCTTTGCCTTTCTTTGAAGCTAGTTACCAACGAAATTGCATTTGATTGGATAAGTGGAGTGATCACAATCTAATCTCTGCTCACTTTATGTAAACTATCTTATATAAGCTATAATAGATGAACCAAGAGAGAAAGATATGCTGGATGATCTCTTTGGCAATTAGGTACAGAGAAGCTCAAGAAAATAAATGAATCCAAATGCCTAAATGTGATCCCTTACTATTTATTCGGTCCAAGTCAAAACACTGTAGAGGACTTGCTTTTTCATAGCACCATAGTGATGAAGGAGTAATACCTTAATTATTCAGATGGCTAAGTGCAGGAGAGGGAATAAAAAGTGTACAGGAACTTATTTTGCAAGGAAGCTATCAAAAATGGAAGTGAACCAGAACTGGAGACCTGTCAAATCATGAACAAGCATGGTTAATTGAACCAATAATTTTATATTATTCTTCAAATAAGTGTCTAATCCAGCTATGCTACCACCCTGTACAGGAAACCAGAAAACAGGAATCCGTAGAGGTGAATCAGGAACAGAACCAGCTTACTGCAGGTAGAAACTAGTGGGTGGAATAAAGGGGAAATATGGATTCAACTGTGCATACAAATCAGGGACAACTTGGAGGGAATTTCAAAGAATTGTTGATACCCACATTGTTTAATAAATTATTTAGTAATTGGTCTCAAGACATTTACATCCTTTATTCCCAAAAGAACTTATAAAGCAACGTCCACATTTCAAACAAGGGAGAATATAGTATGTTCCATGGTCACACCCATGGAGATGGTAATCAGGAAATGAAAATTAGTCATCCAAAGGACTATATATAATGATTTTTAATACAAGGCAAGATAAAATAACTTCAGAGTTCTTCATAAAAAACTTCAATGGAAAAGCAAAACCCTCACAGATATAGTAAAACCTATTACCACATTGTTCTTTTTTATACTATGTGCATGTGTCCTGCTTATTTAAATATAAATATATATACAAATAATCATACAATTGTAGAATCATAGAATGGTTTAGGTTGGAAGGGACCTTGAAGATCATTGAGTTCCAACCCCCGTGCCATAGGCAGGGACACCTCCCACTAGAAAAGGTTGCTCAAAGCCCCATCCAGCCTGGCCTTTAAACACTTCCAGGGAGGGGTCCTCCACAACTTCTCTGGGCAACCTGTTCCAGTGTCTCACCACCCTCACAGTGAAAAATTTCTTCATAATGTCTAATCTAAATCTACCCTATTCCAGTTTGAAGCCATTCCCCCTCGTCCGATCACTACATGTAAAAAGTACACTACTTGTAAAAAGTCCCTGTAGCTCTCCTGTAGGCCCCCTTTAGGTACTGGAAGGCCACAATAAAGTCTCCCCGGATCCTTCTCTTCTCCAGGCTGAACAACCCCAACTCTCTCAGCCTGTCTTCATAGGAGAGGTGCTCCAGCCCTCTGATCATCTTTGTGGCTCTCCTCTGGACTTGTTCCAACAGGTCCATGTCCTGCTTATGCCGGAGGCCCCAGAGCTGGACGCAGTACTCCACATGGGGTCTCTTGAGAGAAGAATAGAGGGGCAGAATCATCTCCCTTGACCTCCTGGCCACACTTCTGATGCAGCCCAGGACACAGTTGGCCTTCTGGGCTGTGATTACACATTGCTGGCTCATGTTGAACTTCTCATCAATCAGCACACCCAGGTCCTTCTCCTCAGGGCTGCTCTCAGTCTATTCTTTGCCCAGCCTGTATTTGTGCTTGGGATTGCCTCAACACAGGTGTAGGACCTTGCACTTGACCTTGTTGAACTTCATGAGGATGGCATCCCCCCCCCTCCAGCATGTCTACGTCACCAAACAGCTTGGTATCATTGGCAAACTTGCTGAGGGTGCACTGAATCCAAACATCCGTGTCACCAACAAAGATGTTGAACAGCACCAGTACCGATCCCTGAGGAACACCACTCGTAAATGGTCTCCACTTGGACATCAAGCTATTGACCACAACTCTGAGTGCAACTGTCCAGCCAGTTCCTTATCCACCAAGTGGTCCATCTACTAAATCCATGTGTCTCCAATTTAGAGACCAGGATATCATGCGGGACAGTGTCAAACACTTTGCATAAGTCCGGGTAGATGACATCAGTTGCTCTTCCCTTGTCCGTTACTGCTGTAATCGCCTCATAGAAGGCCACCAAATTCGTCAGTCATGATTTGCCCTTTGTGCTGCTCTCCAGGCAGCCATGCTGGATGCTGCTTATCACCTCCTTATTTTCTATGTGCCTTAGCAGAGTTTCCAGGAGGATCTGCTCCATGATCTTGCCAGGAACAGAGGTGACATTGACTGGCCTGTAGTTCCCCAGGTCTTCCTTATTCCCCTTTTTGAAAATAGGGGTTATGTTTCCCCTTTTCCACTTGGCAGGAACCTCACCAGACTGCCATGACTTCTCAAATATGATGGCTAGTGGCTTAGCAACTTCATCTGCCAGTTCCCTCAGGACCTGCGGATGTATCTCATCAGGTCCCATGGACTTGTACACCTTCAGGTTCCTTAGATGGTCTCATACTTGATCCTCACCTACAGTGGGCAGTTCTTCATTTTCCCAATCCCTGCCTTTGTCTTCCGCATCATGGGTAGTGTGGCTGCAGTCTTTGCCAGTGAAGACTGAGACAAAAAAGTCATTGAGTACCTCAGCTTTGTCTCTATCCTGGGTGACCAGGTTTCCTGTTTCCTTCTGGAGAGGGCCCACATCTTCCTTAGTCTTTCTTGTCCCTGGCCAGATTTAATTCAGTCTGGACTCCAGCTTGCCTAGCCTGATCCCTGGCTGCTCGAACAATTTCTCTGTATTCCTTGCAGGTTACCTGCCCCTGTTTCCACCCCCTATATGTCTCCTTTTTGCTTTTGAGCATGTCCAGGAGCTCCTTGTTCATCCACGCAGGTCTCCTGGCTTTTCTGCCTGCCTTCTTCTTTGTAGGGATGCATCACTCCTGAGCTTGGAGGAGGTGATCCTTGAATAATAACCAACTTTCTCAGGCCATTCTTCCCTCCATCACTTCATCCCATGGCACCACACCAAGCAGATTCTTCAAAAGGCCAAAGTCAGCTCTTCTAAAGTCCAAAGTGGTCAGCTTGCTGTTGCACCCTTCTCACTGCCTCGAGGATCTCGAACTCCGCCATTTCATGGTCACTGCAGCCCAGGCTACCCTTGAGTTTGACACTGCCTACCAGTCCTTCCTTGTTGGTAAGGACAAGGTCTAGCATAGCTCCTCTCCTCATTGGCTCCTCTACCACTTGGAGGAGGAAGTTGTCGTCAATACAATCCAAGAACCTCCTGGATTGCCTATGCCCTGCTGTGTTACCCTTCCAACAGATGTTGGGGTGGTTGACACCGCCCATGAGGACCACAGCCTGTGAACGTGATGCCACCGCTATCTGTCTATAGAGGGCCTCATCCGCTTGGTCTTCCTGGTCAGCTGGTCTGTAGCAGACCCCTACTGTAATGTCCCCTGCTCCTGATTTCCCTTTAATCCTGACCCATAAGGTCTCAGTCAGCTCTTTATCCAACTCTAGGCCAAACTCCATGCACTCCAGCTGGTCATTGATGTATAGGGCAACACTGCCTCCTTGTTTCCCCTGCCTGTCTTTCCTAAAGAGCCTGTAACCTTCCATGCCAACACTCCAGTTGTAGGAGCCATCCCACCAGGTTTTCGTGATGCCAATGAGATCGTAGCCTTGGAGGAGTGCACACGTCTGTAGCTCCTCCTGTTTGTTCCCCCTGATACATGTGTCTGCATAGAGGCATTTCAGCCATGTCCTCATCGAGGCTGACTTGGCTGGAGTGGTTGCAATTCCTTTGTGTTGCTCTCCAGGCAGAGATAATAACATATTATGACATAGGTGGATTAATAACATATTAACAATAAAATTGTTAATATGTTATTAATCATACAATCACAGAATCTTCTAGGTTGGAAGAGACCTTTAAGATCATCAAGTCCACACATCAACTTAAAACTGCCAAAACCACCACTAAAACATGTCCCTAAGCACCACGTCTGCATGCCTTTTAAATATCTCCATGGATTGTGATCCAACCACTTCCCTGGACAGTGTGTTCCAATGCTTGATAACCCTTTCTGTGAAGAAATTTTTCCTAATATCCAAACCAAATCTCCCCTGGTGCAACTTGAGGCCATTTCCTCTTGTCCTACCACTTGTTACTTGGGAGAAGAGACCAATCCCCACTTCACTACAACCTCCTTTCAGGTAGTTGTAGAGAGCAATAAGGTCTCCCCTCAGCCTCCTTTTCTCCAGACTAAACAATTCCAGTTCCCTCAGTCATGCCTTATAAGACTTGTCCCAGACCCCTTACCAGCTTCGTTGCGCTTCTCTGGACATGCTCCAGAATCTCAATGTCTTTCTTGTAGTGAAGGGCCCAAAACTGAACACAGTATTTGAGGTGCAGCCTCACCAGTACCAAGTACAGTGGGAAAATCACTTTCCTAGTCTTGCTTGTCACACAAATATATTAATGCTTCAGAAAATGTTACAAATTAGCCATAAGTAGCAGTATTAATTTGACTAATAGGGTATGTCTGCTTTGACCTCTGACTTTTTTTTTCAAGATTTCATTGAAATATCTTTAAAGAATAATTTTCTTCCTTGCATTCTGAATAGGTTCTTACATATTATACCTAGCCCTTTTTGTTACACAAAATAAAACTGCATAAATATTTCCCCTGGAAGTTTTAGATGAAACAACTCCCTTGATTTCAATGCCTTTTCATACTTAATTTTAATTTCAGTAAACCCAATATACCCTTGGGCCAAATAGTAAAATGCAATTGTCATTGTAAATTCATTTTATAGCAGTCATTAAATAACATTTCTTGAGTGGTTAGTATTGGCTTATGCACAGGAAGTATCATGAATGAAGCGAAAGTTCAGGTACCAGAACTAGTGACTGTATTTTGTGACCTAACATTTAGGCCACTGTTTATTTATGGGTTGTTGTTACTATTGTCATTAATTTTTAATCCTTCAAGTTTGTGTGGCTATTCTTAGGTACCTGCAAATGTATTTACACTATCAAACATGTATTTACATTATTGCAAGAATAATTTGAGGAAAAATACTGATGTATTTTAGCTCCACCTGGAATAGTGAGAATGAAGCACCACTCACTGTAGGAAGATCAGGTTCAAGACCATCTAAGGAACCTGAAGGTGTACAAGTCCATGGGACCCGATGAGATACATCTGTGGGTCCTGGGGGAACTGGAGGATGAAGTTGCTAAGCCACTATCCATCATATTTGAGAAATTGTGGCAGACTGGTGAAGTTCCCTCTGACTGGAAAGGGGAAACATAACTCCCATTTTTATAAAGGGAAAATAGGAAGACCCGGGGAACTCAGGTCAGTCAGTCTCAACTCTGTGTCTGGAGAGATCATGGAGCAAGTCCTCCTGGAAACTCTGCTAAGGCACATGGAAAGTAAGGAGGTGATTTGTGACAGCCGGCATGGCTTCAGCAAGGGCAAATCGTGCCTTCTATGATGAGGTTAAGACGTTGGTGGATAATGGAAGAGCAACTGATGTCATCTACCTGGACTTATGCAAAGTGTTTGACACTGTCCCACACAACATCCTTGTCTTTAAAATGGAGAGCCATGTATTTGATGGGTAGACCATTTGGTGGACAAGGAATTAGTTGCACTCAAAGAGTTGTGGTCAACGGCTCGATGTCTAGGTGGAGACTAGTCCCTCAGGGGTTTATACTCGGACTGGTATTATTTAACATCTTTGTCAGGGAGATGGACAGTGGGATTGAGTGCACCCTCAATAAGTTTAGAGATGACACCAACCTGAGTTGTATGGTTGATACTCTGGAGTGAAAGGGTGCCATCCAGATGGACCTTGACAAGCTTGAGAGGTGGACCTGAGTGAAGCTCATGAAGTTCAACAAGGCCAAGTACAAGGTCCGGCATATGGGTCAGCGCAATCACAAACATGGATACAGGCTGGGTGATGAGTGGATTGAGACCAGCCGTGCAGAGGAGGACTTGGGGGTATAGGTGAATGAAAAACAGAAAATGACCCAGCAATGTGTAGTCACAGCCAGTCGTATCCTGGGCTGCATCAAAGTAAGTGTGGCCAGCAGGTCAAGGGAGATGATTCTGCCCCTCTAATCCGCTTTAGTGATACCACATCTGGAGTACTGCACACAGCTCTGGGGTCCCTAGAACAACAAAGACATGGACCTGTTTGAGTGGGCCTAGAAGAGGGCCACAAAAATGATCAGTGGTCTGGAGCACCTCCTCTATGAGGACAGGCTGATAAAGTTGGGTTTGTTTAGCCTAGAGAAAAGAATGCTCTGGGAAGACCTTATTGCAGCCTTCCACTACCTAAAGGGGGCCTACAGGAAAGACGGGGAGGGACTCTTTATGATGGAGTGTAGTGATAGGATGAGATGTAACAGTTTCAAACTAAGAGAGTATAGGTTTAAATTAGACATTAGGAAGAAATTTTTTACTGTGAGGGTGGTGAGACACTGGAACAGGTTGCCCAGAGAAGTTGTGGATGCCTCATGCCTGGAAGTGTTCAAGGCCAGGATGGATGGGGCTTTGAGCAACTTGATCAAGTGGAAGGTATCCCTCCCTATGGTAGGGGTGTTGGAACTAGGTGATTTTAAGGTCCCTTCCAACTCAAACCATTCTACGATTCTGTGATTTTGCAAGACTTTGCACAACAGTCTGGGGTGAATGTCCCATATACATTTATGAACTATTGTTTATGTTGAACCATATGAAATGTTATTTCACATTAAACACATGTATTTTAAGAATGATCAAATTAAGGGAAAAATACATAAAATGAGTCAAAGCTGTTTGTCATTATACTGAAGAACTAACAGTTTAAAACATATTATTTGGAGGCATGGACTATTTGCAGTCAGCTCTTAAGTTTCACAGATTTTACATTTGAAATGGGCCTTATGATGCTCTGTTTGTTGAAAAAACCCTCAATCAGTGGGGCATGCACTGAAGGCTAAATGATGGACACTGGGATAGGTGGAATCACTTTGCTGTAATCATAGTTCAAAATAGACTGATTTCTAAGAAAGCTGGTTTCAAGTTCTCAGACAGATTTCCCTTACATGTTAGACAAATGTCTAAACCAAGAAAGGATATGGTTACTGCAATACTGAATATTGCAAAATCTAACTTTCTGGTTTCTGTCCCATAGCCACATCCGTATTTTAAATTAGGTGCATAAGCTGCTTTTACAATGTAGAGGGAGAATTAGATGTCTCAGATCCAAAACAATCAACATGCTAGAAAAAGCAGTTTTGGGCCACAGCTTCAGGCAGCAGCATTAAACTACGTTTTAGAGACTGTTAGGCAACTTCCTTTCATAAAAATGATTCCTTTATATTTTTGTATTGTGCCATCAGCAATATCATGATATCTAGATATTTAACTGCATTATGCCATGTAAATTCACTCCATTTATCAAATCAGAACTAAATACACTGCTCAGTTTTTAAATAAAGAGAAAAACATGCATGACCCTTAGCTAATTAATTGTAGAAAATAGCACATCACTACGAGGAGTCTTGAAGTATTTATGAGCAGAAAATAGGGTACTGAACTAGAACACATTATTTTCTTCCATGTCTGTAGCCTATTTTAATACACATTACTAAATATCCAGTACAGAAATGAAGCAGAAAGGCTTATAAGACTCTATATCATCCTACTGGCCTGACATTCCTGGCAGAAAAGTAGGAAATGAAATGTCATTATGTTCCGTGCATGAAAAGTACTTTAGGATCCTGGAGCCCTGATTTATTATATTCTTTGGGGACTTTTGTTTTCTTACTAATTTTTCCATTAGCAGCTCAGCAGCTTTTGGAGAAACTTTCTCATATTATGGGTGTATAGATTGCCGCTTTACATGAAAAATACCCTCTTTTCTGTTACCCCATTATCCTGTCATGCTAGGGAATCTTTAACAAACTGCATTTCATTTCTCTTTTCTGCTTTATGTTGTGCCATATTTTACTCATGCTTCATTCTCCTATTACATATCTAATATTTGTTTATTCAATAAGCTCAGAGTTGTCAGTATTCATACCTCAGACACTCATAAACTGAATTCAAAGAATTATTGGGCTTCCAGTTTTGTGTTTCAGGGCATAATACCAGAGTTTGTTTCTTTAAAAATAGCTCCACTCCAACTCCTCTGGCTTATTTAATGATAAGGAATCTGGAAGATGCAATCTCTGGGGGTAAACTGGGTGGAGATGCTTGGCGCAAGGAAAAAAAAAAGAAAAAGTTACTGCTTTGAAAGGAAAAAGATACCAAATAGTGGGCAACAGGAAAAGCTGACAGCTGACTGAAACACAGCTAGAAAATGTCTACAAAAGTTAAGTTCCTCGTTGATTTGCTTCCCTGCTGTTTGACAGGGGTTTAGGAGAAAATTACTAGGAAGAGTGCCCTGGGCGATACTGCAATTTGGAAAACTGAGAGTACACAGCCTGCAATAAAAACCCCATGAATATCCAGAGAAGGCTTACTGAGTGAGAGATTTTGGGGAAAACCTTTGGCATCCAAGTACGAAGAACATTCTGAATTCTGCACAGAAATACAAAATATTATTGAATATTTACCTCAGGGCTCAATCTCTCAGAAGAAAATGCTGAGCTCGAGGAGGTGCTGCTGAGGAGAATTAATTGATGTTTCAGAGCATAAGAAAGACTAGGATGACCTTTTCCATTTTAACTAAACTTCTCTTTTCACTGAAAGGGAAAAGTTTTTAAATCAGACAAAATGACTGGAAAGTAAAAAGCACCTGAAGGATATATGATAATTCACTGAAACAGGTCACCATTAAGGAGGAGGTATTTAAAATAAATCTTGTGTGAGGATGCTGTTCTTTACTTGATGTCCAGCTACCTCCACTAGATGTGTCAGTAGTTGTGAGAATTTCGGTGTCACTTGACTCCTGTTGCTGATGCTGTGGGATTAGTGGGATTGTTTTGAAGAATAAATGAAAATTATGTATGTATTACATTCTATTTCAAAGCGTAGAGAATTTTCAAGATAAATATTTTCTCCTACTTCTAGACAGTAAAGGGATATGTTTTTCTTAGATGCAGTCAGAATTTCAAAATTTTACTTAACCTAGACCCAGATGACCATATTGACAGAACATTTTAAGGTATACTATCTTAAAAACCACAAAACCCAGTCACTATGGACGTGGTATGTGTGGTGTCAAGTCCAGTGCTATGTGCCAGGACCCCATACATACTTGTGTATCCTCTAAGGACAACGCACAAAGCCTTCATGTTCAGTAAAAAACGCTGAAAATTAGTCTCTTTAAAATACAGGATAATACAGTTATTTCTCATCTAGCCATCCTGTTGTGCTCTCAAAGCCATGAGGGCAAATGGCATTCTTCAGTGCATAAAACACAGCATAACCAGACAGTCAAAAAGAGGTGATTACCCTGCTGTATTTAGTGTTGGTGCGGCCTCACCTTGAGTACTGTGTGCAGTTCTGGACCCCACAATTTAGGAAGGATGTTCAGGTCCTTGAATGCATCCAGAGGAGGGCAACAAAGCTGGTGAAAGGGCTGGAAGGCATGTCCTGTAAGGATCAGTTGAGGACACCACGTTTGTCTAGTTTGGAGAGAAGGAGAATGAAGGACAACCTCAATGCTCTCTACAGCTTCAAGAGAAGGGGAAGTGGAGACGGAGGTGCTGTTCTTCTGGTATCCAATGATGAGTCACATGAATACGGCTCAAAGCTACGTCAGGGGAAGTTCAGACTTGGTATTTGGAAACACTTCATTACCAAGAGGGTGGTCAAACACAGGAACAAGCTTCCTAGAGAGGTGGTTGATGTCCCATGCCTGTCAGTTTAAAAGGCATTTGGACAACGTTCTTAATAACATGCTTTAACTTTTGGTCAGCCCTGAAGTGGTCAGGCAGTTGGACCAGATGACCATTGTAGGTCCCTTACAACTGAAATATTCTATTCTACCCCGCCCTACCCTACCCTACCCTACCCTACCCTACCCTACCCTACCCTACCCTACCCTATCCCATCCCATCCTATCCTATCCTATTCTGTTTATACTGTTTGAGGATTTCTTTCAAACTTTCCATTTACTTTGGGTACTTAAAGATGGTTACAAATGTCCTTTAAAGAATTAAGCATGCTTCACTTTCTTTTATGAAAGACAAAAGATGCATGAGAGAGACACAGTTAATTTTTGAGACTAGTAATTATGGTGTTTTTTGAGAAATAAAGGAACTGTGCATCCTGTGCTCTTCCCGGTCTAAGGGGTTTCAAACCTATAGTTCCCATGCATGCCCCAATATACCAGCTGATACGTAAATATACAGTCTGTTGATACAGATGATAACAAACATGAAATTCAAGGCATAGGAAAGACGTTTTTCCACACAGCTTAACAAATTGGGCATATAGTTTGGCTTGTGTATCTATTGACTTCCAGGGTAGAAGTGGCTGAAGTCCACTCAGCTTAAGCAGTTGAAGAATGAAGTAACATCTTTTTAGGTACAATTATGGATAGGTGCAAAACTAACTTCTCTAATGCTGTTAAACCACATGGATCTTGAAGTTCTTTGTGAACGGTCTAGGCCTCGTATTGAAATCTCAGCAAGAGACCTGTCTCTGCCCTTCTCACTTGCAATAGCTGGAGGAAGAAGTATGTTAAAATTCATGCTGAAGATCGTTTTTAACACAATCTCCTGCTTTCTTTATAATGAAGATTGCCCCCTTTTTCATAGTAGCTTGATCTTCATTTTTATGTACATGTCTATGAAGGGAAGCTGTTCTTTCATTTTGTGAATGGGCTGGTCTTCTGTGTTAGACACTTAGAGCAGACTTAACAGGTTGGCCCCAGAAGAATATTGCGTAGAGCTTTGCTCAATTTCTGTGGCTAGGCATTACTTGTATGGAACAGAGGCTTAGCACGGGTAAGGACAGCATGCATCTGAGCGCGGTGAGAGTTCCATGTCTGAAATGAATTAATTTCAGGCTTCTACTGAGTTTAGGCATCTGTTGGAAAGAACTAAAACATTTTCAGTTTTGGCTTTTAAGCCTTTCTTACTGTAGGTTCTGAATGTGGCGCACTTGCTGATTCTGCTGTCTTGCTCAGATTTTTCTTCACCTTGATAGTGTCATCTGCCTGATAAATGACCAGTAAACAATGTGTATATGTTTTTGATGAGGCAAAGAAAAACATATTGCACTCCAAAAAGAAATTGCTTGGTTATTTTGAAACATAAAGGTCCTCAGAAATGCACACTAACCTGATTCTACAAGCACTTATTTAGATTTGTGAACAAATAGAGTTATCTAACTCATAGAGTTATCTGCACTTGTACAACAGTCCTGGATAGGTAAGAGTATAGCTTTGTTTAATGTGCAGGGAGGAAGAATTCTGTAAGAATCTTTCTTAAAGTAGAGAACAGGAATAGGAAGAATATGCAGAAACAACATCAGTCTCTCAAAAAAACATTGACCCCAGGAAACTGGGACAGGTAAAGAGCAGCAGGGCCCTATGGCAGGAATTCCCCATCCTGCATAGAAAATCAACAAGAATTAGATGCTTCTGGTAGGAAGAAGCCTACAGAAGTGCAAGTTAAGTGTAAGAAAAGGTCTACAGAAAGCTTAATCCCTGCAGCAGAAAGTGCAAGAACCTTGAAAATAGGAAGACTCATTTCAACTTCGGTGTCTGCCTTTTAAATTCTTCTAGAAAAATAGACTTAGGCTCCAAATAAATTAGAAGGGGTCAGTGAGGATTTAAACTAACTTAAAATACTAATTTAACTATGTAATCTCAGCAGCCTTAAGCAGAGCAGATAGCTACAGGGTTTTTCTATCTACTTAAGCTTGGAGGTGAAGTCTCAGTACTGATTTATACCCCGGAGCACAAATGAGAATATTCAAGAAATCTAGTAATGAGTAAAGAAAGCATGACAAAATTGCAAGTACAATAATATTGTCCCTTTTTAAAAACAAATGTTCCATAGGATATGACAACATTTCCTTATACAGAACACCTATTTTCAGGTTTTATGGTTCTAAACACTCTAATTTAAAAGTTCTATGACTTCTAGCACTGAATATTCTCAACCAGAAAATTAAGCCACTTACATGTGGTAAAACTGACTCCTATTTACTGAAATACATCTCAACTATTTTGTTGTCTGACTTTGGAACATTTTTGTAATGATGAGGTTGTCAGTGTGAGTTTCTTTCAAATGTGTCCTTTTATGAAGTCCTCCTGCTTTAGCATGTCTTGTAGTAGCATTGTTTTCAGAACTTCTAAATTTTATTAAATCTTGTTGTTTGTTACCAGAAGATGAGAAATACTTAGTACTTAAATACATGTCTTTTTGCTTTAGAAAATGTGCACATTTTTCCTACTTTGATAGTTATTTTTATTTCTAAAAGAAATATGTTTGCTGCCATTTAAATTTTTAGTCTTAATTTGAGACAACGCCCCATAAAGAATCCAGAAGTCTAAGGCTGATATACACTAATCACTTCTTTCTAACTTTTTTCTTTTTTTCCCCAATAAAATTCACTCTTTCTGTTTACTTGTTAAAATAGGAATATCTGACAATATATTTTTAATGAAAGTGAAGGAAAGGAGGGAAAAGATGCTAGAAAGTTTTGTTTAGAAGTTTGTAAAAGTGTGATGTGCACATCATTAAAAAGCAGTCTTGTTTTTCTTTTTAAGTTGCAAATATTTTGTTAATAAAACAGTATGCTAGTTGATTATTACTAAGGAGTATAAGAAAATTCAGAGATTAAGTAGCAGAGGTATTAGTGGCAGTGTATAATCTTCTCTTGATAACTTCCTCTGTACCAAAAGACAGTGTGTATTGGAAGGAAAAATATTATATTGCTCTTTAGAAAGTTTTCCAGAAGAAATACAGGAAATTATAAGGCAATGAGCCTGACACTTGTACAGGACAAAATAATTAGAACCAGTTAGTAGAAGAATTCTATCACTCCAATAAAAAATAGAATTTGTGGAAACTAAGGTAAATATGATACACTTAGATGTGAGTCAACAGGGGTTCTGTAAAGGGAAATGTCATCTTACAAACCTGTTGGAGTTGTTTAGAAGGATATGGGTCAGAATGACCCCACTGATATAATTGGACTTGAAAACGTTTTTGGCAAAATCCCTCACTAAATGACTTTAAGGAAACTTTGCAGTCATGAGATAAAAGCTAAGCTGAATAGTAATTTCAAAAGTAGGAAATGAAGAGTATAGGTAAATAGTCTTATTTTTCCACAGGTTGAGCTTATAACTGGAGTTCTGCCCAGAGCTGTGCTCTTGGATGTAGGCTGTTGAACATATATATATATTGGAAAAAAACAGTGATCAATGAAATGACAAAATTTGCTTATACAAAATTATTCATCATACTGAGGATGACAGTAGAACATGAAGAATTGTTCCAGAATTTTACGAGACAGGTGAATCAATAACTCAGATAAAATTCAGACAAATATAAAGTGGTATAAAAAAAGAAAATTATCTGTTTCCTGGTTCCACACATGAAAAGAGGAGCTCTGAGATGATCATAATCAGAAATGAAATGTTTGAGTCAGGCTGATTCATGATAGCTTTATCTGTGCTAAATAATGATCAAAAAAGTCAAAACATCCCAACACTGCCAGATATGACACAGGAGTAAGGGAGACATGTGCCCTTCAGGAAGAACAGATGGAGTGCATAAGGGGTATCTAGAGCATTTCCAATAGGCAAGTCTTAAAGGTGTGTTTTTGGCAACTGAATTTCTTCACGGATCTCCTTTGATTGTGCCCTATTTGAAGTTTTGACTGTAGTTCACACACGAACACATACAGATAGAGATCTTAATTTTAGGGTTTGTAGTCACATTGTATACCTCCCCATGTTGCCCATTTATGATTTGTTTTTAATATATACAAAGTTGTAGTCTTCTAGGTGTGGCGTGGCATATAATCTCTGCCTATGCTTCTCAGCCTATTTGGGTCTCAATTAAAAGTAACTATCTAAAATAAAAAGAAGTGAGTCTGCAGTACAAACAATCCTGTTCTGCATGAAATCTATTCAAGACAAAAAGAGAAAGTGAAAGTTGCTGGCTTTTCTAAAGTTCATCAGTTAATCTCTAATCTTTAGCTATTGCTGACACCCACCCCCAGTCATAGTGACCGTGATGGCAGAATGTCAACTAAACCACCAGAAAACACTTATTCTGAATGATCATGGAATCATAACTTCATTTCAGTGATGACAACAGATTTCTAGGCTGTTCCTGAGACTTTGTCTGAGAGTAGTACCAAAAGCCATCCCACCAGGGAGGATTTCACTGCAATAGGAACTCCAGTAAGGTCTAATAGCATTGCTGGAGTTGATCTAAGGGCCTGCAGAGATATGAAAGAAAAGAAGATAAAAGTGAACTCCTGTGTGAAATCAAGTGATTGCAATATATGGCAGATAATCCTGTTGCTAGGAGGAGACCTATGTCTGGAAAGAAAATGGTAATGTTCTTGCAACCATCAGAATACTGAAAAAGTAGAAAAAGCAGTTTATAGCAGCTGCTGAGGTAACTGCAAGATATTACATGGAAAGAGAGGAAAAAGGTCAAAAATTACCTTGTCCAGGAAAATTTCCCCATAAACCAAGTTAAAAGTGACAACATGAGGGGAAAAAAAATTAGTATCTAGTCTCTCTGTTTAAATCTGTACTTCAGACCCCTGGTTAAGTGTAGCAGATGAGGAAAGGAAATATTTTACAGATTGTACTGATGGTAAGATGTTATGGCAGATAAAATAAGAGTATGCGTCTTTTTATAGGATTTTTTTTTTTATTTATAAAATAGTCTGATATTATGTTTTAACAGCTTTCTCATTACTCTCTTCATCAGCTGCAGAATTGGGGGAACTTCCAGTTTGTGGAGAATGTTTTTTCCTTAGAACTTGCTTTCAGTTCAAGTTTGGCTGGAAGTTTCTAGGTGTCTGCAGCTGCAAGGGATTGTCTAAATCCCATTTCTCGGAACATCTGCAGGAAGGCTTCCACGCTCTGTGGCAGGTGGAGTACTATTCACACTGTCTGGGCACTACAAGACTTGAAAGATTTTTTCAAGAAACCTAGCCTCCATGCCCTAACTCTTTAAGAGACGGACTTCATTTAGACCACACAGTCTTGCAGTTTCTTTATGCCATAGTAGGGAATATGAAAACTGGCATTTTTTTTTGCTTCTAAATCACAGACTCTGGAATTGCTAGATCTAGGTGGCAGGCATGACCCAGGGTAAGAAGCAGCACATTTCAGTGTTCCCAGCTCTGGGACAGACCAACCAACAACCCAGGAAATGCTTTCTTTGGAAACTTGGTTTGGATTTGGTGAGACTTTAGCTTGAAAGTAATTCTTTTGGTCCAGTGCACACAGAGAAATTATCTTTAATTTTGTCAGGTTGGCAGTTTAGAACTATATCCTGAAGTAACTGCTTCTACTGCAGTTCCAGTGAATTTATAAAGGGCTTATTTTTTACCTAATACATTAAAAGTGGTGCTAGATACTGTAGTTAAACAAGATATAATGAGCAGAAAACATTAGTTGAGAAGCAGAAGCAGCTCATCTTCCTTCTATCAGTGGAAATATGTAGCGTAACTTAGAATTTTTGAATTACCAGACTCTTCAAATTCTTCTTTTTACATAACTTTGTTTGACAAGCAAATCACAAAGCAATTTGTAAACTTGCCTTTCAGCATAATCTTTGTGAGACATAGCAATGTGATGGTTTAATGAACACCCATCACAGAGAACTCTTCAGAGAAAACAATACAGTTCTGTCTGTGCACATTCCTCATCTCATGAACATGGTTCTGCTTACCTACTTATTCAAGCAAAAGCTATTGAACATTTTGGGTCAGAAGAATAGGACTGCAAGGCAAAAGAAACAGGAGAAGCTGTTAAGAAGCTATCTTTTTTTTGCTGTAAAAATATTCTTGTTGAGTGGAAGTGAACAGACCTCTACCCTGGAAATGATTTTTTTGTTCCAGGTGATGGAACAGATCATCCTCAGTGCCATTACATGGCACATGCAGGAGAACAGGATGATCAGGCCCAGTCAGCATGGGTTTGTGAAAGGCAGGTCATGCCTGTCAAACCTGATCTCCTTCTATGATAAGGTGACTCACTTAGTGGATGAAGGAAAAGCTGTGGATGTTATCTACCTGGATTTTTGCAAAGCTTTTGACACTGTCTCCCACAGCATTCTCCTGGAGAAACTGGCTGGTCATGGCCTGGACAGGTGTACTCCTCCCTGGGTAAAAAACTGGCTGGATGGCCATGCCCAGAGAGTGGTGGTAAATGGAGCTAAATCCATTTGGTGTCCGGTCACAAGTGGTGTCCCCCAGGGCTCGGTGCTGGGGCTGGTTCTCTTTAATATCTTTATCAATGATCTGGATGAGGGGATCAAATGCACCCTCAGTAAGTTTGCAGATGACACTAAGTTAAGTGGGCATGTTGATCTGCTTGAGGGTAGGCTGGCCCTGCAGAGGCATCTGGACAGACTGGACCGATGGGCTGAGGCCAATGGTATGAGGCTCAACAAGGCCAAGTGCCGGGTCCTGCATTTGGGTCACAACAACCCCATGCAGCGCTACAGGATTGGGGTGGAGTGGCTGGAAAGCGGCCTGGCAGAAAAGGACCTGGGGGTGTTGGTGGACAGCCAGCTGAATATGAGACAGCAGTGTGCCCAGGTGGCCAAGAAGGCCAACAGCATCCTGGCCTGTATCAGGAATAGCGTGGTGAGCCGGACTAGAGAAGTGATCATCCCCCTGTACTCAGCACTGGTGAGGCCCCACCTCGAGTACTGTGTTCAGTTTTGGGCCCCTCACTACAAGAAGGACATTGAGGTGTTGGAGTGTGTCCAGAGAAGGGCTACAAAGCTGCTGAGGGGTCTGGAGGACAAATCTTACGAGGAACGACTGAAGGAACTGGGGTTGTTTAGCCTGGAGAAGAGGAGGCTGAGGGGAGACCTTATCACCCTCTACAACTACCTGAAAAGAGGTTGTAGAGAGGTGGGGGCTGACCTCTTCTCCCTGGTGACAAGTGATAGGACAAGAGGAAATGGATTTAAGTTATGCCAGGTGAGGTTTAGACTGGATATTAGGAAACATTTTTTCACTGAAAGGGTTATTAAACATTGGAATAGGCTGCGCAGGGAGGTGGTGGATTCACCATCTCTGGAGGTGTTTAAAAAAAGGGTAGATGTGGTACTTAGGGACATGGTTTAGAAGTGGGTTTTGTCAGGGTAGGTTAATGGTTGGACTTGATGATCTTAAAGGTCCCTTCCAACCTCAGCAATTCTATGATTCTATGATCCTATTCTCTTCTAGCTCTGTAATTTCAAGTTTAATTATCACATTCCCTCTATGTTAGAAAGACAGATGTGCACGCTCCTGTTCACCTTCACCTGAAAATATGTGTTCTTTTTTAATTTGCAACTACCTTTTCAGATACATCAGGGGCTGTCTACCCAGCTATATGACTGCACTGTGACAATATTTGTTTCACCAGGAAAGGTTTACAGGAGCAGAATGCAGGATACTGTAAAAGGTATAGTTTTTGCAGGAAGTTTCCTTCCCTAAGAGGTCACATCTGTAAAGTTTTCTTTTTTCTTTTTTTTTTTTTACGATGGATAACACCTGTTGAACCTTTTGTGCTGAAAAAAAAGACATGACCTGGCAGAAAAAAAAAAGCAAAAGCACAGTTTTCTGGCTCTTTTGACCTCCATAAACACCAGATGCATTACAGCTGGAGCCTGGAAAAGTCATCATGTCATCAAAAGTTCCATAATAAATGCAGTACAAGTGTGCAGCCTGCAGGCAATTCATATGAAGGTGATTTGGTGTCAGAAAAAGATAGCATATAAGGGAATGAATCTCTAGTTCATTGAATAAATACATCCAGTGGTGAACAGGTAGCCCAAATTTATACAAGTGTAGGAAATGTATGTATGGGATGGAAAAGAGGGGAACATTTAATGGGAAACAAAGATAAAAATGAAAAAAATACCTAACATTTTGTACTTTTATCAGTGTCCTGTCTTTCTTCTTTCTGCCCTCAGATGGTCAGTGAATAAAAATACTTACATGCTTGATAAAAAGTGCATGTGAATATGTGTCCTGACAAATGTAATCACGACAAATGATAACATATGTCAAATTGCTTGTAATAACCTTCGGATGTTGACTTTTTTCCCTGATTACCATCATTTCATTCAGAAACTCACAACTATGCTTAACCCATCAATTTGAGGCCCATCAGGATAATGTGAGTAAATAATTTTCAACTATAACATGTTAATGATACTGCCAGTTCTACAATTCTCTTAGTTCCCTCTCGTTCATCTCTTACCACCTTTTCAAATTATTTAATTACTGGGAAGCTTCTAAAGCTGTCTTTAAATGAAGGGTACATTTAAAGAATTTAAATGAATTAGAGTGAACTTTTTTAAACTCTTCCTCCATTTGACCTTCATTTAAATACCAGAAGCTACTGCCAGCTTTAACCATAGTATCCCTGTAAGATAATCAAGTGCCAGTTACTTGCCTGCTCAGCTGTGATGGCTTGTGGCAATTTGTTTTGTTTGCTAATTTTTTTGTCAGCTGTATCAGCTCAAACACTATTTCACATGAAAGTTTTTCCCAATTACAAAGGTTCCCTGGGAAAGGCAGGGAGCTAGAAGATGAAAATGTGCATTAGCAACCAATGTATGAACAAGAGAACTGATGAGCCATCAGAAAGATAAAAAGGAAATTTTTGGAGCTCATAATGATGCTTCTCTCCTGAATTTGTTCCTCACTCCTGTGCAAATTAATCTCAACATACTGACCTTCGGAGATGCTAGAAGACTCCTCTATTTGATGAGTCTGGCCTTTGAGAGAAATTAGAAAAAAAGGAGAGAAACAGTTATCCTGAGGTGATACAGCATTTAGCAAGGTTTTTATAGACTTGTAAGTCCTGCTTGTTTGAATGAAGCTAGGAACTTTTCTCCAATGTACGAGGTAGAATAGTGATGTGATAGGACAGCAGAAACAGAATCAAACAGAATGAACTCTTACGATTCTTTCATTTGTTTGGTGCAAACAATCATAGTATTCTTAATATTTTATGTTATGGAAGTTTTTACATGCTTTTCCATATGACTTGAATCAAGGTGGCATGGGATTTGTATGGGTCAAATCCTAGTACCCCTGAATACAGGCCAAGTGATTTGACCCAAAATTTCTATTCTGAGTATCTGTGTATTCTTCCAAATAAAAGCACAGCAGGCAAGTGTCTTCTTGTACCCTTATTTATGGTAACAAACTTTTGTGTGGTGGTGATCTTTTGTATGGGAAGGTACCACTTCACAGGTACTCTGTGGCAACATTCACGGCACCAGAAAACAGCCAGAGCACCTCTGCCTTCTGCTTCTGAATGCAAAGCATACTGTTCAGTTCCTACACAAGTGTGATTTTGTAGATACATCAAGTACAACAATCAGTAAACTTCAGCTAGGATAGAGCCTTAAATTGGAAACAACCTGACAAAACAAGCTGTGTGAAATTCATACACAGATCTAATTTTAACAGGCATTTAATGCTAAAGTTGGTTATAAGGCGTAAACATGCAAATTCCTGTGCATAGAAAGCAGCACTATGCAATGTTTTCACAGGGCAAGGTAAAAGGGACAATTGTTCTTCACTGTAAAAGTAAGTGGAAGGTCCTTCTACACAGTTGACACTGTTGGTAAAGAGCGAAAACCTACTTTTTATGACAATGAAAGGACTGATCTAGGAATATCTTTCAACATTTAGATGAGGTGAAGCAACAGAAAGTCAATTTTTGCTAATAAAACATGTGCCCTTGAATGCCACAGCACATGGTAGACAGACTGCAACGCTCACCTGGAGTGCACATGAAGCTTTTGCATGGTCTTGAGTTAGAGAGGGCTAGTTTGAAGAATGCTGCTTACTTAAACAAACCCTTTTTTTGTAGGAAGGACATAATTTAGATATTTTGGGGGTTGGGTGGCTATTTTGATTTTTGCTACCACTTGATAAAATATATTTTTAATATTTAATAATGAGAGAATGTTTATAATATTCCGTTGAGGATACCTGACAGTCATGATTGCCAGGTCAGCACATCATTAGGAATGCAAAATCTAACATTTTCAAGGTCATTTTCAAGGCCCTGCAGGCACCAACAGCCCTTACTGTTCCGGTCCAGCTTCCCGTGGGACTCCCCCGACCCTACCCATGGCCCAGGACCCCATTTCAGTCCCTTGGGGCTATCAGCCCCTGCCCCAGTGACACCACCGCAGCAGGACCAGTCTCCAGCTCCCCACAGCCCTGCCCTGCCCTGCCTGGCCACACGCCGTGCTGAGCTGGGCCCGCCCGCAGGCCCACGTTCCAGCCTGGTCCCTATCCCCGTCCCCAGGGAGATGCCTGAAGCCCTGGGGTTGGGGTGCCATGGTGCTCCCTGGCTGCTCTGCTCCTGGCTGGGGTGGTGGGACAGGCCCTGCCTGCCAGTCCCTGCCCTGATGGACCCCCTGGGGAGACCCTGCCAGTCCTGGCTGCTGGCCCACAGGAAGCTTCTGTCCTGCACGGCACCCAGACAGTCATTGCTGGGCCATCGCATTCGCAGGAAACTAATTGAACCAGACCTTGGTATAACTTTGAGACTGTAATTCTTGTAGGAAAAGTGGTGTGTAACATCCAGACTCCTGTCATGAAAAGATCTACTCAGAAATTCTGAGATCTTAGTAGCCCTGTCTGAAGTTTTACCTTTTCTTTTCTCTTTCCCAAGTTCCCCCCCCTCTTCTTTAAAATGCTTGGTTGTGTCATTTAGTTAGATTTATGTGTTATATTACACAAGGAAAAAAGGGGTTGGAATAGGAGACGAAGGATAAGAAGAGGCAGATTACTTTATTCCCAAACAACAATTTTAAAGCTACTTATTGTTCAGAACTTACACTGAGAATTAAAAGTATTTATGAGAATATTATAAATGTCCTTAACTTCAAGAAAAGTATAAAGAGACAGACGTTGTACAATTCAAAGGTTTCCCATTTCTTTTTCCAATATTTCCTCTGAAAAAGAAAAAAAATGTAGCATAGAGAGCCTTGATGCCTTCCTTAAACTTCAAACTTACCCAGGAACAGAAATGGCTTTGATTTTTACCAGTGACTTCTGAGAATTTTAGTTTTGGACACAGGAAATATGCTATATAGTTTGACCAATACGTCTGTCATCTGCAGTCATAGAAGTCATAACCAGAATTAACCTTGAGAGTCATATAAGTGATTCCTTCACTTTCAAATTAACTGTGTCCAAACCATTTGTACCAAATATTTGTCAAATCTGTCCTTAAGAACCTCCTGTAATGGAAATGTTTTTCTTATTCCCCGTGGACACTAAGAATAAATTATTCCCTTCTTTGCAACAACAACACTTATTCATACAAAGACTATGCCCTTAGTCTTCTACAGACTAAACAGTCCTCATACCTACAGTCATTTTTTGTAGGTCATGTTTCCTGTACTTCTGCACGTTCTTGTTATGTGCTCTCTGGACTATGAGAAAAGCAGATATTTTTTTTTCTTTCTATTTTTTTTTTTCTTTCAGTCTTACAAGCACCAGTCATGTTTATACATCTCAGCACTTGTCTCCCTTTTTGGTGCAACTTGACATTTACTGATTTAAGTTAAGATTAGAAACTGTCAAAGAAAGGCAGACGGAAGAACCCTGCTCAAAACTGTCTGTCATTTTGATGGTTAACCTCTGATTTAGTCATCCTGTACAGTTTTCCAGCAAGTTTTACTCCCACTCTATCATTTCTTCTTTGCTTTGTACCATGTGTCCTAAGTGTTATTTTAAGGTCATCTGAGCCAATGGTAAAAGTTAAAAAGAGACAATGACTTATATTTCTCTCTACCCATAGGACCTGCTTTTTTTTTTTTGTGTTTTTTTTTTTTCTTTAAATTGCATTGCTCTGAGTGATTTGTTCTTAACATGTCTTTCATTTTCCAAAGGCTATAAATAGATCAGTTGATCAGTTGATGATTTTTTTTCCAGTACATTTCTGGGAACTGAGATTGGACTACATGATCAGGAAGCTTGTTCCCTCGCTCTCTCTCCTCCCCTTCCCCCCACTTTTTAAAGCTGCATATTATGTTCTTCCTATTCTGCTCTGAAAACCCCAGCTGTCCTCCAAGAGTTCTCAAAGGGAACAGCAAATGGCTCTGAGATTCCTTTGATAAATTCTTTCTTCCTCCAGGTGAATTTCATTAGATTTAGTAGTTTGAAGTGATCTAGTCATTAGCGTGTGAACACCAGTGTTAAAAGGCAGAAAGGGGGATGGGATGGTTGGGGTTGAAATGTATCCACGCCTTATTTGAATATTTTGCATAGCTCTTGGATAATCTCGAATCTTAACAGGAGTTGGGAACCAAGGTGAGATTTTGCAACCTCTAGAAGAGCTTTCCTTCTTCAGTGAGCACACAAGAGGCACAGGAAACTTGAGGTCACTGAATTCACAATCCAGTGGGAGCTATAAGCCAGCATTGGGAGCATCTGAGATGAATGGTACTGCTCATCAGCCAGCTTGCCTCTGGGGTGCAGTTTCACAATTAGCTTCAGTCCGTTTAAACCACATTGATGTGAAAAAAGATAATTTAGCCCTGCCCCTGTGTGTCTTTGGGGAGCAAGAGCAGGACTTCTCTTTTAGAAACAGCATGGTCATAGATTGACTTGAACTGACTAAACCAAACAGTACGTATGTGAGGCTCTCAAACCAGTATTTTCTGCTGTAATGACAGGTGAAATAATTCTTGCTGAACCTCTTTAGAAATGCTGAATGCAGCCATCTCCTGTTCTCCATTCCTCTTAGGCACTGGTAAGACTGACAGCTGCATGCTATCACACCTGGATATGCTTTAATGCTCAGTTATTAACTCAGCAATGTAAGGATGACTGGTGTACTCATGTCAGCAGAAATCTTTCTGAAGATGAAATAACAATAGCTACTAGAGGAGAAGGTCATGACTTAGTTGTCCCACCAAAATCAGAGAATGGCCACTTAGTTAACAGATATATTCTACAGATTGAATTTATTATGTGTTTAATCTATGAAGTGATTTACATGATCATGTGTGCATTTGAAAGGTGATGAAACTCATGTCTGGTATGGATTTGTGGGAAAAAAAGCAAAGATAAATTAATAATTCCTTTAAATATGTAGCAGAATACATGATAACATCAGAATATGTGATAATGTATTTTTCTTCTTTCAAATGAATGCACCAGTATATACTGGGGCCACTCAGCTGGAAAGTAGATTTGCAGAAAAGCACAAGGGAGTCCTGTTGGACACCAAGTCAGAAATGAACCAGCAGTGTACCCTTGCAGCAAAGAAGGCTAGTGGTATCCAGGGCTGCATTAGGCAAAGGGCTGACAGCAGGTCAAGGGAGGGGATCCTTCCCCTCTGCTCAGCACTGGTAAGGCCACACCTGTGTCCAGTTCTGGGCTCTCCGGTACAAGAAAGTGGAAAAGGTCCAATGAAGGGCCACAAAGTTGAAGAAGGGAGCAGAGTACCTATCCCGTGAGAAAAGACTGAAAGACCTGGGACTACTTAGCCTGCAGAGTGGAAGGGTCAGGGGGCAAAATTCTCAATATACATAAATCCCTGAAACAAGGTCTAAAGAAGACACAGCCAGGCTCTTCTCAGTGGTTCCCAGTGACAGGAAAAGAGGCAATGGGCAAAATCAAAATGCAGGAGATTCCATCTGCATATCAGGAAACACCTTTTTATTGTGATGGTGATCAATCACTGACACAGGTTGCCCAGACAGATTGTGGGGTCTCCATTCTGGGAGATTTTCAAAACTGATCTGGACATGCTCGTCATAGAACCATAGAAGGGTTTGTGTTGGAAGAGACCTTAAAGATCACCTACGTCCAACCCCCCTGCCATGGGCACGGACACCTTCCGCTAGACCAGTTTACTCAAAGCCCCATCCAACCTGGCCTTGAACACTTCCAGGGAGGGGGCATCAACAGCTTCTCTGGGCAACCTGTTCCAGTGTCTCACCACCCTCACCGTAAAGAATTTCTTCCTAATAGCACATCTAAATTGACCCTCTTCCAGTTTGAAACCGTTACCCCCCATCCTACCACCACAATCTCCAATAAAAAGTCCTTCTCCATCTTTCCTGTAGGACCCCGTTAGGCGCTAGAAGGCTGCCATAAGGTCTCTCCAGAGCCTTCTCTTCTCCAGGCTGAACAACCCCAACTCTCTCAGCCTGTCTTCTTAGGAGAGGTGTTCCAGCCCTTGGATCATCTCTGTGGCCCTCCTCTGGACCCGCTCTAACAGGTCCATGCCTTTCTCATGTTGGGGGCCCCAGAGCTGAACGCAGTATTCCAGGTGGGGTTTCATGAGAGCAGAGCAGAGGGGCAGAATCACCTCTCTTGACCTGCTGGCCATGTTTGTTTTGATGTAGTCCAGGATACAGTTGGCTTTCTGGGTTGGCTTTCTGGGATGCAACTGTACATTGATGGGTCACATTGAGCTTCTCGTCAACCAACACTACCAAGTCCTTCTCCTCAGGGCTGCTCTCAGTACATTCTCTGCCCAGCCTGTATGTATTCTTGGGATTACCCCAGCCCATCTGCAAGACCTTGCACTTAGCCTTGTTGAGCTTCACGAGTTTTGCACAGGCCCACCTCTCGAGCCTGTCCAGGTCCCTCTGGATGGTATCCCTTTCCTCCAGCATGTCAACCACACCACACAGCTTGGTATCATCGGCAAACTTGCTGAGGGTGCATTCAATCCCACTGTCTGTGTCACTGGCAAAGATATTAAATACCGCCTGTCCTAATACAGGCCCCTGAGGAACACCACTCATCACTTCTGTCCACTTGGACACTGAGCTGTTGACTGCAACTCTTTGAGTGTGACTGTCCAGCCAATTCCTTATCCACAGAGTAGTCCACCCATCAAATACATGCCTACAATTGAAAGAGAAGGATGTGGTACAGGACAGCGTCCAATATTTTGCACAAGTCTAGGTAGATGATGTCAGTTGCTCTTCTCTCATCCACAAATCCTGTAATGCTGTCATAGAAGGCCACCAAATTTGTCAGGTACAATTTGTCCTTAACGAAGCCATGCTGGCTGTCACCAGTCACCTCCTTATTTTCCATGCGCCTTAGCAGAGTTTCCAGGAGGATATGCTCCATGATCTTGTCAAGAAGAGAAGTGAGACTGACTGGCCTGTAGTTCCCTGGGTCTTCCTTTTTTCACTTTTTAAAAATGGGGGTTATGTTTCCCCTTTTCCAGTCAGTGGGAACTTGACTGGACTACTACAACTTCACAAATATGATGGATAGTGGCTTAACAACTTCATCCACCATTTCCCCCAGGACCCGCTGATACATCTCATCATGTCCCATGGACCTGTGCACCCTCAGGTTCCTCAGATGGTCTTGAACCTGGTCTGCTTCTACAGTGTGCAGTTCTTCATTCTCATGGTTCCTGCCTTTGCTCTCAGTGACTTAGGCAGTGTGGCTAGAGCACTTACCAGTGAAGACTGAGTTAAAAAAGTCATTGAGGACCTCAGCCTTCTCCATATGCCAGGTAACAAGGTCCTGGGCAACTGGCTGTAGATGGCTGTACTCAAGGAGGGGAAGTGGAGCAGATAACTTCCAGAGGTCCCTTCAAACCTCAGCCATTCTGTGAATCTGTGATGCTGTGAATCTATGAAATTTCTCTTTCAAAATTTGCTGTTGTATCAGTGCAAAAACAGGGAGTATTGCCAGTATTTTCTTGTGTGAAGAAAAGGAAAACCCTGAAGCCACAGGAATTGTTTGTGGAGGGTGAGTTACTTTGCAGTGTGTCAGTGAGCAGTTAATTAAGCTCTTGGGCTTCTGATGTTGAAAGTTAGCTTTCATTAAAGAGACCCTGATATTTCATGCACAGCTTTCAAAATAGTTCTGCTCAATTCCTGTTCATTTGAATAATTTATAACAAATCCTCAAATACCGTCTCAAATATTTGACTAGAGTTATTTGGAAACGAAGATTCACAAATAAGTCAGGTGTTCATCAATCAAAGCACGATTGGATAGTGGGTCAATGCTGCTCAGCTCAGGAAAGGGGATGATTAGTGTTTTGCATTACTTTTTCTAGTTCTAGAACTGCTGTGCTGCTTGCAACGTATTTCCACTAGATGGCACTCTGTGCTTCAAAATAGGCTTTTTTTACACTTTATATAACTAGGCGTCTATGATAACTTCTGTGATAAATACCCACATTTTAAAGACTTAGAGTAGCAGAAAGAAGATAGGCGCCCATAATATAACCAACCATTAATGAAACAGATGTAGAAACCATAGAGCTGTGACTATTGCTTATATTTAGACAGATACATAGACGCAGAATCATTTTAACTCTGTACTGCTTTAGTACTAAGTGTTACTGAACTCAGTGAGGTAAGAATCCTACATTCTGTTGCTGCAGTAATTCCAAAGATTTCTTAGTAAAATTATTAGTATTAGCTTGTTTAGACTTCATTAGTTTACTGTTGTATAAAAATGACATGTAAAAAACAAACATTAAATCCTTCTAATTAAGCTACAATGAACACGCATTCTATTATATTTCTGAACTCCTTAAATTATGTCCCATTATTGTGTAATTCTAATTAAAAGATAGCAAATTGATTTTAAATGTTAAGCTGTTGATTATATCAAAATGATAATTTGCTTTCCTAGTACGTATAAAGGTAAGCTTTTGTTTTCTCGTAAGTCTTGAAACCCAAATTACTACTGTTTAATATTTTACCATTTAAATTATGTAGTTATGTCATTGCTGTCAAATGGCTAAGATCATTCCTGAGTGGTTAGTGTGCAGTCAAATTCAGTACGTTTTACAGATAACAGCCAGTGGTACCGGACGCACTCATCTGAGCTACAATCCACTCATATTGGGAGTTTTTTTCAATGCTGTGGGGAAGTGACTGGTTAAACTGTAACAGAGGATGAAGAGAACAAGGCTAAATCAAACTCTTGAGGTAGGAAGACCAGAAAGACTGAATACTCGTGATAGGGGAAAGGAATGTACAACAATCCAAGAACAAAGAGGAAGGAAAGGAAGAATGTTTAAAGCATAGAAAAGATGGAAATGAAGATTTATGGGCATCTTGAAAGAAGGAAGCCTAAGGATTAAAAAATTAGAATTTAATTTAGAAGTCCCCAAAACCCCCTTTCATAAACAACTTAGCTTGAGATGGAGTTATGCCTTCTTAAATGCTCCTCTTAACTCACAGAGTTATCTCACAAAGGGAGCTTCCAATTAATCCTGACCATTCCTATAAGCCCATGTCTTTCCTTTTCCTTTTCCTTTTCTTTGTTATTATGGTGCTATGGTCAACATATTTTAGTTCAATTGCACTGAGGCAAAAGGTAAATTCAAGGGAAATACAAAATATGTAACATACTAGGTCTTCTCTATTCAGAGGATGTTCTTTAAATTATTCTTTTTTAAAGAGTTTCTTCTTAAAAAAAACAATAAAAAAACCCATAAACAAACAAACAAACAAACACACCAAAAAAAAAAACCCAAAAAACAACAAAAAGACCAAACATGCCTCCCTCCAAAAAAACCCACAACTCAACACACGGATTTCTATATGAAGTATAGTTGGTCTTCTGGAACAACAACAACAATCTGGCCTTGCAAGTGCAATCAAAACTTAAGCATCTGTGGCTTGTATTTTCCTTCCTCTGTTCTGCCACAGCCAGTAATGGGTACTTGAAAGTTGGACTGAATCTTGTTGTCATTTTATAATTCCACTGGCTTCAGTGACTTTACATAGGTTGTATTGAAATCAACATTCATGGAAATTTGATTCTGAAACTGAATGAGAAGGAAGTGATTCTGGTTCTTTATCAGCTCTGGGAAAAAAAGTCACTAGTACTGAAAATGATTGGAAAAATCTGTAGAGGTCATCCTTAAGCTTGTGTAGAAAAAATCTAGGTTCTGAATAAGACTCAAAAAAACTGTCTGAAAATATTAATTATTTGAAACTGTATATGTTTCAGGGACATGTAGAACTGTTTTTCTTCTGATCATATATTTTAATTATTCAGTGGAAATATCTTGGATGGAAATATAAAACCCACTTTTTTTCTGCACAACTAGCTACTTATTCAGATATAAGTATTCTTGAACATGAGTTTTAATTTTACCATAAATAGTACCACAACATCTTGATGTTTGTTATATTTATCTTTTGTTTTTATTTTTGTTAGGAGTTGCTAGGTTCAGTCACCTGACAGAGGCAAAGCTGCTGAAGCTCCCTCTTCCCAGGTCCAACTAGAAGTGAAGATGAGCACATCTTCCCAATAGGCACACATGCAAACACACATATCAAATACATGCACCTGGCCACAAGGATCAACATAGAGAGAAACATGGCACTCACATGAACATGAATGACACCAATGGCCTCATCATCTTCCCCTGTCTGGTTGATCAAGATGAAGGCCGGTAACTGGCCTTAGACACTCAGCTTATCCAGTAGTTGGCCCCTGGGTCGCCTGGTTTTCAGTTACCTCATGTGCAGACACACACACATGTGTGCATGCACACACACATGTGCAAACAGGTTTCTCAGTTGATCCCACTAGATCTCACAGGCTCTGCAGAGCAGTTAGAAAACAGAAATGGAGTTTAATGAGGAGACAGAACACAGTGCGGGGATCAGGTGCAGGGCATGGCCACACAAGCGCACTGACCACCTGTTTACATGACTGACGTCTTTTATCCCCTTATTCCTCTATTTTCCTATGCTTATTTCTCTCCAAACAAACTTGATCCCTCCCTTTCCTGCCTTTGATTCGTCCCCTAATATTCCATACTAAGTCTTGTGAAATGCAAAAATGCTGCTCCCTTTCTTCTCAACATTAGCCCCATATCACTAGACAGTAATACCCCTCAGTTTGCAAGGTGATCTCAAGAGCTGCTCCTGCTGTCTCATGGTGATAGGTGTCCTGCCCAGCCCATGAGGCTGAGGCTGTCCTGGGACAGCTGGGAGAGGGACCAGGGAAGTGACTTGTCTCCTTGATTAGATTATTGCTATTTTTCCTCTGCAGTCCTTGTTTGTGGATCTTTCTTGAACCTTTAATCACATAACTTAACAGTTTCAACATGGTTCTTCCTTTAAAGAAGAAATAAAAATATTAGTCTGTTTAGAACCAAATATTCTGTTTTCAGCACATCTGTAATAGTATGGACTGAATGTATGCATGGGGGAAAAAAACATCACACTACAACAATTTATATGTTTTAACATCTTTGTCTGCTCTTCTATTCCAAGTCTCTTGCAATTTGTATTCATTCAGCGTTCCAGCCAGAATAGATTTTTATTGCAAACACTGACTACAATCTCTTTCAACTATTTCTTAGGTAATAAAATTTCCTAAATTTGATTTTGATAGTAATGGGTTCTAATTTAACCATTTAAGAGTAAAGCTGCATTTTCTTTAGACTGCTTTATGGAGGCCAGTGTACTTAGCAAGCTCCGGCTTTTTATATCAACCATAGTCTCCAGAGTATTTTAGACTTTATGAGATCAGCAGACCTTAAATGTTCACCATCTCCTAGCATTTTATTACACTGGGTCCATTTCCTAAGACGATTTCTCCATTTGCCACTGATCCTGTTGTTCATCGAACAGTAAAGAAGTAGTCTTATTCCACCTTGAAGTGCTGAAATGCTGCTTTAGTGATTGTAGAATGGATATCCTTGGTTGAATTGTCAAAGAAATTGAAATCCCAGTGGTCAACAAGTTTTTCTTAAACCAAGGGCTTTCCTGCTCCTCTGGAATTGCTTTTCACTTGTTCATGGCACTTTGCACATCTGTCCTTATATGTGCTTCTACATTTCATGATTACTGGTTTCTTTGTATAGGATTTTCTGCTTTTGTTTCTCAAACTCTGTTTCTCTTCCCACACGTGTGTGCTATAAGATAGTGACTTACATAACTTATATACATACTATATGTAAAAACTAACCCTCTAATCAGTTTTCCCAGCTATAATTAATTTTTTAATATCTTTTTAAGGTAATTGAGATGTTAGATGCTTCTTAGTTCTTGATTTTAATACCTTTTTGATTAAAAAAAAAAGTTTCACAGTTGAAAGCAAAATCCGTTCTACAAGCTTCTATTCCCTTTCTTCATCGATAAATTATGAACCCAGGAACTCATTTCCAGGACACCGGATATTTTATTCTGTCTCATTCTTTGGACAGATAATCATATAGTCAAAAAACAGTATTTGTTATTGTAAAATTTTGGAAAGAAAGGTGTTAATTATGAAAAATAAATAAATAAGTTTCAAATCTGTTCTTGAGTTTCCCAAAACTTTGAAGTGAATTAGGATTAAATCTGGAAGACTACCTTTCTTTGCAAGGGAAAATAAAAGAAAGAAGGCAGATGCAACTTCATGTTTTTACGTGAAGGAATAGATCAGAGGCAGACTGTATGAAGAGAGCTCTGGAAAGCTGAAATTGTCTACTCATGGTTAAAGTCGGGTTTTGACTTGAACATGAGCATTCAGAACAGTGTTTTTCATGTCTGACATTTTTCCTTCCAGTCAGGAAAAAATGTCTCGTGTCTCTTCCAAATACAGAAATAACTCTCACTATACAAGTGAATCTTGCTTTACAAACCTTTAAGGGCATCTGTCTCTCTCCATTGATTCCACTGGGAATTTTATCAAGCTAGTTCACTCACATAAAAATTTTGGCATAACTGAGATTTCTAAGTTAAGCAGACTGGATCATAGTTGGTATTGGTATTTTACAGTCTTCAGACCCTATGCTTTCTCCAGTATTCTAAATATACCTTCTAAAAGCCTCAGGGAAAATGGTGGATTCCTTTTCTCCTGTATAAAGTAGTACTTTTCTTTAAAATTAAGGAGAACAATTTGAATAAACATGGCATGGATCAGTAAACTAATTTTTAAGTCATGAACTCAGTTGAAATATTTCTCCATTCTGCTCCAGTAAACCTTTTCTCATAGAATCATAGAATGGTTTAGGTTGGAAGAGACCTTGAAGATCATCTAGTTCCATCACCCTTGTCATAGGCAGGGGCACCTCCCACTAGACCAGGTTGCTCAAAGCCCCATCCAACCTGGCCTTGAACACCTCCAGGGAGGGAGCCTCCACAACTTCCCTAGGCAACCTGTTCCAGTGCCTCACCAACCTCATAGTGAAAAATTTCTTCCTGATATCTAATCTAAGTCTACCTTCTTCTAGTTTGAAGCCATGACCCCTCGTCCTATCACTCCATGTCCTTGTAAAAAGTCCATCTCCAGCTTTTTTGTAGGAGCCCTTCAGGTGCTGGAAAGCTACTATAAGGTCTCCCTGGAGCCTTCTCTTCTTCTCCAGGCTGAACAACCCAACTCTCTCAGCCTGTCTTCATAGGAGAGGTGCTCTAACCCTCTGATCATCTTTGTGTCCCTCCTCCGGACCCGCTCCAACAGATCCATTTTCTTCTTATGGTGGGGGCTTCAGAGTTGGATACAGTATTCCAGGTGGGGTCTCATGAGAGCAGAGTAGAGGGGCAGAATCATCTCCCTTGACCTGCTGGCCATGCTTCTTTTGATGCAGCCCAGGGATGCAGTTGGCTTTCTGGGCTGCAAGCACACATTGCCGCATCACGTTGAGCTTCTGACCCACCAACACCTCCAAGTCCTTCTCCTCAAAGCTGCTCTCAATCCATTCTTTGCCCAGCCTGTATTTGTGCTTGGGATTGCCGTCACCCATGTGCAGGACTTTGCACTTGGCCCATCAGTTCCCATGGATTTGTGTATGTCCAACTTGTTTAAGCGTTTCCTAGATTGAGCCTGCTCAGCTGAGGGTCACTCTTCCTTAGTCCAGACTTTCCCATAGTTCTCAGGGGTCAGGGATTCCTGAAGGCCAATATCAGGTGGTTCAAGTTCCCCATGAGAAATTGCAAATATGGAACATCTTCCAGTTTTCTGAAGAAGACCTCATTCACCTCTTCCTGATCAGGCTACCTATAACAGACACCCACCACAACATTGCAAGCATTGGTCTGCTCTCTAATACTGACCCATAAGCTCTGAACTAGCTCATCATCTGTCTCAAGGCATCCATCAATGCATTTCTGCGGCTCTTTCTCTGCCTGCCTTCTTCAGTTGTCAGGACTGAAGATTTAGATCTTCATTCCTCATTTGGTGACTAAAGTAACTGAGAAGGGCTTTTTTGGGTTTTTTTTTTTTTTTTTTGGCTCTAGTTCCTTTCTTCATATGCGTCTTACAGTAACTGATTGTAGAACAGCATTATGAATTCTGGATACTTTTTCTTCTAAATTCTCTTTAAAGCACAAATATCCCATACAACCAGTTTTAATGGAACATGACATTTTAAACATTTTTTATTTCTACCTTTGCATTACAGCCCAGCAGTCTATGCTTTTCATTTGATTGCCAAGAAAAAGAGAGAGGAAAAAATGTCTTTCAGGTAGCCTAAAAGAGAATGCAAATTCATGAAGACTTTTTTTTCAGTGTTTTCCCACAATGAATGTATGAATGAATAAATAAATAAAAATCCTAGCAAACACTGGCTTGGGATGAAACCATCTTCCTTTTAGTATGTATCTTCATTGGTAACACGCTTCCTATTACCATCTGTCTGTGATGAATTGCAGTCCTGCCTCTTTCCCCTCCTCATGCTTTATTAAGCCAAAACTTCGAGTTATGAAAGAACAGCTTAGCAAACAGGATACATTGTTGTCTGCCAGTATCTCCCACTCTTTATTACTACAGCAAGAGTTCCTTCCCAAACAAGTTAATAAACTTAAGAGGCTCTCTCATTTGAATTATTGGTTTTTTAACCAGGTGGAAATTTGTTATAGATTAATCCATTCAGAAAGACAATCTGATCTGTTTTGGCAACTATTTTGCCACTATCACTTATTGCACTATAGGGCAAACTCAACTTGTTTTAAAATACTCACACGAAAGGTAAAGATTATATTCATTTTTCTTGTCTCAAGGGAAGAACTGAATGATGGTTAACTCGAATGATTCATATGACAATTCAAATGATGATGCTGGATATTTAAAAGTTCTATTTTACCTCAACATCTAGAATACCATTTCAGATTGACTCTACCTTGTATCTTCTTCCACTACTTAAGAAGTATTTTATTACTACACAGGTACATTCTTATCCAAATATGATGTTACAAGGAATAAAAGTCAGGGGACTTCAGTAAACAAAGCAAATTCTTATCCTCTAGGCATATTTGCATCAAGATGAATATGTTTACTGCCAAGCAAATATTTATAAAATGCAGTGAATAGTTCCTATAAGTGGAGCTACAGCTGCCAAAATAGATTTCTGGTTCAATATTCTTTGCACAGCCTTATCTTTTCTTCTCTTTAAGAAGAGAAGTTGGGGTTGTATTTATTTTGCAGTTGATAACATAAGATTACAGTACAGCAGCAATAATGTTACTTTCAGCTTTGAGTTCACCCATTACATATAAACATGAGTTCCGTATGATGTGCGTGTTCAAAGCAGAGGCGAGCAAGTGTGGCTGATCTCTTTCAAAAGCCATTTAAATGTTTATGTTTTCATACAGAAGAAAAAAACCTTACCATTTAATTTTAAGTTCCAATTGCAGTATTCTTTCCCTTCTATTCTGAACACTTCTGTTTGTTTGAGTTAACCATCTTTCAGAAGGGAGTGGAGTATCTCTTTTGTGAGGAAAGTCTGTGTGAGCTGGGACTGTTTAGCCTAGAGTGGTGCCCAGTGACCAGAAGCAATGGACACAAACTGAAACACAGAAAGTTCCCTCTAAATATCAGGAAACACTTTTTTACTGTAAGGGTGACTGAGCACTGGAGAAGGTTGCCTAGAGAGGATGTGGTGTCTCCCTCCTTGGAGATATTAAAAAAGAGGTCTTGACACGGTCCTGGGCAGCGGGCTCTAGAAGCCTTTGCTTGAGCAGGGGATTTGGACCAGATGATATCCAGGGGTCCCTTCCAACCTAAACCATTATCTGATTCTTTGAAACTTCAGTAGTATATACTCAGCATTACCATGTGCTTTCTTAAACTTACAGAATCATAGAATCATACATTACTTTGTTTATGGTATTATCTCAGGTCAGTGCTTTCAGGGATACTGCCTCTAGAATTTTTAAGCTGTAGAGCCAAATGTAAAGCTATACAACTTGGATCAAGGCTTCTCAGAAAAGCAGGCAATCTTTGCCATACCTTCCAAGATAGTGGAAGACACAGAGATAATGGAAGTGGAAAAGCTGGGAACTTGGAGTATTCCTTTCTGCTGCTTCTGGATGAAACAAGATGGGATACAACCAAGAGTGATGGGGACATGGGCTGTTGCTGTTCAGAGGAGCCATCATCCAACTGTAGCTATCATATTCCCTTCTCTATTGCTAGTAATAGTAGCTGCCAAGTTGGCCTCCCCAGTTTTTAGTACAAAGTACTAAATTTTCCTGATCCTGGAAATATAACTAGTTGGCTATTATTTTTATGCCTAAGAAGTAGCCATGTATGAATGAATGAAGCCAACGCATAGACTGAACAACGTATGGTGTCCCTCAGACTCCCCCTAAAGACTGAATTAGGTTGCAGAAGAATACATTGGTGAACATGTAACAGGAGACTGTTGTAATTTGAATTTTTGGAGTTCAAAGCATTTGGGTTTACAACCTTAATGGTATTTTAGCACTGGATTTAAAAGCTGCATACCTGTTAGATTGGGAAAAACTGCAGAGTAATCTTATTTTATATACTTCACAGGAGAAAGGAAAAGTATTAGTTGAAGTTCTCATCTTTTAGACAATAAATCCAATCAATGACATAGTATGTATACAGAAGAGATTAGCCTGTTACTTGAAGAACTGTTGTAATTATTCGTCCTTTCGTGCTCTGTCCTTTACTCCTGTATAAGCACAGTTATTGTTTCATCTGAAATATGAAATGTCCCCAGGTCTAATCCTTTTAATGTCTGTATAACTCCCTTCTCATCTTTTTGGACAGAAATTTCTGTGTCATACCCCATCTGTCCATCCATTGTCCCTGTCCCTGTCCCCTTCCCCTGTCCTGCTCCCTTTATTATCCTTTTTATGTTTCCTCATTTTGGCTGCTCAAAGTACAGTACAGTATAAACAATTTATCCTGATTTTCATTTCAGTTGCAGTGTAATTACTGAGATATAAATACATCTACTTCAAGTCACAGTATCTTATACTTTGTTCTATATATCAAACTACAAACTACAAAAGAGTATTCTTCGTCTTAAAGTATATGAGTTAAAGTTTTTATGACTCCGTCCTCCTCAGACGCTAACAAAAAACCTAAAATAATCCTAACAATTCATTTTCATGTATCTGAGTGTTCTAATTCTACCTTTTGTTTGCATTAAACAAGCAATTGACAAGTCTGTGTAACCTGTTTGCATTTTACTAATATAGATGTGGACACATGGTTAAAGAAACTCCAACAAATATAATAATTGCAAGATGTCACAGTTATTCTCATCCTATAAGGTTTAGGGCTCCGTACGTTTGTATGATTGCAAACATTAAGGGTTTGCATTAAAAATTAGTGATATACAGAAAAAGATAAGTGAGAGCTAGGATGGTTATTACTCAGTTATGGATACAGGAAATATAATTAACATGAATATTCTTTTTAGCTGACAGGTTATAACAAATGGTGAAGTATACAAGCAGTGCTTAAAAAAGTTTGATTATCCCTTTAAATTAATTTTATTTCCTCTGAAATTGCCTCATAACTTTACAGCACCCTTCCGCAAAACGTTGTCGGGTTTTTATGCTTTCTGGTGAAAAATTCTGCCTTTTTTTCTCTTTTTAATAAGGTGGCTAAATTTGCAATTTTATTTTGTGATGTCCATATGGAACCCAATGTAAAAAGAATAGCTAGCACAGAGATAAAGAATTTATGACTGAGGAAAACACAGGAATGAAATGACAGGATTTAGTACAATACAACAATTTTCACTACTGTGTAATAAAGGGATCTTTTTTATGCTGAGGTCCACAGTAATCAATGATGTACCACAGATTTGCAGATGAAAACTAAATGGTGAAACTATATGTCTCATATAAATATTTTCATTCCTCTTATTTTTACTTATTTTTTAGTGTTATATCAGATAAAACCATTACTAAATTACTGAAATTGCTTCTTTAAAAGCAGTAATTAAGATTTCCTAGCAGGCAAGGAATTAGTGTGTTCAGCAGACCATCTGGCATGGACTATGTGAGCTACAAATACTACTTTTTGCTTTTGTTCCCCCTATGCACATGCCATTACTCATCAAAAAGCATAGAAAATTGATTCTTTATTGCATTCCACACTATGTTTCAGACTACACGCATTCCTCTCGGAAGTTGCTTATAATGAAATATTTCAAATTTATTGAAAGGAATGGCAGTTAAGTAACTAGGAAGTTTTAAAAATATACTATTCATTTGCATACAGCCTCCCCCTAACAATGTGACCTTCAGTTGCTCTGAGATTTGATTTTTTAATATTTTTTTTTTAATGATGGTATTGGAGTAATTAGTACAAAATGGTTATATGGCTTTCCTACTCCTCAGTATATTGTGATGATAAAGACACTAAATTGGTTGAGCAGTGCTCATATGATATACTAATAGCACTCATCAATAACTAAGGCCTGGAAGTGTGTTCTTGAGAGTGGCAAAGCTTATGTCTAGTGTGATCAAAGCGATAGTCTGTTAAGGAGTTTACTGAGCAGTAACATCCATGCAGTATTCTGCAGAGACTCTTGGCACTGTGCCTGTATTTGAACAGGAAAGGCTAGTCCTTGTTCTGTATGTTGCTCAGTCAGTTGAGGGATTTCTATTCTGTGGTCTTTTGTAGAGTGTAGAAATTCCCAAATTTTCTTAACCTGTTGGCCTAAATGAAAATCCAAGGACACAGAAAACTCATATTTAATACAGACAAGACCTGTCTTCAAAAGTGTTGAAAGTTTGCAGTCAAAGTAAGTGGTCATGGTCAACAAAAAGAACTAAATAGAAACCTGGTAGTATTTAAGATATTTTGAATAAGCTTCTTCATAAGTATGCTCATACGATGGTGAACCATTTAATTTGTCTGAAGTCTCAAAGGACCAATTTGATTTGGAAAGACAGTATGCACTGAGATTGTGATCATGAATTTTCTTGTCATAGTGTGGTGTTCTGCTTGGTTATTTTCAGTCGTTATTTTTAGTCTTTGTTATAGTAAAGTACTTGCTTTTTCTTTTTTAATTCACTCAGGACTGATGTTTCTTAGAAAAGATAGAGAATTTGTAAAAGACTTAAAAAGCTGATAGCATATTCTGCATATCATCTGACATAAAAAATACTAGCTGAAGAAGAAGGACCTGATTATGCAATTGATGTTTTTATGGCTCCTCAAACAGATATTCTGACTGATGTAAACCAAGAAAATGTGTTTCACTGCAATTCCTTCTGTGGGATTAAGAACTGAAGTGATCTGAAATCAGGCATACAGGAAAGCAAGTTAACTTGCTTGGATAGGCTAATGATCTCATTCACTTTTGACTACAGTTGTATCCATTTATTTGTTTGGATGAGTAAGCATAATATGTTGAATATTTCTAAGCTATCCAATATGCTTAAATTTAAGAAGAAAGGAAAAACTCTTTTTTTTTTTTTTTTCTTTCAGAGACAGTCCTAAAGACTCACAGGTAACACACAGTATTATGTTTTTGTGTTTGTCAAGTCCAAATTGTCTGTTTAGAGACTCTCTGTGGATCTTGCTCATGAATTTCGATCCAGTCTATAAGGAGAAATGGTGAATTTACTACTGTTGTGTAGCTATTTCCTATCACATTACGTCCTACTGACAGGATAGTTATGCTCATGAGCAAATATACTAGCATATTTTAAATGCAACTTTGAAGATATTGAAAACAAATTGATGGGAAACTGCCAAATAGCTTTCTTAAATTTGGTTTGGTTAAAGTTAAGAGAATAATAACTTCAGTGATTCTAATATAAGACTTAAAGCTACAGCAAAGATTTCCAAAGGATTCTGTGAAAGTAGAAGAAAGAGTTGTGGCTGATCTATGATTATTTACCCAGTTAGGGAAAATATTCTGAATACATGCAAATATTTTGATCATCAGTTTCACACAGTCACAATTCACAAACCGAGTCTTTGCCAGATTATCCTATGAAAAATAGAAAATTAGCAATGAGCAATTTAGTGTTAGAAGACACAGAGGAAGCTGTACTACTCAACACCTACTTTGCCCGTCTTCATCAACAAGATCTCCAGGTCCTCTGTGCTTAGACAGAGGGTTTAAGGAGGAGAGGAAGTACCAGCTGTGGATGATGATTGGTTCAGGACTCAACCCATACTAGTCCATGACACCTGACAGGCTGCATCTCTGGGTGTTGAATGAGTTTGTCAGTGTCCTTCCAAGTCTCCTGTCTGTCATCTTACAAGGTCACGGAAATCAGATACTATCCACAATGACTAGAGAAAGGCAAATGTTGCACTCGTCTTAAAGATAGTCCAAAAGGTCAACCCAAGAAAATACAGTGTGGTCAGCCTTCCTGGAGTCCCCGGAAAAATCTCAGAATGAGTCCTCTGGGAACAGTCAGCATGGATTTTTACGAAGAACAAATCATTCCAGACCCACCTGATTGCCTTCCTTGCTAAAATAACTGGATTTGTGGATGAAAGGAAAGCTGTGGATGCAATCTATCTCTAGTTTAGCAAGGATTTGACATTATCTCAAATAATGTTCCTGTACAGAAGCTGGGATGTTTTTGGCCTGGATGGGTGGAAAAATCAATAGGTAAAAAAAGAGTCAGATGATTGGGCTCAGAGGATGGTGGTTAATGGGTTGGATGTTGGTAACAAGTGCCACGGGAGTCTATACAGGAACACACCTTGTTTAACATCTTTATCAACGAAACGGAGGAGGTGATGCAATGCACTCATTAAATTTGCATGTGATGCCAAGTTGGGAGGGGCCAGTAAATACGCTGAAGGTCAGTTCTGACATTCTCTGTGTGGAGAAATGTGTTGACAGAACCTCCTGAAATTCAACAAGCACAAATGCAAAGTCCGTCCTCTGGAAAGAAAAATCCCCTGGCAACAATACAGACTGGTGACTGATAAGCTAGAGAGTAGCAGCTCTGGCGAGAGGGCTCTGGGTTCCCTGGAGGACAGCGAATTGAATGTAAGCCAGCAAGGCACCCTGACAAAAAAGGTAATAATTAGCATATGGAGCTGTATGAACAGGAGCACAGTCAGAAATTCAATGGGAGTAATTACCTGCCTCTACTCATCTATTATGAGATCACATCTAGATAATGCACCTGGTTACATTTACACACACACACACACACTAAAAGAAAGATGTAAATAAGTTGGAGAAAGTTCTGTGGAAGGCCACCAGGATGGTTGAAGCTGGACCACTTACTCTGTGAGGAGAGACTGAGGGACCAGGGCTTGTTTATCCTGGAGAAGAGATGGCCGTGGACGACATAACAGCAGCCCCCAGTGCCTAGGGGAATGTCAGAAAGGAGGTGGAGCTAGATTCTTCCCAGCAATGTGTGGCAGAAGAATGGGAGGCAAAGGAGGAAACTCAAAACAAAAGTTGTTCAGATAGCACACAAACTTTTTCTCCATAAGAATAGTCAGGTAGTAGAGCAGGTTGTGCCACCTCCATCCAGGTATCAAAGACCGGACTGGAAAAAGCCCTGAGCAACCCTCTCTGACCTCAGAGATAATCCTTCTTTGAACAGGACTTTCCAAGGTCCCTTCCAGCCTGAACTATCATTTGGTTCTGTGTTGCAACTATATTAAGTTGTGGGTGTCAGGAATATCCCATTTACTTCTGGAACTGTTCTTTAATACTGCTTCATGAATAGCACTCATATAGTATTAAATAGCATAATGGCTGACCAGACTGGATTTTTCAGTGGGCTCCCCTTCTCAAGTTACATCATCAAATGTTTTTTGATGTTTAGATAATTATCTAATTATCTAGATACTAATTAACTAGCAATGAGGAAACAATTGTGAATGTGATTATGTACATTTCATGGTCTAGATTGTTGTACCTTTTACTGCACAGATAGCACAATGCCACAGCAAGAAAATGCCTCTATACAAAAGTACTGTGTCTCACACAAAAAAAAAGGCATAACAATCAGGAAATATTAAGCTGATATGCGGGGCAGAATGAGTGACACATTATCTCGGGTCATACCCTTCCAAAAATATACTGAAATTACCTTATGTTGTAAAATAGGTATTGCTATTTTTCAGGAAAGAGAAGTAGCTTAGCTTTGGTTTAATTTCTAAATTCAAAAGGTCAGCATTTTGCTCTGGAGCTTTGCATTGGTCATCCAATCTCTCCTGAAATACAGAGGTGTTTCTACTGTTTAAGAATTCCTGAGACATTTACTTTTTAATCTTTCTGCTAATATATTTTACAAGTCAAGGTAGAGGAGGAGAATATCTGTGTTTCCCTAGTGTTAGGTAGAGCTATGTGTTAGTGTTCAATTAATTAAAGTAAATAAAAATATTGGTATAGAATTTATTTCTCTTTTTAGATAAAACTAACCTGCTGTTATTTTCAGACTTTAAGATTTTGCTATGTATCTAAATTCCCTAGTGATATCAGCTTTTTAAATGTATTTGCTGCCTTCATTAACACAACTATTCTATAACATAAAGAAAATATCCACGAAAGCATTGAAAATAGCATATCCTTGAAAACAGCAATTAGAAGTGAGTCTTTCTACTCTCCAGTGTTGACTTTTGCAAGTTTAAAGAATTCACGTGTAGCTTTGTTTTGGATCTTTTTCTGTAATGAGAAGAAAATGAGCTTTCATATTAATTTAATCACATGATATTTCCTTAGTATGCCAGTAAATCTATAGTCTTGAAATGCGCTTATACTTTTATCTTTTCTTTATTATCTAGAGAATAATTTGTTTTCATTCAATTTCTACTGTAGTGCTAATTCCCTTGTGTTGTTCCTTCTTCATTATTTAACACAAATACCCTGATTCTGATGCTGAGATGGTTTGCTCTTAAAAGGCATTTATGCTGATAATGTTGCATCCAAATATAGGAAAAAGTGTTCTAGTATTTTCTTTTTTTTTTTTTTTTAAAGAGCATACATATGAAGCCAATTGAAATTTAGCTTCTACTTTCACAAAGGAGAAATGACAATTAAAGTCCTCTTTACTGGTGTATTTTTTTTCCTTAGTGGATTTTTTTTCTTTTAAAGAATGTTTCCATAAGTGTTTCCATTTGGTTTCCCTGAATATATTTGCCTTTTCACTCCTTGCCTGCATACAGATCCTGACTTAATTCCACTTTCCCTGAGGAAAATTTGGAGTGAGGGTTCCACTTGAAGTGCAAACGAACAAGAAAGAGCCATTAGAGACAAAAGGATTTTATAAATCATTAACAACAGCAGAAACCCTTGATCCATCTCTACCTCTTTGCTAGGGTTTTCCATTCTTAGATTTCTTTTCCCTCAGTAACAATTTACGAATTTTAATTTCACAGAATTTGGATATCCTGGTGATAGATTGTCACTAAATGCTTGTTGTGGGGAAACAAAAAGGAGGAAAGTAGTAATTCAGATATTCAGGTAATGTGAACCAGTATTATGCCATCCAATTTAACAGAACTCTTGATTTAAGAAATTATTTCAGCACACACATCCACCACCTGCAGAAAAACATCCACTAAGTAAATTGAAAGACTGGAAACGGGCAAAACAACAAATAAAAGATTCTATGTTCTGTTTTCAAGAATAGTTTTCTACACTGAATTTAGAAAAGAATACTAGCACAGTAATATTTCAAATGTTGAACAATTATCCTTTCTAATTACAGTAACCAATCATCTTGCTGAAAACATATGTAACCTTCAGAGTAACAACTTTCTTGCTTCGAGATTAATGTTTTATGTGTGACAGTTTACGGAAAGCCTAAAGCTAAACACATGAATTCATCGCAGCGAGAAAAAGAGAGAAGCTGATTAGATCAAGCACAAAAATATGTTTTTAAACTATGCATTATTAAGAAAGGGGAAATAAAGAGAAGTAGCTGAGTTGCTTCAGGGATTACCTCTGAGATATCATAAAAAACAAGTCTGTAAAAGGCTTGAAGAGGTCAGCAAGTCCACTCCCAATCCTACGGCGAAACACACTATTCACAAGCAATGCTAGACAAATGTTGCCAAAAGGGAATGCAGAGTCTAGATCAGGTTTCCACACAGAATAATTTATACAATCTATTCTAGTGTTTAACTAGGACATGTTTAAACTTCTGAAAGCACTGTACAGAAATGTTCAGTCTATCTTAAGCTCATTATTTCTTGTCCTATCCAAATATTTTCCGTAAACTCCTCTTCCATTTTGCAGTTATCTTTTCAGTATTTGAGGACTTGTATTTCGGATTTGTTTTCCACAGAATATACAGCCTGGGACAGTTGTGTTTCCTAGACCTGCTTGTCTTTTTCTTCTGGAATTTCCTCCTGTAATATTTTTTAGAGGGTAGTGAGGAGAGGATTTGAAATTTTCAAGGCTGTACTTGACTTGAGACATTAGCTAAAAAAAAGCCAAAACAACAAAAAAAAACCCTTCATCTAACAAAACACTTACTTTCATTAAGCCCAGCAAACATGAGTTTCCCAAGACTATGAAGACATTTTTTATTCCTCCTTCTTTTCCCCATTAGCTTTCTTTATTTTTGTATTTCTATAGCTAATTAATTCTTCCTGGTTACAGTACTCTATACTCTCCTTGAATTTAAATTCCAATTATTTTATATATTTCATTTTCAAAATGCACTTGAGTTTATTCTGTTTTCCTATGTACTTGCAAGTCCAAAGATGTTCAAAAGTCCAAAAACTAAATGTCTGCACAATATGTAGACCTTTTTGAGAGATCATCCACAGTTGAACTTTTATCTCCAGGTGAGTAACTCATCCCTTTACTCTTAGATGTGAGGATTTTAGAGAATACCCACTAGAATTTCATCTCTTGTGCTATCACTCACAGATTAATATTTTCATTCTCCTAATGTTCTTAAAAATCCTGTATGGCAGTATTATTAATTAAAGTGAGACTATGCAACTGTCATTATATTCCAGTCAGAAGGTGAGGAAATTCTCATCAGTCTATAGTGTTAATATTCAGGATTCTAAATATTAGAAGGGAGGCAGCACATTTCTTAAGGAGTGTCATTCTGACAAATAAGAATGTTCATTTTCCTAAAAAGACAAATTCTAGCTTTACACATCCTTATGATTGTCTTTGGTAAATCAGTTTGAATTTCCCAGATATTAGGCCATGTTCTTCCTTCATCCCTGAGAAGAAGTGGTACTAATTTTCATTGTAATAAGGTGGTTAATCAAGAGAGTCATCTCAGCTCTGAGAATTATCCAACTGCCTGCTCCCTCTGCATAGTATTCCATTCATGCATCCTATACTGCAGCAATCCTCTCAAGTAATCTAGTTTTCCCACCAGTAGAAGACTTATTTACAGCATGTCAATTTACCAGGACTTTGGATGATGCCAACAGCCATAGGTTCTACAGGCCTTTCCCAGAAATTGCGTAGGCAGGCCACTCTCACACCAACCATGTTTTGTTTTTCATCTCTCCAACAAGTTGTATGCCATAGATCTCACAAATTCGTACCAGTACATAGGTGGAGGCTTTAGTTTGGTATGCTTTCATTACCTAGTCCTCATTAGTGGAAGTGAAAGAATAGTTACATTGTGGAGATCATTTGGCTTTATAGATATTTCTCAGACATTGAAATTTTCCTTCTAAGGACTTAATTCCTTCACTTGCTCCTTCCAAATATCCTTAATGGCACCTTTGTTTTACTGCTAACTTTAAAATCCTTTTTGCCTACATGATCCCTGCCAGTATGGAGCTCTTCTATTGACCGGAGTAATTTTTTAACACCGCCGACAGAACAGCAGCAAGAATAAAGAAATTCAGTAATATGAGTTTCTACCCATTTTCCAGCAGCCAGCTGGACAAACACGCATACTGCTGACTGCTAATATAAATGTGAAGGAGCAGCATGCGGCTCCCTGTAGATATCAGGGGCTCCCTAGGGGCCAGCAGGTCAGGGCCTGGTAGCCAGGACCTGTTTCACTGCCCCAGCCAGGGAACAGGGCAGTTAGGGAGCACTGGGACAGTCCCAGCCCCAGGCATCGTGAAATTCCCTGGGGATGGGGCCAGGCTGAGGACATCATCTTCAAACACAAAAAAGAAGCTTACAGAAGGGGGAAGCAAGGACAGGTAGTCTGGGAGGAATACACAGAAATTGTCTGAGCAGCCAGGGATCAGGTTAGGAAAGCTAAAGCCCATATAGAATTAAATCTGGCCAGGAACATCAAAGGCAACAAGAGAAGCTTCTATAGGTATGTCAGTGACAAAAAGAAGACTAGGGAAAATGTGGGCCCTCTCCAGAAGGAAACAGGAGACCTGGTTACCCAGGATAGGGAGAAGGCTGAGGTATTCAATGAGTCAAAGACCAGGTTAGAGACCATCCAAGGAACCTGAACATGCACAAGTCCATGGGACATGATGAGATGCATCCACGGGTCCTGGGGGACCTGGTGGATGAAGTTGCTAAGCCACTGTTCATCACACGTGAGAAGTTGTGGTAGTCCAGTCAGGTTCCCACTGACTGGAAAAGGGGAAACATACCCCCATTTTTAAAAAGGGCTCAGGGAACTACAAACCAGTCAGTCTTACCTTTGTTCTCAGGAAGACCATGGAGCAGTTCCCCCCAGAAACTCTGCTAAGGCACATGGAAAATAAGGAGGTGACCGGTGACAGTCAACATGGTTTCACTAAAGCCAAATTGTACCTGACAAATTTGGTGGCCTTCTATGATGAGGTTAAGGCATTGGTGGGTAAGGGAAGAGCAACTGACATCATCTACCTGGACTTGTGCAAAATATTTGACACTGCCCTGTACTACATCCTTCTCTTTCAATTGGAGAAACATGGATGTGATGGATGGACCACTCGGTGGATGAGGAATTGGCTGGATGGTCACAGTGAAAGAGTTGCCGTCAACGGCTCGATGTCCAAATGGAGAACAGTGATGGGTGGTGTTCCTTAGGGGTTGGTATTGGGACAGGCGGTGTTTAACATCTTTGTCAGCGACACAGACAGTGGGATTGAACACACCCTCAGCAAGTTTGCCGACAACACCAAGCTGTGTGGTGTGGTCAACATGATGGAGGGGAGGGATGCCATTCAGAGGGTCCTGGCAGGCTGGAGAGGTGGGCCCATACCAACCTCATGAAGTTCAACAAGCCCAAGTGCAAGGTCGTGCACATGGGTCATGGTAATCCCAAACACAAATACAGGCTAGGCAGAGAATGGATTGAGAGCAGCTCTGAGGAGAAGGACTTGTGGATGTTGGTTGATGAGAAGCTCAACGTGTTGTGGCAATGTGTGCTTGCAGCCCAGGAAGCTAACCACATCCTGGGCTGCATCAAAAGAAGCATGGGCAGCAGGTCAAGGAAGGTGATTCTGCTCCTCTACTCTGCTCTCGTGAGACCCCACCTGCAATACTGTATTGAGTTCTGGAGCCCCCAATGTAAGAAGGACATGGACCTGTTGGAGCGGGTCCAGAGGAGGGCCACGGAGAGGATCGGAGGGCCACGGAGAGGATCATAAGGCTAGAGCACTTCTCCTATGAAGGCAAGCTAATAGAGTTGGGGTTCAGCCTGGAGGAGAGAAGGCTCTGGGGAGACCTTATTGCAGCCTTAAAGGGAGCTTATTAGAAAGTTGAGGACATTGTAATGGCCTTCCAGTATCTAAAGGGAGAGCTACAGGAAACACGGGGAGGGAATTTTTATCAGTGAGTGTGGTGATAAGATGGTGGGTAATGGTTTTAAACTGGAAGAGAGTAGATTTAGATTTGCTACTAGGAAGAAATTCTTTATTGTGAGGGTGGTGAGACACTGGAACAGGTTGCCCAGAGAAGTTGCTTATGCCCCCTCCCTGGAAGTGTTCAAGGTCAGGTTGGATGGGGCTTTGAGTAACCTGATCTAGTAGAAGGTGTCCCTGCCCATGGCAAGGGTTTTGGAAGTAAATGGTCTTTAAGGTCCCTTCCAATCTAAACCCTTCTATGATCTTGTAGATCAGGGTCTGACTGTGACACAGCAGAGGCTGGAGCTCAGGCTCGTCCCAGCAGAACAGCCCCATTTGAGAGTGAAGGGAGTCAGACCTTACCAAGACCACTTCCTTCACAATGATTTTTCCCCATGGTCACCAGCTGGGCTCTTTTCCAGCTGGCCCTGAGCCCAGGCCAACAAACATACAGGAGTGAGGAGATGTGCTCAGGGCCCTTACAGTAGCTTCTCAGTTCTCAAAGCTTTACTCAGATACCTAAATTTAGATATCCATGTCTGAGTTCAGTTTATGTATTCCCACCACGGTCAATGGTGTGCTATCCAAATCAATCAGTGAAACTTGGAGATGAGAGTCAGCTTTTAGCTGTAGCAGTGGATGTTATTTCTGGTCTGCTAAGAAATCTTAAATATCCGCGTGGGTCTGACAGACACATATTCACACAAAACTGGGGATGATCAACCCTTTTGGATGAAAAGCTGAAGGCTGGGAATAATATAATTGTTTAAGTTTTCCAAATTCGCTCTCTGTGTCTCTTTTTTGGCAACTGACTTGTACCATAGAGAGCTGTACAGCTGTCCAAATACAAGAATAAATCAAAGCTAGCTAAATAGATTAACATTTGCAGACCCTTGGACAACTACATTTATACACTTCAATTTAGGGGTATGATTCTGGAGCTGAATTCTGTCCCAGCAGTATGAAGAAAGAATAAACAGAGAACTTTGACAGAAATTGCATGGTTTAGTTTTCTTCCAAGGGAGCTGCGCTATGTGTTTGATGTTTCATCATCCTTCAGTAGTACTTAGCTTGCTGGAGTATTGGTGTGGATCAGTTGGTGTTATCAGTGTAAAACTTCATATCTTTACCATGTGGAGTACATATCCAGTGTTTTATCTTTAGTGATACAGGAATATTTGTGGTTCCTGAAATTTGAGGTGATCCGGCTTAATTTGTTGTATCTGTTGAGAAAATGTGTTGTGATTTACATCTAAACTCTGAAACTGGCAATCACATGGAAGGAAACTATTTTCACCCAGTTGGGTAAGTCTCAATGCAGGGTCTAAAATAAACTAATAAAGGCTTAGACTCTTTACATGCTGATAAGTAAGTCTTTACTTATCAGTAAATTCTATTCTATTCTATTCTATTCTATTCTGTTCTGTTCTATTCTATTCTATTCTATTCTATTCTATTCTATTCTATTCTATTTTGTATTAAATAAAAAATTTATATTCTTTCGTTTTCCTCTCTTCAGTTCAGTCATGATTTGGAAGTATCGTAGATAGTACTCTTTTTTTTTATGAGAACTTGGACTTAAGCAGTCCCTAGTTCAAAAATACCTTTTTATATTATTCAAAACCACTGTCTGCAGGTCTTAAAATCAGATTTTGTTTCATTTTGCTTTTGTTTTTTAGTGAGATGGGGTCCTAGGATTCTTGTGTAAAATATGAGTAGTTGAGCAGGTTTGAAAATATACACTTGAAAAGTCACAGAGATCAGAGGACATCCGTGCTGAGTGGAAGAGGGCAAATGTCATACCCATGTAGAAGAAGTGCCCAAAAGAGGATCCAGGAAAGTACAGGCCCATTACTCTTCAATCCCTGGGAAAGTAATGTAATGAGTTGTCCTAGAACCTATTACAAACCAAATGAAGAAGGTGACTGGGAAAAGCCAGCACAGATTTATGAAAGGCAAGTCATGACAGACTACCCTGATCATCCTCTACAACAAAATAAAATTTTCTGTCAACATGGGGAGAGCAGTGGTTGTTATTTACCTGGATGATGGGATTGAAAGCACCCTCACCAAGTTCAGTGATGACACCAAACTGGGTGGTGAGATAAACATGCCAGAAGGGAGAGCCATCTTACAGAGAGACCAGGACAGGCTGGAAGAGTGGGGTAGCAAGAACTGTATGAAGTTTAACAAAGGCAAATTCAAGGTCCTGCACCTGGGATGACATAACCAAAAAAACCCAGTACAGTGTAGGATCTGTGTGGCTGGGGAGCAGCCTGGCTGAAAGGGAACTGGGGTCCTGGTGGACAACAAGCTGAACATGAGTCAGCAGTGTGCCGCAGCAGCAACAAAGGCAAATTAGACCCTGGATCACTGGAACAACCTCCCCAAGGATGTGGTGGCATCCCAGTCACTGGAGGTTTTCAAGATGCAATGGGACAGGGTAACTAGATAATCTCATGTAAGCTCCCTTTGCCACAAAATGTTGAGCCAGATGATCTTCTGAGGTCCCTTCCAACCTGGAATCTATCATTCCATGAAACTGTGATTTAATTTCCATAAAGCAAAAATAAAGGTGTTCCTTTAATTTTCCCATAAAGGAAATTCCAGGTGTTCCTTGAAAATATTGAAGGTTTTTCTTGCAAATCATCACAAATATTCATTTTCATTTGAGATTTAATGAAAAAAAAAAAAAAAACAACCAAAAAACTATTGTACTTGATTTAACCAAATTGTAGAACGGCATCTATTAACAAAAAGTCCTTGCATGTGGCCATAGTTTATGATGCATTTGAAGAAACAAAAGACTTGGATCTTAGTAATTCATATTTTTTTTGGTTATTATTTGAAGTTGTAACTTTTGTGTTCTGGGATAATTTTTTTTTGGGGTATATGTTTATTATTTATTTAAAGCTTATTGAATTCACAAGCTTCAGGTTCTACAACTCACATAATGTTACAAGACATAGTGGATAACCTTAGTGTCTGGATTTTAGTGCACAAAATATCCACAGTTATTGATGCAGAAAAGGCAAAATTTGATGTAGCTATTATTTCCTAAGTGTTAATATGCAGTCACTACTATTTAATAAACCTATGTTATGATTGATTATTTTGTTTTCTGGTTTCATAATTCTACCTCATCTGATTATATATCACTGGTTCTCAAGTTTGCAGATTATTGTAAGTTCACATTGTAAAATGTCATCATGTAAGATGACACTCAATTAAAATAAAAGGTTCTTTATCAGTACCAAACTAATGAAGTACGAAATATGTTTTAAGCACTGTGTAATGATGCTGGAGATTTCTTAAGAAAATTCTGTTCATAACTATTAGGCTGAATGTGCTCCTAGTTGGCCTACCATATTTCAGGCCAGGGGACTTTTTTGCTATATATCAATTTTGAAAACAGGGCAAAAAGGAAGGAACTAGAGAAAACCTCTCCAAAATTATTTAGACCAATCAAGAAAAGAGTGAAGACTCTGACTGTATAAGTTAATGTACAGTAACAATTTCCAATGATTATTTCTTTATCAGTTAAATCTTATACATGGCCTTAAGCCTATTTTTCTACATAGGTATTATGAGATGATTGATATTTAACAGTAGAAGGCTAATTGCCTAATGTATTAAGAACCTTTTGTTCTCAGGCATGTATTCACGGTTATTTAAAAGTCTAGCTCTTTTGACTGAATGAGAGCAAGTTGGTTTTTTTTATGTAGACATGGGAGAAAGTTGCTTGTATAAAAGTAATTGAAATTGTTTCCATTTTTTTTCAAAATATTTTGTAATAGAGTCAAAAACCTGCATGAATGATAATCAGCAACTGCTGTTTAACATTTCACTGCAAGAGCATCATGGGGTAAATATATGGTCCTTTTTAAAATTTTTGTCTGTCTTTGCAATGATGGTCTTGATGAAAAATACACGTCTACTATCACCTATTCAAGTTAATACAATGAAGTTAAGCAAGGAGAAAGCTTTCTAAGAGATTTTTTTTTTCTTGTCTGTACTAAGCACACAAAAATTAAAGATTCAAGGACTGGGGGAGACTGATACAGTTCAAGCTTTTGATTTAGAAAAAAAAAAAGAAGTAAAAAATCTTCATTTCTCAAGGCTTTTTTTTTTTTGTTTGGTTGGGTTTTTTTTCTTTGTTTGGTTTTTGCATTCTTTGTAAATTCTGAGGGAAAACAGGTTGTCCATAGATACGTGTATACATATCTGATCTGATCCTTATTAGTCCTAGGCTAATAAGTAGAACTATTACAAAGGCTGTACACATGAAAAGGTTTTTATCCCTTAAAACCCCAGCTTTGTAAAGCATTAGATAGCAGGCTGTAAACATTATTAAGCAGAAATTATTCTCTAATATTCTTTGCCTTTATACCTTAAATAGCTTCATCATTTGTCCTATGTATGTCATGGACAGGAATGTATGCTCTACGAATTGTGAAAAAAAAAACCCAACAACCTTACTTTTATTCTTCAAGATTTTTTTCTTTCATGATGTGAACAAAATCCGGGCAAACTCTCTGGTTCCATTTGAAAAACATCATTGATAGTAAATGGATGTACGTACTCAGCTGGCTTAAATATTTTGTTATTCTGTTTCCTTTAAGTAAAATATCAGATATGGTATATAGTTTATATGCTATATAGTTTGCCTCCATCATAGCAACCTACGAGTGTTGGAAAGGTCATTTGATATCTTGACATGAAAGGAGATTTATTAAAGACATTGCTAGAAAACTAGATAACTAATTGGAATCTATTTGTTTGTGCCTCGCATGAAGCTATAGATAAACTAGAAATAAGTTTAAAAAAAAAAGCAAGAACCTTCTCTCTCTTACCCTTCAATGAATGTAAAAGACATTTTATTTTTAAGGACCAACGTCTTTTGCAGTGTGTGATTAATTAATGCAATACATGAATTCCTTATAGGAAAGCTGAGAGAAAGTCACTCCACAGGACTTCTACATATGAAAGTGGTCTGTTAAAAAATGCTAGTTCTAAGATTACATCTGTATGTTAAAGAATTTGCTAAGAATAAACTTAAAATTTTGTCTGAATTTTTTTAAAAAAAGCATTGTTCATTTTCTCCATGCCAACATGTTTTACTTTAGGTAGAGCATAAAATATTGTTCTATCTTTGACTCTGTCAATTGCCATTATTTCCAGTAACAGGCTCTGACTCGAAATGAAACTAATAATTCCCTTTTAAACTGTATCATAATATAGTAGGACTATTCACCAGTCAAGTATCTTCAGTATCTTCCAATTAATTTTAGCCTCTTCTTTCTTCCCTTAAAAAAACTGTAGTCAATATGAAAATGCATAACTACCTTTTCAAAATAATATCTATTAACCTGTACCATCAAATAAGTCTTTCTATTGCATGTGATCTTACTTATATCTTTGCTTTTTCTTGGAAATTACGGTACGTGTAAAAGTCAAACTGTATACCATGGCTAACAGGCCTCCTAAATTCACAGTCTGCTATCCATTTAAAGCTTTTGGACTCAGTTCTAGAGTCACGTTCTCTTTTAAGATTATGAGTGGCAAGGACAAATTTCTAGCTATGCATTAATATTATTCTTCCATTAAAAACTGCAATTAAGATGTCATTTAGATGGTCTCTAGTAAAGCCCTTTATTCGTCTGTGTTTTCTTCTGCAAAGCTAAAGTCAGACTCTTTCTGATCTCTTTTTCCTTGTCTAAAATGGCTTGTGAAATTACTATCTTTCTACACCTACCTTCTTTTCAGACCTGTTGACCCCAATGTACCCATTTTTCTAGTCACATCAGAAGATCAGTATCACCTCCAAGTCACTTACACTAAGTTACATCAGGATCCAGTCAAACTTTCCAGTTCCAGATCTTTCTCAGATCCCAAATTAAATGAAAGTGTGACCCTTCTCCTCTCAGCACTTCATTCTTCACAGAAACTCAGACAAGGCAGCTGCTTTCACTGGAAATCACAGCACTTTCCGTGGATACCTCATGTGAATAGTACAGTGAGCAGGATCCTGATGCACCTTAGGCTTGCAGCTAAATGCAAGAACGGGTTGCATCACTTCTTTAATTCTGTTAGTTTGCTTTGATTTTTACTAACTCTTTCTTCTCCTTTTCCCTCTGAAATGATACTTCAAACCTGAGAAGATTATTGAGGTTTAAGAATTCTCCATGTTTAATTGAATGTTATCAGTTACTAAATTTTAGCTATTTTGCTGTTTCACCTGTGGTGTACAAGGAAGAAAAAGGGCAAAAAAGACTTGTGTACAAAATGGAGCTTGCAGGCTTACTAAATGGTGGCATGAGAAAGGTCTGATGTCAAACATGTGTGTGTGCGTGTGTATATTTGTACTTGCATATATTCTCTTGACTGTCTGAGGATGCTACCAAAGCTTCTAATATTCTTCACAGCTATTCTAGATAGCATCTTACAATAACATTAGTTAATATTTTGGAATTTTATAGAGTTCCTTCTAGCTCATGAACAATTTACAAAACTAATTACACTATACTGTTATAAAACAGACTGCTACCTATTACCTGTCAAATACAGTAATGCTTGCACTTACTATGCTTGTGTAGACTGTTATGCACACTATGAGCTTCTAAGAAAGCGAAACTGATTAAATTATTGGCAGTGAAGTCTTCAACACTTCCCATAAACGTGAAAGAAATCTCAAATGTAACTTAAATCTGTAAAATTACAGGATACAATACAAGATGCAATAAAAGAAACTTAGTTCAGAACTCAGACTTGTTGAACATTTTCAGTTCTAAATTCATATTACATGTAGAGCAAGTACCATTAAAATCTTGACATTTACTGCTGATGGTAGTTAAACTTCATATGGTATTTGCAGTACTCCCCATTTCGAGCATAGGGGAACTGCAAATGCCTCACTAATGGTAAATACCACAGTGTGATAAATGTCAAGACTTTAATGGTTCACTGTAATCATTATGGGACAGATTCTGATAATTTAGCCCAAGATGGGTAGCATCTTGCTTCATGAAGAATCTCACTGACTTTAGCAGGACTGTTTGTGATGACGTTTGGTAGAAAAGCAAGCTCATCTTTGTGGGCATCTACTGCAAATTTTAAATCAAATAACTCTCCATCTTATGTACCCATATGCCCTTCAGCTTTTCTTTAAGCTGTTTTTTGTAAACACATTCCCAAACTAAAAAAGTCCACTAAAGCATCATCTAAGGTAATTCCTGCTTGATATAGTGTAGAAAGATATGAAAATGTATGAAATACATTAACACAGCACTGAACTTGAGCTAAAAAGCTCTAATGATGGAAGCATACATTTGTTTGGCCTTGGATGTTGGGTTATACAACCCATGCAGATTTTGACTAGTGTAGTAGCTGTAAATGGCAAGGGATGTTTTTTTGGTGGGAGGGGGTGGGGAACTGCAAGGGTGGCATCTGGGGCAGAAGGTCAGGGTCACAGCCAGTCACAGCCTGTTCCAGTCAGCTCAACAGTGGACCCACACCAGGCCAAAGGTGAGAAAATTAGAGGACTTTGTGCCACCTCTGTGAAAAGATATTTAAGAAAGCGGAGAAAAGCTGGAGGGAGGGAGGAGGAGGAAACAACAAGGTCAGAGGAGTAGGAGGTGCTCCATGGCAGAGCAGGCACAGCCCCAAAGAGGCTGCAGCCTGTAGAGGACCCAAGCCAGAGCAAGTACACCCCCTAGAAACTATGGTGCATAGATAAGCCCACATCAGAGCAGGCACACCTCCAAATAGGGACTGTCTCATGTGGAGGAACCACGCCAAAGCATAGGAAGCAAGTAAGAAGGAAGAAACAGCAGAAAAAAAAAAGAGTGAGAAATAAGGAGTGTCAAAAAGAAACAGGTATGCATGGACCCCAATATCCAGTGCCACGTGTTGCTTCACTGAAGGGACTGAATGTAACCTGCAGTGAAAACAGGAGGGAAGAAGAGGTGGCTGGAGTGGAGTGAAGAGGAGACTAGGAAGCGGGGAGGAAAGGTGTTTGAAGAGAAGTGAGTCTGGGAGTGAAGTTGAGCCTGGAAAGCGGCAGGAAATTTATTTTTCCATGAATGTTTTAGTGTTAGTCTCCTGTTGTGGGTTAACCCTGGCAGGTAGCTAAGCTTCGCAAAGCCACTTGCTTACTTCAACTCAGTAGGATAAGGAAGAGAATCAGATGAGTAAAAATAAGAAAACTCATAGGTTGAGATAAAGACAGCTGAATAGATAAAGCAAAATTGTACATGTAAGCAAAGCAAAAATAGGAATTCATTCACTATGTCCCATTGGCAGGCAGAGGTTTAGCAATTTTCAGGAAAGCAGGGCTTCATTGTGTGTAATGGTTACTTTGAGAAGACTGACTCCGTAACTGTACAGACATCCTCCCTTTCTTTCCCCCAGCTTTTATTGCTGAGCACAGTGTCATATGGTATGGGATATCCCTTTGGTCAATCGGGGTCAGTTGTCCCAGCTGTGTCCCCTCCCAACCTCTTGCCCACTCCCAGCCTACTCGCTGGCAGAGCAGCATGAGAAACAAAGAAGGCCTTGACACTGTGTAAGCACTGTTCAGCAACAGCTAAAACATCAATGTGCTATTAAAACTATTTTGGTCACAAATCTAAAGAACAGTGCCATGTGAGCTACTATGAAGAAAATTATCCCAACTAAAACCAGTATAAAACCCTTTTTTCCCCAAGACTGGAATCAGTAATTAAATGTTTGGGTTATGTCAATTAGCAATACATGAAATTAAATTCCCCAAGTTAGGTCTGTTTTGCCCATGACAGTAATTGGTGAGTGATTTTTCTGTTTTGTTTTCAAACTGCAAGTTTTCTCATTCTTGTTCTTCCAATCCTCTCCCATTTCCTGTGAAGGAGAGGGGCAGTGAGTGAGCAAGTAGTTATGTGGGAGCTTGGCTGCTAAGCAGGGCCAGTTCATCACAACTAGGAATTGGCTAGTGTTTATGCTTGCTCCCAGTATACCATGAACGCATAACTTCATTAAGGCAAAGAAAGGAGTGTTGAATTCTGGTCTTTCCATCTGCCCCATAGGTTCTTGGGGTTGCATCTAAACTGATAGTTCACCTGACAGAAGGTGGGCCTATCAATTTAGATTTAGCAGAAGTGCTTCTGAAACCCATGATCTGGGTGAGCATATTAACAATTTTCCAACTCCATGCTGCAAAAAAGATGTAGAAATAGGGAGGTACTCTTTATCAGGAAGTGTAGTGATAGGATAAGGAATAACAGTTTTAACTGAAAGAGAGTAGATTTAGATTAGATATTAGGAAGAAATTCTTTACTGTGAGTGTGGTGAGACACTGGAACAGATTGCCCAGGGAAGCTGTGAATGCCCTATCCCTGGAAGTGTTCAAGGCCAGGTTGGATGTGGCTTTGAATAACCTGATCCAGTAGAAGGTGTCCCTGCCCATGGCAGTGGGGTTGGAACTAGATGACCTTTAGAGGTCCCTTCCAACCCAAACTGTCCTATAATTCTGCGATTCTATGATTCTATGTTTCTATGATTCTATGATATAGTTACTTCTTTTGTTGTCTAATACTTTGAGTTCCACACTAAGAAAGTACATAATTTCCATGGTGGGCTTAATGAGTTGACACCTAGTCCAGTCACAAACTTTTGTATTAGAAACTGTTTCCATGGAAGGAATAGCACTCGCTAGATCTTTGTGCATTTACAAAAGGGGCTACAATAGCCCTTGGAAGCCACAGGCTAATTTGTCCACCACATGTTATAAACATGTATGGGGAAAACAAAATAGATAGATTTTTGTTTGCATTTCTGTCCTACTCCAAAATAAATTAAAAAAAAGTGTAGGTCCTTATTCTGAAATCTTGTAATGAAGTATGTTTCAGTCATCTGAAGCAATTTGAAAAGCAATTTATTTCCTTTTTATTGTTTTGACATCTTTGTACTACTTCACTTTATAATACAGCTGAATCTGCAAGGTAAATTTCTGATTTACTTTTATAGTGAAGAGGAAGACTAATTGCTAAATATACAGGCCTTGTAGATCTTGTTTAGCTGTTGTGATGTAACATGAGCTTTATGTAAATTTGAAGTTATTATTCATTTTCTGCCAAAAAAATCTAAACTTTCACTAGTTTAAGAATATTGGACAAGTCCCTTTCTAGCCTTCTGTATCTCTAACTTCTATCTATATTGAAGATGAAAACTAACAGTGCAATGCTCCAAGGTAGATTCTGTTGTGTAATGTTTTAACTAGTGAAATTCCCTAAAGCAAAGTGATCATGACAGTTTTGCAGATCTGTAAGTAGAAATGATCTTTCAACTCCAAGCTGGTCAACTGAAAGAATAACCTCATAAGAATAGAAACTTGAAATTTAGCCTCTCATTGCCACCGTATGTCTAATCCTCTCCATGAAAATATTACAAAGCTTCCTGTCATTATACAAGCATGCAGTGTGCTATTCAGCAAATACAATGCAATAAAGAAAGTGCAAGACATATTAATGCAAAATAATGGCTGACATTTAGCGCACACAAAAGTCGGTAAAGTCAAAGCTATGTTTCCCAAAGAAACCATATCTCATCTCCCTTGCATAAACATATTCTTTAATATATGTGCACGAAGTGGCTGAATTATGGTTTCCATGGGAACAATATCTCTGGATATACACATTTGTCATTTCTCTATGTAGAGCACTCAATACGAAATTGCCTTTACTAATAACCTCAGTTTCTTGGACCCCAGGAAAACATTCATAAAAGTGGCATGACTACTGTGAACAAAGAACTGAGAAATATTTTCCTTTACACTTCTGTTTAAGGTTTCCATGACTGTTAGTCTAAACTTCTCCCTTTGTTCTTAACTGATGAGCTTTTTGTTCAGCTGCTGGAGTCTGTCTCTGATTCTCATCAGACCATGGAGTTTTTATTGTGCAAATATTCAAAGACTCCATTATCAGATGTATGGTATCATTCATGGATGCAGTAAGATAGACAGCAGAGGTATTCAGAAGCTTCATAACTTTCAAAATTTAAACTGTGGCACTAAAATAGTTAAAGCATGGTTTGAAAAACATGTTTGGAAATCAAAAATTACTAGTTTCAAACATTTTGATTTTGCAGATTGAAGAGATCATGGGTTAACATTTGCTTGAAATAGACCAAGTAAAAAAGCACAGGATGCTATTTTCCTACTGACAAGAAATACATAATAGTGCACTTTCAACAATAACAAGAAATTGTGGTTTCAGTCATGTGCAATACATCAGAAAAGAAAAATATTCAATGTATTCGTGTCAAAACTTCATAACTAAACTATTTTTTCAGGGTTTTTTTAGGGGGAGGTAGTTCTCAGAGTGTCATTGAAAAACTGAAAATTCCTTTTTGCTCATGCTTAGGGTTTTTTAGAATTTGTAACTATTTTCATAAAAAAAATATTTTTAAGACAACTGTAAATAATCTGTTTGAAAATTCTGTTTTCAAATGTATTTTTTCAAGCATGGAAATATCAATAGAGCGTATAATAATAAGCAAAATTTTCTTATTCTTTACATCTGCATTATTCTAATACAACTAGGGAAATTCTAAAGTAGATTTTTTTATTTTTTCGTAGTGTTGAGGTTTTTTTTAGAAGTTAGTGTGTGAGGAGTGATGAGAAGGAGGTAAATGTCTTATATTTCATTCTCTCATATAGTCATCCTATCTGATACAGTATTCAATGTGATGGATTTATTAAAAGTTTCATACGTAATGCTTTTTGTGCAAGAAGACAGAATAAACTGTTGAGGGGAGCGTCCTACTTTCAATTTTCCTCCAAAGTTTTGTTTTAAGTTTTACTTACACAATGAACTCATCACAATTCAATTAAAGATTTGTAAAATTGCAGGAAACTGGACTGATACTGAGATTTTTCCAGGTTTTTTTTTCTTTCTTAGAATTCTCAGTCATCTTCATATCTTGCTTTCAGTCATCCAAAAGAATATGCTCAAGACAGAAATAAGCATTCTTAATATAGGAAAACTCAAAGGTATGTATTTTCTGATTTTGTGTGATGAACTTACAAGGGCTCCGTCAAAGGACTGAGCACAAAAGGATCAAAATCATAGAGATTTACTCTGAAAAACAAAACTGCAGACTCCTCCTTGGATTCCATGCTCAGTACCTTCAACAGGAATGTGGAGATATATAATGCTTTTTGACTAGCCTGTGTATGCAAGGTCTGTCACATTTGTGTTGTTTGATATAACGATTTTGCCAGTGAGATTAATAATCAGATGTAGATATCTATATATACATTATTGGTTTTAATTCTTGAATAAGAACAGGAATTTGTAGGTCAGAATTTATCTCATGCTAAAGAAGATATGAAAAGTTTCAGGCAAAAAGTTTCCTATAAGTACCTGGTTTTTTCCATTGACGATAAAGAGAGTTTACAGTGAGTAGCTTAGATCCAGGTGTAGATCTGTAAACCTCTACAGCCAGGTGAGACCAATTCCATTTTGCATATTTGTTCTTTTTTCCCTTGTAATTATATTACAACATCAGTAGAGTAATCAAGAAAGTTTTCCTTTTTTTTCTCTCTTTTATTTTACTTAAAATCTCTTCATGCTTAACAAAATGGTGTTGCTGCCCTTAATAATATACGAGAAATGTTAATAGGCAAGATCTTATGTATTAAGTATATATTATGTCTTGACTTAATCTGCTGAATATTTCAAGTTTTTAGTAAAGCAGCAATGTAAATAGAAGAGAAAGAGATCCTAGAGAGGTCTAATAAATTAGCAGGTTTAACATTTGCTGTAAAGTGCAGTATGGGTAAGATGATAAATACAGTAATTTGCTTTTATACAGAAAGACTGGTGTAGATTTGTTATAGCTAGAAACAGAGGGTGACCTTGTATTAACTAAAGAATAATCTATTCAGATATCATCATTTCAGTGGAAGGTACGTAGACTAATTTGCAGATGCTTCTTTTTATTTTAGCAAGAGAAAAAATTACTTGCATCTTGTCTAATTTCTACCTGGCAGATATGACTTTCCCAGAAAAGGCTTTCATATAACTGGTCAGAGGATTGAACGTGACAGATGTGTAACTGTCTTTACCTTAACCTGTTGGACAAAAGCAACTAGCATTAAACTTCAGTGGAATACAAAAATAATCAGACAGAGCACAAAGATGTGGATACAAGCTTGAACTATTGCCTGATGTGAGTCTATATCCCAAAATATAGGACAAAAATACTTCACTAAAGATCTAAATTGACAAGAGATGTCAGAACACTGCAGAGTACAATGATCCTGCTGTCCTTAATATCCTTCACATTTCTGGTATGAGAGAGAAGTGACATGTGAGAATCAGTAATCTGAATGAAAGAAACAAAGATAATACAAGTAAAACTCTGATAAAATCCCAAAATTTAAATAGTCTCCTGAATCACAGGAATGCTACTTGTTCTGTTCCCTTTCTCTAGAGTTGTCAGCATTTTCAAGATTACATCGTAAATACAATGAATACTGAAATGCCGTTGTCAGGGTACTGAATATAAAATGTTAGTCATGTGCCCACTTTGCAAGAAAGAAAATACTCAATTTCGGAAAAAAATAGAGCTAAGCTTCATTGTTGGCATTGCCAGAGTTAAAGAATACTAACTAGGGGTTTGAGGCTGAGACTGAAATGTAAGTTCTGCAACTATAAATAGTAGCAGACATTTTCAAAGCTATGATCTGTATATAGCATCACATCCAGTAACAACAGCACCAAAAGTCTAATGCCGGCCATAGACAGAGAGTGAGATGCACCATATGATACTCACTTTATCATGCACCATCAGTAGAACACATGAAAAATAGAGAAGTAGCCTCCTTTCTCACATTCACATATATAGATGGTTTATATACATACAGATAATAATATTTTTTTCTTCCCATTCTCCGACATCAGCCACTGTCAGAACCTTTAGTATCTTCTAAAGTCCTGGAATGTATTTGGATCACACTAGTGTTATGATTACAGTGTATATGAACTTAACTTAGATGAAAGTATTAGTTTTATATCCTTCAGACGTTTGTGGAATTCTCAGAGGGAATCCAAATACTAGTAGTGGATGGAAGAAGCACCCCTCATTCAGAGCCACCTATACTTGTAACCAAACAACAATCAAAAATTAGTACCTTATTGTGAAATTCTTCACATTGTGTTTCTTCCTTGTGGATGACACGTAAATGCAATGCATAAGTGCATGCCATCTGAAGCCTCTTATAGCATAACATTATCTTATAAATAAGACCATACTGTTATGCTTCATAATTTTCTTGCCAATACCATTTTCATGATAATGTCTTTTATTGCGGAATAGTAAAGTGCTTAAGGTGCAGAAGGTATGTGTCCTTCAGTTACTGATTGTGTAGCTGAGCAGATATAAATATATAAAAAGCATAATTACATAACTAAACATTCTGAAATGGCCAGCTCTGCCAATTTTATGCAAGTTGTTAGTCATGGAAAACATCTTTTTATAATAATCAAATGAAATGATAGAACACATCCTGGAAAATCAACATAAACTCTATTTGCTCTTGCACAATTGCTTACATAATTTATGGAGATGGCAGACAGGTTGACAGCAAATTGATACTTAGACAAATCTGTTTCACACAACTGCAGTTAATCAAGTTGCTCTCTGGATGTGTTGAATGGAATGTTAGTTGTTGTAATCCCTAAAGAAATTAAGGAACCAAAGTTATTTGAAAAACTGTCTGTCCAAAACATGCAACCTCTTCCAAATGTTTGTCTGAATACTAAAAATGAACAATCTTTCCTCTAAATATCATGTAGCAATAACATAGTCTGTCTTTTGCTCCCTTTGGAGGAAAACACAACTCATTTATCTGTCTGTGCTAGCTCTTCATCCTAATTTTGTCATCCCTTGGAGAAATCAGCCTAAAAATATCTATTAAATTCCCAGGATCTTTCTGATTTAAATGAAATCAGAGGTTCACAGCAAGTTTTGTAGCAAATAAAAACTTCCTTGATACTTCCCTGAGTTAATAAACTCCTGGTTATAGGCTGTGAATAATAATACAGCATAGTTAGAATCATAGAATCACAGAATCATAGAATGGTTGGGGTTAGAAGGGTTCCAATGCCCCTGCCATGGGCAGAGACACCTTCCACTAGACCAGGTTGCTCAAAGCCCCATCCAACCTGGCCTTGAACACTTCCAGGGAGGGAGCATTGCCAGCTTCTCTGAGAAACCTCTTCCAGTGTCTCACTACCCTCACAGTAAAGAATTTCTTCCTAATATGAAATATAAATCTACCCTCCTCCAGTTTGAAGCCATTCCCCCTCATCCTATCACTCCATGCCCTTATGAAAAGTCCTTCTCCAGTTCAGACATTGGAAGGCTGCTCTATGGTCTCCCCGGAGCCTTCTCTTCTCCAGACTGAACAACCGCAACTCTCTCAGCCTGTCTTCATAGGAGAGGTGCTCCAGCCCTCTGATCATCTCTGTGGCCCTCCTCTGAACGCGCTCCAACAGATCCATGTCCTTCCCGTGTTGGGCGCCCTAGAGCTTGATGCAGTATTCCAGGTGAGGTCTCACCAGAGCAGAGGGGCAGAATCACCTCCCCGAACTAGATGGCCATGCTTCTTTTGATGCAGCCCAGGATACGGTTGGCTTTCTAGGCTGCAACTGCAGCTGCTTCATGCTGAGCTTCTCATCAACCAACATCCACAAGTCCTTCTCCTCAGAGCTGCTCTCAATCCATTCTCTGCCTAGCCTATATATATTCTTGGGATTACCCTGACCCAGGTGCAGGACATTGCACTTGGGCTTGTTGAACTTCATGAGGCTGGCATGGGCCTACATTTCCAACCTGTCCAGGACCCTCTGAATGGCATCCCTCCCCTCCAGCGTGTTGACCACACCACACAGCTTGGTGTTGTCGGCAAACTTGCTGAGGGTGTGTTCAATCCCACTGTCCGTGTCGCTGACAAAGATGTTAAACACCGCCTGTCCCAATACCAACTCCTGAGGAACACCACCCATCACTGCTCTCCACTTGGACATCGAGCCGTTGACTGCAACTCTTTCACTGTGACCATCCAGCCAATTCCTCATCCACCGAGTGGTCCATCCATCACATCCATGTTTCTCCAATTGAAAGAGAAGGATGTAGTACAGGGCAGTGTCAAATATTTTGCACAAGTCCACGTAGATGATGTCAGTTGCTCTTCCCCTACCCACCAACATCTTAACCTCATCATAGAAGGCCACCAAATTTGTCAGGTACAATTTGGCTTTACTGAAACTATGTTGACTGTCACCAGTCACCTCCTTATTTTCCATGTGCCTTAGCAAAGTTTCCAGGAGGATCTGTTCCATGATCTTTCCAAGAAGAGAGGTGAGACTGACTGGCCTGTAGTTCCCTGGGTCTTCCTTTTTTCACTTTTTAAAAATGGGGATTATGTTTCCCCTTTTCCAGTCGGTGGGAACTTGATTGGACTACCACGACTTCACAAATATGATGGATAGTGGCTTAGCAACTTCATCCTCCAGTTCCCCCAGGACCCACTGATACATCTCATCATGTCCCATGGACTTGTGCACCCTCAGGTTCCTCAGATGGTCTCGAACCTGATCTTCCCCTACGGTGGGTAGTTTCTCATTCTTCCAGACCCTGACTTTGCTGTCTGTGACTTGGGAGGTGTGGCTAGAACACTTGCTGGTGAAGACTGGGTCAAAGAAGTCATTGAGTACCTCAGCCTTTTCCATATCTTGGGTAACCAGGTCTCCTGTTTCCTTCTGGAGATGGCCCACATTTTCCCTAGTTTTCCTTTTATCACTGACATCATACCAATATAAGCTTTTCTTCGTGCCCTTGATGTCCCTGGACAGATTTAATTCTATATGGACTTTAGTTTTCCTAAATTGATCCCTGGCTACTCAGACAATTTCTCTGTATTCCTCCCAAACTACCTGTCCTTGCTTCCACCCTCTATAGGCTTCCTTTTTCAGTCTGAGCTTTTGCAGGAACTCCTTGTTTATCATGCAGGCCTCCTGCTTTTTTTGCCCAATTTCCTCTTTGTTGGGATGTGTCGCTCCTGAGCTTGGAGAGGGTGATCCTTGAATATTAGCTAGCTTTCCTGGGCCCCTCTTCCCTCCAGGGCTTTATCCCATGGTACTCTACCAAGCAGACCCCTGAAGAGACCAAGAGGTTTTAGAGATTTTTTTTTAGATATCTGTATCTCTAAAAAAAAATATCATAGAATCATAGAGTTTTTTAGGTTGGAAAAGACTTTTAAGATCATCGAGTCTGGCCATTAACCTAACACTGCCAAGCTCACCACTAAACCATGTCCCTAAGTGTCACATCTACATGTCTTTTAAATACCTGCAGGGATGGTAACTCAACCACTTCTCCTGGTAGCCTGTTGCAATGTTTGAGAACACTTTTGGTGAAGAAATTTTTCCTAATATCCAATCTAAAGCTCCCTTGGTGCAACTTGAGGCCATTACCTCTCGTCCTAATGTCATAATATACATCTTGCACTGCCTTTTTCAGTTAGAATGAGTATTTATGAAAGCACATACAAATCTTAGAAAGTCACCTAAGAATCCAGACATGAAAAATTGAATCACCAATACTAAATCTGAGCTATGATTTAATTGATAGTTAAAAAACATACATTTGAAAATAGTTTTAATACTAATTTAAAAACATAAGAGTTTGGCAACTTGTCAAGAGTGGAGATACCTCTGAGGACACTATCCTGAATGTCTTACTTTAAATTTATTCTACTGCCATCAAATATAGATGCTCATGCTCATATGAAATGTTTCAGATATATTGTCATTTTTTATATTGTAATTTTTTCTATTGTCATTTTTTTCAAATTAAAGTGGTATGTAAATACGTAGTTTGTTGCATTTCATTAGTATTGGCTATTTATCACTTTTTGTATTATAAGAAAGTTGGATTCAAAGATATGTGAGGTGAAATATCAGTCAACAATAATTTTTTCCTTGGCTTTGGAGCACTCTGAGAAAAACAATGAGAGTTTTAACAAGCTATCAAATGGTTGTTTGCCAGATCTTTATCTGGAAAATCATGTGGGATTAGATGCTTGAATTTTAATTGCAAAAAATGCATTCCCTGTTAGTTTCTAATCCATGAAGAGAAATCCAATCTTGAAGACAATCACATCTGCAATTATATTTTACAGTTCTTCAAGAATTTGACAAATGACTTGGTGATTAAGATATAGATCCAGAAACTGAGAGATTTGGATTTGCTTTTCCCTATCAGTAGATTTGAATCCACATGTGTCATGGAAATGTCCTAAGCTCCAGACCAAATGTATGTAATACGTTGAAAGATGCTCCTTCACCAATTCTGCTGTTTCTGGGTTACTGTACACCTAAGTTTGTGAAACTCCCAAACACAGAAGAAGGTGGTAAAGACAGACCTGAATGTAATCTCTGATCCATGAATTCTTTTTTCATTCTGTACTACATAATCATTACTTAAAAATAGAAACAAAACGAAGTAAAATAAAGCAAAACCAAAATTTGCCTCCTCTGGTAAAGATGCTCTCTCTCTAATCCAATTAATTTTTACTTTTTTTAATTAAAGGGTAACAAATTCAGGCTGAGGAATGCAGTTCCTTTCACATTAGAAATGTACTTGCTGTGGGTCCAATTGATCCCACTGTCTATGTCATTGATGAAGTACTGGGCCCAGTATGGACCCTTGGGGAACACCACTAGTTACTAGTTTCCACTTGGACATTGAGTCATTCATTAACTGTAACTCTTTGATGTAGCCATCCAGCCAATTCCTTATCCATCTAACAGTCCATCCATCAAACCCATATTTCTCCAGTTTAGCAGCAAGAATATTGTAGGGGACAATAACAAAGGCCTTACAGAAGTCGAGGTAGAAGTAATCAGTAGCCCTTCCACTGTCCACTGATGCAGTGGCTCAGTTGTAGAAGACCACTAGATTAGTCAGGTACGATTTGCCCTTGTTGAAACCATGTTCGCTGTCTCTACTCACCTATCTTCCCTATGTTTCAACATGTCTTCTGGGAGAATCTGTTAAACGATCTTAGCAGGCATGGAGATGAGGCTGACTGGTCGGTAGTTCCCAGGTTCCTCCTTTTTAAAAATGGGTGCAATATTCCCTTTTCTCCAGTTATTGGAGACTTTTTCTGACTGCCATGACTTCTCAAACATGATGGAGAGTGGTTTAGTGACTACATCAGCCAATTCTCTCAGGACCCTAATAAATTTAAATACCTTAAGTCAAAACATAGCTTGTTTTCAGATGCTAGTAAGCCTTAAGCATGAACCTAATTACAAGACAGTGAATGATCAGAGAATTTTAATGTAAAACATTGCTACACAAATAACATAACAATGAAGACTGGTAATCTATGAACACATACCTTTTGGTCCAGTAACTCTGGCTTTACTCGTATTTCCTTTGACACTCCTGGGCAAGTGACTAGACACCATACATCAGTAAGTGCTATGTGCATGCAGACAGGCCAGTCTGATGTTGCTAAAAGTCTTGTATGAAAATGAATTTCTGCTTCCTTTTCCTTCTGTGAAGGCCCAGAATGGGATTTCTCTATATATCGTGGTGCCATTTGTCACAGAACTTTTAGGAACTTAATTACGTTTAAGACTTCTAGCCTTTTCCCAAATGTGATTGAAACTGTCCCAAAGATCAAAAATAACTTGAAGATGTAAAGCAATTGTATTACCAAATTATCAATAAGTGACACTTATACAGGTAAGTGCCAGATAAGTAGGCATTTTAAGTTAGTGCTCAAAAAGACATGACAAAAATGAAGGTAGTATAAGGAACCTAAATAAATATATACATTAGTATATTATCTAAACTTTCCTTGCCAGACTTAGAAGAAAAACTATGCTAATTATTAAACAGAAAGCGGATAAACTACTCAAAATCTGCTGAGAAAAATGCTGCGTACCACATATTTGATTTGGGATGTAAGATGGGGTATTGCCTTGACTCACAGTAACACTGTTATTGATATAAGCAGCTCAGTTGTGGTCTCCATTATGTGTGCTACTGCTTTTTGAAGTTGTCTATAATTTCACACTCAGTTTCCTAAATTTGATCAGCTGGAAAACTTCTTTAGCCAGAAAGGCTTGTTCATCTCTGCTTACTTCCTTGTTTTCCAAAATGCACCCCCGTAGAACCTGACTAAAACAAAAGGATTAACTGAAATGGAGCCAACTCAGCAGATGAAAACTGCAAGAATGCTGGCAGAAATGGCACACAGCTTCCTGGGTTTGACAATATAAATAATGTTAACTGCTATGCAAATTTTGTCATGAAACTGCTGTTTATTCTACAAAAATTTGTACAATTCATGATGGTAGCAGCTGGTAGCCATTGTTAAAGCTGCTGAAAACCTAACTGGGAATACTAAAAGAAACTGGACTTAATGCATGCACTGATTTGTGGGTTTGTTTATTTGTTTGTTTCCCTTAAACATTTATCGAATAACTGCATTGTTGAGTGAATAAAGTGATGTTGATGAGTTTCTGGAAAAGCACCTCAAATATTTGAAAGGATGAAAATTTACAAATGGTACGCATAAAACCTTAATGCATCTCAGAATAACAGAGGCAGTAGCACATATTTACTCTAACTAATGATTGGTACACTAATGTATTTTAGGAAAAAAAGTAGAACAAATTGTGACCTGCCTCAGACAATTGTCTGACATTTGAGAAAGGCTTATTCTCCCATCTACCTATTTTGTCAATGGCCCATTTCATAATACAAATTAACTTCTCTGTCCTGCTGTTCCACTCATTTGCAACATTTTTTTGGAGCTATTCGATGGGTAGTTTCTAAGCAAATTACTTAGGAGGAAGACTGGACGTGGGTGTTTGAGAAGTGTAAGCAGCTGGTGTATAAATTTTATGAGTCTCATGGATGTGTAAATGTCCATTTATAATTTTCCTCCAAAGACTTTTACCATCACAGAGCATGGTGCCACAAATATGATGCGTATCTCCTACGTACAAAAGTGGATGAAGCTGTGACAGTGACATAGCTTTTTAGAAACACTAGGTCTAGAAATATCATCCATACACAACAGCAAGAAAATGAGAAGATAATTCTTACTTCTCCTGCAGGAGTGAGTATCAGAGAAGAGACTGGCAGGAGTGAAATTGTGGTGGGAGTTTGTTGCAGACTATCTGACTGGGGCAAAGAATCACAGAATGGTCAGGGTTGGAAGGGACCTCTGGAGATCACCTAGTCCAACCCCTCTGCCACAGCAGGGACACCTACAGCAGTTGCACAGGACGGCGTCCAGTCGGGTTTTGAATGTCTCCAGTGTGGGAGACTCCACAACCTCTCTGGGCAGCCTGTTCCAGTGCTCCACCACCCTCAGAGTAAAGAAGTTCCTCCTCATGTTAAGATGGAACTTCCTATGCTTCAGTTTGTGCCCGTTACCTCTTGTCCTATCACTGGGCACCACTGAAAAAAAGACTCTTCTCATCTGCCTGGCACCCTCCCCTTAAATATTTATAAGTATTGATAAGATCCCCCCTCAGTCTTCTGTTTTCTAGATGAAAAAGGCCCAAGTCCCTCAGCCTTTCCTCATAAGAAAGATGCTCCAGCCCCCTAATCACCTTTGTAGCCCTTTGCTGGACTCTCTCCAGCAGTTCCCTGTCCTTCTTGAACCGGGGAGCCCAGAACTGGACACAGTACTCCAGATGCGGCCTCACCAGGGCAGAGGAGAGGGGGAGGATGACCTCCCTCGACCTGCTGGCCACACTCGTCTTGATGCACCCCAGGATGCCATTGGCCTTCTTGGCCACCAGGGCACATTGCTGCCTCATGGTCATCCTGTTGTCCACCAGGACTCCCAGGTCCCTTTCCACACAGCTGCTCTCCAGGAGGTCATCCCCCAACCTGTACTGATGCATGGGGTTATTCCTCCCCAGAGGCAGTACCCTACACTTGCCCTTGTTGAACTTCATCAGGTTTTTCTCTGCCCAACTCTCCAGCCTGTCCAGGTCATGCTGTATGGCAGCACAGCCTTCCGGCGTCAGCCACCCCTCCCAGTTTTGTGTCATCATCAAACTTATTGATGGTACACTCTATCCCTTCATCCAGGTCATTGATGAATATATTGAACAAGACTGGACCCAGTACTGACCCCTGAGGGACACCACTAGTTACTGGCCTGCAATTAGACTCTGCACCACTAACCACAACCCTCTGAGCTCTATCTGTCAACCACTGTTCAATCCACCCCACTGTCCATTCATCTAACCCACACTTCCTAAGCTTGCCTGTGAGGATGATGTGGGAGACAGTGTCAAAAGCCTTGCTGGAGTCAAGGTAGACAACATCCACTGCCCTCCCCTCATCCACTCCTCCAGTCATGCCATCATAGAAGGCTATCAGATTAGTCTATTTGAATAGATTTAATAATATAACATCAGTTTGAGTCACAGAAGCCTGTGTGTTTGTGGTGCCAATGACTGGAGCAAGTGCAGCTGTGCGAATGAGTGCCTGATTGCTAGTGAAGATCACGCCGGACTAGCTGGTGAATGGACTAAGTGGCCTGGGAGTGAGGGGGAAAGCGGATCTCTAAGGCTGTGATCCTACTTGTGTGTTCCTACAGGTAAGAGAATAGTGGGGCAGCTATGGTACCAAGGGAGTCCTGGCCAGCTGTATGTGCGTGTCTGCATGCATGAACAGCGGTCTGTACCAGCAAGTGGAGTGGGGCTGCAACCTCTACGGGTCCTATGTCCGGGTGCCAGTAACTGGGGAGAGTGGGATACAGAGGGCAGCTACTGGGCAGACAGAGTGTTTGAGCCCAGCTACTGGAGGGACCACTTGTACATATGTGCATATATATATATTCTCAGTATTGGACCTCCATCCCACAAAGCAAGAGAGGGGAGCAAGATGAGGCTTTTGGTGCTGTATGTGTTCATATGAGTGCTCTGTCTCTCTGTGGTCAGCATGGCTGGTGATATGTATATGTGTACAATGTGTACATGTGTATAAGTGCATATGTGTGGTGTACATGTATGCTCTGCGTGCATGTCCCTGCTGGCAATACATCTTCAGCCTCACTACTGGTTGGACTTGGGAACATGGAGCTGTGGCAGCATCATCTCTCTTGGGTTGTTGGATCTGGCATGATATATTTTCCTCTATCATTGAAGTATACCTATATTTCTATTTCTTGGTTATCAAACTTTTTAAAGTAACTAACCCCCACTTAGTTGGGTCATGATGATCATTTTAGATGACATTAAACTGTATCCTGGTCTGGATTTCCCCATGTGGGAAGATGGCTAGATGACACAGTGATTCCCCTACAGTCTTTATAACGGGATTTTCTTACACTGAAAAATGTTCAGTGCATGGTGAGGGGAAAAGAAAAGCTGGACAGCTTTCCATTTAGCTTTCTACATTAAACGAACCCAAGCTTCAGCTAGGAAATATATTTTGACCTGATGCTTCAAGGTTCGCCACTTCAGATTGTACGGCTCAAAAAAAGGTGCTTTTTTTTTTGGACCCATGATATTACCCCAATAGAACAGCTTTCCTGGAAAGTCTCAATTTTATCTACAGATAACAAAGGGAAAAAAAAGGCTCCTTCTTGTACGTATTAAAAATGAATTAGTATGTAGACTAGCAAGGAAAAACTGATATTAAAAAAATCATATTTTGTTATTACTTCACTTTCACTGTCTTTGTTGACACATGGCACAGTGCCTAGCACAATGGAGCATCAATGATGTGAGCCATTGTGTGGTACTGTAATGAGAACACAAAACCAAACAATAATAATAACAACATTGATTTAAAGGTTCCTTACTAAAGGTACCTTAAGGAATGCAATGTAATTCAAATTTCCTTAATAGAGATACAGATATGCCATATTTTATCTGTATGTGTTTATTGCTTAGACTATTTTTTAAGGGTTATGGATACTAAAAAGTGTATTATTAAAGATTAATAGATAGAGACAATGTTAACATCACATGGTTTTCACCAGGGACCTATAAAACTTCAAGGACAAGGTTATAATGAGGTAGAGGGCTGTTATGGGTATTATTTACTGTATGTTATATGGTGATACTACCAACCTTGTATATAAACAAAGATGTACTCATTCTTTTAGTGTCTAGAACAAACGGAATGTGTGTTTGTTAAAGATTTTGCTGTATTGATTTTATAGTAAATTCAGAAATAGCTTTCCAAGAATTTCAAATAACACTAGAAGTTTAAACAATTTTAAATTTTTTTTAAGTTGATGTGAGACTACATAGCATTTTCAGATATTATAACTATTTCAACTGAAAATAAGTGAATCAACTTGGATAAATCAAGAGCTAAGCTACCCTTTGTCCATTCTTTGAATTGGACTCCTGTTGACATTTGGAAATGTCATAACATTTTCATGTTTTCAAACCTGTTTCTTCTTGTCTTGATGACTGCTTTGTGATGGTCAGAACAAAATATTGTAAAGGAATCTGACTTTTAAAAGTTCTGTGTTCCTATACCCTGAAAAAAAACCTGTTGTCTCAAAAAGGCACAAGTGGAATTGAGCAAGAAAGAGTTTTTTTCACCCTGCAACAATTCCTTGCTGTGCATCAAGATGTATGTCACAACTTTCAAGATTTTATTTGAAAATACAGAGCTATCAGGCAGGTCAAGGCACCCACCTGGGAAAAAGGTAAAGTTTGCTTCATGCCCCTTGGTCTTAGCCAAGCAGGCATGTATTTGAAGTTGACTTTTTTTAATCCCATGCAGTCTATTCCAAATGCTGAGGATACTCTTTTCTCTCTTTCTGAACAAAAATATTGTCCATATTGTACATGAAGAAGTTTCTAATATTAAGTACTGAAAAACTTTTCAATTTGATAAATCTGTATTTTAAATTAAAAACTATTTCATTGACAAAATTCTAATACTTCCTTATCTCAGGACTGATTTCCATATCTAAGGCACTTAAACCATCAGTTTTAGTCAGAGTTTTTCATCACTTTAAAACAAAAAATGAATCTTGAGTATTTTTTCTTTGAGAAAGAAATGAAACCATATAATTTAAAAAAACAAAACAAAAAAACCCAAAACCAACTTCCTTGCCAAAAAGTTATTAGGAAAGGACATGTTATGATTATATCTGTTCAACATCTCCCTGTAAATACACTTATGAGTGTAGATGCAGTATGAGCTCCACCAATGCTTTTGCAAATCTTGGCTACAGTATAGATGAGAGAGATGGTGAACCCAAGGTAAACTCTGTATCTAAAGCCGGTTCTGATGCCTTAATGTGTCACTCATCCTTTCATCAAGGAATGCCAAACTGTTTCTCCTAGGATGACTGGAAAACTAGTTCTTACTTTATGTAAAGTTTGGAATCTAAGCAAGCTTTGAATAGAGGTTGTTTTTCATATATTTAGTTTTTGGGCTTCTTTGTTGGCTTGTTTGTTTGTTTGGGAAGCAAGAAGAGACTTGTATAAATTCATGCCTGTATGCTGTACTCTAAAATAAAGTCTTATTTGGTCTAGAGTAAGATTTTTTCCCCTTCTATTTCCACCTGATTTATTTTTTTTTAAATAAACAAAACTGTAACCAGTTAGAATTTTATTCTTCTTACTAGTAACCCAAAGTGATGGACACTTGGACCTTTACAGTTAGGATTTATCATCAGGCTTCCATGACTGTAAGCTTTATTTTCATGGGAAATAAATGGTTTGTGGCAGGGAACTCTCAATTTGTTTACAATATTGAGCCAAGAATAAGTATAAGAAAGATAAAGAAGCTAAATTCCTTGGCTTTTTGCCATTATTTCTGAACTGTGGGCAAGTGCAATTGCTTACTGCCAAGTTTAAAGGAAGAGAAAGAGAGAACATACTCACCAGCCTCAAGCAGAAGTAGGGTAAAGAATTTTCTATCATTATTTTAACTTCTGGATGAAAATCATTGATAGCAAAATTTGAAAAAAACAATATAGCACACATACATTGCATATGAAATATTTAGTTTGCAACAAATGGAATATAATGGCTACTAAAGAGACACCGGGAATTAATGGATTGTTTCTGTCACCAACTCAAAGTGTTTTTTCAATGCAAGATTTTTGTCTTAAACAGGCATTGTTCTGAATTTGATTTTTATCCCTACCTCTGTACAGATGACATTGCTTTTGTCACGTCTATCAAAGCAACTGTGCTGCTAGAGATAGGAGGAAAAGGATGAAAAAATGCATGAATAATTTATTTTTATGTAAAGGAGAATTTATACTTGCCTGCTCATTATGAAGATTCTGAAAGCTTCCCTTTCTCACAGCCTCACACGTGCTTTTGAAAGGAGACAGGAGTATCCTCTGGTATTCGGGGGTAATTTGGTGCTGAAGACGTCTAGGAGAACATAGGTTGGCTGTCTCCCACCTATAAAAGGGAAAAAGCTATCCACATCCATCAATGCTACCTGTGTGATTCTGGAAGGAGCGAAAGCAATAAGAACAATGCACCTAACTTAAACTCTGAAAAATTAAATATCTAGTCCACAGTATTTCTAAGACGCCATATGGGATCCTTCCATAGTCAACATATTACTATTGGACTGGAAAGTTGATAAGCTGATGAGATCTCTCTGAAGAGGTCTTCAATTAACACAGTTTGAAATGGTATCTAGGTAATTAGCTGATAGGTGAATAAAATGAATTGCAAATGCTTTGGGGAAGAGTTATTTACTAATATGTACATATCCTTTTTTTTCTTTCTTTTTTTTCAATTGCAGAAGACAGAATTTTGTACCACTTACAGTCTACATTCAGATATGGTGTCCTGAGACCCCTATATTTCTAGAAAGCATTAACAACCTTCAGGTTTCTAAGGTTCTAAGAGAGGTAAGTCAGCAACAGTCCAATGGCTTCCTAAGCCATGATGGCTTTCATCACCTTGAACGTGTAAAGTGACAGGCTGTGTCTGCTTTTTTTTTTTTTTTTGGTGGGGGCAGTGTTTGTTTGTTTGTTTGTATTTTAAAGTGAATTTGAAGTTTCTTGCTCTGGAACTATGTTGGATTTCATTAAATGTTTCATTTGTCTTGGGTGTGGAATGTGCTAATTACTATTCATGGCTAAGGATGCAAGTGAACATCAATGCAGGTGAAGATGATGCTGTAATCCAACCAAAAAAAAACCCTGACCGCCTTCTTACAAGGTTTACCTGCTAAATAGTGGGGAAATAAAATAAAAATATCTTTGGGCACTTCCATTATAATGTTACTGGATTTTAATTTTATCTGAATCTATTTCTATCACAGAATCTCTAAACTTTTCTTCCTTTCTTCTTCAAAACTTGTCATTCCTTAGTGATTTCTGCAGTACAAAAAATCTAATAATCAGGACTGAAAAAGCATACTTGGTTAGATATTAGCAAAAGAAGGTGATCTTCCAATTTGATTGTCTGATTAGACAGGAATTAACCATTCAGAGAGTGATGTAAGTGATCAGTCCAGCATAAAAGCAAGTTGGGTTAAAGAGTTTGGAGGATTTCACTGCACTGGCATTCCTGTCTACTCCTGTCTTATTCCTACAGCAACTAGCTCAACAAGAGAGGGGCAGAGCTTTTCATCAGGCAATCCTCCATATGCACAAAATTGCATATAGAATAAAGCGTTAAAAAAAGTTTCAGTATTTTTTTCTCTAACTTGATTAGAGTAAGATTTTTACTCAATTTTTATTTTCTTTATCAGGAATGTGTTTGCACTTTTTTTTTCAGTGACATATCTATCATGATCTCTTGTATTTGGGTTCAGATTTGAACTTAGTGCTGCACAAGACCCTCCCATGAATTCAGTGGTGTTTTTTCAGTTGTTTTACATGGATACTGCAGATGTTTTATAAAGCAAGCTTTGAGATGTCCAGACTCCTATTGCTCAGCCTCCCTTTGCTATTCCTCAGTTGTGGAAAACAACCCCAAAAAGTAACAAACAAGCAAGCAATCTGGATCTCTCTCTTGGCTTAAACGTAGACTGCAATCAGTTCTATTGCTCTGGCTTTTGCTGTGCCAGAATAAAATATTATTGACCTCTGCTTGCACCCAGTTATTAATCACTGTCTTCTGAGATCTGCTATGTTAAGCGTATACCTCAAATTTTGCATTTTCAAGATGATCTGGGTTAAACAGAATACTTTCAATAGCAGAGTTTTTTACAGAATCATGTATAAAATACCTACAAAGTAGAAGATTTTAAATCGTGTATGTGAGGATAAACTTTTGCAAAAAAGGAGTGAAAAGCAGGTGTCATGGGGCAGCAAGAGCCACCTTCTACTTTGTCTTGGTTGCAACCACAGCAATGTGACTTGTTAAATCCCTAGTTGTATCAGGAATGGCAGTTAGGTAAATAAAGCACTTATAAAAACTGATCATGAGTGACAGCTTAATGGTACACAGGAAGACCTGAGACCTTTGCTACTGTTGAAAACAGCTGTAGGTTCCTGTAAGTGCTTATGGTGGTTATTACACGAAACTTCATGACAATCAGCAGAAGTACTGCTAGCAGAGCAAAAACTAAATGTAAAAAAAAGGCTACTTTTGGGGGCAAATTTGACATTTCTTTCTAAGTAACAAAACGGATACTTTGAAATCTGGGGTTTTGGTGTTTGTTTTTTTTTTAATTCAACTTAATTTTAAGAATCAAATTATCATATAAATCAAGGAATGATAGATTTAAAAAATCCAATAGAATTTTATAATGATAAATTGTAAAGAAAAATCAGAAAATCATCAAAATCTGAGCCTTCGAGAGAACAGACTACTTCAATGGAAATGGAATTTATTTAATCTTTGGAGTGGTAGTTGTTCTATGTGTGTTTTATCATAAGCAGTTTTCCTGAACATTGCACAGTATCCTTCATTTCCTCTTTGAATACAAAAGATGTCAGTACTCTTTATATGGTACCATTTTTGCAATAACTCATTAAAAATTTTCTTATTTTTTAAAAAATACTGAATTATTTAATGTCAATAAATACTTAAACCCAAATATATAATAATTAAGTACATAACTCAATATATAGATTAAAGTTTAAGAATTCAATTCATTAAAGTTGAAGAATTAGAACATAAAATAAGATTGAAATGTTTTAATTTGAAATAACAATATACAATCCCTTAAAATCAGTTTTAGTACAGGGAAATTACTTCTTATTGCCATCTGTACAAAACAAGCAACATAATAAAGATACCCTGCTACATTGTTCCTGGAAAAGTTAATTTTTATTGCAGTAAAAATAATTTTAACCAACAGCGATTTTTTTTTTTTAAATCTGATAAAGAAACAATGAAGTTGAGAGCCAGAGTAATTTGGCATGCAAACGCAGTATCTTCTTCATTAAAACTATGTGGTAAGACAATATGACTATTATTCTTTATATTTGCTGTTAGGTTTGTTTCCTAGAATAATGTAAGAAATACATTTGTCATGAATAGCCTTTCAGTAAGATTCTAAGAGCAACATCTTAGATAGTAGAAACTCTGTAAGACTGCAGATTTTGGCTCTGGTGAAGATAAGCTAATGCAGAAGAAATTTTTTTTATGACAGAGACAATTTAAAAAATGAAAATTTGTGATTTGCCCCATGCAGTTTTGCCATTCAGAGGGTGACTGTTTCAGTCTATGCCAGTCATTGAGGCTACTGGTATGGTTAACAGGGGAAAATGTAAGCACATGCAGAAGGTGATTCACTCCAGTAATCTAAGGGAAGTCGTATTGATGGGAGGTACCTTCATTGTAGTTATCTTAAAAGGAATCTAGATGAATTCTTAGAGCTTAACCAACATTTTACAGGTTAAGGTTGCAACTGGGCGGCCACCCACAATTTTCCCAACATAGACTGGACACAGAGCAAAGACTGGGTGATATTAACAGTAACTGCAAAGGATATTATGAATTATTGATCTGTTTTGCTTAAAAAAAAACAAAACAAAAAAGTCAGAAATATCAATAGATACATAGGCAGAATCATGCACAAGTGTTAAAGGTTTCATAACACACAGGTGGAATGGATCAATAGTAGCACTGAGATTTTTTTTTATAGCAAGATGAACAGGTCTTCTAAATAATGTGTGGAGGCCTAAGGTTACTGAAATCCTTGAAAGCTCATTGAGGAAGAAAAAAATCAGGTGATTCTCAGAAGGGATAAGAATGAAACAAAAGCAGGGGAATATACTACTGCTAGAATGTGAAACAATGTGATTAAGTGGAAGCAGTCAGACTAGATGTTAACAGCGATCTCTTTTGCTTTGAAAGTGATGAATTAGGTGAAGCCTGGGTCAGACATTCACTCAGTGTTCAACATACTTATGAGATTAAATAGGGTTGTGTTTATTTAAGGAAAGAAAATGTGTTCAAAAACACAAAGGGTCAAAGACATCACTGTACAGTGGCTCAACTTTAAACCAATATTCAAGTTTTGTGCTTTTGAATACATCTCACAGAATAATATGACAAACATACTGGTAAATTATTAATATTTGGACAATTAGCCACTATATTACACAAAGTAATAAATAAAAAATAATCAGAGAGTGTTTTAAAATCAACCGGTTATACAGAAAAAAGCAGAGAAGTGAGGAGAGGAGTTAACCTCAATAACTAATAGTCAAACAATAGGTTACAAAAATTAACGAGTGAAACTGCTACCAAGTATACATGCATGTTCTTTGAGAAAACTTGTAGTTAAAATAAGCCCAAACGATATCATAGATGCATCAGTAATGTTCAGATGAACAAAAGCACTCCAGCTGTTCCTCTCACCATTTCAAATACTGTGTTTCTTTCAGCCGTCATCTTATTTTGTACAGAATATAATAAATGCCTCCTTCTCACCTGTGCTCTTGAAAAAACTTACACATTGCTACATCTTTTCATGGAGTATACTGCTCAGGGTAGTGAGATAGATATCTCAGAGTTATGTTTAGATATGATATTGGGATTCAGTTGCAGCCTTATGTAAGTCTAGTAGCAGAGGCCTAAAGGAAGAGTAAATCACATGGTACTTCCTTTCCAAGAAAAGTGGGAAGCCTGGAAAAAAAGATGATCCCACTTCTGATATCTGGTAGAGAAAAGCAAGATAAGTGAAATGAGGCAATTAATAGGTTCACATTTTGTTTTATTATGTCTGAGCAGAATTTATCTTGTAAAAATATGTATATTTTATGAAGACCAGAGTGCACAGCAATCTGTTCCAACTAACTGTTCCTATCTGTGCCTTGGGTGAGCAGTGTCTTCAGTCATAGGCAATAGCTTCTAGAGATAGAGTGTAAAAGTTTTAATCTGAAGAAATGCAGGAGACTTTACCAAAAAGTCAGGAATACACTATGAAGTGTGAGAAGGTATTTAAGAATTTCTGTTATCCAGGACTGCCAGTGCTCTGTGCTACTTGTACTTTGCCTAAGAGCTGGAGGTAACAGAAGCTGCAAGCGGAGCCAGAGTGTGGGAATGGGTAGCAAAGATGGAGCAGCACACAACACAAAATCCATGTAGCAAAATCCACTGTAGCAAAAATTGGGAACCAGAACATGTAGGTCAACTGTCAGTGCAGGAGAAAGCAAGCAACCAGCTGGCCTCACCAAATTGCTTCATCAAAGGAGAAGACTCTTAATGATAGTTTTATTTTAGGAATTAAATATGTTCTGTTACCTTGTCTACCTTTTAATTTTTTTCTTTTTCTCCTTGATTAAATATTGTTTGCTTATATAACTGACTTCTGTTTGCAATAGGAGAAAACTGAGCGTCACAAGGTATAGCTTAATCCTCTGATGTCTCTGAGTGGAGTCTTGAACCAATGCTTTATAGGATATTCAAATTACATGAACATTGTCCTCATTGCTGCTAATCAAGTCTTGGCAGAAAAGTTACAATTACTCAGTATGCAAAAAGATGAAGCTCAATTTTTTTTCCCCATTCTATTTACTAGACATTGTTTTATAGAGATGAAACAGAGAGTGGCCTTAAAGAAAAAAGGAGCACACTATTGATAATTTATAATCGTAAAAATTCCTTTAGCAACATTCTAAAGACCCTTTTATTATTAATTTATAAGAAAACAAAAAAAGAATCTCCGGTGTAAGCAACAGATTTCCAGAGATGTGAGAAGAATAGACCAAGGTATAACTGATAAATAATTTAAAAATCCAAATATTTTACTAATTACATGAGAAACAGAATAGTGTCAGGCCAAATGCTTGCTCCCTACTGTTGTAGGAAAAGGTAGTAGTGATTGGAACTGAAAACAGGAAGATGCTGTAAATGGGAAGACACACAGGTGGTGAAAAGATTAATGTTGGATCTAAACAGTACAGGTGTCTGGCACTTCTTTAAATGTTTAGGAAATAAATGGGATATTTATTCTCCCTGACAGGAAGAGGAAAAGTGTGTGAAGTGTGTGCTTGATTCTCCTTCTCAACAAATGAAGTGTTGAGTAAACTGTTCTGTTGATTTATTATAGTGGTATCAGCTAACACTCCTATTGAAAAACTTCCCTTGTTATTTTCTGTATGAGCCACTATTTCAAGTATCTCCTCTCTAACCATGAACATTAAAATTTAAAATACACTGCAGTCATTTTGGTAAAGCAGATGGACATGAGAGACTTCTGATACAGCTAATACCACCCCCACACCCCCACCCCCCCGCCCCCAGCAAAATAATCTTCCAAAGCCTGCACATTTTCCTATCGTTTGTTTTTATAATAGTTTTATTTTATTGGTCTTGACCTTGTCCCTCTGCTGTATTTGTTTGTTGCACCAACATATATTTGTTTTCAGTTCAGATCACGTTCATCCTCTAATGACTTATCCCTGTGAGCAATTTTGTTCTGGAGTTTCAGCATAAATGGTCTGGAACTCAGCCACTTGGTATTCCACTGTAGGAAGTTAACCTCCACCCCACTTTCTAAGTGAATTATCTCTATTTTATCACAAGAGAAGACAAATAAAACATAGTTTGTTTTGAGACTGAGAAGCTTTTGCCAGTGAAGTGGGATGTCAGCAGAAGTAGTGGTTTTGTGTACTATTGAAGAAAAATTTAGATTTTACAGATGGAGTACTTCATTCTGGTGCATTATTTTGAAAATTGAAATTTTGAAAACTATTTTGAAAATTTTGTCATCCTCACATTATACCTTTAGTACAAACCAAAACTGGGAGACGTAATCACCGGTCTACTGTATTTGGTAATTGTTTTGAAATACTGAACCTTTGGGTAAGAAAACCACACGAGAATTGGAAAGTAGCAAAGGAGGGGAAAGTTGTTCATAATCTTAGGGGGAGGAAGAAGACAACACTGGATCATAGACTATACAGAAACAAAAACTTCACCTGGATTGGTATTTTTCTAACAGTACGTTATAGATTAAACTTTTCAAGATAAAGCTGATACATAACTGACTGTTTATTGAATATCTTTCAATGTTTAATCATTAGTTAACCTGGGTTTCTATCTTTATAACTTATTGGGCGAGGTTCATCCTTGCTAAATTTCATGCATCTCAAAATATTTTCAATAAGAAAAGATTTAACATGTTATGAACTCTGCTGTTAACTTTGTGCGAGTGCTGATGCAGTTCTTCGAGCAGAGTTAGGTAAAGCTTGCATTGTTAGTGTCTTCTGTTTGATGACATTGCTTGTATGTATTGTGGTTAACAAATACAGTAGCAAGGCAATGGCAGATGGGAATAGAGTTGTTCCTAGAGCAAAATTTGTTAGCATACATTCATGAAGGTTTTACCTTTGCAGTCTTTTCTTTAATTAATTGATTCCATTTCCCCTACAGTCTGTGTTTTCATCATGTAGTGGCCAAAAAAGAAGTTTAAAGTTAACTTGGTCTTTTGAACTTTTTTACCAAATGATAGAGCAGATACTATGAATGGACTTTATAATTTCACTGCAAGATGGATGAAGAGAATATGCAAAAAAAAAGTTCAGAATTAAGATGAAATGTGTTATTATCATAATATTCTATTATTTATGGTAGATTATTCCTAAAAAGTTTAATGTTCCTCTTTGCAGAATGGAATGTAACATTAGCCGGAACTGCAATTTTTGAAATTCCATGTATTTTGTTAAGAATTAATATGTTAGAGGTAGATTCTTTATGCATTCATGCTAGTAACAAGAAATAGGACAAGAGGAAGTGGCCTCAGGTTATGCCAGGGTAGGTTTAAATTGGATATTAGGAAAAAGTTCTTCACAGGCAGGGTTGTGGTGGAGTTGCCATCCCTGGAGATATTTAAAAGGTGGGTAGACGTGGTCCTTAGGGACATGGTTTAGTGGTCGTTTTGGCAGTGTTATGTTAATGGTCGGACCTGATAATCTTAAAAGGCCCCTTCCAACCTAGGCAATCCTCTGATTCTATGAAAACCAATATTTTCCAGGAAATCAGGCTTCATAATGAATCTGTAGCCCATATTTTCTAAATGAGAAGAAATTAGAAGAAATTAGAGCTAAAACACAAATCAATCTGTTTATTGACATTCTTCTGAAAACAGGCCTTTTTTGAAAACTGTAAACAGCAATATTAAAGGAAGGGCTGTTGAGGAAAAGGCATGATTTCCCCAAACTTTCTGGAATTTTCTGACATTGCATACATCCTAAAATCCCTATGCTTGTGAAAATTGCTTCAGTTCTTGATTTTAATATTCCATTGTTGAAAACCAAACAAGCCAACAAGCCCCACAACATCCTTATATGATGAAAAGCTGCTTACAATTTAATTTTCTGAGAAATAAGATATTTTGCAGATGTAGATACATTTTAAATCTACATTCATATTGTTGTAGAGTCACAAAAGGTGTACATTTCCTTTTTGGAATTTAACAACATAGAAAATAAATTTTTGTTAGGAATACTATTGCTTAAAAATAAATGGAATTCTCAGAATAATTCAGGAACCAGCCCAGATATTTCTGCTAACATATTTGTTATTTGCATATTTAGTGCACAAATATTTCAGGCTATTAGTATTTCAAACAAAAGGTAACAGCATTTAGTTATTTTTTTATAAGGCATCTGCTCTCTTTTTGGATAAACCTTTACAACAGAGGGTATTACAAACAGTTATTTATATGTTCTTGGAGATTTGCTTTCTATTAATATTCTGTTAATTTCTGTAAAGATGAAAATAAATAAATAAATACATAAAGGATAATCAGGATTTTGCTCAGCAAGCTATATTCGGAATAATTTTTTTCTGAACTCATCAGAGTTTTTTGGTATAAAGTTGGTAAAATACTTCATTTTGACAGTTTGATATTACAAAAAAAAATCAAAAGAAAGTTTGCTTTTATTAAGCAAATTAGTTGAATAATTCATTGTAAACATATTTGATTAAATAGATATGTTCTTGCAAAACAATGTTTTAATCTGATCTACATTTTCCAAGGACAAATATTTCCACTCATACTTTAAATCAGTTCTTTTTCTAATGTTTAATACCATTTGTGAACTATTTCTGAGTGCATAATGGTTTCTATATTTGCCAATACAGCAACTGCACTGTCTAGATATTACCTTTTCCCTAACATGCATTGAAATAAGAGTATAATTGATAATGCTAATTCATTTTAATGCAATGGTAATTCCTTTTTATTTAAAAAGGATCACTACCACTGCTAAATTTTTGAAGCACCATGTCACGTACTCCTTGTTTAGAGCAGTCCTGCGAAATACCTATTAGTGTCATTTATTCATAAGGATGATGAAATTGTCATCCTGTTATACAATTATATAATCTATAAGTAGGAAGCTCTTCACAATGTTGCTGTTGCTAGTCTGATTAAGTCTTGTCATTAAAGACCTTTAAATATAATGATTGACAAAGGAAACCTGTTGTGAGAAAATGACAGATGCCAACAGGGCTTTCAATTAATACCATTGCAAAAGTTTAGTGCACTATCCTTTCTAGAATTGTCTATTTTTGGCTCTGATATTTTATATCAGTCCCCTTTCATTACTTTATTCCCCACCAGCAACAACAGACACCTCGATACTGTTATGCCCCACTTTTTTTGTTGTCACTTATCCTAGTTGCTTGCTGTTTGTGACAAAGTTAACTGAATAGTCTACCTCCCTACTGCAACCTTTTTCCAACCCACTGAGCAGATGGTCTCACTATAGCTTTGTCTAACATTTTCAGGTTAAAACTCAAACATTTCAGAAAACAAAAGGGTCTAACTTTTTAGCTTTTCCTTCTCTTATTTTCTTTTTGTTCACTGACTGCATGATGCAAAACTAGCACAAAACAGAGAAATTTCTTTCTGTGGGTACTTCACAGAGCTTTGGTTTAACTCCTCATAGCTTTAGATTTCCTTCTGTATAGAGAGAGGAGGCAAAGATTACCTACTGACACAAAAAACAAGTGCAGTTTCCAGTGATGCTCAGCTGTCAACAATATTTCCATACGTTAGAGGAATGTGACTTAATTACAGTTGCATTATCTAAAACAAATCCAAGTTCAGCCACAGGTTTTCTGAGAGATTTGAGAAAAGTCATGTAGTCACAGATTCATCCCACCCAGCTTTACACACTCATTATCGTTATTACTGTGATCACAGTATCCTTTCACAGTCCACATAGACAGACCAGTTCTTCAAAGAGGGATCAAGCTGGCTTAGGAAGTTTCAGCAGGTTTGTCTAAACTAGAGAATTTCCCAGCATATACTCAAACATTATTTTGACCTGCAAGACATGCTATTAGACTGTATATGGTACTCTTTATTTAAGTAAAAAATGCACACTCTGTATCTACTAGTTATATGACACAAACCATACGAATATTAAGGTGTTGACAAGGTACTAATAAGACAATTACTTAAGATTGTTATGGTAAATTTTCATAGTTAGACCTCTGGAAAGCTGCAGAGAATTATTGAGATGATATTTTCCTTGTATGCAATATTTAGGTGTCCATTAGCTTTTAAGTCATTGTTGCAAGGTAGTCACTGTAAAATGACCTAAACAAATATGACTAAGTCTTAGTGCTATTACCCACATAGCAAGGATAAAACAATGGGAGGTATAATCCCCCCATCACGCATTTCAGTTCAAAGGATGTTGTGCAGAATTAACTACATCAGCTACAACTACAAATCTGGAGCATGACCTGATGGGACTGAGGTGCAGGCTCATGTAATTTTTTTTATCCCTCCATCAGAAATAGTAGCTTGAGGAAACTGTGTAGGGCTGACAGCCAGGGACAATAACTGTATTTACTCACCCTCGCAATATTCAGCAGAGCTTGTCTGCCGGATCATCAAAAAAAAAAGTTTTCAAAACAGCAATTAGGAGCCTGAACATTAGATAACACAGACAGGTTCTGTAACTTTAAATCTGTTCATTCTTTTTTTTAGGTTTCTGAGAGATGACTGTTTTATGTGCTGTAATGAAAGGTTTCAGCATAAGCAGAGAATGGATTTGAGTGACATATGATGTCCTTCACCTCTTTACTAATCTAAATAACTAAATAGCTATTTACTGTTTGTATTGGGTGTGCACAGTCTGCAGGGGTGGCAGAGGGAATATCAAGGCCAGAGGGGAAGAAGGAGGAGGTGCTCCATGGCACAGGAGATACTGCAGTCCATGGAGACCCCATGCTAGAGCAGACTTTTGCTGACAGGATCTGCAGTTTGTGGAGAACCTACACTGCAGCAGGGGAAGAGTGTGGGGAGGAAGGAATGACAGAGAGGAACAATTATGGACTGACTGGAACTCTCCATTCCCTATCTCCTCTGTATCGCTCAGCGCAAGGACAGAGGAATTGGGAGTGAAGGATGAAGATGAGGTTAGGAAAGGGAAGAGGAAAGGTGTTGTTTTAATTTTGGTGGTTTTTTTTTTTTTTGTTTTCCACTATCGAAATTAGCAATTACATTTTTCTTTTATTTGACAATAAATTAAATTAATTTTCCACAAGTCTCTTTTGCCTGCAACGGTAATTGGTAGGTGATCTCCCTGTCTTAATCTCAAGCCACGAGTTTTTCCTTCTTATTTGTCCTACTCTCTCCCCTGTCCTGCTGTGGGAGGGTATGAGCAACCAGCCGGGTGGGCATTTGGCTGTTAGCCAGGGCTAACCCGCCACAGTATTCTAAGATTCCTGACATGTCCTTGCCTCCCAAGCGTTTAGCCGTGATATATCTATTAGCACTTAAAAGAAGAAAGAAAAAGGCTAACCAGACCCAGAAACAATACACCCTTTTGGAAATATGTGGCTATATAGTAATATATCATAAAAGCTCACGTTTTCACTTTGGACACATAAAATGTCTTGCAAAGTACAACAAGTATTGTAAATAAATTTAAATATGTTCTAGGCAATTTTGAAAACTTTAAATTCAAAGAGACTTATGCAGTGCAAGTAGTCTGGATAATTGTCCCCCAGGAAGATTTTGTCTACATTTAGAAACTTTAGAGACACTTCTGCCCATTTTTTCCTCTTACCTTTGTGTTCCACTTCTAATTTTCATCATGTATAAACAAGATGGTGAATAAAAACACCACCATGGTACCGAAAGGAATATTTTTCTGAGAATTTCCAGCTGATGCAGTTGAAGTGATACATGCAAAATGTATTTTGCTTTGGTCTGTCAGAGATGTGCATCTGATTTGGAATGTTTCATCTTACTACTTGTGCATAAAAAATGCAAATAACTTGCCTATAACCTGTAAGAATAATAATACCTCATTAATATTGTTACCTGTGTGGTAAAAAGCTAAAGTAGTTTACAACCTAACCAAATGTATTGAGTTTAACAAGTCAACAGGATCACAGTTTTTATAGCAGCCTGTTCATGCCACTGTATTTGAGATGGTGTCAGCATTTCCATTATAAATAATTTAAGGGTTTATAACTTGGTAAGAGAAAAGCAGTAGTCCCGCCACATTTTAAATTAATTATTTGCTCAATGCATCTTCAATGCCCAAGGAAGCATATGATAAAACTTAACATTTTCCTTTAGGGGCTTTAGTGAAGAAGCTAGACATTCAGCTTTAACCAGACAATTAAAAAAGGTTCCCCAATGCTACTTTGAATCTAAATTTGTCTAAATGTAATGTAGTTACATGCTAGAATAGGGTGATTTTGGGATGTATTCCAAGAACAGACACAGCAGTGACTATCACTATTTGTCAAATAATGAATGCTAAGAATGATGTTACTTGCTGCAGAGGACAAGTGAGAGGTCACAGGAAGGAGAAGGTATTTTTTGTTACCAGTTTATCCAAGAATTCTGGATGTGCATTAGGAAGGAAAAAATATATGATATCAGTCCAGGCCCCTTTCCAAAAAAACACTTAAACGTTCATTTATTTGCATGGTATTGAACAATCTTGCTGATTTCATATGAACTACTCACATAGCTAAACCAAAGCAGACATTTAAAGAATTGCTGGATGGAGGCATACTTAGGAAGCAAAAGAGCAGTAATGAGGTGGAAGCAAGGTAATGATGTCTATTAACTCAGTCATGTCACTACCATAATTCCCAATGTTTTTCAGCATTCACTTCCATCTTTCTTGAAGACTGGAACCAAACTAGAAATCAAAATCAAAAGAAAGTGGAGTGAAGTAGTCATCTGGTAAGCGGGGTTCACCTGGTCTATTTTTTAATAAAATGAGCTAGGAACTAGATGTTTTTTCTCTTTAACTACTGTGGAGACTTTCTTAAAGATAGATGTGTCTGCTGTGGTCATCTGAAGTTCAGTAATAAGAATCCTGTGTTTGAACCTCGAGCACAATTCTTTTCATTCTCCCTTTCATCAGAGTATGAAGAGTATGTTCAGAGTATGTTCATGTTGCCCATGAACAGCCAAGGGATGTTACATCAAGGAAAGGGGAACAGGGTGCTGGTGAGGGCCTGCAGCCGTTAGCTCCAAGATGGGCCAGCTACGCTGCAGTATGCCCAAACCTTCACATAGATGAGCTAGGAGCTCCTGGACCAATGGGAGTCAATCGGGAGACACTGTTAGTACAGGACAAAGGAATTACAGCTGCTCCAACCAAATCGGCCGCAACGAAGACACGGCTGAAGTGCCTCTTCACAAATGCGCGGAGCATGGGGAACAAGCAGGAGGAATTAGAGACGTGTACACGCCTCCAAGGCTACGATCTCATTGGCATCGTAGAAACTTGGTGGGACGACTCCTATGACTGGAGCATCAGCATGAAAGGGTACAGGCTCTTCAGGAGAGACAGGCAAGGGAAACGAGGAGGCGGTGTTGCCTTATATGTTGATGAGCAGCTGGAATGTATGGAGCTCAACCTGGGGGAGGATACCGAGCCAACTGAGAGCCTATGGGTCAAGATTACAGGGAAATCGGAAGCAGGGGACGTTACAGTGGGGGTATGCTACAGGCCACCCGACCAGGAAGACCAAGTGGATGAAGCCCTCTATAGACAGATAAGGGTGGCATCACGTTCACAGACCTTGGTTCTCATGGGTGACTTCAACCACCCTGACATCAGTTGGAAGGATAACACAGCCAGGCACAGGCAATCCAGGAGGTTGCTGGATTACATTGAGGACAACTTCCTTCTCCAAGTGGTTGAGGAGCCGACGAGGAAAGGAGCCATGCTGGACCTTGTTCTTACCAACAAGGAGAGGCTGGTTGACAGGGTCAAACTCAAGGGTAGCCTGGGCTGCAGTGACCACGAAATGGTTGAGTTTGAAATCCTCAAGGCAACGAAGAAGGTGCGCAGCAGGCTGATGACCCTGGACTTCAGGAGAGCCGACTTTGGCCTCTTGAAGAATCTGCTTGGTTTGGTGCCGTGGGATGAAGCGCTGGAAGGAAGAGGGGTCCAAGAAAGTTGGTTAATATTCAAGGACCATCTCCTCCAAGCACAGCAGCAATGCATTCCTACAAAGAGGAAGGCAGGCAGAAAAGCCAGGAGGCCTGCGTGGATGAACAAGGAGCTCCTGGAACTGACCAAAAGAAAAAAGGAGGACTACAGGGAGTGGACACAGGGCCGGGTAGCCTGGGAGGATTACAGAGGAATCGTTCGAGCAGCTAGAGAGCGGGTTAGACAAGCTAAAGCCCAGCTAGAACTAAATCTGGCCAGGGACATTAAGACAAACGAAAAATCCTTCTATAGGTATATCAGCGAGAAAAGAAAGACTAGGGAAAATGTAGGCTGTCTCCGGAAGGATACGCAAGAACTGGTCACCTGGGACAGCGACAGAGCTGAGGTACTCAATGACTTTTTTGCCTCAGTCTTCACAGACAAGGACAGCAGCTGCACTGCCCAAGATGCAGATTGCAAAGGAGAAGATTGGGAAAACGGAGCACTGCCCACTGTAGATGAAGATAAAGTGAGAGACCACCTGAGGAACCTGAAGGTGCACAAGTCCATGGGACCTGATGAGATACATCCGCGGGTCCTGAGGGAACTGGCAGATCAAGTCGCGAAGCCACTAGCCATCATATTTGAGAAGTCGTGGCAGTCTGGAGAGGTTCCTGCCGACTGGAAAAGGGGAAACATAACCCCTATTTTCAAAAAGGGAAACAAGGAAGACCCGGGGAACTACAGGCCAGTCCGTCTCACCTCTGTGCCTGGCAAGATCATGGAGCGGATCCTCCTGGAAACTCTGCTGAGGCACACAGAAAACAAGGAGGTGATTGGCGAGAGCCAACATGGCTTCACCAAGGGCAAGTCATGCCTGACAAATTTGGTGGCCTTCTATGAAGGGGTTACAGTGGCAGTGGACAAGGGAAGATCTGCTGATGTCATCTACCTGGACTTGTGCAAAGCGTTTGACACTGTCCCACACGATATCCTGGTCTCTAAATTGAAGAGACATGGATTCGATAAATGGACCACTCGGTGGATAAAGAACTGGCTGGATGGTCGCACTCAAAGGGTTGCGGTCAATGGCTCGGTGTCCAAGTGGAGAGCAGTGACGAGTGGCGTTCCTCAGGGGTCGTTACTGGGACCCGTACTGTTCAACATCTTTGTTAGCAACATGGACAGTGGGGTAGAGTGCACCCTCAGCAAGTTTGCTGATGATACCAAGCTGTTTGGCGAGGCAGACACGCTGGAGGGGAGGGATGCCATCCAGAGGGACCTGGACAGGCTGGAGAGGTGGGCCCAAGCCAACCTCATGCAGTTCAACAAGGCCAAGTGCAAGGTCCTACATCTGGGTCAGGGCAATCCCAAGCACAAATACAGGCTCGGCGGAGAATGGCTGGAGAGCAGCCCTGTGGAGAAGGACCTGGGGGTGATGATTGATGAGAAGCTCGACATGAGCAAGCAGTGTGCGATCGCAGCCCAGAAGGCCAACCGTATCCTGGGCTGCATCAAAAGAAGTGTGGCCAGCAGGTCAAGGGAGGTGATTCTGCCCCTCTACTCCGCTCTCGTGAGACCCCACCTGGAGTACTGCATCCAGCTGTGGAGTCCCCAACATAAGAAGGACATGGACCTGCTGGAGCGCGTCCAGAGGAGAGCCACAAGGATGATCAGAGGGCTGGAGCACCTCTCCTATGAGGAGAAGCTGAGAGAGTTGGGGCTGTTCAGCCTGGAGAAGAGAAGGCTCCGGGGAGATCTTATTGCGGCCTTCCAGTACCTAAAGGGGGCCTACAGGAGAGCTGGGGAAGGACTTTTTCCTAGGGCATGTAGTGATAGGACGAGGGGGAACGGCTTTAAGCTGGAAGAGGGCAGGTTTAGATTAAACATTAGGAAGAAGTTTTTCACTTTAAGGGTGGTGAGGCACTGGAACAGGTTGCCCAGAGAGGTTGTTGAAGCCCCATCCCTGGAGGTGTTCAAGGCCAGGCTGGACGTGGCCTTGGGCAACCTGGTCTAGTGAGAGGTAACCCTGCCTGTGGCAGGGGGGTTGGAACTCGATGATCTTCAAGGTTCCTTCCAACCTAAACCATTCTATGATTCTATGATTCTATGATTCTATGATTCTATGTATAAGTGCTGCAGTAAGATTAATGGAGTTGAGATTAACACGAGAAGTTGATGAAAACTGTTGTGAAACAGAAGAGTGCTTTGCAGTGAATGAGTTATTGCTGGCCAAATACTGCATGTGTCTCTAAAAAAAATACACTGTTTACATCACACCATTTCTGATCTTTGTCTTGCCTTTTTTTTTCTTGCAGTTTCCAGGACAAGGATTACACAAAAGTTTGTATGCAGCATTCTAACAGAGCAGCCAGCAAGTAACCTTGGTATGAGGTAAATATTAGGCAAAAAAGAAAAAAAGAAACACCCATCGTGGGCATACCTGATCATTCACAAAACCTGAGTAATCACTACACTCTTCTACATTTTTTATAAGATGTTTCATTTTAGGAAATATCAAAGGTTGGGGTTTTTGTTTGGTTGGTTTGGGTTTTTTTTTGGGCACTGAAAAAATAGTTTTTAAATAACTTTTTATTTTGTGTTAAAACGGTTAGTTTTGTCTACTTGGTGTGTCCATATCACTTGAAGCGTTATTGTATCTAAACATTCAAATGTTTCCGATCCCTTGAAGTCAACATGAACAGACAGAAGGCTTTAATTTGCAAATTTGATGAAGAGCTCATTAGATTTTCCTCAGAAAAGCTTTTGAAGGGCTTAATTATTTGAAAAGACCCTGTCAGGTTTGAAGTGCCAAGTTCTTTTGCACATGGGTCAGGTGAATATCCTGAGGAGCTAAAGAAGCTGATACCCCTTGAAGAAGAGAAAGGCTTTAAGTTTTGTTTAACTTTACTGAAACTAGTAGGAAAGGACTTTTGAAACTGTGGCTCGTGGAACAGCTTGCAGCACTTTGTGGAGACTGCACAGTGACTGCCAGTATGGTATGTTGCAATGGTCTCCCATAACACCATATCAAGCCTTCAGAAATAGGTGCTGAAGCTGGATTACTTTTTACTGTATTGTGTCCCACTGTAGTGTTCAGCTTCTGAAATGATGTCCTCCACAGATATTGAAAATCTTTAACACATTTCTGGTTTGTGAACTAATCACGCAGATCAGGTTTTTAATTCAACACTTTGGTACATTAAAATATTCCTTTGATTGAAATGTATGTAATTTCTAATCATAGTACATAGAGCTGTGATTTAAGTGTCTATTCCCTATATAGGTAGATCACATTACTAGAATGTCGTTAATTTGCCCAGTGCACAGATTGCCTTAAAACATGAAATGCAGATTTTAATAGCATTCCATTTAACCTGACAGATAGTTCAGAAAAAACTTTACCTATTCTGCACAAACTCATGGGATGCAGCCTGCTTCATCTCAGGAAGAAAGTTCCCATCTATTCCTGATTTAGGAGCATGGCAGTTAATTTGTATCAGTGCTTTTTGCTTCTAACCTGACCCTGATCATTACTGTTGAGCCTTAAATCTCTAGAGGAGGTTAGAAGAACATCCTCCTGAGACAGGACTGTAGCTATAAAAAAGGATAGAATGAAGCTGTTTGGCAGGTGCACCTCCTTTGGAAAAATAAACAAACAAATAAACAAAAAAACCCCAACCAACCAACCAAAAAAAAAACCCAGAAAAAAGATAGGTTTAATCAGTAGATGGCAGTAAGAGCTAGCAAGAAGCCTCAAGGCTATACTCAGACCTCTTGCACATTAATCATACATACAGCAAATTCCACAAAGTACAAGCTGACAAAGACCTTGCTTTGCCACAATCAATCTTTATTCACCACTAGATTACAGTGGTTAGATATACTTGATTGCCTCAGGTCCAGGATAAAGCTTATAAATAACTATATATGTAATCGGCTTAAATTTTGGCCATTGTATTTTTAATTTAGTTTTTGTTTTAAATGGAGATAGGGGTGCAATTGGTTTATTCTTAGCTTTGCTATACGACCACCCAGTCCATCTGTCACCTTGACTGTGAAGCTGTAATTTTAATGTTTGGCTCTGTAAATGTTTAAAGCATCATTCTATAATTTACAAAGGGAAGTATACAGCTAATAGAGTGCAGTTGAAAGAGCTCACTTGTCTTTACTCCAAGACTTCTGCTGCTGTGTGTCTGTTTTTTTAAACTGAAATGGCACCAGAATGGTGGAGTAAATGCTGCATTGTACTGCAGGATCCATTTTGGACAGCTCTATTCTCTAACCCCTTTTCTTTTAAAAAAGTCACAATGTACAAAGGATGTTCTCTTTCTTCACTTTGGAAAGTTAGCAATGCAACAGGAACTGTATGATAAAAATAAAAAATGGCATAAGGATGTGGATTAATTTTCCATTTCACTATATAATGAATTGGCTTATTTAGAGATGCATATTTAGGCTTATGTAACTTTGCAGATTTTTTTCAGTGCTTATTGTATATAAAATATGAACTCCGTGCTATATTTCTCGATTTGGCTCTGTTTGTGCAATCTATGTCTTTGTGTAGCAGTCAGTCCCATGATGTTTTATCATTTAACTGAACAACCCTTTCTCCATGAAAGAAAATTCTGCTATTTTTCTGCTTTATATTCAGTGTGCAAAAAATTTGCAATAATCCTACAATTTCTTGCCAAATAAAAGTATTTTCACAGCATAACACTTAAACAACATTATATAAGGTAAAAAATAAATTAGACTAAAAATGACAAATGAAAGAGAAGTATTTGTGGTCTTTAGTCATACATACAGAGGTTGATATAGAGGACAAAATAGAAAAGAATCAGCTTGGAAAGATCTATCATGGCAAAGCATGTTTTTTGTTGGAAGTGAGTATGGTCAGAGGCGCACGCGCAGACACACACACACACGTATAGATATATGAAAGTAATTACAGATATTGACAGGATAATTACATTCTAGTGCCTTTCCAATATTAGGAACTACTACAGAGCTTCTTAGTAGCTGCATTTACTGTGGGATGCTTGCTTTAAGAAATTCAGCTGCCACGGTTCAAATGTAGATACCACATTTCAAGGAGGTTGCTTAGCAGAAATGAGTGCAACTCAGTGAGCTTCCCCCTCAGGGTACACTGATGTTTTATATTCTGCTGAAATCAGTTGAAGTGTGTCACACTGGCATCGAAAGAAAACAACAGGTGGTGATTTCAGATTTCCCAGGTGAGGACTGCAATCAGTTGATCAAACTGCAATTGCTTTTTACTCTGGGGTAAACGCAAATATGCATGGATTGTTCTTTGTGGTCATGCTTCATTGGTGTCCAGTTAGCTTCTGACATCACGGGCTTAAACTACATCTCCTTTACAGGCAGATAATTTTATCCTTTTGCCAAGGACATTCACATAAGTCACAGCGTTCTGTGTCTGCCTTGGCTGTAGGAGAGTCATCTGTTTTAAGTCTTTGAGAAATAAAAATATTTTCCTGAGAACTTCTCCACTCTAACATTTTTTTGCATCATTTGCTTTTCTTTATTCTTTTGTGTACCCCCTTATCATTAAAGCTAAACAGAGCATTCCTTAAAAAAAATAAAAAATCTCTTGCTAATCAAGTGCCAAAGAATGCATGACAGACTAGTAAAATCTGAGATTTATTCATTGTAAGTATAAAATGTTTGAGCAGCCTGTAATTTAATCTTTTTTTATTTTTTCTTTTTTCATTTTCCTTTATCAAGTGATTGGTAGGCTGTAGAAAGCTCCATCCATTTTCTTGATTAATACAGTACAATATTACCTTTGATTCCCTATCAGCATGAAGGTTATAAAAACATAGTAGCACTCAAGACACAGACAATATCTCAAACAGAAGACAAGAATGCTAAATATGTACAGTATTTTATGACAAAACTGTTGATGGAGGGCAGAAAAGGAGGCATGAGATAGCATCATGATTTTAACATTTTGTGAGAAGATGTCACTTTTGTACTTTAATTTTTTAAAATTTGTTTTATACTGGCAGACTGTCTGGAGCCTGGATCTCTTTAAAAATGTCTGAACTTCACTAGTACCTCTAATTCATGTTCACAGCTTGAATCTAGTTGGAATTGTGAAGAAGGTCAGCAGGTCAGAGTGCACTTCATTAAGTCTATATGAATAAAAATAACCACTGGGATCAAAGTCTGTTCCACCTTATTCATTCAGAATATAATCAGATAAATGTGGGCTTAACAGCTTCTCTGTGTAAGTTCAAATTCAGAAGGCTGATGTGAATTCTGCTGGTACCTTGTTAGTATGGAGATATTTAGAAGCACCTTCCTCTCCATTACAGGTTTCATACGGGAATATTATGATGCACTAATATCTGCCTTGGGAAACGAGTGTTTATAATGTTAATTCACTTCTCATTAGTATCATAACTTTGGAGCTAATGGCAAAATGATGTAACAGGATAACGATGTCTGAAAATGAATGATATAAATACTGATCTGCAGTTCACACAGTATCAATATTTTTAAAAATTAGGAAAGTAGAAGACACGTAATGCAAATCTGACAAGTCACCTTGAGTCTTTGGCAGTGAGGGAAAATACAGAGGAAAGGAGAGAACTGGTGATACAAAAATTGGGGTGGGAAGAAACACAGCACTGACTATACAGAAGTAATTTTCATGTAGCACCCCAAATTAAGGAATTAACCTCAACGTTCCTCTTTATTTCTAAAATATCACTGCACTATGAAGAAAACAGGATTTTTTAACAAAGGTTCCAGTATTGGCAGAGATAAATTACACAATTGATTTACTAAAGAGAAAAGATTTGAAGCTTTATTAGTTCTTCAGAGAGAAATTTAAAGCCTTTTTATTAAACAGATCCATACAAGACAGTGATCTTATACTTACTGGCCTGCAATACTGTCATGTGATCTAACTGACAGTGCTTTATACATACAGTTCTTTGTATTGGCTGCCACTCAAAAGGCAGGTAGCTGAAAATACCTTTCTCCAGCTGTCTGCCAGTGTACTCATCCATCATTTGCAAAATATACCGTCTTCACTTTAAACAGCATAATTCAGTCTAAAGGTATATTGAAACTGCTGTGACTCACTAGATTGTTACAAGACTGAGAGGGACAAGGTATCATACTTTGAGACTAATTATTTTTGTTTGTGGATATCATAGTATCCTGTGCATCAACTGGCTGTCTGCTTGCAAAAACAGTTCACTTTTAAATGATATATTCTGTCATCTGAGACAGTGTGTGCTGGGTATTGGACATAAGCGGATAATAAAGTGAATGGAAAACTGAATCCAGAGGATCAGCAGTGCAAAGTCCAGTTGGTGGTCAACTACTATTGGTGACTCTCAGGGTTCAATAACAGGATCAGCACTATTCAGCATCTTTAACAGCTTCAATGAAGAGACAGCATGTACCGTCAACAAGCTTTCTGAAGATACCAAGCTGGTAGGAGGTGCTGATATACTGGAGTACAGGGCTGCTACCCAGGGTGACCTGAACAAGCTGGAGGAATGAACCAATAGAAAGGTCCTGAAGATCATCAAATGCAAATGCAAAGTCCTGCACCAGGAAAAGAAGAACCACATGTGACAGTTCAGGCTGGGGACTGACTGGCTGGAAAGCCCCTTTTCTGAAAAAGACCTGGGCTCCACAACAAATTGAATGATCAGGAATGTGACCTTGAAGTAAAGGTGGCCAACCACACCATGGGCAGAATTAGCAAGAATGCATGTAGCAGGTCAAAGGATGTTACTATTCCCTTCTAACATTTGTGAGATTGCATCTGGAGTGATAAGTCTGCCTTTGGGCTCCCCATTTTAAGGAAGACATTGTCATAACAGAGGAAGTACGACAGGATGCCACCAAGATCAGCAGCTAGAGCACACGCAGTACAAGAAGATGAAGAAACATGGTTTTTTTCAGCCTTAAGAAAGGAAGCTAAGAGGGGGATCTCATTATTGTCTTCAAATGTGTAATGAAAGGGCATGAAGATGAGACAGTCAAACTTTTCTCAGAGTATCACAGCAGAAGAGTGAGATGTAACAGACACAGGTGGGAGCGTGGAACATTATCAATATTAAAAAAAAAAGTGTGGGTGTCCTATAACAGTGATCAGACACTGGCCTGCATTGCCTAGAGAGACTATGGAATATCCGTCCTTGAGAGATGCTCAGAATTTAACTTGAAAAGATCCTAAACAACGTTCTTTAACTGCTTGTAGTTTGAGCAGAAGTTTAAACTAGGTATCTTCTGGAGGTACCTTTTGAGTTTTAGAAAGGGAAATTTTTCATTTGCTGGTTCTGCACGTGAAAACTTGGGATAGTGGGAAAAGAGAGATATTTCTTCTCCTTGGAACATAAGAGATCATTTTGAAGATGTTGGTAGCAGAGACTGGGTTTTAGAAAAGCCGTGACAATGAAGCTTATTTTACCAAAAGAGTGCTAACTGTTGCTGTGAACAGGAACCTGTTTCTGCTGTGTTGAAACAACATATTTACAAGCTTTAAGAGACAGTGGGGCACAGGATATTTTGGTTTTGCTTTAAGTTTCATTTGAAGAGTGCCCGTGAAAACCACACTTTTTCGACATATTACTGAACTGTATTCTTACACCTATTTCAGTGGGATGCTCTTGGCATCGATAATTACTGCAAATATTCTGAGGGCACATCTGTCTTACATAAAGCAGTACCATGCCTACACAACTGACCTACTATTTGATGTGCTTGCTTCAACAACAACTAGTCCACACATAATTCCATATTGACATGACAGTTCTGTTTCAAGACAGTTGTGCAACACTTCTTTGGACAGTGAGATACACCTTAAGGAAGGTCACTAAGTCTAGGTGATGTTTGAAGACATGTAGCGTGTGCTATCTGAACTGACTCATTGGGAAACATACTCACTGAATCTCCTTTTTTTTTCTTTTTTTATCTTTTTCTTTTTTCTCTTTTTTTGGTCTTTTTTTTCTTTTTTTCTGATATCACAATCCCTCTAAAATTTATAAATTATCTAAATTTGGGTGACATTTCATAAAAGAGCAAAGACTATTTGGAAAGGAGAGTAGGGAGAGCTAGGAAAGCTCGTAATTATTGATAAAATACTCCTACTTAGAATGCGAATTGAATAAAAAGATGCAAAGTCTAAGAGTGAAATGTTTTACTCATTGTTTTTGAAAGTCCAACCCACACAGACATCAGTAAGTTTTTACTTTGAAGAACTTTTCACTCATTCATTAACAATGAAGAGTCACCCAATGCAATTGATTACCTCTTTTTATTTTATCTAAAAGAGAAAGAAAATCACTGATCGATTTACATTAAAAAAAAAACACAAACAATTTATGGTTTCAAAATTTATATTTAGAAATTTAGAATATGCCATGATGGAGGGCATTCCTTCATGCAAGTTCAGTAAGTATCTTTAATTGGACATTAATATTTTTATTTCCTGGAAGATATTAATTTTCTGCCTGAAATTTTCTTGATGAAGCTCAAAAGTGATCTTAGCCTATTCATTATATAATTCAGACATTGAAATTTTAATCATATTTGTATCTTTATTTGACATTATCTTACAGGGAAGATGTTTTGTAGTGTGGATCATTTTGAATTAAAACACTCAAGATGCATTCTTAAGTGGCCTTGTTTCTATGGCAATGGACTGGCAGATTACCAGTGAAAAAAATGGCAAAGTATAATAAAACAAATAAAAATCACCTTCTTATAGACAACCTTTTCACTTTTCTCTTGCTACTTTAATCTTCATTTTAGAAATTATTCTCTTAAGTAGAACAAGTTTTTGTGTTGTTATTATTATAGGTTATTTTTGACACAGAAACTGTTTTAATTAAAGGTAATTAAAAAATAAAACTGTCATAGCTGTCTTTGCAAATTTAAAACCATCACTAAAATTGGGTTGTGCCTTCAGTGACATAGAATCTTAGATGGTGTAAGTATTCAGCTGAAATTACTTGGAGACAGTTTTAATCCTTACGTTAGAACTGGCAAGAAAGGCAAAGCCAGGTTGAGTTTAGGAGACATCACCAATTTGGAAAGATTTTCTGGTGTGTTTGAAAGAAAATTTTAATCAGTATCACAGAGAAAGCATTTACCTGCTCATCTCCATTTTTGATCAATTTATGGTTTCTAAGTTTAACTGTGATGATTTCATTGCTTGCCATTCCATTCTGTAAGGCCTTTGATACAGTCCTCCACAACATTCTTACCTTATGAGTTTGACAGATGGACTATTACGTGGACAAGCAATTAGCTGGATGGCTGCATCTATAGAGTTGTAGTCAATGGCTCAATATAAAAGTAGAAACCAGTAATGTGTGGTGTCCTGCAAGGGTCTATACTGGGACTAGTACTATTCAATATCTTCATCAGCAACACAGACAGTGGGACTGAGTGTACCCTCAGCAAGTTTGCAGATGACATTGAGTGATCAGCTTGAGGGGTGGGCCTGTTCAAACCGCATGAAGTTGAACAATGCCTAGTGGAAGGTCCGGCACCTGCGTCAAGGCAATCACCAGTAACAGTACAGACTGGAAGATGAGTGGAAAATTCTTTTCTAATTTTGGAAAAGCGACATTTAAATAAAACTTGTTTCTTCATTAAAAAGGACAATTTTCTGATTATATTTTAACCATCTGTTTTGAGTAATACTAATTACACTGAAAAAATTCAAGTTAGAATTGCAGAACTTTGGAAAGGTACATACTCAAATTCCATGTTCATTTAGCATTTCGTTACCATTTATCATGTTTTTGGGCAGTATTCATTTGCCTAAAATAGGCACCTAATGCCATCTGAGATCTCTTAGGTATATAAGATATTCACAGGGAGCTCACAGGTGTGACAGGAGACTTACAGGAGACTTGTACCTTTCTGACCAGCAAGTAGCGGTTTAGAACACTGCCACCTAGTGCCTAAAGCTACTCCAGATAACTACAGTGAGGCAGCTGACTTCCATCCTCCTCCTATACCTTGTATTTTATTTTAGATGTAAGATTCTTAGAGGTTTTGGCCAGTTCTTTCAACTATTACCATGAGTCAATGCAGTGTGAATACCTGAGCTAAGGGATTCAGTTACACAGTGTCATGGTTTACTCCCAGCTGGCAAATAAGAACCACACGTCCACTCGATCACTCCTCCCTGACCCCCAGGTGGGATGGGGGAGACAATCAGAAGAGCAAACATAAGGAAACTCATGGGTTGAGACAAAGACAATTCAATAAGCAAAGCAAATGCTGTCCACACAAGCAAAGCAAAACAAGGAATTCATTCACCACTTCCCATCGGCAGGCAGGCACTCAGACATTTCCAGGAAAGCAGGGCTCCATGACATGTAATGGTTACTTGGGAAGACAGTACGCCATAACTCCAAATGACCCCTCCGTCTTCTTCCCCCAGCTTTATATACTGAGCATGATATCATATGGTATGGAATATCCCTTTGGTCAGTTGGGGTCAGCTGTCCCAGCTGTGTCTCCTCCCAACTTTTGGTGCACTCCCAGCCTGCCTGCTAGCAGGGTGGTAGGAGGAGCAGAAAAGACCTTCAGTACTTAGCAATAACCAAAACCACCAGTGTGCTATCAACAGTATTTTCATCCCAAATCCAAAACATAGCACTATACGAGCTGCTAGTAAGAAGTCAACCCTATCCCAGCTGAAACCATGACTCACAGCTTCCCGGTCAGATCAAGCCAGCTTTTATCCATATTAGTTTGAAAAATCTCTAAAGTAAGATAATGTCTTTCTATAAAATACTCTGTAGCCTGTTGTTGCTGTCAGAGCAAACATTTCTAACGCAATGGTGGGAGATTAGACTTTAGATTTGGTGTTTAACTAAAAGATACAATCAAAATAATTTGGAGTGTGAATACAAACTAAAGATAAATTTGGAGCAGCAGCTTACATTGCAGGGAAAAGCTTCTCCCTTTGATGCAATGTATGCTGATACCATAAGGAAATAAATCTTACCATTTGTTACAGCAGAAAAAGAACTGCACTCCAAATAAACCATATATAAGGCTGAGAGATACACCTGGAAACTGGATCTTAATTTGGCTCTCAAGCCTCTCAAGGGGGGGATAGCATTCATCACATGCAGCAGAGGAAAAATATTGAGGAGAAGAAAAAAGTACGTGCAAGTTAATTGACTTCTTCACTAAACACTTGGGGATTCTATGTATTCATTACATATTTTCTTTCAATAACGTTTGGATAAAACACAGAAGAAATGCCGGAAGAAGAAACCTAGCATTCCCTATTATAGACCTATACCACTTGTCTTTCCTCTCCTTCCCTTCCTTCTTCTGTCTTCTTCCTCCTTTAAGTCCCTTACTATAGGATATTATCCCTGTAAGGAGTATTCTGGTTTTATCCTCTCAGTTTGAGAAATGTTTTCAACCTGAAATTCCCACTTTCTAGGCAAGCAATGTCAGCTAGCTATAAGCTTTATGCAACAATTAGTTTACAGTCTAGGACTATGTATGCTTATCACTGCTGTGCATCATACTGAACTCAATGTTAGTGTGTGCTGGCATACTCTTTACATTTCTGTTATATCCAGTTCCTTAGGGAAAGTGGTCAGGAGTACAAAAGCTTGAATGGATGTTGTGGTGGGTTCACCTTAGCTTGCTAGACACCCTTCCTCAACAGGATAAGAGGGAGAAAATAAGATGAAAAACCTTTAGGGTTGGGATAAAGACAGAGAGATCACTTATTACCATCAGGGAAGAACAGACTTGACTTGGGGAAAATTAATTTAATTTATTGCCAATTAAAATAGATTTAGATAGTGAGAAAGAAAGACAAAAATTAAAACAACACCTTTCCTCCCTACACACATTTTTCAGGATCAATTAGACTCCTTCATTCCTCACTCATTTACCTCTTCCCTCCTCTCCACTGAGTAGCTCAAGAGCAATGGGGAATTGGGGGTTGTGGTCAGTTCATAATAATCTCTGCTGCTTGTTCGTCCTCACACTTTTCCCCTCTTCCAGTGTGGGTTCCCTCCATGGTCTACAGTCCTTCAAGCACTGCTCCACGGTGGGTCTTTCTACGGGCTGCAGAATAAACCTATTCCAGCAGGAGGTCTCCATAAGTTGCAACTCCTTCAGGACATCTCTACCTGGTCCAGCGTGGGGTCCTCCATGGCATGCAGTGTGGATATCTGCTCTGGTCTGGTGCTCTCCGTGGTCTGCAGAGAGATACTTGCCCCCATATGTCTCTTCCATAGGCTACAGGGGAATCTTTGCTCTGGTGCCTGAAGCATAACCTCCTTCTTCCCTGAGCTTGCTGTTTCTCATACTTTTTTCCTCACTCCTCAGTGCTGTGTGGCATTTTTCCATTTCTTAACTACATAATCCCAGAGATGCCACTGTCTTTGCTGAAGAACTCAGCTGTGCCCTGTGGTGGGTCCATTGGAGCCATCCGGAAATGGCTGTGTCCAGCATGGAGTAGCCGTTGGCCTCTCCTCACAAAGATCACCCCTGCAGCCCCCACTCGCAACACCTGGCCACCTGCACCCAGTACAGATGCACTTGGAGATAACTGTCAGTTTCTTCAGTTCTTAGGCACACACAGCTGTGGGTTTTTAAGAAACTTTAGAAGCAATGCATAAGGCAGCAATGGCTCCTCAGGCACCTAAAATTTTAGTGATATAGTATGTGGATTTTGCTCTTAAGTGCAGGTGCTAGGTGTTTCTTGTGGATTTGGGGTTTAGTCCATAAATCTGTACATTCTTAACAATTGCTGCTGACTTTGGGGACCAGAGGAAGGTAAAGAAATTTCAGACACCAGCAGAATCCTAAATTCATCACTGAAAATTATGTCTTCTTCTTGAATCCCAGTCCTTGGGTTCCCCAGTATACAGATAATAAAATGACAGACATTTCAGAAATCTTAACTGATGGACGTACAGTGCCTTGGGAAATAAGATTTTCAGTTTGCTCTGCTTCAAGTGCATGAAGTAATCAGCTTATTCTTTCTGAAAAAAAACCCAAATGTATCATATATGCAAGTGATTGTGATTTATCCTCTGAACCAAAGGCCTGATGCTGCTTTCAACAACTGCAGTTTTACGACAATGCAATTCTGAATTCACAACTTAATTTGATTTGCCCCAACCTGAGAAGACCGTAAGTCTCTAGATCTTCTATAGAATATATTATTCTGCTTATTATTCTCTATATATCACAGAAAAGCATGAAGATTTCTTTTGCTCTGCCTTAGATGCTCATTGTGAAGTGTATGAAATGTTTGTTTCAATGTAATAAGAACATTTCTAAAGGCTAAAGTAAAACTCAGTCTATCATTGCCTCTTTTGACATTTAGAGTATATTGAGACACTTCCTAGGGGCTTTTCTGTACAGATACATATGGATATCATTATGCAGTCTTTCTGGATGCTGAAGGAACTGATTCTCTATGAAGCAGATTCCTACCTACTTACTCCTCCCCTCTGCCCTCCCCGTGTTCAGTTTTAGACTTCCTTTTATGCTACTATCCACTTTTTGCAAGGCGACACAACTTAACTTGCAAAACAAGCTATTCACCCCAAAATGACAGCTCAATAACTCCTAAAACTGGAGCTGATAAAAAGATGGGTAGTTCTGGATGTGAATGTGTTTTCTCCACAATGCTTTTTTTATGAACATCTTAAATTTAAAGTCTACACTTTCTGCAAGTATCAGCTATAACTTTTTCTTCTGAAAAATAGCTGACAAATTAGCAGTTAAAATGTCATATACTTCAGAGCACACATGGCAGTTATTAAAATTCATAAGAACTTCACAGTGGTCACAGATCATGTGTCTTTCATCTATGCAGGGCTCTGCACAATTTTCATCAGACATTAAGAGAAGCATTTCTTCACTCCTCTCCACTCAGAGCATATGCTTTCTACCTAAATTCTGGAAAGTGGTCCTGTATGGGCCACTGCGACACATTGTAAAGTTCAATGGGGACGTGAGGCACAAACTGCACTTGTAGCATGATCTGAGTTCCTAATGAACTAACAGGAACAGTCTGCGTGCTTATCAATGTGTGATGTTTTCTCTTCTTGGCTTAATCAATTTGTGTGTTAATGTTCCTTGCTGACCCATCAACGTAGCATCTGCCTGTTGCTCTCACCTTCCATTGTAATAATTTAATCTAGAAGTACAAAGGCATAAAAGGTTGGCGAAAACCTTATACAAAAAGAATCTGTAATAGATTTTTACACAATATGAAAGTAAAATAGAAGTAACTGAGAGAGCAGACCACATCAGTAAAAAGGTACCATATTTAGTATTTTGCAGTATTATACTAATGTTGATACCTCCTTTGCTGATTTGTAAATCTGGTAACATTATCTCTGTCTGGTATCACGTGGGTAATAGATTAATCATTTTTTAGTCTTACAGAACTTTTTCTAGCATCGTAAGTTTATCTCCAGAAGGAGTATTTTATTGCCTAGTTACAGCTATGGCAAGGTAAATTTCGACACAGGGCCCACAGTGCTGTGGCTGTGTTGCATTCAGCCAAAGCTGTACTTCTGAAAATACTAATTTCTCATTTGAAAGTTGTAGGAAAAGCAGATGCCAATATTTCTCTCAGTAATTTTTATCTATTGTTTGTAACATGACTGATGATGTTGTCATGCTTTTTGCCTGCCTGGAAATATTTGAGTGAGCATATTTTATCAGTAAGGATACCAACAATTCAAAGTCAGCAGCGAATCTTTTAAAAAGGAAGTTTTCTACTGATTCCTGCAGACTGCATTTGTAACATTATTATTCTATATGGTCTCATTATTTTTGTTGGATTTTCCCTAACATCTTTCTCAATTATTATCAATTTGACGTTAATTTGATATGACGTTAACAGATTTGGCCTATTTCCAAGTACTGAAGAAAAATAGAATTCTTTCTGCCTTTGCCTTGCCTTGCATTGCCTTGCCTTGCTTTCCCTTTCCTCTTCCTCTTCAACTTCCTCTTCAACTTCACTTTCTTCTTTCTTTCTTGCCTTCCTTCTCTTCAATAACATTTTAATGTCCATCTAGTAATGATCTTATTCTGTTTGAAAAAATATTAAGATATTTTTACTTGTAAAATATTAAAACAAAATCTTCTTATATTTAGTTATGCCTACCCTGGTTTCTACTTCATAAACTTTTTTTTTTTACACACAATACATTACCATAATTCTTAGCTGATATTTGATTTGCCTCCTAACATCTCATTTTCATCTATTGCATTTGTATTTTTAATTGCTCCCTTCACTTTATAATTGACATGGGATTGGATTTTAGTGAAATTAGTATGTATATGCTCTATTTTCTATTAAAATTAATCCGTATTCCTTTTTCCTACAAAAGAGAATAAGATAAGGCCCGTTGAAAAAGGTTTCACATCCATTGTCTTTTAGACATCATTTTAATATACGTTTGTGAACAAACCTATGAAAATAATTCTTGGATGAATGAATAAATCCACCTTAGGAAAAAAAAAAAACCACACAAGATGAATGTAGTACCCTGTTGCACACTGTGGGATAAATAAGTGATGGTGTGGGTTTAACTCACTTCATGAAAAAGAAACTATGACAGGAAAACAATCAATTATCAACAAGGAACTCTTTTATTTTTCCTAAATATGAACACTTCTTTAAAAGTTGTAAGGGGTAAAACCTGTCTTTGCAGAACTTCACAAATGAATACAGGGAAATTGTGCCAAATGCATGTCTATTAACTTTTCTCTGAACCCTTACTGGACTCCATAAAAATAAAACTCCAAAATAAAACTGGACTCCATTCCTGGGAGTCCTGGTGGACAACAGGATGACCATGAGCCAGCAATGTGCCCTGGTGGCCAAGAAGGCCAATGGCATCCTGGGGTGTATCAAGAAGAGTGTGGCCAGCAGGTCGAGGGAGGTCATCCTCCCCCTCTCCTCTGCCCTGGTGAGGCCGCATCTGGAGTACTGTGTCCAGTTCTGGGCTCCCCGGTTCAAGAAGGACAGGGAACTGCTTGGAGAGGGTCCAGTAAAGAGCTACAAAGATGATTAGGGGACTGGAGCATCTTTCTTATGAAGAAAGGCTCAGGGACTTGGGTCTTTTTAGTCTAGAAAAAAGAAGACTCAGGGGGGATCTTATCAATACTTATAAGTACTTAAGGGGAGCGTGCCAGGTAGATGAGAATAGCCTTTTTTCAGTGGTGCCCAGTGATAGGACTAGAGGTAACGGGCACAAACTGGAGCACAGGAAGTTCCATCTTAACATGAGGAGGAACTTCTTTACTCTGAGGGTGGTGGAGCACTGGAACAGGCTGCCCAGAGAGGTTGTGGAGTCTCCCACACTGGAGACGTTCAAAACCCGCCTGGATGCCGTCCTGTGCAATGTGCTGTAGGTGTCCCTGCTGTGGCAGGGGGGTTGGACTTAGATGATCTCCAGAGGTCCCTTCCAACCCTGACGATACTGTGATACTGTGATTTACAAAGAGCAATTAAGGCTGAGTTAGAGGGAACAAAATGTGAAAGAAGTTATGGCTAAAAAGATTTCACCCTCTTCTATATAAATACAAAAGTTAGCTGCAGACAAAAATTTACTGGGCAACCTAGAAAAAAGGATTTATGTTTATCTAAAGATAAAGACTTAAGGAAACCCACAGCAATTACTTTTTAAGCAAACTGAAGTACTGTATTTTCAGAGGTCAATACTTCTAAAGCCTAGCATTAGTTGTGCATAATTTTACTGATGTTGGCAGTCACTATCAAAGGAAATTGTGTAATTAGGATAAGTTTTACATTACATCTGTGACTATATCAGTCACGTAGCCTAAATGTCCCCTTTTTAGATACCATTATAGTCACTGCTATTAGATACATAATACATAAAATATTTATAGATCAGACATTTCAGATTGTTTGAAGAAACAGTTATGAAATTATACTCCTCCTAGAAACAGTGAACTGTTCTGTGCTCTAGTAGCAGCCATAAATTAAATAAAATAAGCACAGAAACATCACCAAGAGAAACTTTGTTTACCATCTACCAAGACTTACAGAAAAACTAATATTAGAAGGGACCTTTGTAAGCCATCTAGACCAAACTCCTGCTTGGAGCATGACTATATTGAAGTTACTCAAGGGTTTTCAACACCATGCCTTGTTCAGTTCTGAAAATCTCTGAGTAACCTGCACTTAGTGATTGTTTTCTTGTTGTTTTACTTACATGCATATCACGATTTCCCTTGTCTCAACTATGACCGTTGTCTCTTGTCTTCTTAATGTGTACCTCTGAGAAGAATATGTGCCAGTATCTTTCTTTATGAAATGGACATCTGCAGTGAGATCTTCTGTTTTCTTCACTGTATATGTTTGTGTGTGTCCAGGTGCTTGAGACAGGCCCCTGTCACACTGCTTTCACATGGTTAGTTAGAGATTCTTTCTTATAGTCGTCTCTCATGTACTTTCCCCTGATTCCTATCTCTTTGCTTACCTATGGGGTTTTTATCATACAGTGAACATAATGTCATCATCTACCATTCCAAAGCATAAAGTAGAATCTCACAGTAATCCAAGATAAGCCCTACTAGTCTATGGCCAATTGACGACCTATTAAATCTTTTGTTTAAGGCTGTTGTGGTTTAAGATTAATTGACCACTGGGGATGTGGGGCACCCCAGATGGGACCGACAGATGCTCCCCCCCACCTCTCTTCAAAGAGAGAGGCAGAGGAGGGAAAAGGAGATTTATGAGTTTAGAAGGAACTAAACTACTTTAATGAAATATTAATAATACAATAAAAAGAAATAATGAAATATATACAAAACCATATCAAGATCCTAGGATGACAATCGCGTCACCGGCTGGCACTGGGGAAGCCCCAGACTGGACTCAGTCATGGACAGGAACTGGATTCCGGACCTGCATTCAGGATCGGGATCAAAGGCAGATGAACAGATAGAGTCCTCCATGGACGTCAGCCATTGAAGAAAGAAGGCTGACCCTTTGATCCCTCAGTTTTTATATTGAGCATGAGGCAGATGGATGGAATAGCCTGTTGGTCAGTTTTGGGTGACCTGTCCTGTCCCCTCCTCCCTGCAGGTGGGACACCTCTACGTTTTTCCTCTTCTGATCCTCCAATGGAGCAAGTAACAAAGTTAGTTGACCTTGCTTGTTATAGCAATAAGTATAAGCAAGAGCGTCTCCACTTACCATGCCTTGGCATTGACTATAAACATTGTTCTTATCCCTCTGAGAGTGAAGAGTGTCTGCACAATATGCTGTTAATTTCAGTAGTTAGAAGAGGCCCATCTAAGAACAAAAGTTACTGAATAAAATTCGTCCTGTTTTACCTCAAACCAGGGCAAAGGTTCAAAATACTATTTTAAGTAGCATTTATGTGTCTATGCATTTAACGAAAACACAGAAAGTACACTGACACCTGAATGTTGACTAAGATTTATGAGAGGATAGGGGAGACGGGAAGATCTATCCATTTTAGAGTAAGAAGTCAAAGAAAGCAAACTATTAAAAAAGAAAAAAAGGAAAAAAAAAAACAAGACATTTTGCAGATCAGTTGGCTTTTGTAAGGAGGACAGAAATGTCTGGGTAAAGGTGCAGTTGTTCGTTTTATATTTATTCACATATAAAATGTAATGTAATATAAGAAAGCCTGAGTAGTATCATTTATTTGGTAAGCACCTTGACTTAAGGAAGGTGTTGAGTGTTACCAGAACAATAGAAACTACACCTTAGACTCGACCTAAATGACACTCAGGCATCTTCTCACAGGAAATTATTCTAAAATTCTGTGATGTTGATAACACTGTATTTACCTCTTGAGTGTTTCCCAAACATGAAGAATAGTGAATGATTCTTGTTCTTTAAAATTCACCTGAAAACCTTTTTAAAATGTAATCTCCTGTGCAATGAAATGAATAGTATGTTACCAGATAGAGTAGCTGGAAATATAGTCTATGAATTTCATTTCAGTAGCAAAAGCCTTTTTGAATATATTGCGAGTAATATTCATCTTAAGTCATGTAACCACTTGTTAGGAATGCAGTTTGTGGGTAGCATTTATAATACCAATAGCCAAACCACTCTTTGATATACAGGCATTCAAACTTCCTGGTCTACTGCACCCAGTTAAGCAAGAATATTATTCATAAAGCAGCTCTTTACCAATTGGAATTCCATTCCTATTTTAAAGTACAAAAATTGTATATCTCTCAACTATGTAGTTGCTATCTATTAGTCTTTAGACTACCTTGAATTATGATAAAGCTAAATAGTGATGTTTTTGCTCTTTAGTGTTGGAAGAACAGTAAAATAACCATTTTTTGCTATTGCAAGGAACCAAATATTTACATCTAGCATGGAAGAATTCAGTAATTCCCATTACCAAAATACAAGTTGTTTTCTTACATTTTACATGGGAAATTCCTGCATAAAGGAAGAAAAAAACCCATTTAGTTTAAAAAACAATTTCCATGAACTTTATTTCTGGTTCCTAATGCCAAGAAGGTTCCACATTTGACCTATTTTAAAGGTTTTTTTGGAACAAATATTATGTCACTAACATCACCAAAGTAAACAGTGATTTATTAACCACAAACGTTGCAAAATATTGTACATATTTACCTAAACTTTCATGAATATCTGAACTCAGTCTTGATGTTTTTCTTTAAATTGTTACTGAAGTTGGCAAAATTGTAACTGTCAGTTGATTTTTAGAATCAGACATAATCCATAGTGAATCCTGTGCATCCCTGTGTGTCTTCCAGTCAAAATCTTCCGCTTGCCTTATTAGAAGATCTTGTCCACTTGTGAAAGGAGACGAGACATAGAACAATTCATTAGATCAAATACGACTAAAACTGAAGAAACAGTCTTCATCTTAGAGACATGTAGACTACCACACTATCCACATACTTTGCTCATATTTTATTTTGAGGGAAAAGTAGCACAAAAATATCTTCAGTGGTATCTGTCAACTTTCCTTGATGCCTCTTTAGGTATCAGGCAGGAGGCTGATACAAGAACAGCGTCTATTGCTTTTTTGAACCACGATCTCTCATACATATTTCTATAAAGGTTAGCCTCCTTGTGACCCTATTCTGAAAAACAAGAACAATATCTGGGAACTGGCTTCCTCTCAGATTATATTGCAAACTTGATATTGCCAGATTTTCTTCTCTTGTAAATTCTTCACAGACATAGTGTGTTTTTCTACATGTGTGAGAAATTTCCATATTATCCAGAGGTAACATAGACAGTATTTTCACCAAATTACAGAAGATTTCTCAGTTCTTCTGAAGTCCACTTGAAAATAGTACTGAAAATTATTCAATCTTGTTATTCCATTAGCAAAAAAAAAAATAAATCTTGTTTGTTTGTTTGTTTTTGCCCCACAAAAACAAAGTAATTTAAATGGGGAGGAAAAATACAACTCTTAACCTAATAGCAAAGAAAGCTTAGAAGTCTTATTGCATATTTGTCATTACTTTAAGCGAGATGGAATAGGTTAAAACACATGTGAAAAAGGAATTGATCTTTTATGGAAACAGGCAAATTGTTGTCTTACCTCTGTGATTAATGTTCTCCCTTAATCCTGTTTTCAATTCCGACTTAATCAGGAAGGCATATCAACTGTTTCTGCAATGAGAAAATGTCAACTTTCAACATCACAATCACATCATGACCTCAAAAAATCTCACAGAACCCTCCCTTAGATGTTCAGGATCCTATATGGTTACTTCACGTCCTGCTGCTCCTACATGGAGTCACCATCCTTCCATTGAGAACCTCTCTCAGTCCAGAAAGTTAATTCAAAAGAGGGCAGGATAGGAAATAGAAATGAGATGCAAGCCTAACAAGTTTTCAGAAGACTATCTTTTCTGTTACTAGCTAGATAAAAACTTGCCTGCCTGTAATGTCATGAAATATGGAGAGTATATAACAGCTATCAGAACTTTTATACCCCGTGATACTGACCCTGTGGTATTCTTGCCCCTAAGCTTTGCTCATAAACCAAGCAAGGCTCCAGTTATCTGTTATGGAGGTCAATAGTGCAAGGGTGAGATCATAGAATCATAGAATCATAGAATGGTTTAGGTTGGAAGGGACCTTGAAGATCATCGAGTTCCAACCCCCCTGCCACAGGCAGATCTTTTTCCATTTTCCATACCAGCAATAAAATTTTCTAGCTTTCCTTTTAAGTTTATGGTTTAAATAGCAATTTATGTATAGCAAAAGAGGAGAGTTTTAGATTTTCAAATGCTAGGTGTCCACAGAGAACTTGAAAAATCTTGTAAAAGACAGTAAAATGTAGACCTTTAATGTTGCTAAATCAATGCTGTGTTTGAGTCACCCTCAATATTTTTAAAGGCTTACACTCACACAAACCCTCCCCCCAAAAAAAAGCATTAAAGAGACAATCAATATTTAGAGGGAGTAGGATGGCTGCCTTCAATATTTGTGAACAACTTCTTTTAGAAAAAGAAGTCTCAGAGTGAAACTATTCAATTAGGGCTGCATCTGAATCTAAGATTCTGAGTAAAATGCCATATGTGCAAAGTTTATGCATTTTTAATAGACTGATCATTAATATTTCAAATCTGTTTCATTATTGTACAGCATAAATATGGCAATTGTATTTTATAAACACTGAGTCTTGTTTAATTGATGATTTTCCAGTAATTGGACCAAATACATCTGGTTTCCTTGGCTTTGTTATTTGCCTTGCCACCGAAAGGGAAAAGGTTGTTCACATGGCTGAAATCGAGGCCCTTGCAAATTCCTTCCTCTTTCCATTAACTGTATGCCATTTTTCTGTAAGCATATTTCTTTATATCTACTTAGATGTTTAAATGCGGTCTAATGCAGACCATATGAATATATGTCCCCAAAATGGATGCAGTCCTGCCAAAGATTAGTTAATGTCACTCCCATTTTGGGATAATTGCACAGACTGCTTACAGGCTCAACAGCATCTTAGGGGTGGAGAGGGAAATAAATCAAATTTATTTGAAAGTTCTGACTTCATCTCTTTGCAAGCGTGTAAGCCTGGGGCTATTTCCAGAATAAACTTATTCTTTGTAGACTCAATTGCATAAATTTCTACTGTAGCAATGAAGAACAAACTTTAATTCTTGCTGCTGCAGCATTAAGTGTGACTAAGCAAAATGCACCCTGGAATTCCTACTCCATTGTGATTGATGACTATCATAAAACTAATTTAAACAGTTAGAATAAGTGTTTTCAAGATGTGGGCATTAGCTTATCTTTTGCTTTTTCTGGGTTTTGTTTGAGGCTTTTGCAATAGCACCTAACACCAACAAATCTATAATCTCATTTGGGACCTATGCTAATAGCCGCTATTGCCTCATAAAAATCATAAGAGATTAACATTTTGACTTAGTGAATATGTCTCTAAATGTTTGTATATTGCTTAATGGACTCTAGCCAGGATTCCAATTTCTGCTTCTGAGTCACTGTAATAGAATGAATAAATAATAGCAATTCAAGGCACAAAGCCCCGACGTTCAGTTTCAACTGCTCCTACATTTCCTAACCCTAGTTATCTACAGTAGTGATAGTGCCCAAATTTTCTCCTGATGTTAGCAGCCTGACCAGAAAAAAAATTGTCGTAACTATCATAGTGCCTGCCTTCATTAGACTATGAGGGTTTTTTTGCATAACCGATAAACCTGGACAATTCATAAAATGTTTAGATGAGCACTGAATTTTTGGAGCCCTATTGCAATTCAGCTACCGAAGTCTTTGAAGTTCACCCATCACTGTTGGGGCTTAAGTAGCTTGGTTCACAGTCTGTTGACTTCCTGTATTAATAAAGCCAAGTCATTAGTTACGCTGTCTGTATGAGGGGTTTCCGGTTTAATCCATATGATATCTTCTGCAGTAATGGTATTGACTTTAAAAACTAACTCTTCAGCTAGGGGTTGAGGGCCGAGGGGTATTCTTCTGAATGAGGTAATAGAAACCCAGCTGACTGGATTTAACTTACCGCAGACAAATTTATACATTCCCATCTTCACATTTTTCATGTGAACTTTCTTTTGAAGTGTCTAATACATATCTGAAGTGACTTTGGTGCTGGGGGTAGGAAACCTTGTTGGGTTGAATACTTTGATCCCAGATGTAGGGATCAAATGATCAAACTGACAACTATTCACTATGCATTTCTCTAACTTACTTAGAATATTGAACAATATTCCAAAATCTGTGTTTGAGAATATGAACACCTGAGTTTCATTTTCCTTCTATAGCCTTCAGAACTTTTCAGAAAGGTCCAAAGTTAGATGTATCTCTACAATTCAGAGTAACTATAGTGGCATACAGTTCCCCCAACTTGTTTGTGAAATCTTATGAATGTAGTCTGATGGTCTAAAAGAGAGCAGCAATAATTGTGCAAAATAATTTCCAAACAAGGAAAGGTCTTTGACTAACCTATGGTTAAAAAGACTAACCCTGTCCCAGTTCTAGAAGCTACAAATACTGGGTGTAAAAGCAGTCCTATCTTTATTCTTATATGGAATCTGAACTTCTACAGGTAGCCCAACAAAAAGTATTTGTTAGCTGTATGATTAAAATTGGCAATATAGGCACTGAAGCAAATAAAAATCCTGGCAACAGAGGAATTGAAAAGTGGAAATAGATAATCTTAGAGAATAGAGAATTTACAAATAAGCGAGGAAGGAGAGGGAGAGTATTTACTAATCAACCCAAAATCTTTGAACAATTGGAGAGTATAGATTGTGATTTGGATTGCACTCAGTTTCCACTGAAAGCATTTTATACTGTTAACAATAATAGTGTTGGTCCATGACATATAGCTGGATGAATGTGGTGTAAACAGCTCTGTTATTGGTTAAAATATTATTTTTTTCATTAGGCTGTTGGGGGTTTTTGCTTTGTTTTGTTTTATTTTGTTGGATTTTTTGATTTGTTGGATTTGTTCCCTTTTTTGAAAGGAAGGGTAACAGCCTTACAATTACTTTTGGACTTTCTTAGATGCTCAAGTAGGAAGAAGGATAGCAAGGCACAGAGCCAAATAATTTGAATTCTCAGCTTTTAAAATGCCTATTCCATTTGTAGGACAGATTACATTAAATAATAACAATGTTTACATAGATGAGGGCACATAACTGAGGTGACTAGAATCCAGGTGTCTGAATTTGATCTTCTCTCTCATGTTTTTTCCTGAAACATGTCTTGCCTGGATGGAAACAAATGCCTGAAATGGAGACGACATCTAGAATCTTAAACAAGACACATGTATCTCATTCTCTCTTTTAACTCCTACAACACTGTACAGTCTATTACAGTGCTGATGCTTATAGTAATATTTGAAAATGGCTAAGTTGCTGTTTCAACTGTTTGTTTTTGCCAATTGAACACTCAGACAAATAATAGGAAGCTTTTGATCCATTGACATTTCTCTTCTGGCTCTCTAAGAGCTTCAGATAAAAGAACATCTTTTCACTTTCACAACAATGCCAGGAATTCACACTGTGCTTATAGATAACACACACCAATATTTGCTAAAGCGGTACATGAGGAACTGCTTTTCTGTGGTTCCTGTTTCAACTAATGCATTATAATTAGTTTCAGACCCCACATTACATTAGATGTACTGCAGATCAAATGTCTAGTCTCAAAGATGTAAAACCCCCCCAAACCATCCTTCTTTAGCCATTAAAAAATTAATGGTAACAGCTTTTGTGGTGATCCCATGTAAGCATCATAAAAGCAATATAATTATGTAGAGACAGACCAATATTAGTCTTGAATGACTCTGTGCCAGTCACTTTATGACAGATTAAGTCCAATGTAACTAAGGATCACAATTTGACTTTAAAAAATAAGGCAATAAAATGAGAACTTAAACTCTATGTCTTACTCAAAGTATTGAAAGAACTCCTGCCTATAAACATCATGTATTGTTGACTTTTCTTTAAACAGTTAGTTGCTAACTACAAGAATTTTGGTCTTATAGTACAGCCTTTTTGTGAGTGAAATTAACTATCTCACAAAAGTAGCAGGGCTTTAGTCTTTCCTTAAAGGATCAGTTCATATTTGCATGCTTTCAGTTGATACGTCTGATTTTCAAAAAAATCATAGAATCATGGAACCATAGAATGGTTTAGGTTAGAAGGGACCTTGAAGATCATTGAGTTCTAACCCCCCTGCCACCGGCAGGGACACCTCCCACTAGACCAGGTTGCCCAAGCCCCCATCCAGCCCGGCCTTAAACAGCTCCAGGGATGGGGCCTCAGCAACTTCTCTGGGCAACCTGTTCCAGTGCCTCACCACCCTCACAGTGAAAAATGTCTTCCTAATGTTTAATCTAAACCTGCCCTCTTCCAGTTTAAAGCCATTCCCCCTCATCCTATCACTACATGCCCTTGGAAAAAGTCCTTCCCCAGTTCTCCTGTAGGCCCCCTTTAGGTACTGGAAGGCCACAAGGTCTCCCCAGAGCCTTCTCTTCCCCAGGCTGACAACCCCAACTCTTTCAGCCTCTCCTCATAGGAGAGGTGCTCCAACCCTCTGATCATCTTCGTGGCCCTCCTCTGGACCCACTCCAGCAGGTCCATGTCCTTCTTATGTTGGGGACTCCAGAGCTGGATGCAGTACTCCAGGTGGGGTCTCACAAGAGCGGAGTAGAGGGGCAGCATCACCTCCCTTGACCTGCTGGCCACACTTCCTCTGATGCAGCCAAGGATACAGTTGACCTTCTGGGCTGTGATCGCACATTGCTGCCTCACATTGAGTTTCTCATCAACCAGCACACCCAGGTATTTCTCCTCAGGGCTGCTCTTGATTCATTCCCTGCCAAGCCTGTATTTGTGCTTGGGATTGCCCTGACCCAGATGTAGGACCTTGCACTTGGCCTTGTTGAACTGCATGAGGTTGGCTTGGGCCCACCTCTCCAGCCTGTCCAGGTCCCTCTGGATGGCATCCCTCCCCTCCAGCGTGTCTGCCTCGCCAAACAGCTTGGTATCATCAGCAAACTTGCTGAGGGTGCACTCTACCCCACTGTCCATGTCACTGACAAAGATGTTGAACAGTACGGGTCCCAGTAACGACCCCTGAGGAACGCCACTCGTAACTGGTGTCCATTGGACATCGAGCCATTGACCACAACTCTTTGAGTACAACTGTCCAGCCAGTTCTTTATCCACTGACTGGTGCATTTATTGAATCCATGTCTCTTCAATTTAGAGACCAGGATATCATGTGGGACAGTGTCAAACTTTTTGCACAAGTCCAGGTAGATGACATCTGTTACTCTTCCCTTGTCCACTGCTGCTGCAATCCCTTCGTAGAAGGTCACCAGATTTGTCAGGTGTGACTTGCCCTTGGTGAAGCCATGTTGGCCGCTGCTTATCACCTCCTTATTTTCTATGTGTCTTAGCAGAGTTTCCAGGAGGATCTGCTCCACGATCCATGTGGCCGGGCACAGAGGTGACATTGACTGGCCTGTAGTTCCCCGGGTCTTCCTTATTTCCCTTTTGAAATAGGGGGTATATTTCCCCTTTTCCACTTGGCAGGAACCTCGCCAGACTGCCACAACTTCTCAAATCTGATGGCTACTGGCTTAGCAACTTCATCTGCCATTTCCTTCAGGACCTGCGGACGTATCTCATCAGGTCCCACGAACTTGTGCACCTTCAGGTTCTCAGGTGGTCTCATACTTGATACTCACCTGCAGTGGGCAGTTCTTCATTTTCCCAATCCTTGCCTTTGTCTTCTGCATCATGGGTAGTGTGGCTGCTGTCCTTGTCTGTGAAGACTGAGACAAAAAAGTCATTGAGTACTTCAGCTCTGTCGCTGTCCCGGGTAACCAGTTCTTGCGTTTCCTTGTAGAGAGGGCCTATATCTTCCCTAGTCTTTCTTTTCTCACTGACATACTTATAGAAGGATTTTTTGTTTGTCTTAATGTTCCTGGCCAGATTTAATCCAATTTGGGCTTTAGCTTGCCTAACCTGATCCCTGGCTGCTCAAACAATTTCTCTGTATTCCTTGTGGGCTACTTGCCCCTCTTTCCACCCCCTATATGTCTCCTTTTTGCTTTTGAGCTTGTCTAGGAGCTCCTTGTTCATTCATGCAGGCCTCCTGGCTTTTCTGCTTGCCTTCTTCTTTGTAGGGAGGCATCACTCCTGAGCTTGGAGGAGGTGATTCTTGAATATTAACCAACTTTCTCGGGCCATTCTTCCCTCCAACGCTTCATCCCGTGGCACCATACCCAGCAGATTCTTCAAGACGACAAAATCAGCTTTCCTGAAGTCCAGGGTGGTCACTTCGCTACGCACCTTCCTCACTGCCTCAAGGATCTCAAACTCCACCATTTCATGGTCACTGCAGCCCAGGCTACCCTTGAGTTTGACACTGCCTACCAGCCCATCCCTGTTGGTAAGGACAAGGTCCAGCATAGCTCCTCTCCTCGTTAGCTCCTCTACCACTTGGAGAAGGAAGTTGTCCTCAATGCAACCCAGGAACCTCCTGGATTGCCTATGCCCTGCTGTGTTACCCTTCCAACAGAATTTGGGGTTGTTGAAGTCGCCCATGAGGACCAGGGTCTGTGAACATGATGCCGCCCCTTCCATGCCAAAACTCCAGTCATCCCACCACCTTTCTGTGATGTCAATGAGATCATAGCCTCGGAGGTGTGCGCACATCTCTAGCTCCTCCTGTTTGTTCCCCATGCTATCTACATTTGCATAGAGGCACTTCAGCCGTGTCTTCGTTGAGGCTGACTTGGCTGGAGCAGTTGTAATTACTTTGCGCTTCTCTCCAGGCGGCATTCCTTTGCTGTGTATTAATGGTGCTTCCCCATTGGCTACTGTTGCTCCAGGAGCTCCTGGCTTATCTACATAAGACTTTAAGCATCCTGCAGCGTAGCCAGCGTGTCTCAGAGCAAACAGCTGCAGGCCCTCGCTAGCACCCCGTTCCTCTTCCCTCTCTTCTTATCCCCCCAAATGTTGTCATTTGTTTTCTCTTGCTCTTGTTTTCACATCTCAGAGTTTTCTAGGGGTTTTCAAAGTCATTTTTATTCTTTCTGCAGAGACAAGTAATGCCTGGGAATCCTGAAACTCAGTGAAATATGAACAAGGAAAACTGGACACTCCACTTTTTTTCTCTGTACCCTAAAAAATGCCCATTGTATTCTTTTATCTTTTATTTCTTCTTTTTCACCCATAGAAATTAGAAGATTTTGTGCGTGAGTGTGTTTTTTACTATAGAATAGAATGGAATAGAAGAGGAGAGGAGAGGAGAGGAGAGGGGAGGAGAGGGGAGGAGAGGAGAGGAGAGGAGAGGAGAGGAGAGGAGAGGAGAGGAGAGGAGAGGAGAGGAGAGGAGAGGAGAGGAGAGGAGAGGAGAGGAGAGGAGAGGAGAGGAGAGGAGAGGAGAGGAGAGAAGAGAAGAGAAGAGAAGAGAAGAGAAGAGAAGAGAAGAGAAGAGAAGAGAAGAGAAGAGAAGAGAAGAGAAGAGAAGAGAAGAGAAGAGAAGAGAAGAGAAGAGAAGAGAAGAGTTGAGTTTGGGTTGGAAGGGACCTTTAAAGGTCATCTAGTCTAACCTCCCCTGCAATAAGCAGGGACATCTTCAAAAAGATCAGGTTACTCAGAGCCCCATCCAACCTGACCTTGAATGTTTCCAGGGATGGGGCATATATCATCTCTCTGGGCAACCTGTTCCAGAGTTTCACCACCCTCATTGTAAAAAATATCTTCCTTATAGCTAGTCTAAATCTTCCCATTTTTAGTTTAAAACCATTACCCCTTGTCCTATCACAACAGGCTAAAAAGTTTGTCCCTGTCTTTCCTGTAGGCCTCCTTTGAAGAGAAAGCATGGGAAAATGGGCAAAGGCAATAGGACCTGAGCATCATCTCCCAGCTTTGCCTTCATTTGTTGGACTTAAACAAGTCCGTCTGTCTGTCTTAGGGCTTGTATACACAAATAGATGCAGGCAGAATGAAAATCATCTGCCCACAACTTCATTCTGAGCTGTCTGAGCTGTTTGTAGATGGGAAATATATTAGTGCAGCTAACATATTATATCTTCCTGACTGATCAGTAGCTCTGCTCTGACTAGCTTGGTACATACACAAAGTTCATGTGTGTGTGCACCTATCCATCTCCTTCCATCCAACAGGCTTTGGTTTCTCCCAGTTACTCCAGTAGAAATTATCTGCACCACTTCAAGACTGACTTCATTTTTTCATGAACATGAATGACCAGCCTTGTGAATGTTTAGATGTTTAAAAACTCCTTTTGAGAAACCATAATACAAAAATTAAAAATGATTTTCACAGGAACTGGGGGGGGGAATAAATAAGGTCTTTCAATCATCATCCTGATCTCATTTTTTATGTCAGTGCAATTTTTAAATTTGCTTGTTTAATTGGGATTGCCTGTATTTTACACTGAAATATGGAAAATTAGAATCAAGTCTTCTGTTAAGGGAAGCTCAAGCAGAAATTGATTATTTTTTTTTCAATTAACCTATTCCTTAGGAAAATGTGGCCTTTGCAGAGCAAACAAAACAGGTTTTGAAGAGAATCAAAAGACAGTAAATGTTGCCTATTCATGGGTAAAATTTTAGAATCATTTTCCAAACTGTTAGTACAAGCTTGAACTTGCCTGGGACGGAGGAGCGTAGACTAATATGTTATCTGTTTCTTTACCCAGTATTTAGCTTTATATTGTTCACTAAACAGGGTAATTACAGCACCAATCTTTACAATACACACATGCTGTAGGTATATTTTGGAAAGTGTTTGTTTCAACATTAGTATGTAAAATAAATATTAATGATCTCCAGTTAATAGAAAAACGTTTTGGTTTTTTTTTCCCTTTTAAATCTAGCCAGCATTTTTCAAAATGCACATCGAGAGGGCTCCCATGCACCTGTAATATTTCAAGCCCAGAAAACATTGTAAAACTCACTTATTTTTCCTTTAAATAATTACTTGCTTTAAATGACTATAATTTAGACATTATAAATTAAATGCAGGAATTGAACTATAAGCTGATAGTTTTATTCATCTAGGTACAAAAGCAGAGCAAACAGTTTGCTGCAGTTCTTGTATGTGTGCATGCATTTCTTCTATATGATGCATCCCCTGAAGGGCCCCTGGGAAATTCCGTCTTGCTACAAATGAAATATCCTCTTGTAGTATACTGCACCATACTTCAACTACAGCCATCTTCCCAATGTCCTTCAACATATAAAGAATTGCAGCAATGATGTGCCTGAGGGGAAACTTGGGAAGCTCTTGTTAAAATTCCATCACCAAATTAAGTGGAAGCTTGGAGTGATTTTCCATCCTCTGATGCAAATTACAGGTTCATGCAGAATGTGAAACCATCTCTTCCAGAGATGAATTATTTCTAGAGCTTTAATACAATTATCTTTGAAGAGCAAATATTTTGCCTGTTGGATAGGGCCGAACTGTATGAAAGAGCCTGTCTCCAGGCTTTCTTACATTGCCTTCATTTTCTTGATAATGTAGCTGTTGGATGTTATGTATTTTTTTGTGATATGATTGAAATTTGTCTAATTTTTTGTCAGTTCTTTAATGATTTTGGTGAATAAAATAAATTTCACTGAAACTGATAAACTACCTTGTGCATTCTTCTAATACCTTTGAAATTCTGGCACACTCATTTTATCTTAGAAAAAAAAAGGAATTAATTATTTTGCAACATAAGATGGCCCAGTTCTTATAGGTAAATGAAACAGAGTTCATAGCTTTCATTATGTCTTTTACATAAAAAATACGGTGCCTAATGGTTTTAGGGTTGGAAGGATTCCTTTGAGAGAAGGGCAACAGTCACGACTAATTTTTCTAAACTTTAGTGCACTGATTGAAATTTATTAGATACAACGTCATGTATCCTGTCAGGTGAATACAAACAGCACATTGATCTTTATAAAATATGCTTGTCAAAATACCTTTTGCTTATTTTGAAAAAAAAAAAAAGAGAAAAACGAAAAAAACATTTCCAATTAATTCCCAGAATTATAAGGGTAAGGAAAAAAATATTTTTTAAGAGTTTTGGATAGTAATAAACATAAGGAAAAAAAGCTTTTATATAACAATGGCAAAATTACACTTACTGTATTTCATAGAGTCACTGTGGTCAGAAGCAATCTCTGGAGATCATCTAACACAACCTCACTGCTCAGAGAAGGGTCAACCTGTGTGCAGTTTGGTCTTAATATCTCCAAGGATAAAGACTCTACAACCTATCTAGGCAACCTGTGCCAGTGTTCAGTCACCCACACAGTAAAAACAGTGATCTCACAGTTAGGTGAGATTGTCTGTGTTTCAGTTTGTGCCTGTTGCCTCTTGTGCTATGACTGGACACCACTAAGAGTTTGGCTCCATCATCTTTGCAGCACCCTCCCCCATCAGATATTTAAACAAATAATATCCATCACCTCTTCTCCCCCTCCCGAGCCTTCTCCAGGCTGTACAGTTCCAGGTCTCTTAGCCTCACCTCATATAGGATATGTTCTAAGCTCTTAATTATCTTGGTGGCCCTTCCCTCCATCCATCCATGTTCTAAGCTCTTAATTATCTTGGTGGCCCTTCCCTCCATCCACCATAGGATGTCCATGTCTCCTTTCTACTGGTGAACCCAGAACTGGACCTCACATTCCAATTGTGCCCCACCAGTGCTGGGCAGAGGAAAAGGATCACCTCCCTCAGCCTGCTGGCAATGCTTTTCAGAATGCAGCCCAGAAGGCTCTTGGAACTCTTCTGCATGGGTATATTGGTGCCTCATGAGCATTTTGGTGTCCACCTGGAGCACAGGGCCTTCTCTGCAAAGCTGCTTCCCATCCATTTCGTCCCCAGCCTGTACTGGTGCATATGGTTATTCTTCTCCAAGGGCAGGACTGGGTATTTCCTGTTGTTGAACTTAATGAGATTCCTATTGGCCCATTTGTCCAGTCTGCCAAGATCCCTCTGAATGGCAACCTGCCCATTTGGTGTATCAGTCACTACTCCAAGTTTTGTAGTGCCTGCAAATTTGCTGATGGTGCACTTTGGCGTCCTGTCATCCAGGTCATTAAGGAAGATGTCAAACAATGCTGGACACAGTATTGGCCCCTGGGACACATCACTAGAGACTGGCTTCCAGATGGAGTTCATGCTGTTGATCACAACTGTCTGAGTCCAGAAGTTCAAACTGTTTTCGGTCCACCTCACTGTCCATTTATCTAACCCATACTTTATCAATTTGTCTGTCAGGATTTTATCTGAAACAATGTCAAAAGCCTTGCTCAAGTTGTGAAAAACAAACGATGCTCCCCCGTACTGGTTTTGGCTGGGATAGAGTTAATTTTCTTCACAACAGCCCACATGGTGCTATGTTTTGGATTTGTAACCAGAACATAATGATGCTTTAGCTATCTCTGAACAGTTCTTGCACAAGACTTTCTCCATTTCTTATTCTGCCCCCCCCAGTGACTGGGCTGGGGGGGTACAAAAGATGTTGGGAGGGGACACAGCTGGGACAGCTGACCCAAACTGACCAAAGCAATATTTCATACTATGTGATGTTATGCTCAGCAATAATACTGGGAAGGTGGTGGGGGGAGGATTTTTTTTCCAAAATTGCCATTGCTCAGGGTCTGGCTGGGCATTGGTCTACTGGTGGTGACCAATGGCTTTTGCATCACTCATTGAGGTTTGTTTTGTTTTGTTTTTCTTTGATCCATGAGTCTTCTTTGTTTTGTCATTCCGGTTCTCTCCCCCATCCCACTGCAGGGCAGGGGTGTGTGTGAGAGAGAGGCGCTGTGTGGTGCTTAACTGCCTACGGGGGTTAACCCACCACACCCCCTCATCCACTGACCAAGTAATTCTGTTGTAGAAAGCCATCAGTTTGGTTGGGAATGTTTTCCCCTTTGTCAATCCATGCTGACTACACCCATTTTTTTTGTTCTTAATGTGTCTGGAAACTTTCTGAGGATTATTTGCTCCATCATCTTCACAGGGATTCAGGTGTGGCTGATCAGTGTGTAATTCCCTGGATTCTCTTTAGCTTCAGATCTCTGGATGCAGCTGCTGATTTCTCACCAATATTGAAGAATAATGAAAGTAATAACTCAGTTTTGATCCCAGGAATGAAGTGATCCCAATTTACTCTTTCCTTAGTTTCCTTTTCACATCTCAGGGGTAGAATATCTCTTGATCCTTCTTGCTATAAGGAAATTGTTTGGGTTAAAAGGATGAGGAGAAAAACACCCGACTCCCCCACCCTCAAGAACCCAAGAATGAAGGAGACAGAAATTAGCTTTTTTAAAATTTTCTAATCAGCTGAGGCCTCCTTGATGGCTGCAGCAGAGCAGAAGTCCCACAGAAGAAGAAATATGGGATGTGTTGTCATATCATCACAGAAGGTTTCATATTACATTTGACTAAATACTGAAGGGACAGCTAGAAGTGAGAAGTGGTGAGCCTGTGATATGGAGAATCAGGCACTGTAGTGTCATTGGGGGGGTGTTTAAATGCAAGTGAGAGTGGAGGCTACAATTGATGTAATCAGGTTTAAGAGACACTGACTTTGCTGTATTACCATGGCACAAAGAATCACAGAAAGATAGGGCTGGAAGAACTCTAATGAGACTACTTATCACGATAATACACAAGGCAGGATAAAATATAGCTATGTTAATCCTGCTGGTTTTGCTTTGCATATTTTAAAAGATTTCTACTGATGCATATTCCACAAAAATAAATTTTCAGCAGAGCCTTTAACAAATCTAGTTAGAGTAGGGGTATAGCAGTTTGTCTGGAATAAAATAGTAGGACTTAGTAGTAAGAATGCTGTGCTAAATAACTAGCTCCTTGACTAAGCCACTGTCCTAACATCTTTTATACCTACAATTTAAAGAACTACAAAAAATCCATCTGATGTCAATCAATACACTCCCATTGACTTCAATAGAACTAAGTCAATTTACACCAGCTGATACTCTGGCTCTAAATTTTATAGTTAAAACTCACCATAAAACAGAGAGGAGAAATTTAAGGAGGTAAACAACCCACAAAATAAAATTGATCTGCAAATGTGAAGTATCTCTCACGATTAATTAATTTGTCAACAGATACTGGTTTTTATTAAATAATTTCAAGAATCTCATTTAACAGTGAAGGGAACTGAAGTGTCAGTCAATTGTAATTTGTACATTTTACTCTTCAGCATCCCCCATATAAACAGCTGAAAATAGGTTTTCTAACAGAAAGCCTGCAAAATCCCTATAACAATAGCAGAACAAAAAAATTCAACTGCAGTAAAACAGCACAAAACAAATTTACTAGAATAATATGTAGGCAGTTCGTCATCACAACTGTAGCAACATTTTAAGTAATGGGATGTCTGCTCCCTGGGCACACTGCAATTAGAATAAGTTCACAACAAATGTGTTCATTAAGCTGAATCTGCTCACAACAAGGATGTAAAAAGAGCCCTCAGACAGATGACTTCAATGTAGTTAGTTTCCTTTGTTTATCTTTTTCTCTTCTCCCCTTTCTTCAGTAATTGAAGGGAAAATAGTTTTCCTTTATAGACACCCACTTTAGATGCTAAGTTATGGTCATTTTATTGATTTGTCCTACATAAGCTTCACATGACAATTTGTGTTTCTCCTATTAAAGATTTTATTGCTTATTCATTGGACTAGATTATGGAGACAGCATATGAGTTAACTGTAAGTATCTTGTGTTTGGTTTTTATGCTAGCTGCCTTTTTGTCAGATACGTGAGTGATGTTTTCTGTTGGTTGCATGATAGAATCTTATTACGCTGAGAATGAAAAACATGTCACAGGCATTTAAAATCTGCTTAGAGGATCTGATTAATCTAATATGGAAGCAGATGAGCTATCTTTTCCTTCTCTTTCTCTTCCTTCCTCTGCTATGTTTCCTCACTCACTAGTGGCTTTTATTATGGCAATTTATCTAGATCTAGCAGAGCTGAAGGGGAATATGGAGGAAGAAGTGCCTCTCTGTGCAGTTAATAGTCACGCTATGACATAAATGGTTGTTTCAGGTTACAGATGGAGTGATGAAGCTAATACAGCTTCTAGTAATTGAACTCATTTGAACTGATTCTATTCTCACCGATAAATGATGTAAATCAGGAGTAGCTCTGGTTGTACATATAACACTGGTGAAGTTTTGCTGAAGAACAGGACCAGATGCTATCAAAATAAAAAAACATAAAATGGAGTGTTTTTTTCACACTTCCGAAGGAATCTGGCTATTTGTTATAAGCCTGTGAAAGCTGTAATTATTTAATATTATTAATAGCCAAATCTTTGACTGGACTAATTGTTAATGGTTGTTGCACTTTCAAAATAATGCAGTCACAACCTAATATGAAGTACTAGGTTTCTGAATAACAATGCTGGAAACTAGGTTCCTACATCAAAAGTTGAAAAAGTGACTGATATTGTACTTGTTCTTGGATGTCTAAATTGAGACACATTTAGACATACATTAGACTTTCCTGTCATTTTGACATAATGTATCAGGATAACCTTCATTTGACCTTCCAAGAAATGCTTGAGTTCATTATTTTTATAAATGACCTTTTCTTCCGAAATACTAAATATGTTATAATTCTCATTGTCAGGAAAGGAGGAAGGGGAACAGAGTGGGGATGAATCTGATAAAAGCTAGTACACTTTGAGCAAATATTAAGTGGAGCTGATGTTCTCATGTCCCAAATTTCTGTCTTAAAGAAAAAAATGATATTTTGGTCAGCAGCTCCATAACACATACAATTTCTGCTTAACTTGAACATTCATCGAGCCATTGCAGTTCTGTCACTGCCTGTGTCCAGAGAAGATTCATGGTCAGCATAAAAGTCAGAGTACAGCCAGAAACCCAGAACACACAGAATACAAGGTCACCTACACACACAATGCAGACGTTGCTTTTAGGTTTGCATTTTTCCTGTTCAGTGGGTGACCTTGAGCAGATGGCAAAATACCGGGAGATAGGTTAATGTGAATTTGAATAGTTCAAAGGAAAGCAGCCTTTAAAACTGTACCTGTACTTTTTACCAGAGTTTTAGCTTCTAGGACATCCAAATCGGGCAGGAATAGCCTCTAAGTATGCTCCTAGCATTTATTTACAACAGTTTAGTGGCCCTTGATCACCCTTTTGAGATGTGACTATCTATGGATTATATTTAAGAGAGGATTTCTTCTCTGTGTCCCAGGTGGATGGAAACTATTGCTTACAGCCTTCAGTATATTCTTTTACACGTCTTTGTGTTCAGTGTTTTCTGATGGTTCTAGGCTGGTTTCTTTCCCAGGAACTCAGTTTTTTGAATCATTGCTCTAACGAACCAATCCTACATGCGCTGTATAAAAGACTCGGAAACTACATGTGGTTCTGTATTCCACTTCAGGGACAACTTGCTTCAAAGTCAGAATTTGGTATACCTAGCATGGGAAACCTGTTCCTTTATGGGATACAGGTAGGGGTTGACTGAACTTTGGATAGTGCAGCAAGGAACCTGGAGTCCACAGTCAGGCTTACAGAGTCTTACTATTAGCGAGTGCAAAAAGCTAATGTCTTTGAGTAGTGTCCAAGAAAAACAGTGCACTGGACATATTGAAATAAGAAATACTGACCCTTGACTGAAGTCTTAAATCCTGTCCCTAGCTATGCCATAAGCTTATATGAAGAATTGCTAGCCGTTTGTGATTTAAGTGAGACACCCTTTTCCTGAAGGCAGGTAACTATGTTGGGTTTTGGGGTTTTTTTCCTCCCAAAGAATCTGCTAGCACTTAGGCTAAAGTTTTGATTTCTTCTGTGACTGCAAGGCTCAGCCATAGCTCCTGCTGTGTTAAAGCAGGCACTAGCCTCCGACTGCAGACTGCTTTTTATGGGAGAGCATTGCCCTCCTGTTGTGGAAGTTAGCTCAGCTGGAAGGAAGAAACCTACAGTTTCTCAGCTGTAGTGATCACAGCACCTGTCCAGCAGGGTTCATTTCTGAATTTTGATCTCTGCTCCAAGGCCCATTTCCCTATGTAATGACATATATTGCATGTTAGTCACCTAGGCCATTACTGGAAAAAGCCTTTCAGCTTGTAACAGACGCTTACTCAAAACTCTCAACTTTCATTCTTCTGAGTATACTGAAGAGGAACTTTAGGTTTAGAGAAAAAATTTTATTGTTTGGTATGCTATAAACAGAACATTAAAAAAATTATTAGCACTCACCAGCTGCATGGTATACAGAGCAGGTAGGTAAAGCATATGTGCACATGTGTATACATACATATGTGTGTGTATGTGTACATCTTAGGAAAAAAAGTTGGTTTTATGTGAAAATATATATAATGTTGTGAACAGCTGCAATAAAAATTAAAGACCACTTCTAAAATTCCCTTTAGCTATCCTAGGCCTATATAGCTTTGGTACTACTAAATATAAAATAATTTAAAATCTGCCCATTCCATCTTATAAAAAATAAAAGCAACCATACAGCCAATTACATCTCTCATTATTTAATATGTCATTACACAATTTTCTATTCTAGTGTTCAGTTCTATAATAAAGTTGTTTGACTTTTCCCATTTGTCTTTGCATAAGTAAATGTTTCTAATTATGGGCCAGATATCTTCCCCTTCACATCTGATCAAAGTAAGATAGGTGAGTATTATCTAGCCCTGAGTAATCATTGTTTGGAATAAAATTGTAAAGTGGCCTTCTGCTCATTTGGAACAGAACAGCTATTCTAACTTTTTATGCTGTCATTGACAATCTGGAAATGACTGCAAAAAATAACAAGTATAATACTAACCTTGACCTATATTCCAGTGCCTTTTATTTCACTGTGGGAACTAGTCCACCTACTTTAGCCATCTATTGTGCTTAAGTTTTTTGCAGTCTGTTTGAATGATCTTTTCTAAAGGGAATGCAGGACTTAGCTGCCGACACCTAGGTATATGCATGTAGAGTATCCAAGACATCCATCCACATAAGACAGGCAGATACATCACTCCTGCACACTCCTGTCCTCCTACACAGCACTGCTCTGGGACACCTATGCTTTTCTTCAGCAGCAGCTGGAGATCAGGTGTGATAGAGTGCAGCATCTAAAATGTCACAATGGATCCATGTGTCAGTGTATTAGCAAATGAATCCTGCCATAAATGTCTCAAATGACTGTTGAAAGTCAATGAAGGTTTTCAGAGGGTTATATGCACCATCAAAACATAAGTATTTATGATAGACTATTGGGACTACTTCAAAAACATACTTACATGTGAGAAGACTGGGGTAGGAAAAAAACAATAAAAAAGTTAGAAGGGACAGTGCAATTACTTGAAATTTGAGGAAGCAGAAAGAACTGTCTGTGCTAACATAGGTTATATTTCTTGCATTTTTGGGACTGAAGCAGAAGATCTGTGATTCTTGCAAATCCTCTGCTGTCAGAGCAAATCTATGTCTGTCCTTCCTCCTGCTGGTGCAAGAGAACTGCTCTCTATTAGTCGTCTCTCTCAGCTTATATGTTAGAGGTCTGTGGAGGAAATCTAAAGGTTCCAGCTGTGAATGAGTTGCAGATGACAACACAAATGAATGTGATGAAAGTTACAGGAGAGTACAGTGTTCAATGAGTAAAGATCCACTAGGAAAAATACTAATTGTGTCTTCACATGCATTGTTTGGACCACATGCACTGAAGTAGGCTTTTCACTATAAACTTAGTAATAAGAAAATAAGACAGCAAACTATTGGCTATTAGAAAAAATCCTCTGTATTGTGCAGTGATTTAAATACATAGAAAAATGATAAAATATCATACAATTAAAGAATGAACTATAATGACTATGCACAGGGGGAGTAAATTAAACTTGCATGTATTCCTTTACTTCACTCCTGACTTTTTCAATCAATGTATTGACTGACTTTTTCCTTTTTATATTTGCTTATATCACATATGACTGTTTCCTTCAGTTTTTAGCTTGGTTTTTAAGAACTGTATGAAATAAACATAGAGCCTTAGGGTAACGAAGCCCTGAATCTTGGCTTCAATGAAGAATTATTGGATCAGTTTCGTTGCCCACAGATATGCATCTAAGGCTGTATACGTTTCACTATAGTATCCTACCTTGCCTTCAGCTGCCAGTCCAGAAAGGAGTGGGTCTGCTGTAAAGCTATCTTATATTAGGTTACCCTGGTTTGTCCTTGGATATCCTAGAGCTTCAAGAACAGGTTACTAGTTTAGTAACTTATTTGAACACCTTGAATGTTACTGGTTGCTGCATTATATCCTGTATGTGTATGGAAGGCACCTCTCTAATCGTATTTGACATGCTTCTCAAACTGTCTTGGCATGCCCCCTAGGGAAATGTCCTGTGAAGACAGTGGGGAAGAGAGGAAGAAGGTGTGTTTCCAGGTAGCCACCAGAAACAGAGAATACAATAAAAGAAAGGTGACAGGGCCTGGTGATAAGGCTGAAAAAGAAAACCCCAGCCAAGCAATGCAGTGGGAATATAAGCTCCCATACCTGCCAGAAGCCAAACTGACTCCTTTCAGTCACCCTTCATCGATAACCATAGTGACAGTTATCAATGGCTAGAAGAAAATGGTACAGCTCCAGGGCTACGTGCCCCTGGTTCCCCTGTATACAGGTCTCTGTCTTGCCTGGCCAGACCCTTCTCACTCATAGCTTCATTTATTGGCCATGACCTGTCCTAGTCTACATCCTCTAGCTCTTTCCAGTCTTGAGGAACTCCTGATCATAGGCCATGTGCCACCCTACAGGGCTCAATCCCACTGCACATCTGGCAAGAGTGTCCTCCCCAGATAAAGCATGCTGGGTGCACAATACACAGTGAGCACTCTGTGTGTCTAATATAAAGAATATTTTTTTGTAGATACTACAGAGATCACTGGTCTCTCGGATTTTTTTTTGTTTCTTAAATAATCTGCAAGTATTCTTATTTTTACTTTTTTTGGGAGATAACTTCCTAATTTATTGCTTGTTCCTGATATCACGTAACCAAAACAAACTTCTTAGGACCACCAAATGTTTAAGAAATAAATATTACAGGAAATTGTGATTCCATCTTACTATTTGTTTTGTTTGGGGGTGTTTTGGTTTTTTTTGGGGGGGGGGTGGGGTGTTTTTTTTTTCTTGAAAACTGTAATTTGTAGAATGAGAACTATTTTTTTTAATTTGCATCTCCTGTGTATTTCCATTTTTGATGGGGTTTTTAAGTACTCTGTTCTTCTACTCATCAATGTTTTCTTCATTCAATTCTACCAAAATATAATGCTCAGTACCCTCTCAGAGACAAGGAATATGAAGGGTTTCTTTAAGTGATTAAAGATGTAGAAGGATGAACCCTACATGAAAACTGGTTTCAGTCAGCCTTTGTGGGAAGTTTCTTAATAGCAGCACAGTTTTACATCTTGTATATTTAAAAGTTACACAGATACCTTCTAGGTACTTAAGCAAGAAGTATTGTTGAGATGGTAAACTCTATGTGGCATAAATGAACACAAGTATATGAACACTTGAAACAAGTTTTGTAGATAAGAATCAAAAGACTGTTGAGTTCTTTAAAGAACTACTGTGATGAAAAGAAGATGTTGATGTAAGTGTAAAGGGGCCACAAAAAAATTTGCAAATGGAAATTTTCTTCACACAATGGGTTTAAGTTTTGGAAAACTGTTTCAAAAGGAGCAATAAATTCTTCCAAGAGGCGAACCACAAGTCCTGTCTTCCTATGGGGTTGTATGTTATTTCCCTAGAAACTTCTCTGATGCGTAACTTGCACAAAGACAGAAAGCAAAATTGGATAACACTTCCAGTTTCTTTCCAATACCACATTACTCACCAAAATCCTCGTTTCCCTTCCTTGTCCCCTAATAACTGGATTGTATGGAGCGGTGCTGCAGCTGTAGCCAAATTGTACATGTGCTGACTGATTTTCAGTACTGTGCTGATCAGCTAATAGACACTCTAAAAGAAAGATAACTGTCATGATCATATGTCAGCTTTTCTGTCACTGAGGGAGCTAAAGGACCACTGTCCACTTTCAAGACAATTTTTCTTGGTGGAATTTTGTATCTTTGAAGCCTTCAATATTGGTTGCAATTTGTCAGTAGACTTGAAGGTATCAGACGAATGACTGACAGGCACAGAGTTAAACATAATGTATCAGAATGTCCTATTTCCTTAGGAAACCAAGCTAAAAATATGTCAGTGTGAAGACAATCTTAATTGGTTTGGGGAAGAAGTATTTTTTTTCTAGTCCTGTTTCTACCTGACTGTGTATGCATCCTCAAAGGTGAACCTGTATGTCAGACAGCAAAACCAAGAAATTTATTGAACAGCTAACAACTCATCTCCAATAGTAACAACCTGAACAGCTGTTAAAATATCTCTTTTAGAACATAATTGCACATAACATTTTTTTAATCTCCCATCATTCAATATAAAAGTGTTATCACTCTGCAGTTCTAGATCTGCAAAGCAGAATACAAAGTTACTATACGGCATAAAAGAAATTGTGATATTGAGGTCACGTAGCCTCACAAATCAAACTCTGTATAAAAAATCCCATTTTTAAGAAAAAGATAAACAATAATTGCCCAAAGAATGCAACTGGGAGACTTACTTCTCTGCTATATTTGCAGAAAAAAAAATTAAAAAAAAAAAAAGAAGAAAAGAACATACCCTAACCTGAATTTTAATTGAATTACATCAGAGGCTGTCAAAGCTGAACTTTGTTTTTGGAACACATGGAACACATTTTTACCCTTCTGGGACAAACCCTGAGTGTTGTGCTGTGATATTCAGAATAGATCCTCTTGTATTGGACTCTATCTAGCACTAGCATATAGACACACCAATTAGCCTACTCCAGTTAAATACATGTATGAAGGGATTATTTAACTGTCTCTCTCCACCTATTTCCAGTGATGAAGGTATAAAATATCTTGTAATGAGTCTAAGCAAAATTTAGTGAAGAACAAAATGTGTATTTAGAGTGGATTTTAATGTGCATGAAGGCATGTTACTTCAAAAACTAAGAGCTACAATGGACATAGTTCTATTATTGAGAAAGAATCAAAGATTGATGTGATTTACAGAGCATGGGAATGGGAGTCAATAAGGCTAACTGTGGAAGGAATGTCAGAAGCAAAACCATACTCGTTTCCAAAGAAAACATGATTCTCTAGAAAATGACCAGGTCTGACTGTAGATATGAAGCTAGATTAGGTTTTGTGTGTGCAAAATTGTCAGAATTACCCCAAAGCAGACACATGGTACATGGCAAAATTGAGCAATGTAAGCAACCTTGTCACCAGAAGTGAGATGAAATAGGATTTGTACTTCAGACAGCAGAGAAGAAGGAATTGAAAAGTTGATACATACGTTTGTCAGAAAGTGAAATCAAAACAGGCTGCATACTCTTCTCAAGGTCCCTCAATACATCAAAAGCATTCAACTACTTCTTTCAATACTATAGATCAGACCTCAGTGAAAAGGGTCTGGATTATTGATGGAACTGGGCCAGGGAACAGTCATACCCTTGTGCAGCTGTCAGAAGCATTTGGTATCAACCACCATTGGTCCTGTGTTTAAAGTCAACAAAGCAAAAACCAAGGCATTTATGTTGGGTTATATATAAAACTGGTAGAATTTCTGCTGCTTGACCCTAACATACAAGGAAAAAGAAGTACCATTTTCATGTACTTTCTCTTTGGTAGTCTTTCTTGGTTTCAGTGATTGTATTTATTTTCTCAAGAATAAATTATGATACCAGTGTAAACTGGATTTCTCACTGTCTTCAATACGTTTTAACCTTATCAAGAATGACCTGGGCAAAGTCTCTAGTTAGTTTTGCTCCTGTCTGCTTTGATTTCCTTCTCTTTTCTCAGATAAGTTAACATGGACTATAGCTGTCCTTTACTGAAGTAGAGAAATCATTGTAAAAACCAAGCAAAAATCCCCATGCTTTCATTAGGGTTACATGGGTTAAGCTTTGAAAAGACATAACTGAGAGTAAGAGGATGTACGAGACCATCTTGAAGGGGGCGGCTGGAAGTGCCGTCTTGCTGTGGGACAGGACAACCTTGAAAATCTTTTCATATATAGAATGCCACATTCTTTTGCTACAGTGTTGTTTATTCTCTTGGCTACATTGGTCTTGCCTAATAAGTATAATGCAGAAAGAAGTCTTATCCATTTCCCAAATTTTCCTTTTACTTCTGTTAAGTGACTTCCTGGAGTCCCTCAACATGGAGGAATTATAATATTGTTTAGTTCTTACAGGATACAATTTAAAAAAGTCTTTGAAAGCCTATGTATTACCAACTTCAACAAGTAAAAAATCTTTTGTTTGGCTTTTCTTATTTTATTTTATTTTTATTTAAGGATAATTTTTATTTACTTTGAGTTTAAAAAAGAATTCAAATGTGATGGGGATACAAAAGTGTCATTTCGTCTAGAAACATGAAAGATTAGAAGGCCGATGTTTGGAAACTCATTTTTATTATGGACACTGTAACCATCTTAGCACCTTGGTATTAATTTTATCTCTGTCAAGAGAAAATGCCTTTGTTATAGTGTCTCTATTAAAATTCAAACCTCTAATCCTGTAAGCTTTCCGGAGTTCAGAATTTTTTTGTAGTACATTATGTTTTATAAAGCTCTATGGCTATTAATGAAGGTAGACATATATATACCTAAGTATTAATACTGTGAATTAATGTTATGGTTCACGGTATATAACAGAATTCTCTGTATGCAGATATGTTAAATATGTGGTGGTTTCTATACTTTGAAAATAACTACTGTTGCAGTAATTAAATTCCAATCTCACCTACATGATATACCTATACTTTGAAGATAATTGAGAATCCCATATGTTTTTTTTTTAAGGTGAACTAATGATTTCTACCAATATATGTAATTTGATGTCCGTCTCCTTATTTATGATGTCATTACTACTGACATTTGTAGATGAAGACTACCAAAGATGTATCTCAAAGATATAGAGATATTATAAGTATTACTTTAAACTTAGGAACAATTTGGAAGTGTTTTTCTCATTTTTATTAAATTTTTAAAAGTATCACTTTTTTGGATCAGAGTGAACCATGACAGAAATTATCTTCTACAATGTGTTCTTATAAGTTGAAATAAAAAAAGAGGCAGAGAAAACAACAACAAAACTAGTTTTTATTCAATTGGAACAAATAATGAGAAATACATATTTTTTTCAGAAGCAAACAAAAGCATAAAACAATTCCAGAGCTCTCTATGATGAGTAAATAACTGCTGCTTCTAGTAATAATATTGCATTTTATCTCAGAAAGTTCAGTTAAGTATTTCTAACTGTTTTCAAATTTTGCTGGTGGTTAACTGAATAGTGTTTGCGCTGTATGGGTCAATGTGATTGTGTCAGACATGAATCAATCTTCTTCAGGTAGACCCAAACTGTTCTATAGTGCTCAATCACAGACAGAGGGGATGAAGATGAGCGGTGGATCACTGATTATCCACACTGCTTAACTGCTTAGCCTGTTCCCTTACTCTGTTTTGAACCCTTCCAACTATTTAATTTCAAAACGCATATGATTTAAAAGGTGTTTTATCTAAGGGGCTCTGTTGTTTCC